>OZ010736.1:159470025-160132525 GCA_963932295.1 Tipula lateralis | reverse complement strand
GAATAGTACCACTACCAAGGAGTAGAGGTTTCTTTTTCATACGATGCTTTCATACTAGCTTTTTTAAGTCAAAATTTTCAAATCAGCAGCGTTGGAGTTTTGAACAACCTTGATTAAGTCATTACTCAATGTGATGAAAATTTATGGATTCAAGTGAGAATCTCTGTGATATTGCAGAGTTATCAGTGATTGATTGGTTTAGAAATTGTACCACCACGGTCAACGCATTATTCCCTATCTCTTTATGATGAGATTCATTAATCTAATGCACTTGAGAACCCAAAATTTAATAGGCTGTGAACTATACGTTATCGTTACAAATTTAAATGTTTGGCTAAAATCAATATGTATGGTGTTAATTTACCAAACAGAAAAGCCATGCTGAAGTGGTTCGAATAGTATCGTACTGTGTGCTTTTATCTTACCACTGAAGGTATCTTGTTAAAGCCATTAGCAAATGAATTAAAAGGTTTGTAAATTAATATGACGGATGTTCGTATATCAAGTTTAGATTGTGTACGCGTCAAAAACGATGGAGATGAAATATTTCTTTGGTACACAGATTGATATGTCGATAAATATGTTGACAATGCACTTCTTGTCAGTTGAGTGATTCTGCTTATAATGGAGGTGGGTAAACCGTTAGTATTCCAAATTGAATTTGATTATATTCACTTCAGTATACGAGCCGTTCCCATGGCTATGAAAAATAATATGAGTGATTAGTTAGGCTATGTAATTCGTCCAAGACTTTACAAAAATTAATAAAGTTCACAGAGATAGAATTGTGGGTAGAATAGGTTGAGACTTGTCTAGAAATAATTTACACAAACCATTTCAATCGATGATTTAGAAATAGAAACAATCTGAGATTCGAAATGATTGACTTAACTGCAATTTTTTTTTTAAACGGTTTTTACAGGCCATTATTGGCCCGTACCGTGTCAACAATCTGACTCCATCGGTTTCGATCACGAGCCAGCTCTTCAAACCGTTGTAGGCAGTTTGAAGAAGCCAGATCACTCTCTACGCCGTGGAGCCATCGTCGCCGACAGCGACCTCTTCGCCTACCGAAAGGTGGTTCACCCTTAAAGGTTCGCTGTATCATTCGGTTCGGATCAGCACGCAGAACGTGTCCGAGCCAGCGTACTCGCTGTCCTTTAATTTCATGCACGATATCAGGAATTTGCATTAAATTCCTGATCTCGTGATTGAAAAGAACTCGGTAAGTGCCATCGACGTCGCGTTTTGGACCATATATCACACGCATGATTCTTCTCTCGAATGTTAGAAGCCATCTTTCGTACTCATCCGTCAAGGTCCAACTCTCACATCCATACATGACAACGGGTCTGATCAACACTCTGTACAGTTTCAGCTTATCCGTATTTGCAAGATATTTTGATTTCAGCAGTGGACGTAGAGGATACAAAGCCCGATTGCCAGCGGCAAGGCGGACCTTGATATCCTCTCCCACACTGTTATCGTGAGTGATGAGAGATCCAAGATACTTAAATCTCATCACTCCTTCAAACGTGTGGTTACCACTACTGAAATCAATTGCGTCTTGGTCTCTAAAACCCGAGATAAGATATTAGACTTAACTGCAATAGGAGCAGCTAAACTTGATACTTTGGTGCTGGTATTGATCTATCACCTCGATTTAGTTGCAGATAAAAAATTCGGAGCTCAAGATGTTATCATTAAAGTTAGTCTCACAGATGATATAAGCCTCAAAATTAGTCTTTTCCGCATAGTTATAAAACTGTGAGACCTGGTTGAGATTTTGTTAACATGATAGTAAAATGTTAGTGTGTGGTTGAATGTAATTTTAAGCTGAATCGGAAATGGAAATTGTACTGGAATTGTTACGAAAGTTTGTTATTTGAACATATCAGAATAATAGTTATAGTGGACATCAGCTGTTAGTCTCTTTGCAGCTCTCTTTGGAGTTTTTTCTACATAAGACCATGCCATTCAAAGCATCTAGCTCAAGCGATTTCGAAGAAATGCTCAAACAATCGAATCACGTCCAAAGTTCAGTGGAAGTTGAGTGTCACCTGTTAGGATATATATCATTGAACCAGGTTCAAAACGAAGGAAGTATAAATATTCTTACTGCAAATACTACCTTGTACATAAAGCCAACCTATTTAAAATGACAAAAACAGATTCGCAATTCACGCGCCTGTCTTTCTGGTATGGTCTCGATACCTATACTGATATCTCGACAAATTGCTCTTTAGTCTGAAGATCTTGTTGCTTTAGTGCAAACTACTTTTACTTCAATTAAGTAAAATGATCTGTTGGTAACAGTTATGAAACATTCTTATAATAGATGGTCAATCTGCGATCAATGTTGTTAGATAAAAGGATTATGTCTTCAATTTTTGATAGATTCAGAACTTAAATCTATGGTTGTGTTACGATTCGCGGTATACAGGCTAACTACAATTGGAAGTTTTCTAGTATCCAAAGGATCTACTCAATATGTAGATCTTTTATTTAAAAAGACATATAGGTAGCCTGGAACGAGTCACATAACATTTTGATTTTCTTTGCAGTGGTTTCACTCACAAACCGCATACACTGATATAAAACCCGTTTGATTCAAATCCACCAACCATTTGACTCAATGGTGTGCATTACTTTAAAATCAACAAATTTAAAGCTTGTATGTATAGTTTAATGCGGCATGTTTATGTAAAGGCATTAATCAATAACCAGCGCCAAACTGACGCTTTTATATTTATTTTGTAAAATATATTGTGACACAGATTGATTGGGCTGTCTAGTATACTTCGTAAAAATGCACATATACTTTGGAAAAATGTAAAACTTAAAATTTATTTCAGAATATGACGAAAAGCTCCATGCCAGACTATATAGGTCTACGCTACCCTATACGAGACTGTCTTACGGCACAATTAGATGGTGAACAATCTCTTTTGCATCTCGTCTCTATCGGGATTAAACCCAGTAACACACTAAACTCACTCGGTCGGTTATAAGCTTCTTTGGCGAAATGGAAGTCTAATACATTACCGATTTCATGAAGGTGTTTCGTCGCATTTGCCTTGTAGTCTCGGTTAGAAAACACAATACTTACCGGTTGGAATATGTGTTTTATTTAATCTAAATATGTAATAGCTTCCTATTACATAAACCCAGGTTCCAAATTCATGCTGTTCTTTTCGATATATTTTGTTAATGTAAAGTACTTATGTAGTAGAGGGTTCTATTTTCTACGGAGCGCAATTATTTTGTATTAGCTAATTTTTAGTTGGACTTGGTAAGTTTCACACATTCTGTTTTGCAGCTCCGTCGTCTTGGTTTTTAATTACTCTAGAAATTTTCATATAAGCCGCGTTTACCAGCACATTGGAGTTTTGAACAATCTTTGATAAAGTAATTAGCCCTTAGAACCTTTCTCATATTCCAGAGCAAATAGTGATATGGGTTTAGAAATTTAACCGGCAATCTACACGCATTATTGTCCATCTCATTAGTACGATGAGATTCATTTGACTAATGCACCTAAGAACCTAAAATTTAATAAGCTGTGAATAACGATATCGCTTAAAATCGTATTAAGCCATGCTGAAGTGGTTCGACTAGCTTGGTACTGTGTGTTTTCAAAATCATTAAAGATATCTTATCTGGATCAAAGACCTTACCGAATGATCTAGCTCTTGTAAAATGGAAATGACTGATGTCCGTATGTCAAGATTAGATTGAGTATGCGGCAAAAACGATGCTGATGAAATATTAGTTTGTTACATAGATTGATTTGCCGATAAACATGTTGTCATGTACTTCTGGTCAGTTGAGTGTTTCTGCTTATAATAGGGGTGGGTTAATCTTTAGTATTCCAAATTAATTAGGATTACTTTTGATGTTCACCTGTATAGTTCAAAAGCATTAAAATTACTATACCCCAGTGAAAATACTCATGTGAGATCTTGAATCTTGGATCATGAATCAAAACTGTGACATCTTAAATGACATTTTGTTAACGTTTTGATAGTAAAATGTGAGTGCGGGGTTGATTGTGATTTTTAGCTGGATCAGAAATAATTTTAGTGGAATTAAAAAAGTTGGTTATTATAGCTTTCCAGGTGAAAACTATGATGACGTCATATCCGTCATAATTCCAGTCTACATCAGCTCTTTAGTCTCTTTGCCGTTCTCTTTGGTGTTTTTTCGACTAAAGGCAACCTTGCCATCCTAAGCATTCAGCTTAAGTGATTCTGAAACCAATACTGGTGAAAAGATTATTATATAAAATAAAGAAAGTTGATAGAATTGAATCTTTTCTAAAGGTTCAGTGGAAGTTGAGTGTCTCCCAAGGGACATTGAATAAGTTTCGAAACGAAGGAAGGCGAAATATCCAAAACTTCAAATATTACCTTCTTGTTAGCCGATCTCTTTTTAAACTACAAATCAAGATTCGCAATTCTCTCGCCATTTTCCTATACTGGCATATAGTCTCTTTATCTGCTTATATATCTCGACATAACGTTCTTCAGATAAATAATCTACGATCACTGTTTTTTGGATAGAGAGCCATTAGACTATGTTTCTTAATTTTTAAAAGATACAGAACCTAAAGCTATGTTTGAGTAACGATTCGTCGTATGCAGGCTAACTACAATTAGAAGTTACCTAATCAGTTCAACAGCTCGAATTACTACTAACTGTAGTACCTATAGTATCGAAAGGATCTACTCAATGTAGACCTTGTGGCGTACAAATTTATCCAAAAATTCGCTAATACAATTAGTCATCACGCAACTATTAATCAATTAATAAATCGATATTTCGAGTTGAGTTCTTGTAATTCACTAGCTCTGCCGCGTTACGACCGAACGTACATATACGAATCGCACAGTACGAACATCAAGTCCGATAGCATATGCCTGAAGAGATGGATTTTACTATTTCGATCACACAGCTATTCAATGACATCATTATCAGATCGAAAAAGGGCAAGCGAATTACAAACATCATACAAGGGAGGAAAACCACTCGAATTATAACTCACTCCAAAATACTATTCAAATTATATAAAGCTTACACGTTTAACATTGGTGACCTCGATGGGCCCTGTTTTTTAGGGGAACATTACTCTATATATGTCAATATCTTCCGAGACAACCTCGAAAAATTTCATCCTACACTTCCTGCCTCAATACGGCGAAAATTAGCTTCCCACAATGGAATTTGTTTTGTCAAGGCTTTCAGATATTTCCAGGGAAGGAAGATTCTTACTGCAACAAAGTTAAATCACCTAAGGTAGTACAGTGTAGGTGGGCGAATACGGTTCGTTTCATGTCTCAAACAAGCCAAATCATAACTAAGGGGGCGAATCAGACACTCCAACGGATTAAGGCATAAGACAATCATAATACAAAAAGACAGAGAAATTTACTAGCGAAGGGGGATGTAATGTAGTGTTAATGTTCAGAAGTAACCCAAATAAAATTCACAAATTCAATTAATCATCATGGTGCTACAATCAATCAATTATTTAATCGATATTTCCAGTGAAGTTCTTGTAAATCGGTAGCCTAGCAATATCGCGTTACTTACGACTGAACGTACGTATATAACGATTCTCACAATACGAATATCAAGTCCAGTAGCATATGCCTGATTTATTTTTTTTTAAGATGTGTAAAGTGCGCTGGGAAACATCCATCAAAAGAATGCAACAAAAGTAGAAGCGATCCAGCGAAATGTATACACTGTGGGAATCACCACCCAGCAAATTACAGAGGCTGTGAAGTTGCCAAACAGCTGCAAAGAATGAGAAATAGTAAAAAAAATCCAACACAGAACATTAGAACTCTTAGTTCTCAACCTAGGACGCCATCCTATCCAAACCAAATCCCTCTTAATAGCGCGAAAGTTAGAGAAGGCACGACATATGCCCAAATGGCTGGCCAAACGGAAAATGTCAAGAAAGGACCCAGTCAGGAAAATCATGTCCTGCAAGAAATACTGCAGAAGTTAACCACTATAAATTCTCATCTGGCGACGCAAGATCAACGACTAGAATCTATGAGTGAGCTACTAAAACAACAAGAAAAAAGACTAGAAACACTAGAAAATACATCGATGAACCAAAATAAAAAAATAACAGACGCGACAGGTAAAACTAGAGAAATCATTGACTACCTTAATTCTAATCCATTCAAATTAAACAAGAAAACATAATGACACACTATTTAAGAATTGCTACCTGGAATGCAAATGGTCTTGCGCAACGCATTTCAGAATTAGAAGTATTTTTAAACACAAAAAACATTGATATATGCCTAATCTCAGAAAGTCACTCTACTAGAATCTCGTATTTCAAAATTCGTGGATACCAGTGCTATCAAGCTCTTCACCCAGCAGAAAGAGCTAGAGGCGGAACAGCAATCTTCATCAAGGAAAATATTAAACATCAAGAAGAACTTAAAATAGAGGAAGAAGCTATGCAAGTAGCAACTGTTTCTATTGAAACCAAAAACTACAAGAGCTACACTATATCAGCAATCTACTGTCCACCCAGATATAACCCAAAAAAGGAAGACTACATCAAACTTTTTAAATCGCTTGGTAAAAATTTCATTATTGGAGGCGATTTTAATGCAAAAAATATATTTTGGGGATCAAATCGAACTACTCCCAAAGGAAGAGAGCTATTTGAAGCAGGCAGAATATTAAAATGTGAGTTCCACTCCAGTAGAAAGCCAACCTACTGGCCTACAGACGTAAATAAAATTCCTGATCTTCTAGACTTCTATATATCCAGAGGTATCTCCGAAAATTACCTAGTAGTTGAAAATGAAGAAGGACTATCATCGGATCACTCTCCAGTCTTAATGACAATAAGTTCCACGGCAATAAGGAAAGCAAGCCCTCCAAGACTAACAAATAACAAAACAAACTGGGAATACTTTCGCCAGCTAGTCGAAGAAAGCGTCAATCTACAGGTGCCGATCTCGAACGATCATATGATAGAAGAAGAGCTGGAAAATCTCATTGAAAGTATACAGAAAGCGGCATGGGAAAGTACTCCCATCCAGCATGATATAATACAGAAAAGTATAAGCTACTCAGTTGAAGTGAGAGACTTGGTTAACGAAAAAAGACGAGCTCGCAAGACTTGGCAGAGAACTAGAGCTCCTGAAGATAAAACAATCCTAAATAATCTGTGCAACAAACTTAAACTGCTTATAAAAGAGATCAAGAATGAGTCAGTAGCTTGCTTTCTAAGTAACCTGACAGGTAAATCTGACACGGACTATTCGTTGTGGAAGGCCACTAAAAGTCTAAAAAGACCTAAACTCCAAGTGCCACCCATAAAAAAAGCTGATGGAACCTGGGCTCGCAGCGATAAACAAAAAGCTGATCTTTTTGCCGAACACCTAGAAATTACCTTCAAACCACCAACTGGGCAGGTAGAGAATGAATATTTAACACCGGTCAACAAAATAGACGAGGTACCTCTCCTACCAGTCACTGTGAAAGAAATCAAAGAAGAAGTAAAAAATCTTAAAGATAAAAAGGCTCCTGGTTACGACCTGATAACAGCAAAAATAATCAAAGCACTACCAGAAAAAGCACTACGGAAGCTACAGCACATAATCAATGCTGTCTTTAGACAAAGTTATGTTCCGAGACAGTGGAAAGTAGCCGAAATAATAATGATTGCTAAGCCTAATAAACCGTTAAATGACAAAACATCATACAGGCCAATCTCTTTATTAACAACCACATCAAAAATTTTCGAAAGATTGTTTCTGAAGAGACTCAAGCCAATTATAGAGACTAGGAAACTTATACCACCACATCAGTTTGGGTTTCGAGAAGGCCACTCAACAATAGAACAGGTACATAGAATCACTGATACGATTGAAGAGGCGTTGGAAGAGAAGAAGGTATGTTCAGCAGTATTCCTAGACGTAGCCCAAGCATTTGATAAGGTTTGGCACCATGGTCTGGAATTTAAGCTTCAACGAGATCTACCAAAACAACATTTTGAATTGCTTAAGTCATACATAAATGACCATTATTTTCGAGTGAGACAAGAAGAAGAGTACTCAAAACTAAAGAAAATATTGGCAGGAGTCCCACAAGGTAGTGTGCTTGGCCCTGTGTTATACCTTCTGTATACAAATGATTTACCAAATATAGCAGAAGCCAGAATAGGGACTTTTGCTGATGACACTGCAATTATGACTACTGATATTAGTATTTTCGAGTCAACACGGAAACTACAAAATGCTGTTAATACAGTAAACACTTGGACAAAAACTTGGAGAATAATGCTAAACGAATCAAAATCAACACACATCAACTTCACCAACAAGAAAGTAGAATACATCCCGATTAGACTGAATTTTCAACAAATTCCTTACTCAGACAATGCGAAATACCTTGGCATGACACTAGACACTAAGCTTAGGTGGAAAGCACATGTTAAAAAGAAAAGACAAGAATTGAATTTTAAATTCAGAAAAATGCAGTGGCTTATTGGAAGAAACTCTGAGCTGACAACGCAAAACAAACTACTATTATATAAACAAATCCTTAAACCTATCTGGACATACGGCATTCAACTTTGGGGATGTGCAAAGAAAACTACAGTTAAGATCATACAAACATTTCAAAATAAAGTACTACGTAGCATTGTCAATGCTCCATGGTATATTAGAAATGACAACCTCCATCGAGACCTTAACATGGAATACGTCAGTGATGAAATAATTAAGCTTGCAAGGAGTCATGTACTGCGACTGCAGCAACATGACAACGAGGAGCTGCGGAACCTACTGGATCACACCAATGGACCAAAGCGCCTAAAAAGAACAAAGCCTTTAGAATTAGTGGTTCCCTGAACTACTGAAATCAAAGGACTGGACGAAATGGGATGAACCGATTTTTCTCATCCCATAAGATGCTACACTGCTTAAAAATACAAAACATTTACTAGATAATCACTGAGATTAGTTGTAATATTATACAGAAATATAGATTTCTTAAACAAATAAAAAAAAAAAAAAAAAAAATATGTCTGATGAGATGGATTTGATCTATACGATCACACAGCCATTCAATGACGTCATCATCATAACATTGAAACCGGACTTGCGAATTACAACATATACCAGCAATAACTCGCTTAACAAGTTTTTATTTAAAAACACCTATAGCTAGAATAGAACGGTTTATATAAATATTGATTTAGCTCCTCTTACAGTGTTTGCACTCACAAACCACATAAACCGATATAACACCCATTTGATTCAAACCCACCCAACAATTCGACTCAATGGTGTGTGTTACTTTAAAATCGTCGAATTAAAAGCTTAATAAAACATTATTACATCTTAATCAAACAATTTGTATATACTTTTTAATTCCAAATCGAAGAATCGTTCAAATAAAACAACATTTACGAATCTTAGTTTCCAAATCACGGATTATATATTCCAAATAAAAACAAACTTCACCGTCAAGTATTTTCATATATATATACTCTCAGTCTCTCGTAATAATCTCCCAATAATCTCGTATCATAATATCGATAAAATCAAATTTTATTGTCAGTGTTGTTTGTTGCTCGATTTCATATCTCGTATGTACATATATGCGGTTGATAATAAAACAATTATTAATGATTGCTGTATATATACTATATAGACATAGCGATAAGCTTAATGCTAACACACATCGAAACATAAAATTTTGTTAAATCATTCCGAAATTATACGGTAAAAGGTAGGGGGTGCACCCTATTCGATCGATCCACATATATATATATTTTTATCATTTCTTTAAGTCGCATGGTATATGGCGATTTCAATTATCGTTTCCATGTAACTTATAATTAGCTTATAAGAATTTAATCAATCGAAATCTATATTTGATATATAAAAGTTTAAATTAGTATTGCCTTATAAGCTTTTAATGAATAGACAGACGTGCATATTGGTCCAATTAGTCACTGAGTATATGTCAAGTATGTAACCGCGTCGATTTTTCACAAAACTTTTACAATAAATGTGTTTTCCAGTATTTTCAAATCGATGATCCCCATCACCATCAGTGACTCCCCAAAAATTTATTTTTAATGATAACAAATTTTGATACACAAAAAAGCTTTTTTTTCTTAAATTTAATAGTTTTCGTGTTGGTTTAACTTTTTCAACCACGATTCGGTTATAAGTTTTTTGTTCATTCACAAACGTTTCAAATATAAATTGATTTACCATTGATGTAACCAAATTGCGATTTTCCCCTTTTTAAAAGCTTTTTGTAACGTTATGCTGGTTTTGGCTGATGAAGATTTTTTTGTGTTTGTTGTTTTGTTCGAAAATTTTCTTTTATTAGTTCATCCTTTTGCTATGCTGCAGATAGTGAGTGTGTTTGATGGGAAGCGGTTTTTAAATCCAATATTGATGAAAAAAGTTTATGATTTCATGGTACATATGTAGATGAGTCTTGAGTCGATTTATATCATGAGTTGTTTGGAATTGTTTAATTCGAATGAAAGCTTACATGCCATTGTTGGCCCATACCTTGAAAACAATCTGACTCCGTCTGTTTCGATCACGCGTCAGCTCTTTAAACTGTTGTAAACTATTAAAATATATCAGAACGCTCTCTAATCCTCTCTATCATCATGTAAACCGAATGGTGGCCGATCCAGTGTACTGTACGATATTCAAAATTTGCTTTAAATTGCAGATCTCGTGATTAAAAATACCTATATATGCGCCGTTAAATTGGCTTTACATTATTATCGTAAGTAATGAGAGATGCAAGATATTTGTACCTCACCACTCCTTCAAACGTGTGGTTACCACCCTTGAAATCAATTGCGTCTTGGTTTCGAAAAACCAATCATCAGATATTTGGTTTTGAACTCGTTGATTTTGAGACCAACGGAAGCTGAACACTGTTCCAGTGGATCATATATCACGCCATGTATCGAGTACCGCATCGACGTTAACCCAGAGTTTTTCATCCTGGTTCCGAATGGAAGTTGATTGAGATCTTAAGGTATTCTTAAGGCAATTTGGCGATCCTTTAAGAAAACCATGCAAATTGCGTTCATTGCTGAGTTGTTGTACTTTTAAGACTATACTTAGTCTTTTACCTCCTAACAAGAACTGCTTTATTTTTTCTTGTAATTGAAAACCGAGTTTGCATTTTAATGTGGGCTATATTTCGTTGCTCAAAAATAGCAAGACGGCACTCCTCATCAAACCAATCATTTTTGGGCTTAGTTTTCACTATACCGAGAAAGTGCTGCGGGCAGTAACGACAACCGAGGTTCCCCAGACACTGTTCACTTCTTCAGATTGGTAATTAGATCGCAAAATGCTATTGCTGATAAGATGTTAATATTTTCGTTGCGTTTGTCCATTTATCAGACCTTCACATAGGAGAATCGCGTTGTATATTCCCCTGTCCTCCTTGACTTGTACACAAATTTTCATTGTATAGCTTTGCAATAATGGTCACTGCCTTCGAATTTTGTTGACGACTGATAAGCTCTCACGTTTTGGACAGCTCGAGCCCGCTCTTTTGAGATCAACACATGGTAAATTTGGCTTCGAATGTTTTACGTGAATGTGTCCATATTTTCAAATGGATGTTTTTATAAGGACGTACATTCTCCTTGCTAGTTTGAGATCATAAGCGATCACAAAGTACGTAATTCTTTCCCCATTTCCGGGCGCAGTTTCGTGTCGGGAGTCTATATTATTACATTTAAGTCAATCTAATTTCTGCCAGCTCTAGCATTAAAGTCACCAATAACATCGTTCTCCGATATAGAGATACTAGGTATAGAGATCCCATCAGATTATCCAAATTATTCTCAAATGAGGTTGACAGGTTGGCTAAACTCATGTGCAAACGAAGCTTAAACATTCGACTGCTTGGAAGTCGACCAACAAAGCCTTTTTTACCCATGACCTAATGTGAAATCCAACTCCACTGTGTAGCAATATATAGCTTTGGGAATCATGGTCTCCACTTTTAGGTCATCGAGTTTTTTGGAGAGCTATGAGTTCCAGCCGATACTATTTCATACATGTGATGAGGCTGTGCAAGGGGCCAGGTTTTCAATGTAACTGCACTGCCAATCCTCAATATCGTTTCCGGGTACTTTCGAGAGGGGTTATTATTATTTTGGCGGTATCCGATTATTTTTTTGTGACATTTTTAACATCTGTTGTGTTTTACGGATGTGGGTCGTCAGCCCAGTAATCCAACCAGATTTATTAGCCTCCTATGAGAAGCTGTGGATACTGTGGTGGTATTCTATGGATCTTTTGGTTCGTTCGAAATATTGACGAAACATGGATGTCCCCACCCACAGGGCAGTATATACATTGCTAAAAACCTGCGGTACTATCCAGTCCTTGATCGTTTTCTGGGACATAATAAATTCATTAATCTATTCGCTGATGGAATTAGGAACCGAATTTAGCGTAGATCCCTCGCATTAACAATTCCGAAAAAGCTTCCCGCTCTTCAAGATTAAGCATCGAACTCCGCAATTTGAATTAAATGATTTTTTTACCGAGTAACTTCTTAAACAGACTTTAAGCCTCGAAATGCTTGCACCGCATCAATTAATCAAAAACCAGAAGTCAGTTTTTTTCATTCCACACGAGGATATGTTGTTTGAAAGACAAACATGAACTTATTGTGACAGAAGTCGAATAAAAGCTTTTCAATTGTACACACCGTGCTTTTCACATATCCTTTTTCATGTTTATCCCCCTACTATATTATCATCGATATTTTGTTCGAAATGGCGAAGGCACAATACAATTTTATCAGCTAACCTTGTTATTGTATTTCCCAAGTTATCGAAAGTTATCGAATTTTCATGCCCTGACGGAAAACATTTTTTTTTATATTTTGAAACACAAATAGATACTGTTGAGTGTTTGTTTTGGACTCATTCTCCTGCTTTTTAAAGTTATCGACGGTAGATGATGCAGAATAATAATAAAAATACGTTTATTTTATTCTTTTATATATCTTTGGGATATTTTTTTGCGTCGTTTGTGTTTTTTTAGAAACAATAAGATTTTTAAAATAAAATAAAAAATTGTAAATAAAAATCCTAACAACATTATATTAAGCTCTACTCTGTATCTATACAACAACAGAATACAACTCTCCTAGGAAAATGGATTTTTAAATTTGGATCTACTCACCGTACCCATTTTCCGTATATCTTTGAATTAAATTAATGATAATGACGGTGATGATGTTAAAGCCATACCTTTAAGCCATATCCACATTGTTGTTGGATATGAAGAGCGGAAAAAAGCAGTCCGCAGGTAACCAACTCCAACAGGATTTGTTGGTGATGACTCTTGAATAATAAACATGCAACTCTGCTTGGAGCGTGAAGCTTTATGATTTTGTTAATGAATTTGAGCTGCTGATCATCGCATTATTCCTACTTCGTCCTTGAAAGTGAATTTCCTGACCTGTAGGTTACAAAGGTCTTGTGATGGAGTGTCTAATTTCACCTACATGGGACAAACATTGAATCCATACTGTATTTTGGTATCCGCATTCGCCCAGTTCAGTGTTTTGACTTTGTTACAGCATGACAACTTAAACGAGCTTTCTGGAATTATTTATGCAACGAAAGAGGGATTTTTACTATTTAAGCTAGGCAGAAGATGCTCTGAAATTAAGAAGACTTCGAATTTTTGGCGCAATACTTCGATGGAATCACAAATTGACTTTATTCATACAGAATGGGTATAAGGCAACGATGGTGCTTAGTCCGGCTATATTGTTGCTTTTGAGCACACCTAACCTTTCGTATCATACTGAAGGGGTACCAACAATGTAAATCATGAAAACCAAATTATTGAATTTGAGTTCTTCTGACGTAATTGAATGATCACTTGCTCGAAAATTTTTCGCTTGATCGAAGCGTAGATCTTAGATAAATTGGTCGTCTATAGGGTGATCTATTGCACATGAATTTATTTTTCATAAAGTTCGAAGCAACCATATACCGCTCTTATTGTAACAATTAAGACCACCTATAGAAAATTGATAGAACTTCGGTTGTGTGCTTAAAGCTTTATTATAGGCTCACAGATCTAGATAAAATGTTCTCCGTCTTTACATCCAGCTATAGTTATTACCTCACCTGGCTGCTAAGCGCAAATCTTTCAAATTTTGGCAAATCTCAATTGGTCAATGGATCTCTAGTACGTTCCGGTACAAATGTGATAACATTTTTATTCGGATATCAGCTTTTGTAAGTTTCTCCATCGCTCATATTTGTAAAACCTCACCTCATCATTTCATAGCCAAATCTCTACGTCGATTCGTTCTCGAGCCATCGTCATTAACAAAAACATGACGAGAGACTGAGAGTTCCGGAAGACATCCACTTCTTAACATCTAAAGTGTGGATACAACTCGATGACGTTCCATTTTTGCGCAGAACTTTCGTTTAGCTGCTCCATTCTAATGCGGTTTAAATTAACGAAACTAACGATTAAAATCTCGGCAATCACCCACAGTTCGAGTATGTTTCACTAAAATTACGTAGAATAGATCGTACCTTTAGAACTCCATAGTGGCCAAAGACTATTGGTTAGGAACATCCGATTAGTACGCGAACACTAAACAAATTAATCAGACCTATAGACCCTACTAAGATCCAGACCTCATTACAACATGTTTAAAATCTCCTTGGTTTTGAAACATGGGTATCCAACAGTTTTTGAACGACCTAAAAAGGTTGTGTTGCATTAAGCCGATCAGAATCCAACCAACCTCAATCCACAATACCATGTTAAGTACGGTTGATCCTATTTTCAATCGAATTGTTTTTGGGCATCCCTTCATCCCTTAAAACGACCATAATTAATCGAAACCCATTATATTAGAGCAAATTATAAATGGGTTCGCTTCAAGTTTATTATTAAAGTCGATAAGTCTCTAAAACAATGGATTATTATTAATTTATTTTCCAAAAAGTTTTTCCAAATTTTCCCAAACATATTTATCGATTTTGCTGGGTCGGCTGATTATTTAGCTTCCTTTTCTGTATATACCATATATACATGTACATATATATATATAGTTAAAGGATAATTATTATTATCAAAACGCAACAACCAACAACAAACCACACCACCATCCCATCACCACCCCCACCACAACAGTAAGAAGGAAAAGTAAAGATTTTTGTGAACAACTTTAATCATAAAAATTATAATAATCATAATCTATATAATTATATTTATATACAATGAGTAAATGTCAAAAACGGAAAAACTTTTTCGTGAAAAATTAATTATTTTATCACAGTTTAATTACGAAATTAAAGATGATCCCGATACTCCCCATTTATATATATGTACATATCACAAGACAAAATATGAGAAATCTTAAGATAACGAGAAGAAACCTTTTTATGGATGCAAAGTGGATTAAAATTCGGGCACATAAATAAAATAAAAGATTTAGCAATTATTATATTCGGTTTGGTATTTATCTGTATACAGGTCAAAGGACGAAAAGGGATTTTGAAGTCTGGAATAATATATAGCGCGCGTGCATTCATCCGGGTGCGGATAGGATTTTTCCAATTTCCGCTTGCGATGGATAATATATGTATATTGCAAAGAGATATTAATAATATTTTTCATTAATTAATCGTGTTTTTAATTCAAAAAGCTTAAAATTATAAAATTATTCGTTATTACGAATTATATAAATTCTCCATCTACACTATAATGAGTAAATTGAATATACGACGATGGTGTGTCTCAGCTAAATACAATTGAACGAAACTAGGTTTTTGCTATTTTTGTATAGATGGCAGCATACACAACAAAAAATGTTGATTGTCATCGATTCGAGTATGCAGAAGAAAATCGATTTACTGTATTGTAAACGGAAAATCTAATTAATTTTGTTTATCAATAAAACATTGAACATCACACACAAACACACATACAAAAATAAAAGAAAATTATTGTATTACGGAAAATGATTGAAAGGGCCATGAGTTCGGGTGGTCAAAATCCGATTTATTTTATTGTTATCCATTGTCTGTTGTTATAAACAAAATGATTACTTCTTGATTAGAAAAATAATAATAATCGTACAAATGTTGGAGAAAATGGAAAAACTCAATTTCCCTAAATAAATGAAGATAACCAGAAAAAAAAAAATCGAATCTATATGATATTTATATATAGAAGAAGAAATCAATCAAATTCAATTCGGATACGGCGGTATGTAAGAAGATGCGGAATCGTAAGAAAACACATCTTCTTATGCTCTCTAGTAAATTGATGGAAGATTATATTTGAATGGAAGTGATTATTGGTTATTAATGCATTTTATGATTATATTTATGGGTTTGAATTTTTGTAATTAGATTTAATGGTTTTGATTGTGTAATCTAGAGTGGCTTCAAGGCGAATCGTTTTTGTTTTTGTTATTTGAGAGACAATTGTATTTCGACTGATAACTTCTCAACAAGGTTATAGCTCTTGCATGTCTTGTATATAGTTGGTTTGACAGTCTGTTCATACAAAAGGTGCAGTAGATACGAGGTCAGCAAACTCAACAATTACACTTTGAAACCCGGAACGTTTGCTTGTTCCACAATTGGAATGACTTAAGGTTCCAGTATTTATTGTCTCGATTGAACAGCAATCTGAACAGCGCCAAGGTAGATTACTGTACAATTCTCATTGAGATGAAACTTATAAGCTGTTCCAGCTGTCCAATGTCCATACAGCTTCACCCAAATGTTTTGAT
Organism: Tipula lateralis; assembly: GCA_963932295.1. Lineage (NCBI taxonomy): Eukaryota > Metazoa > Arthropoda > Insecta > Diptera > Tipulidae > Tipula > Tipula lateralis. Next base: position 160,115,695 of record OZ010736.1, on the reverse strand, counting down.
CTGTTAACTCGTTCGCGTATGACATGGTATGACAAAAGTTTATGATATAACACGTGAGCACATGCGAATTAAAGACATTGTATTCAGGTATCTACTCAGTAACATGCAGTGAGCATTCACAGAGCGTGTGAGTTTTCTTAACTAACACTTAACACCATCTTGTAACAAAGGTGTAGTTTTAGACGTTGATGGAGCTTTTCAAAGAATTTATTTTTAGCAAAGCTTTAATTACAGTATAACCGATATATTCAATATATCCTGAAATCTCAAATTGTTGAACTTGAACTAGATTACTTTTATCCCCTATAAAGCGGCATGGGCTATTCTAAGTGTAGTCCCCAGATCAAAAGTGAATTGGTGTTTGGCATAAAGTGGAAACATATCAATAGCCACTACTTATTCTTTACCTGAAATTATTTTGGCCAATGATTTGATTTAGGTTACTGTTCCGAATCTGGTTGTGAAAGCTTCAGTTGCCTTTGATATAATCACAGTGGTGCGTGGATACCGAATAGTTGCAATAATGAACAAGATATCTGACTTAATGACAAACGCTGCCCCATGGTAACAATAAATCGGTTGTGAGTTAACGGTTCCTCTCACATTAAGCAACACCAAAGCTATTAATAATTTAGCATTTAACGGCTTGAAACAATCAGGGACTAGTTCTCCTAGTTGAGGTAAACCAAATCTGTTTGTTGATGAATGGATATAAAAGCAAAATCAAGTTTGGTTTAGAAAAATTGTTAGTTCTGAAACAATAATTGAATCTATAACTCGGATAATATCATGTGACAATTGTCTGCAGATGATGACAATTGCATAAACTATATTTGGAAACCACCGAAGAGAATTGTGATAGAATCATATTTTGTAACGTGAGCCCACTATTGGCATGTATTGATTTCAGAATTGTGGACTGTGTAATAAGTATTATCTATTCATGCAAAATTACGATGGAAGTATTCGTTTAAATCAGGGAGGACCAGGGAATATTCAACATGGTTCTCTTGTGATGAAATTTCAGAAACGGAACGAAAATATCCAGATCGTGTCATTGATAGCATGTTGCGTCCTAATAACTATAACATATGTCCCAAGTTGTAATGGATTACCTTCAAATATTCCTTGATGATCTATCCTATGAAGAATTTACTAAGGCCATTCCGAGATTAACGAAATTCGTGCACCTGAAAATGATGGCAATAACTCAGACGAGTGGTTAACATTGTCAAACTGTCTTGTCAACTTTATTCGATTGGTGGAATAGGGTCTTTCAAAAATGAAAACTGTAGAAATTGTCGATGCCTAAATGCCGTCAGTGAACCGGATCGATATCCGACTCCACACACTCAGAATTTTCCGATGCACCTTGAAGGATACAAAAACGGCAAATACCACACCATTTGAGTTATTCGAATTTATGAGAATGCCCTTTGGTCTTCGGAATGCTTCATGAATGAAGTGGTCAATGGTCTAAATTTTGTTTTCGTGGGAAAAAAAACGAAGAGCAGCACAAACTTCATCTCAAACAGTTGTTTGAGAAGTTAGTCGAATTTGGAATAAACTTCCAAATCCACTCTAATATCCGCTCTAGAATATCCGCTCTAGAGTTCCTCAGCCACCACATATCTGCAGATAGCATACTACCCTCGCCAGGGCGAGTTGAAGCCATAAATAAATTTCCTGCTCCAACAACAATTGAACAAATTCATCGATTCGTCGGAATGGTCAATTACAATCATAGATTCATTCCAAAGTGAGCCGGATTGCTGTCCCCTATTCACGCACACTTGGCATATCTAAATAAGATGCCAAAGAACAACAAAAAGTTCTCGTGGCCTGACGACTGTGATCAATCGTTCGCCCAATATAAAAGTGCGCTTGCTAACATAACCATGTTAACCCATCCTCTGAGCAACACCAGATTTAGTATCTCCACAAATGCGTCAAACATTGCCGTTGGCGCAGTGTTGTAACAATCAAATATCGGATGTTGGCAATCTTTAGGATTCTTTTCCCGAAAATTAATCAACAGTAGAAATCTCACCACGGCAATAAACTCCCTGAGTGATAAGAGTCCACGGTAGACTCAACAATTAAACTATATCGCTCAGTTTACGACGGACGTACAACATATATAGCACGCAAGCACAACGTGGTCGCAGACACTTTGTTTCGATCGTGTGATCACGTTGATAGAATTGACAAAACTTCTAGGCTTAATTTTGATGATTTAACCAAGGCTCAAGAGTCTTACAAGAGCGAAACATCAAAAAGAGTTCATCGACCATTCGTTTCATTGTCACAGAAACAAGTATAGCGCACTATACATAGTCTATCTCAGCCAAGCATGCGCGCTACACATAAATTAATTTCAAGTAGGTATTTTTGGACGAAAATGACCGCTGACGTTACAAATCGGGTACGTGGTTGTATCGGATGCCAAACTAGCAAAGTGCAAAGACACACCAAAACCCAACCAGTGCATTTCGATCTTTCATCATCGAGGTTCGAACACATTCATTTGGATGTAGTGGGACCCATTCGCGATAGTACCACTGCGACTATTGCTAAGACTTTTGTCGAGCAATACTATTCAAGGTTTGGAATACCCCTTGAGATTACAACTGACCAAGTGAGCCCATTTGAGTCAAAACTCTTCTCAGAGCTCACGCGTTTACTAGGCGCTCACAGAATTTGTAAAAATGCCTACCATCCGCAGGCAAATGGTATGGTCGAACGTTTTCATAGACAACTAAAAGTACCGCTTAAAGTTCGTGAAAATGTCATCAAAGCAGTCAAAGATGAACTTAAGTGCTCCCCAACAGAACTTGTACGTGGACAAGTCCTCAAGCTTCAATTAATTCCAGTTGATGGGCAAATTAATTCTAGTTGACACTCGCAAGTCAACCTTCAATCCAGTTCTTGTTTCCAAAACATTAGAAAGTTGCGAGTGTGTTTTTGTTTGTATCGATAGAGTACAAACCAACCTTTCATCACCTTACGAAGGACCGTATATAGAGTCATTCGTCGTTTCAGGAAACATTTCATTTTAGATCAAAACGGTCGAAATGGTAATGATTCCATTGACAGATTAAAGCCGGCATATGGTATTCTCAACTTAGCAGACAAAACTAACCAAATCAGTCCGTTTCCAACTACAGCAGCCTATCCCTAGAATCCTTCAATCATTCTATTTTCCTTTCCTTCATAATCCGGAAGGAATTTACTTGCAGAAGGGTACTGCCTGCAGATTCTTTACACCAGAAAAGTAAAGTCTTGAAGTGTTCGAAGCTGATGGCTTCTTTGTACAAAAAAATATTTCGAATTCAAAATCCCTTCAGAGAGTTGTAGCAAAATTTTATCATTCAATGTTCAACGATCGACCTTTTAACAAGCACAGACAAATTACCAGATTAAGATGCATCCACAATCTATCCGCACATTACACACAAAAATATAGAAACATAACACATAGTTTATAATATTGCATCGTTATCACAATGAATTGTGTGTTCAACTCATTGTCTTCGATATGTATATAGTATCGAAACGAAACGAGTGTACCATATCCCATCCGTACATATAAATTGTATACGATTGAGTGCGGGTACATATACCCAAGCATATATATCTTGGTTAAAAGAACAAAATAAATAATAAAAAAAAATAGTTGGATCAGCTTCTGGGCGTCATTATAATCTTGAAATATAAGTAAGCTTCTTCATTGTTCATTTATATGAGATAGATGGTAAGAAACCCATTTCAAATGAGCAATTTGGTTTTTTTTGTCTTAAAATCTGATCGTTGTGGATATAGATTTTATGGGTTAGTATCAAATTGGGAATATTTTATTTAAGTTCGTTGATATATGTGTACAGATGGCTCTGTATGTACTGTTGCTGCTCTTAATGCGACTTTATATGTATATAGTTGTGTGTGTATGTACGTATACGACAATAGAGCTAAGATGTACAGATTAAAGTTGTAATTTAATCTTTTGGTTATATGCAAGATTTGAATGGAATTTAATATATAAAACCATATAATTTGATTTGACTTTATGGCACAATAGAGAACTGAAGGTGAATGATTCAGTTTTTTTATGCAATGATATAGTAAATATTTGGTCTCGTTTATGGCTAATTGTGTATATATCTGTAAGATTAGACGCCGCAGTTAAATTTACGATAAGATAACGTTTGTTATTTTTTTTATCGATTAGATGTTGTACGTTTTCATTCATTTAGACAGAAAATCGGTTCTGAACAATCGGTATGCATTTGAATGGACAGACCTGAATCGGACAATATAGTCTATATTGGGAATCTTAAGGACATCTCGCGCCGTTAAAGTCATTTGGAAGTAATGTACTGCGCCTTGATGATCTCAATAGCACAGTCCATGCTCCGCAGATACCACTGGGAAGTCAAATCCATCAAATGAAATATGTTTGATTTGATGGATTTCACTCCATAAACGTTTCGATGCATGTCCAAACACGAGCTATCTTATCCTGCTTCAACAGTAGATTGCATCCTAAATGACTTATAAAATGCCTGCCCTTTTCTCAAAACTACATTGCTTATACCGAATCGTTCAGTTATGACTATCCTCGACTCCACTGCATCCTATTAAAAAGCATCCTTAGGACACATAAATGTTTGCGGTTAGCATACAGTCGGAAATGTTCCATGTCTTGTCATTTTACCTGGATTATAAGATGCTCTCTGCTATCAGTTTCTCTTGTTAACGCGCAAAAGAGTTTTCACTGTTCCAGTTGGACATGTTTGTATCGATCCAGTAATTCTAATTCAAGCGATATATGTTATCCTCAGTGGACTTGTAATAACCAAGTTATCAACTCAGATAACTTGGTTATCGCACCAGGTAAAGGCGAATAATGGTTAAATTTAACCAGTCAATCATCTTTTGTCTCAATCCAAAAATGCAATAGATCTCATTCATCCAACTAGCGAAACTCACTAACACATTACCGTACACTTGGTCGATTGCTATATATAGCCACCGACAATTATATAGCGAAATCATTTACATGGCTCGGGATACCGAAATCTATGGTTGCTCACTTTACATATGAGCCCACCAACGCTAAAATAAACTTATAATTTGTTACTTGAGTTGGGAGCCAAGCCTTCTCCCGTGGCATAGAGAACGCAATTATTCTTATAAGCCTTAAACTAAATAATGGAGTATCTCTTCTACATTGCTTCAATAAAGTGAAACCTTTAGATTTGGTAATTGTTTCCAACACTATTTAAGCTTTCAAAGATAATTGGTGTAATACCAATTGGACTTAGAATTGTGCAGGTTTTTCAATATAAAGATATTTTCAAATAGGATCATGTAGAATGAAATCACAAAATAGCTATGAAGTGATCCAGGGCTTTGAATTTTAACACGTTGTGGCAGCATAATTACGATTTTGCAAAATGAGAATCGTTTCAATTATTTTCAAGTCTCTAATGGCGTTAATACAATCTATCGATCAGATAACTTAAGCCACTGTAAAGCTGTGTCCATAGAATTAGAGATGCACGTTTCAAAACCCGATAGGGATGGAATTTTACACCATGTGATGCCGATCGGTAGCGGGACTGCCATATCTATGATTCCTGTTAGAGTGAAGAATTCATTGGCACATTTTTCATTTACTACTTAATGTTGCCATGAATTTGCTGTAAATGTCGGTAGGATAGGTAGGATGTAAATAGGCGAACCGAAAAAGAGTTGGAAGTCCTTTAAGCCCCCAAAATAGACTGCAAACAACAATACGACCTTTCGAGGGCTGAATTAGATGTATCCTATACGGTTAAAAAATCAAGCGTTTGTGTGAAAACCAGAATTTTGTTGGAGGCAAAATTGAAGAATATAGATCTCGAATAATTTTCATTCATTAGCCGCTGAAACGTTTGTGTTGCCTTGCATAAACAGCACACCATCGGGTAAATTTATAAGATCTAGACCCTGAAAAATGCTCTAAAGTGAACATAATGGCAAGCTATCAAACCTAATTCTCATTTTGTATAGATTTGCAACCACCTATAGTCGAGGGTAAAATTGTTTAATTTATTATTTACCGGCATTTTTTTGTAGGCCCACACGGTGTCAACAATCTGACGCCATCGGTCATCGGTGCCGTAGAGCCATCGTCACAGCGACCTCTTCGTCTACCGAAAGACGGCTCTCCCTTCAAAGACCGCTGTATCATTTGGTTCGGTCACCAGAAGTAATTGCAAATATTCTCGATAGCCTGTTCCCACCTTAACAACTGCATTGTGACTGCGTTACATTCATTGCACACGGATGTACGTATTTGTTTGGTATTCTTACATATTAAATCGCATACCACAGTCTCTCTCGATTGAGCTAGTCATTGGCTTGTTTGTACATCTCGAGATGTTTCGTAGCAGTGGCTGACCGATTTGGATAGAATTCTTCTTGGTAGTCACCGATAATTTGCTCCGCCAGAGGAGTAATTCTTTCCAAAATAATGTATGACCGTAACTGGTATGCCGTGCAAAGGAAAGCTTTACCATTATAATTCTCGCATTTCAAGTGATCATCTCTCTTGAATATTGAGCAAAATGTGGCATAACTTCGTTTTGCCATACCAATCGAACATGGTGAAAAAACAGTTCCACAAAGTTAGCTCTTTGTAACATCAGTAGCTCTGAATTAATGCAATCAACTCCTGCTGAACGATTTTTCTTTAACCTCTACATGGCCGTGGTGAATTTCGCATGGAATGGATCTTCAATGAGCATCTCTGCTGTCTGTATATGGAGGTATTCAGTAATACAGCTTGTGATACACGTGGAACATTAAGTAAGTCAAAAAAATATCCATGCCATGTATCGAGTACCGCATCGATATTAACACAGGGGTTTCTATTCTGGTCCCGAATGGCAGTTGACTGAGATCTTAAGGTATGGTGCAATACGGTGATTCCAATAAAGAAACCTCGCGAATTGTGCTCATTTCTGTGTTGTTGTACTCTTAAGGCCTTAGCTTTCCTCGTAGCTAGAACTGCTTTATTTCATCTTGCAATTATAAACCGAGTGTGTGCTTTATTGTGAGCCAAGTTTCGTTCCTCAACAGCAAGATGACACTCTTCATTAAACCAATCATTTTTAGCTGTAGTTGTCACTAGACCGAGTATGCTGGCCTACATCGATAATGTTCAAATGAATGTTTTTATTAGGAAAGAATGACCTTGACACTTTTTTTACGGTTCTATATTATTACTTAAGTCGGTCTTATTTCTGCCAGCTGGAGCATTAAAGTCACCAATCATCAATCTAACATCAGATTATCCAAATTTTTGTAAAATGAGTCTTTTACTTAGGGTTGGTTTACATCAGTGGGCGCATGTACTTAGACAGTTGACAGGTTGGCTAATCTCATGTGCAAGTGAAATTTACACATTCGATAATTGACTGCTTGAAAGTCCAACACATCTTTTTAATCAGTGACCCAATGAGAAATCCAACTCCAAGATTTCTGAGGATATCTTCACTGTGTAGCCTTGCGACACATGCTCTCCAGTTTGTTATGAACTTATACTGCAGTGAATGGCTTTTTGAGTCCAGAAGTATTGTTATCAAATAGGGCAGTGCCGTCTAATAATTTGTATAAACTATACGTTTATATGTCTTCATTAGTTTAGGGCACAGAATAAATCTATTATAAGATAACATTATTCCAAATATGCGTCTGATTTAAATACATTATTTTTTCGACCGAAGGAAGCGAGCGAGGTGCTATCAAAAATGTTCATCTTAGCCTTTCAACCAAAAACAATATTACAAAAATCAAACCATAAGATAACGAACAACAACCATTTTCCTCATACACACGCATACATATATCTCGTTCCATATAACAAAAGAATTTATCATTTCCATTTGGTTCAATTTGTCCAAAAAGGAAAATCTTCCATATACATCTTCTCGTTGGTGTAGGCTCCTCAATTTTACTTTCTCCTATGATTAGATTTATTTTTCGACACACAAAACAATATTATCTTCCTTTCGAGAGCAATACAAACGAACAAGAAAAAAATAAATAAATAAAAAATGCCCTGAAAGGAATCATACACAAAAAAAAGGATATTCGAATCGATTTTTATGGCTTAAATGGAAAATTTTATTACCCCTTCAATATATAGGATATATACCTTCTTCGTCCGTGTCGTCTTGCGATGGAACATAACCATTTTGTCATCATTGTATTATTATTATATATACGACCATAGTCTATATATACATACGAATGGATGGAAAAGCTTGCGTTTGGAATGAAAATGTGTATAATAACGGTTGAAGGACATGAAAGTGAATTCAAAGAGGAAATTAAAACTTGGAGCTTTTTTTATTCGTTAAAATAGCAAATACACAAATAAAAAGGCGAAATAATAGAATAATCCTCTTAATGCTCGCATCCGTAAGTGATTCGATTTTTTCCCTCCCAACACCTGAACATTAACAATGGATTATACGAAAGGTGTTGAACAAATTCGATTCCAATTGTTTGATGCGACAAATTGAATACATTGTATAGATGCGGATGAGAGAAAGTGCGCCAAATATAATTTTTATTTTCTGTCATTTGATGAGATAACTAATTGTTTTTTTTTTATTTTACATCTAATTTCAGGTGAGTGATCAATAAACTATATACATTGCAGCAACGATCGCGTCGAGTAAGTTTTCAATGTTTTCATACAATAAATTTATGGGAGCTTTTAACATTCGATTCACCGTGGTTAAATTGCACAGTTGTTAGAGCTGCGGCAGTTGAGGCGGGATTTTATAACGATCAGTGATGAGAATGAACATATATGTGACTCCCTGTTGAGTTTAGAATCAATGGGCCGACCCATCTTACAAGTCAGTTCTATAGGCTGGCATAGAGCCATGCAATGTCTATAGATAGATCCACGTAAATCCGATCTATTGCCGCATGTCAAAGGGATGTCACAATAAGCAAATTGAACTTGAGAAAGAAACAAAGTTGTTTTGAGAATAACAGTATAAAAGCTCATTAATATATTAGACAGTATAATGAGCTTTTGACAGTTTTAAAAATTCATTATTTTGATGTCAGATGGGTTGTAAAACCTTATTTTGCGATAATCAAATGAATGGTTTATTGTTCATCAGTGCCTCGAGCGTCGCAGGTAAAAAGCTTCTTTTGTGTATTAAGGATTTAACGAATACGTGAAAACAATAAGTTAGAATGTCCTCTACATCAAAAGATTTTTCAAAATTTGAAGGTATGTTTTGCAAATGTATATATTTTGAGCTTCTATTTAACCAATGATTACTTGATTTGCGTCTTTCAAACACCCCACCCAATCGTCTCTCATATGATTGGCATCACATTTGTATTTGACGGATCCTAGGCGATCGCAAAAATTATACAAAATATAAGTTCAGTTAACATGACACGATTCCAGCCCCCATTCAAGATTAATGAGGCTCCTTGCTAATATTCGATGAAAAATATGGAAATATGATGCTTTATGGAGCTTTTTGCTTTATGCCCCATATATACGGTAATTAAGTATGTTCTCATAACTGGCGAGGTGAAAATGAGTTATTTTGGTAAAACTGCTTGTCTTCTATTGATCGATAACTGGCCCATATGGCGAGGTGAAAACTGAATTAATATCATACGGCCAAGAACGGGATTGAATTGATCGGATGTGACTTTTCGAAATATGTGTATCCGAAACGTTTGTAATGCGTCCATAACGTGCCAGTCAAATGAAATTTATTGACAGATTTCCTCAAGTTTGAAGTTTAAATATTTTCTAGCGTTGGACGAATTTCGGTTATCCGGAATATTTTATAAATTCTAAATGTTACGTGACTAAAAACGTAAAAATATGTAGGAAGATACTATCCATCACTTATTTGAAGTATCGTTGATTGTAGCTAAAAAATAATCTATGGCTTAGAAGACGTAAACGGCCGTTACCGCGTCTCAATCTTATGAACCATTTTTAACGATTTGGTGCACATTGTAGGTGGTCAGCCCAACGAATGCTTTTCATGTCATGCGATTCGCGTTAATTTTTTAGCCAACAGCGAGAATTGAACTCGAGACCGCGGCGTGATGAGAAACTCTCTTAAGCATTAAGCTACAACCGGCGACAATTGTAGCCAGTTGGCATATTTGCGCCATTTCTGATGAAGAATGATAAATATTTCTCATTTTTCACTTCGAAATATGGAAAGGTCGTTTCAACGTTGAATATCTGGGAACACTTACAAAACATGTTAAGCTTTACTTTTAAGATATGACCGTTGGTAGAAAAACCGGCCCAAGGAATAATCTTATAGTTGAAACGTTTATGATCTATTGGTAGGAAAACTATACGTCAAATTGCAATCTACTTCTGACGTTATTCGAGGTGAATTTTATAACGTATATACCAAAGTGTACTTATACCATAAATCGAAATCGCATTCCAATTTTATAATGTTTTAAGCACAAATAGATTCCCAATTTTTACTCAATCTAACATTACAGTGGTTTAAAGCTGTGGCATTTGTAGTGGGACGTGATGAGTTCGAATCTCGTATAGACTTCACTTTTTCACACTTCACTCTGCACTTTTTTGAGTGGTGTCGAAATCATGGTCTGGTCCATATTCTATGTATAAGTACTATACGCTGTCAACGATAAATTAACAAATGGTTTACCCAAATAAGACTTAAAGCGTTAGTACGTCGTCAATTTTGCTGGCAATGGCATAAGATGGGATGCTAAAAGAAAGAGGCAAAAGATTTATGTACTTTTTGCAAGTGAGCTTTCTATCTAAAATAGTATTTCAAGATATTTAATCTGTTGTTGTTGTTGCACTTCAAGCCTCCACTTTGTCAGTTATGTTTCTGTTTTATATAAATGTTCTGGTAATTTTAATAGTTTGGTAGTTTATGATGTTAATAAATATGCTTAATAGGTCATTTAATAATGAGTGAAATGAATGATCATTTGAAAATTTGTTTGGAACCAATTCGGAAACTTGCGTAGGTTTAAGCTTCTTTTAAACTGATGTAGAACCCATCATGTTCTAAGATAAGTCTAAGCTTTCAAAGCTGTATAATTTCTTTATATTTTCAAAAGATTAAAACCGGATCTATTCGTATAACAAAATGTGGATCCTTGTCAAAAAAAATCGCCATTTGTTGTCAATCAGCACGAAGAACGTGTCCGAAAAAATTAAAATAAAACCACTCTTCTTATATAGTTGAATAAAACTCAGTCAACATTGCGCTTTGAACCATAAATCGCACATATGATTCTTCTCACTTTTCGCCATACTCTTAAGTTAGTTAAGATCTAACTGCCCAGGTGGCGCGGTGGTCAAAGCTGCGGCAGTTGGAGCGGTTCGATTCCCGATAGGATCAGGTTGCAAAGGGGATTTTTCACCATGAGATTACGATCGGTGGTGTAAATGAACACAACTATGACACCTTGTTGGAGTACAGAACTTATGGGCCGACCCATCTTCCATGCCAGTACTATAGGCTGGCATCGAGCTATGCAATTTGCAAATGGTTAGGAAAATCGGACCTATAGCCGTACGTCCTCGGATTGGCTGTAATAAGAGAAGGTGATTGGAGATTGAAGAGAATTATTTAAGATCTTAAGGCGAATATCTGTTCATAACAACGGGTCTTAAACTAATTTCAGTTAACCTTAAAGAGTAAAGGATAAAAGCTAAAAAAAAACAGCGACAAGGTAGACAATGGCCTTTTGGTTTCAAAAACTAGAGAACAGATGTTGTTGAAATCTGATCAGGCCAATCGCTTATATTATATACATTCTCAAAGTAAATTTCTAGCAATATCGATCACCCCAACTTATATATACCCCAACCCCTAAATTTCTCTTAACATTCCTTCCATATATTAATTTTTAATTTATGTTAAAGACTTTGTACAAAACGATTTTCGTCTATAATACACTACACATAAATTTTTAATCGAATGTCATCAGTACTCAGGTAGGATGTGTGTACTCGTGTACGGTAGAAGAAGTATTTAAATTATATTTTATTTAATCAATAAAATATTTAAAACTGTCGAAAATACTTATGTGAGTGGATGTATATGTGTATCACACAATATCCTACTTAATCCATCTGTCGACATACAGTATACAATTTTATGTAATAAGAATTCAATAAAAGTTATGTATTCGAGAGCTTTACCTATATTTAAAAACAAATCGATATCTTAGACGAAATATTTGAGCTATAAAATGAAATGTAATTTACTGTTGGCATTGTCGTGTACCAAAACTGTAGAAAAAAATCGATAAATAGAAAATCATGTACTTGATTAACATGTTCGAATTGTGTATATGACAAAAAATTGAAAACTATAAAAATTGAAAAACCTCCCACCCCCATGCTTCTCAGTACACAATAGAATGAAAGCTCTAAAATTTAACGAGATTTTTGTTTCTATATAGTTTGGAACAGAAATTAATTTTCCAAATCATATCTGCATAACAATATCCATGTTCGTGTTTGTCTGTATATTTCGTCTGCCAAAGTCATTTGTTTGCGTGCGATAGCTTTTATGTGAATGACTGGTTTTGTTTACCATTTATACATTATGATAAAGTCATTTAATTAATTCACTTCGCAAAGCACACAGTTTAACGTATATATAAAAAATTAGACGAAACTTTTCCACGAAGACACAGAAAACACAGTACATCATACAAGAAACTTTAAGAACTTTTTTGTTTCTGCTTTTGATTAGAATCTTAAATTTTGGTTTTTATTTTATTTAAAAATCTTGTATCGTTTGTATACACAAAGACAAAAGCTTTCGCCGAATGAATTAAAACAAAATGAATTGTTGAACCGAAATTAAGAAGTGAGTGGAGTTGGTGGAGTGGATAAAAAAAATGTTAACTATACAGTTAGTTAACTTTTACAAGTTGGTTTAACTTTATGGATATTTGTGTAACGTGACTGTATATACTCGTTTGTACACGTGAGCTAAACTTTGAAAAGCAATTTGGCCGAACAATAGAGAAGGTTTTGCAACTGATCTACAATTTTTTTAATAAATTTTTAAATTTGTTTATCTGTCCTCCTAGCAAAAACTGCTTTATTTCTTCTTGCAGTTGTAAACCGAGTCTGCGCTTCATTATAGGCTATATTTCGTTACTCAACAGCAAGACGACACTCCTCATCAAACCAATCATTTTTGTCGTAGTTTTTACTATACTGAGAATGTGCTGGGCCGCATCGACATCCGAGGTTTTCAATACTTCCCAGACACTGTTCACATCATCAGATTGGTAATTGGATTGCATAATGCTATTGCTGACAAGATCTTGATATTTTCGTTGCGTTTCTTCATTTATCAGACCTTCACAGGACAATCGCGTTGTATATTCTTCGTTATATAAATCTTGTTTCGATGTGTAGTAAAAGTGTCACAGGTTTCTTTCTAGATGTCTCTAGCACAGATGGTTCTCGCACTGTTGATTTTGTGAATTGATGTATCCATCTGCTTGTTCTATAGTATGAGCTCTTCTTCAGGGTTTGACCTCAATTGATTAGTGTTCTATTTTCTTTGTGATGACCATTTACAAAATTAACATATATCTGGATCCCCTGTCGTGTTTAGAATCCATGGGCCGACCCAACTTCCATGGCAGTACTATAGGCTGACATGGAGCTATGCAATGCGCAGATGGTACTACGACAAAACTCGGATCTATACCTAAGTGTGCGATAGCAGCCACAACAACCTAACCTAACCTAACGTAGTGCTTACAGTAACGACATGAAACTCAATATGATGAACGGGGCCAACTTTTTAAAGATGAAACAGCTGTTTTTGATATTCACATGGATTCTCGTTGGCACAAAAATAACGGTTTGGCTTGTTTTGTCTCGCTCAACGTGAAAGTTGAAGATGATTTTTGTTGAGAAATGGCACGATGCTTATAGAACCAATCGGTGAACACAGAAGGCAAATGAGGAACAAATCGCTTGATCACTTGTGTTAATTTGATCTTGGTTTGCCCTTGTGAATAATTCCCAACAAAGTGGTCCTTGAAATGTCCAATTATCAATGCGTAGTTGATTGTTTTTGGATAATCAGACTTTGCCTCATAACAGCGATATGGTGCATGTTGAAGTTTTGGTTTCGCGTTTTTTATTGGCCTACAATTTTTTAGTGCTATTTTTGCGACTCATTTGGACAACCCTATATTGCCTATGCATTTTATGATTTATTTTCAAATGCTGGTCTTCACAAAATTCGATTCACCATGATTTACAAACACAATGATAGTGACGTTACAACAAATTAATTATTATTCCAAGTAAGATCTTTAGTTCGAAAGAACTATTGTTACACGACTCACCACACCAGATATATTCAAATAGGACAGTACAAGGTTTACATAGTGCTCGGCATTTCACTATGTTGGTTCTTCCATTTTCTCCTCCATACGACAAACTGTCTGGATTGATCTACTAACCGATGACCAATTATTACTTCCAACAAAGGTGTCTTTTTTGTTAGCTCTCACAGCCGACAACCTCCATGTTTCAGGAGCTTCTTATCTGAACTGAGCTAATAACCGACACCTTTGCTTTGGAATATAAAGATAGAATTTAAATTTGTATAGTCTGCAACCAGAATCATTTTTTGCTCATATAGGGTTCGTACATTATAACCCCGGTGTATCCAACGGGACAAGCCTGCCGATTTGTACAACCGGAAATGGAGTCAAATTTTTCCCTACCCAATTCAAACTGAACTATGCAACTCTATTGGTGCTATTGTTTTGAGCTCTCGTCATGTTTCGACGAGTTCGTTAGCTTCGGTTTTCACCGTCTCTCAAGTCATTCCTTGTGGATTCCATTTGTCAGTGTGTAACCGATCCATTTCCACTGGGATTGTGCTTTCTGGTTTTGGTTTGTTTCAATTTCTGAAATGGAGTCTATCAACTTTTATAATTTTCGCAGTACTTTCTTCTATCTGAAAACTCCTTTGGATATAGACACCAACGTTGAATGGGGTAAAGTTCTGTTGGACGATTTTTACATTTTTTTTTGCTCTCGGAGCAAATAATTCCAGTAATGCTTGATGGTACGAAATGAAATCCAAACAGAGTAAATTAGAGTTCAATTTGGAGAACGGAGGCCAAATATGTTGATCGAATATAGGCAATGAATATGCGAGGCACTCAACATTAAGTTGTTTCAATTTTAGTATCTGTAAGCGACCACGAAATGTAACCAAGTTGATCTCTTTGGTTACAAAACACGTTGAGATAAACTTTAAATGTATTAAATAAGAAACGTCATGTGAACTTCGACATGGTTTTCTTTCGAAGCAGATATAGTCGATTCAACTATCTTTCTTATATACTGTATATCAGACGTGTTACATCTTGCGGAGCTCATTATTCGTCAACAAAATCATCTTCATTCAAATATTGATAACACATCTTGTTGACTCCAAAAAATAGTTTCTCATCAGTTACGTAAACTATACATTTAACACAGACTCGCTAAACAGACCAACTTAATTAACAGCATTTACGATCGTACACGTTCTCCAATTATACAATCAAATTCTCGAGCACATATACTTTCACTACTATAGTATCGGTTCGATTTAATTTGGTGCACAAAGTAGTTTTTGGTGCGATATGCTGGTTATGTACAATTGTAAGCGCACGTCAGTAATTTTACCTCACTCCACTCGTATATATGTAACATTTCAACTCACTTGACTGTTTCGACTGTAAATAATCGTTTAAAAATATAAAAAAATGTTGCCTTTATAAGTTAACAGCAGCGACAAGATGTCAAAACAAGAGTTGATTTTTATATCTCAAAATTTGGTGTGTCGCGTGCGTGTATACATGTACCAAATGTCGCGAGTAGCAGATTTTTTTGTATTTCGCGAAAATTGATTTAGTTTCGATTTTATTATTGACTTGTAAACGGTAACACAGATTTTCATTTTTAATTGAATCGTTTATAATGTTAAAAACAAAAATGATCGTACCTGTGCGCGTTTCATAAAGTGTGGTGTTGTTAATCGTAATTTACTTGCCATAAGCAATTTAGTTGTTTTATAATTATCACGCGCTTGTCAATTAATTACAAACTGTGTGTTCTCGTGTTGTAATTCAATTAATCGTTTGTACAATGAATTAGTTAAGTGTTTTTGTTTAATAATTTTTTAATTAATTTTGTTAGTTTATTGAGCGCCACCTACACTGTTAATGTAGACTCGAGATTGATTGTGATATTTTGTTGATGTAATTGTTAATCCGCAAAAAAGATTCCATAACAACTGGACCCTTTGTGAAGGGTAGTTAATTAGGATAAACACAGACCGCAAGGACGTTCATTGAGGTTCCATCCTATCAGGAATTCACCATGGCCATGCAGAGATTTAAGAGAAATCGTTCACTATAGTTGATTTGTTTCACCAGGGATTGAAACTGAAAACCGGACCACGAATTCCACTCTCTGTATGTTCGATAAATAAATTCGCGCTTTGCATCTTCAGTGCGACGGTTCGGCAGCTTCACCTTAGCCTATGAGCATTAACCGTTCTTCGTGTTACCCGCCCTGGCGTAACAAATGGTGGTATTTTCTCCTTTAATTATACAGCACAGTTACCATTTATTGATCTATTGAACACGCAGATTTCTGCAACATCTCAATATCTGCGGTGCTGTAGGCTGTCTAGATCTTTCGTAAGTCTGGAGTTTCTGCGTCTATTGAGAAACCCGACTTTACGTGAAGCTGATTTGGCCAATGCTATAATGTGCTCGTTCCCTTTTAAATTGTTGCCTATCTGAACACACCAAGCAGACGAATTGAGTCACAACCCTCGAGAACGTGACCTTTTCCACAAAAGGGTATTCGGTGTAACTTTTCTTACGCGAGAACGTGCATATTTGTATCTTTTTCTCGTTAAATTTTACCTGATTTTTTACTTCCTACTCGAGTAGGCCCAACCTCGAATGAAATAGGAGAGTGTAATGTTGCATCATCGGCAAAACTGTGGATAGGATTTACAGTGCTATCCAACAAGTCATTAATGTATAACAAAAACAAAGTTAGTGACAAAACTGATCACTGAGGGACTCCGGCATTTGGAGAGTGTGTCGTTGGTGATCTCCCATTTAGCACAACATTGATCTTTCGATCTTTGAGAAAGTTTTTTATCCACTTGATGGTCATCGAATCCAAACCGTATGCCACAAGTGAAAGGGGCTGCATTATTAGTGACTAAAGTGCTGGTTGATTTCCCAAAAAAAGCAGAACAAAAGGTGTTAAAAAATGTGATTACAATGAAAAATCATGAAATTGTAAAAAAGAATAAAGACTAAGAAGAGATGACTATCAAGAGTCTCTTTTATGGTAAAAAGAGGAAGCTTCTGAGATAACGACAGGTACAATATTTGCATTTTAAATAATTAATAGAAGCTATGCTAAGCTTAGCTTGGACTTATCTTCAAAGGAAGTCTGGAACTCAGTTGTCATTATAACTATACAGTACGAACGAGATTGGTAAAAGCTGAAGGTTATAGACTCTCGTCTTATGTACATTTTAAAAGAAAGATTTAAACCTGCCATATAAAATCCTATACAGACGTATAATAGTGATGGGGAATATAAAAGCAGACGAACTGGCTCGTCAGAACACATCATGTCGTCTCTAATGAATCAAAGCAAAATATTCCGTATACAAAGTCTTGCTTCAGGAGGAAGCTAAATTATCTATCAATGATAGATGCTTTAAACGAACACTTGTGTATAATAACTAATCTGACCAAAAGTGAGTCGGTGAAGATGCGGACAACTGTTATCGTTTCGGCAGTCTTAGAGGTTGTTACAGAACAGTATCTCAGACTCCGAGTCTAGTGGAGGATAAGGTAAAATAACTCCAGTTGCTGTCCCAATCTTTCGTTAAGAAAAATGAAGTGTGGTAGGCCAGTACCTTAGACCCCCTATTTTAGTAATCCCAATCCTTTTTGGTTCAGTTATATAGTGTCCCTAATAAAGGTCGTATAGTCAATTGGTGAAATTATGAAGAATATTTGCGTTTTTTCATATTCATTAAACCATCAGAAGACCAAAGATGTATTTTTTCACATCACGGATGGGATGTATCCTTGAAAATCTTGAAAAATATTTTGACCCTCACATAGAAATTCGTAACCAGTACCCAATCCAACTGTCAAACCTTTAACAACTATATGATTTACCTGCAACATAATTCTATTGTAAAATATACAATCACGTCAGGATACTTCTATCATTCACAATTCCTAGAAAACCATTTATGACACAGACGTACATGGGTGTAAGTAGATACGCTTGTTCAGATATTGTCTAATCATCGACAAGTTTGCTCTTGTCAATACCATCCAACTTAGCTTTCGGGTTAAATCGAATTCAACTAAAATTATATTTTGACCCAAACTAATGTCCTCCGGTCAACTATAATAAACTTAGATATGAAATCGATGTAAAACAAAAAATCTAATCTTCAGGTATACATAGTGTAAAACAGAACAGTCTCGGCAAATTTCATTACTATATCGATGCCTAATAGGTTAAACATACCATATAAACTGTGGCCTAGCAATTGCATTATGTGAACAACAACATATATCTAATAAGATTAAGGTATGGAGGCATTAAAAAAGTCGGTACCACTCACAGCAAACCACATTATGTAGCGACTTCCAAGTAACGATATCCGTGTAAGGTTGTTGAACTATATACGCTTCCAATATCACATATGCAAAGGGAAACTATATATTATTACGACTCTCAGGGGGTCTGGACTAAATACTATTAGTCATGCTTTACGTTTCCTTTCATTGGTGGTGTTGTGGCGATCACAAATACGACGAATAGTCACGCCAGAATAGTGAAGTAAAATCAAAATAATCGAAAAAAAGATTTCGATTGAAATTCTGTAATTCGCTAGAACTGTTGCTACATAGCCTCACAACATATATAGAAATGAAATGCAACATACATCAAAGTCCGGTCGCATATGCCTGATGAGATGGATTTGATCTTTTCGATCGATCACACAAAGAATCAATGACGTCATCCGATCGAAACCGCCCTAGTGAAATGAATATTACAGTAATCACATACATCTTATTATGATGCCATATATTTCAAGACAAACATCTTCATCGGCTGGTTGATTCAGCGCCCTAGCTGTCAATAATCAATGCCACTCTGTGGAGTTCCAGTTTAACTCCCACATCATTAGCTATCACGATTACAGCACCCAGCATCAATAACAACATTATCCTACCTACTTTGGTGACCCCCCGACGTGATTGAATGTCATCTTATGCGATCTGTTATTTTCGTTTCGATAGGCCGGTTTCGATGTGATGACGCCATTGATTTGTTGTGTGATCGAAAATAACAAATCCATCTCATCAGGCATATGTGACCGGACTTTGATGTATGTTGCATTTCATTTCTATATATGTTGTGATGTGAGACTAGGTTGCAACAATTCTAGCGAATGACAGAATTTAAATCGAAATTTGTTTTCGATTATTTTGTTTTCACTTCACTATTCTGGCGTGACTATTCGTCGTATTTGTGATCGCCACATTACCCCCTTGATGGGAGTTAAACCAGACCTTCACCGAATGGTATTGATTGACAGATAGGGCGCTGTATCAAGCAGCCGATGAAGACGTTTGTCTTGAAATGTTGGGCATCTCTCTAAATTCCATATAATTACAGCTTTGTACGTCATTACATATGTAATATTACATTACTTCCAGTGAGACTCGAGTCTGTTTCATTTCACACACTCCAACTCGTCGACCACTGAGTATAATGATGCTAATTTTATTGGATGTGATAAAACCACGTGGAACGGCGAATACTTTATAAGTGCCAAGGATCGGAAAGTTTTCTTTTATATTTTATTACGATGCAATCTGTTTTGGGGCTCAAGGCACTCCCAACGATTATTAACGTGCTTATCTTACGCTTTGCAGCCAAATCGAGGGCGTACGGCTATAGGTCCGATTAAACACCTGCGCATTACATAGCTCCATGCTAGCCTATAGTATTGACATGGAAGATGGGTCGGCCTATGGATTCTGCACTCGAACAGGGGGTCATAGTTGTGTCTATTCAAACCACCGATCATAATCAAGTAATGAAAAATCCCTTTTGCATCCTGTCCCTATCGGGATCGAACCCGATACCACCCACTCCGACTGCCGCAGCTTTAAAAACTGCGCCACCTGGACGGTCTTATAAAAGTTGTTACACGTTTTAGGAATTACAACAAACTTATCGCAGTGTCCTCTACAGTCAGTGTGTCGAAAATATTAGAAAGGTTAGAGCAGTAGAGTTCTGTTTAAGGCTGGATGTGTTGGAACACCAATTTTTTTCCTTTTTCTTTATTTTTTTCACTTCACGAACGATATTAGATTTACAAAATCTTAAATTACCAAAATATATACCCAAAATCTTTCTAATCATTTTGAGTTTTAGCCTAAAACCATTCAAAATCCCATAAAACACGGCTGTCGAATTACCATATTATCCGTATCGTTTCCCAAAAATCGTAAACAAATTTCAAAGAAAATTCTTGTAAACAAATTTTCAGGAATTAACTCACCATATCATCCCTTATATATTTGGATAAATACATAAGGATACATAAGACAACAACAACACCACAAAGGTATTAAAAATCTCTTGTGAAATTAACAAAATATATCATGTCTGTGTGAGTATGTACATAATGTATGTATATAAATGAGGAGTAAAGTACCACCCATCCCAATCCCCATGACCGGAGAGTGTGAGGCACACTTAAATTTTTAATAATTCTTCTACTGTAAATAATAAATGAAGGCAACATAACGTACGTAAAATATTATGATTTTTTATGTTTCATGATAACATATCGCATATCAACATATACATACACATAACTACATATAGTCACATATAATGTGTACACGATAAGCATTTTGATGTAGTTATTACGCTTTTTATGTGTTTGTTTACATAAAACGTTTATGATTATTTGTTTATGTATAGAGTCAGTGGTTTGAACCACATGCACGAGTGATATATTATGAAGGAAGCTGTAAAATTCACGTGATTTACAAACGGTATAGGGTTTTGGTTCGTTGAACGGGCCCGGTCTATTTTTAAACCAATTATCATAAAATTTTACCATACTGTATGGTCATAAGTTTCTCTTCGTTTGGTTTATGTGAACCGAACTGTATATATAAGCACACACGATTCTCGTGCAAAGTGTTTCGATAAATTATTCTTAATTGAGATACACGCGACTATTCGATACCTTGAAGCGTAAAGGTAACCTTTATATCTGTTTCTTATTATAGTTGATTAAGTCAATTATTCATGGTAAATAAAACTTTATCGGTTCATTTACAGCTGCATACTACGTAGTTGGTTGTATGTATATGTGAAGATGGTATATTAAGAAATACATTAAGAATTAATGGATGTATAGTTAGATAAATACCGACCAAAAACAATTATATGGCAATTTGTTGCATTTCTTTAATTGAATTGGAATACAGCAAGGAAGGATCAACGGATACCATGAAGAACTGAAAGACTCCTTTTTAAGATGCAACAACTCATCAACATGGTTTTTATCACCAATCGGTTTGTACTTCGAGCTTCAATTAAAGTATCAAGTTGAGGAGGTGTTCAACATCTTTAGAGTCTAAACTTATCATACGAAGTCACTATCCTATCTCATTGTGAATAGTTTTTCCATTTCCTATTCATTTATAATAAGTTGCTACTGAAATGGTTCCGCATATAAAATTTAGTTCTCACCACTCCCTCTCAGATATTCATAAGTGAGTATATGAGACTGTTTTCTTTTGTTTCGTTCACTAAAACTATGTGGATAGTGAGTATATGTTTCACGTATCTTCGAAAGGTTGATATTGCATGAAAGTGAAGGTGAACTGTTGCCTCGAACTTATCAGCAACTCAGTGAAGGCAGAATGGTCACATGTGTTGATATATCGTACTAATGACCGATTTCTAGATTTATTAACATATAAGACAATGAGGTTCAAGGAATAGCTGAATAGCTTTGACTATCAAAGTACAAAAACTAAACGAAAGCTTTATTGGCCTCGTGATATTATATATATATATATATATATATATATATATATATATATATATATATATATATATATATATATATATATATATACATATATATAATATATATATATATATATATATATATATATATATATATATATATATATATATATATATATATATATATATATATATATTATATGTTAAATTCACAAGGAGAACTGTAAAGCAGAATATTATGTTTGCGAAAACGAAGCAAAAATTTGAACAAAACATGTTGAGAAAGCTGGTTTGCCGATCGGAAGCAGGATTTTTATCAACGAAAGTAAAATCTACCCAAATTAATTGTATTTTTGGTGACAATAATACTGTTCTTACTGAAAGCATTGAGATTGCTAATCAATTTAATCATTACTTCGCAAATATAGGTAAAGTTTTGAAAACATCCATAAGCTCCAATAGTTGTACTAATCACATAGACAATGATCATTATATTGATTTGAAAATAAGGTTGCTAGCAGTGATGGTATAAGCTCGCTAGAGATAAAAAAATTTGGTTACATTTTATGTTTTCCACTGGCTCACATTTTTAATAATAGTTTTATTCAGGGAAAATTTCCAGCAACACTTAAAAATGCTACAGTAATACCATTGTTTAAGGGTGGTGTTGCCAGTTAAGTTTGTAACTATCGACCTATATCACTATTATCAGTTTTTTTCCAAAATTTTAGAAAAGTGTGTTAAATCTCGGGTACTTTTTTATTTGGAAGTTTTTGATACGGTAGACCACAATTTATTAACTAAAAAATTATCTACAATCGGAATTCGGGCAGTATCTAATCGTTGGTTTCGATCGTATCTTGAAGATAGAATACAAGTATGTAATATCAATGGAAATTTGAGTAATATTGAACAAGTTCAATGTGGCGTGCCTCAAGGTTCTGTGTTAGGGCCACTACTATTCCTCATTTACAGTAACTCGATTCTTGAACTTAATCTCTATGCCGATAAAGTAGCGTTTGCAGATGACCTGGCACTGATGTTAAGTGATAATACTAGTTTAAGTTTATCTACGCAAATAACCCACGATCTGATTCGTATATATACGAATCGCACAGTAAGAACATCATATGCCTGTAGCATATGCCTGATGAGATGGATTTGATCTTTTCGATCACACTGTCATTCAATGACGTCATCATCAGATCGAAACCGGCCTAGTGGATTACAAGAGCAAGCAACAACTCGGAAATACAACACATTCAAATTTACGGCAAGTAACACGCTTTAAAGTCTCATACCATACAGTTCTTTGAGCTATTTAGGCCACTGTTTAGACCTTTAATTTTGGAAGGGCAGTACCATTCCCGGAAATTTCTGACAACTCCATTTTCTGGATTGAGCTACCTGTGTACCATAACATTTTTCCACATGATCTTGTATCGATAGTAAGTGCTTTAATTAGCTAATGGTGTTATGGACACTACAAAACCAATCGGTTTGTATAAAATAAAATCGAAGTGAGATTGGTCAAGTAAGTGGTTAAACTTCTGAATTGTTAACCTTATATAGAAGAGGGTCATTCAGTCACCTGAAAATTTATCGCTTAAATTTTACTATATTGGAAACACTTCCGTTGATTAGTGAGGGAAATAAATAATGAGATCTAAGCGAGCCATATATGTATTCTAGTTCCAGTTGGATGATTCCGTTTGTATGTCCTCTATAAAATATATAAAATGCTGTTATTGCATTGCATTGGATAAAGGGTCGCAAGTTTTTCCCGCATGTAACGAGCTCATCTTTCTTATGCTTAAACCTGTATGTCAGTTTACGCCATTAAACACCTGTCTGTCAGCTTAGCAGTTTACGCCATTACAATCAAATCGAGGACGTACGGCTATAGGTCCGATTTACGTAGAACCATCTGAACATTGCATAGCCCCATGTCAGCCTATACTACTGACATGAATGATTGGTTGGTCCATGAATTCTGCACTCCAATGCCTCACTGGGGTCATAGATGTGTTCATCGTGCCCGGTACCTCTCCCTCCAATTCCCACAGTTTTAAACACCTTTATGTCTTAACTTATTGGAATGAAAGTTCAATTACTATTAGTCTGCAAATGATCAATTTATTCAGTTCTTGCGTCAACCGCAGTTTGGATAAACTTCAAAGTTGGACATTCTTGATTGATTATAGGGTATACGAGTATAACTTTAATCAAATCCACTACTGCTAGACAAATCAAATCTTATACGTATGTGAACGAACACCGGCTTCGTTCAACTCCAATGGATTATTGGTGGAACGATGGGTCTTACATCTGGGATGCCTACTTTTGAGTGTATACACTTATAGTGCCTCAAACCATGATAAATCATTATTTCCTCCCATTCCCAAATTTTTTAAGCGAATGATGAAATTGTATTAAGGGCATGCCTTGGGAGCGTTTTTGGATATTGAAGGCGCTTTTGACAATGCGTCCTTCCATGCAATGATCTCTACAGCTGAAAGACATGGCATAGAGACTACACTTGTTCGGTGGTTTAGCGTCATGCTTAGGTCAAGGAGAATTACTGCAGACTTAGGTAGTAATACAACGACGGTGACCGCTTGAAAAGGATGTCCTCAGAGAGGAGTTCTGTCTCAGCTCTTGAGGTGTCTTGTGGCCATCTCACTCCTAGTCCAACTAAACGACAACGGATTTTTCTGCCAGGGTTACGTTGATGATATCGCCATAATACTGGTAGGTAAATATACGGATGTAATATGCAAACTGCGATCAACATAGTTGTAGCCTGGTGTAGTGACCAGGGTCTTTCAATCAAATCTAGGAAAACTGAGATGGTTCTCTTCACTAAGCGCAGGAGTCTTGGAAAATTTAGTCTTTCAAAAATTGGGGCTCATACGATCCCACTCTCTTCGGAAGTCAAGTATCTAGGGGGCCTAATTAGATCGGAAGATAACTTGGAAAAAACATATAAAAGAGAAATGCAATGCTAGACGCATGTATTGGCTAAACGTTTCAGTGATCAGACCCATAGTCTCGTTTGCCGCATTCATTTGAAGGCCTAGAACGATGAGCGGGATTGGAGGGAAACCTCTAAACCTCCTATAAAAACTTGTTTGTCTTGGTATACTAGGAGCTATTATGCACACCACTCCCACTGCAGCTCTTGAGATGGCTGTAGGTCTGCTGCCACTTGATTTTTGGATCAGAAGGTGTGCAGCGCAAACAGCCGCTCGCCTACAATACAAAGACAATCTATTTCGTCCTTCGGGGCACTGTCAAATATGGAGAGTGGTAGGCTGGCACATAACTGCCCACATACCCTCAGACATTATGGTGACGAAGGAAATTATTTCATTTAACTATTACTGGAAATCACATATGGGACTATAACAGCCCATCCTACCCCTCCGGCAACGATACGTTAATCTACTGACGGATCAGTATGCCGTAATCTAGCTGATGCTGGGTTATACATACAAAATCGTAAGGTTAAATTATATATCCCGCATGGTAGGTACGCGACTGTTTTTCAGGCAGAAACTGCTGCAATATTGAAAGCAGCACTCTTTGTAAAAGGATAAATTGCAGAGATCGTCGTATCTGCATTCTTTCTGACAGTCAGGTTGCCTTAAAGGCGATTAATTCAAATACTGTTTCATTGAAACTTGTGTTGGAAACGATAAGTGCTCTAAATCGACTAGGCAGGCTGAATAAAGTTAGATGCCACTGGATACCAGTCACATGGGTATCAAAGGGAAGATTTTGGCAATGATCCCAGTCTTTCTTAAACTATTATAGACGCAATTTAAGGTACTTGCTGGGCATTCTCACGGGGCAATGCTGCCTGAATAGTCATATGTTTCGAATGAAAATTCGCAACACCTCTTTCTGCGAACAGTGTGGGGACGGAGAGCAAGAAACTGTTGAGCGCTTTATGTGCTCATGTTCTTCATACTCAAAATTCCTATTTCAGGACCAATTGATGACATTGAGGATACCGGATATCCTGGACTTTATTAGAAGAACAAACATATTTCGGGACTGAGAGTGTTCGCCTGGGAAGGGATGTCACAATCGGCCAATTGAGCCTGAGTGACTAGAAAAGGAACACAAAAAGGCCATGCTAAAATACTTCAATGAGTATTTCATCCTTTGCGGCCCAGTTCATATTCATGGCTATTTGATTACTGTATGTGACTATAGTGGCCGATCCTCTTTTCTGTTTCCTTAAACTACTTGAAGAATAAGTATGTTTTGTGTATTCTCGAAATGTTGATGTTGCATCAAATTGAAAAAGAGTTCTTGGCTTCCAAGTCATGTTTGAGCAGATTATTTTCAAGTGATGAATACCAGCACTTGTCTGTCCTTATATATGCAGTAATATGGAGGCGAAATGAAAGCAATTCTATATAAATTGTGTAATTGGTTGACATAATCAAATACACTGCTGCAATAAACAGACTGCACTAACCTATATTAAATGGCAATTTGATTCGATACCCAATTCTACGCTCAATAAAGTATTTGAATGTTTTGCTTGTATTTTAGCGTTTTTATAAATCCACTCCAAATTGCTTAAGACATAAACATGTAAAAACCATTTTCAACCAAAATCCTATTTATTTTGTAATCAATTTTTTCCAATTTTCGAGACCAAAATGAAAATAAAAAATAAATAAATTTCCATGTATGGATGGATGGTTGGATGGATCGATGGGTACAAGAACACAAAAATATTGTGTTCAACAAATTTACAAACATTCAGGATAATATGTATCGTAATTCTATGTTTTTATGCTTCGAATACCCGTATACAACATACATGTATACATATATCGGAGTGGTTTGAGTGTATACATGGTTCATTATTTGATTTCCACACATAAACACAAAAAAAATCGAACTCGAGATGTAAAGTAATTTTTCACAGCATCCACAATTCATTTTCAGTTTCCAAAACACCAACAACAACAACATAAAAATAATAAATAATTTTTCATTTTCACACAATAAATTTTATTAGGGTTCGAGACAGAGAGGATTATTAATATTACGGATTATGATTATTATTGGAATTTGATGTTTAGGGTTTAAAAAAGTTAAGGTTACACAATACAACAAAAAAATGTTTAATTTTTTTTAATGAAATTCGAGATGATTGTCGTTTTTTATATAGACGGTGATTTGTGATATTGTGATGCTGTCAAAAAAAAAAAGAAACAAATTACAATGATTTACTACATATATTTTGATGTGGCCAACAGATGATGGTTAATATATTATTTTTGTGTACGATATAGGTCAAAATACATGATCTCAATCGTATATAGAGCCTATCGCTTGTACCATTCGACTAGTGGGCAGCTCAACACACACATCTCTAATATATTTACTAACGTATATGTACTTTATTGTGTTGAAAGCTTTTAAAGTTTAATTTCGTATTTGAGTTTTCTTTAACATCACGTACACACGCACACACATACAGAAAACACTTAATTTTCTATTTGTACACCGAAAATATTTATCTCTTGAAACAAACAAACATATTCGAGATGAGTTTTCCAGTTTTCGGTTTTAAAAATTCAACAAAACTTGATAGGAAGAAAAACTTTTCGACAGGTACCTGTTGATTCATAATATTATATGATTGTGTGAGTGTGTGTGTGTGTGAGTTTTTAATTGAAAATTAAATTATAACAACAACATAATTGTTGAGGGAGTAGAAAGCTCGTACAGGTTATATTTTATATATTGATGAATCGCGATTTTGGTTATAGAACCGAGTTAGATTATTATTATAGGCGGTGACAAGTGGGCGTTGTTCTCCAGAGCACTGAGATCTGACAAATGTTTTGCGCTTTTGATCTTAAATTCCCAGCGTTTGATGCCCCCAATATGGCACACGATATGTTTCGCCAATTCTACTTAATATGATAACTTAAGGCGATCTGACTCGTGAGAAAGTCGGTAAATATCTTCAACTCCAAACAGTTGCTAGATTAACTAGCACGTGGTGAAGAATATAACCAGGTGTGTCCAAAACTAAAACCAGACCATCAATTCCGATTCCAAAGCCAATATGAAACAGAGCAATTTAACCAGTGTCATAATGATTTTATATAATAAATGGAAATGTGTCATAATGAGCTCGATGTCAAACTGCATTGCATCATATACTTGACTGTATTACGAATATCATTCTATGTTGGAAACGTCCAAGAAGTCCTGTAGGTATTGAAACCATTAAGCAAACGATTAGAAAGTACAGTTTAAAGTATTACTCAAAATCACATGTGGATGTTGGTGTTACCAGGAATTTTTTATTAATACTTGGAAGCCATCTGTAGTCACTCATATTGTCCTTCAATGCAAGACTTTCATTTGTCAACAGCAAATTGCTTCGTCAAACTCATCAGTTTTCAGTTGACAATTAAAGTGTTCAACCAACATAGATTTTCTTTACTATTTCTACAGCCTTGGGGCACCTCAACTTACGCCATCGAGTTTCAACGATCTAATATTCTCAACCTCATTTTCGGGTGTACTTAAGCTGGCCTTCAAAATCAGGTTGATGGTATCCGATTTCACTTCTATTGCGGTCATTATCCTGTGATTCATCAAGATTCAATCATATCCTTCGAAAACCTCTAGTTCCTCTGGTGGAATTAAAACTAAGAAGCCTTCTACACTATAAATGGGGACCAAATAATATTTCTTATATTCATAAGATCATAAAATCAAGGAATACTGCAGAACAGGTTTCTCACAAGCTGAGATTCGGATAGGCTCGATCTAACCATCTGATGCAACCTTATATGTGCTCTTGAGTAGTTGGTTTTGTGACCAGGAATATTGCCATCCAGATTCATAAACTGAAGTGGAATAAGAGTTCTTGTTCAATTCTTGTCCTTCTTATGGTTTTTATTAATCTTGCCTAAGGTATCCTATCGTTGGTTCGCTCTTTCTTTTTCTGTTAGTTGCAAATTTCGAGTTTTGGTCTTACTATGAGACTGATCTCAGAATAAACATTCGCTGTTTCTAATTTATAATAATAAATCGTTTTATTTTCAAATTTATTTTGAATTTGACCCAAACTAAGTTTAACTATCCAACCGCTGATCAATCCAATCTAAATAATAATTAACATCTGTATAGACAGCCGGATGCGAGTTTTCACATTCTTGTGTACCAAACGACACAATTCCCAGTTGGATATATTTTGGCCCATCGTTGGTTGATAATAATTTAGTTAGCGGACCTCCGCTATCGCCATCACACGAATCTCTTATCGGATGACCGGCACAAATTTGTCCAGGACCAGGTTCCTCGTAATATATGTTACAACTTTTCAATGGCTCAATGTTAATCTAAATTAGGTAATTGTCGATTATGTTTGACAATATTTCAACATTTTTTATGTGTGTACAAACCGTAATTTTTTGTAGAGTCTTTGCTATCCTTCGCCGGCGACTGTCAACCAGTCCGAATCCAATTGTTACTACGGTTTCTCCAATTAGTGTGGTCGGTGAAATGTTATCGGGGAGGCATACTGGTGCTATAAATTCTGGAAAAAAAAATAAATTCCCATATATAGGTTTGTTAGTGCCAACAGATTATATAATGGTTGCAGCATAGTTACTTGTAAATTCAACCTTCTTAATTAATTTTAAAACAGCAACGTCATCTTTGAATGACGTTTCGTCCAGATTATGTGGCATTACACTTTCAACTTGATAAACTACTGGAAAATCTGAACACTGACGACCGACGCATACTTGCCGACCTTTTTCATCGTGATCACCCAGACTTACGACCCTGCGAATATTTAAATACTTTATAATGATTATATTGTGTAATAAATTGTTCTAACTTATTACAATTGATGCACTTGGTTCATGAGAGTATAAAAACAATGAGCAGCTGATAGTATGTGACGGTCCGTGATTAATGATCCACCGCAGAAAAAGCTAGGACGTGCGTATTTATGTTGTTGTATTCCAATACGTGTCATCCACGGAAATTCACCAATATCAGCATCAGTTCCACCAACAATCCGACCAGATGTTTTTGGTTGGCCACAATCAGCGTTAAATTGGGCCCGATAACCACCCAGAATACTTTCAACTTTTAGTAAAACAATTATTTTGAATAATGTATTGAACTGCATTGTAGATACGAACTGCACTAACAATTCGAATCGACATACATGTGCATGCTATTATTATTGGCCTTATATAGGCGTTGGCATGGTTTTTAGCAGCGAGAAATTTCAATTTTACGTACACAACGCATTAATCACTTCGCAGTGTAAAACGTGATTGCTCATTGTTTTATACAGTCTGTCATTCAACAACGATAGCAATGTGTATAAGAAAATGTTTTCCATTCCTACAGTCAATTTTTTTGAAGTCAAAAATCTAGAACCCTCGATTTGCTTCTATTAAGCAAAAGATAGCGTTTCTTTAAGACATTGTCTTGACGTCTTGCATGTATGGTCATAAGAAGCTTTTCTCTCAAATTTGATAATGTTCAACCCTTACATCCAGACATCATAAAACTGGCAAAATATAATGAATTCCAGACTCGTAGATATCATCTGCCCACGATTTGGACAGCATGCTCTTTAGTAGCCAACAAAGTTTTTTTACGTAATTTGTCGACAGTAATTTTAGGGGTTATTGTACTCCGAAAAGCTTAGCCTTTTTATTAAATAAACTTCTTGAGACTATCTCGTAAAATGCAGTAGCAACAGCTCGTTTTGTATGCTGTTTTGGCCTCTTTTCTTATAGCTTCATGACCATATAGAAGATACTGTCTCTTCTTTACGAGCATTAGGTTTCTTTTCTCCGGTGCACACATATCAAGCCAGGCTGCTCTAAATGAGATTAGTTTTAATAATGTTTCATCGAAACTTTCCACTTCTGTGAAACCTGAGCCTACTTTAGGAGTGACATCATTATTTCTTAGAACAGATATTGACTATCACTTTGGTGGTCTGCACCAGAATGATAGGACAATCTCATCTCTTGAAGACTATCCAAAATCTTTTTCGGATCAATCAATCAGCTAAGATCCAAGTCCTTCTTGAATTATGATACGCAACTTGAAGGGATGTTACTATCGACCAATCGAGCCTGAGTGACTGGGGGGAAAACGTTTGGACTAATCAGTTGAAAAATAGAACTTCTATGAGTTCGACCATGCACAAAGTATATAAATCACGTTAATCGATTTCGAAGATAAACCAATGAATGGTCAACCATAGAAGGCAACATTTGTCCACTTCAACAAACATTAATCGTGGGTCACGTAGGTCGCACCGTTTGAAGTCAAGGAATGGTATAGTCTTGTTATTAGCATCAAAATTATGGTGTGTGAGCAAATAAAAGGCAGGATGTATTAATATTAGGCTCTAAATGCTCGACAGATACAAATCAGAATTAAAATATGTCAACCCAACAGTTAGAGTGGAATACAGTTAGCAAACTCGCAATAGGACGGGTGCCGCCAATTTTCCATGTGTTTTGAAAAAAGTTTCAAAAAAGTTGACATAAAGCAGTAGACAAAAAATTTAGACGTATACTGCATTTGAGCATATGCAAGCCAAGATGAAGATAAACTTCAGTTTCCATATGTCATATTTCGGGGCTTCAAAATCTGTGCTGTTTCTGTTTTTACTTATTAACAATTTATATGGCAGCATGTAAAGAAAATTGACTCGCCACACCTTTACTCTTGCAGTTCAAGTATCTATTTGATTTCGAGGTGATTCATAATTTCAAAGGGCCGTACTTCATATCATCGTTTTAGGGACAACAGATGGTTAACATCATTTCAGCTAAATCCTCGGTTCATTTTGGCTAATCGTGGCAAATAAAATTAGCGATCATGTAGCTCGCGATTTTTCAGTTTTTCCACTTAGATATTTTCACGGTGACTAATCTCTCGCTTCCATTTTGTGTCTTTTATTTAATCCTTTGTTTTGTACTCGCACCAACCCTCCAACTATAATATCGATCTTTTAGAAAACTTGTATTCATCGAGATCAACGAGATCTTGACATGGCACATTTGGGTATATGCTAACCATTATCTTCGTCGTTCTTATAATTACAAATATTTTCAAAAATAATTCAATAAAATCTAAACTTATCAAAGAAATTCTCTGTAACTAACGTTGAGTATTTTTGCAGATATCATTGGCAATATGATTTGAGACGAAACATTTGGTTGTGATAATTTGGCCGTGAGAATATAACTTTGTAATAGATACTCGCCGTTCAGTTCGTGGCCAAGACAAAATTGGAACTTGCGAAATTCTAACAATCATAGCACCTATTCTTTTCAAATCGTTCACGACATCCTACTCCCAATTAATTTTTAATCCATAGTGTCTATTCCAGAAGACGTATCGTTCAGCTCTTAATGAATCCGACTATATCTCACCCAGATGTAGTCATCATCCATTTGGACTAATTGTTCTGTCCCAAAGTGAGATCTTTGTTAATAGTTGGTCAATGATCCAAAACATGTTCCGCAGATTCCACACCTTCGCAACGCAAAACCTTAACCCATCATTTTAAGAAGGTATTATAAGGAAATGCAACCCTTTAGGATAACTATCATTTATACTTACCGTAACATTACACGAGCACGAGTCTGGCCATTAGTAGATTTATTTTGTAAGCTTATATACGCCCAAATAAAATTTAACGCATACTATAAGCCTCGCTTCAATAAGGGCTCCTGATGAGAGCAACTCATCCCGGTAAGAACATTTGTGAATGAACTCAATACAAAGATAGTGAGCTTGATAAAAGTAGGCTGTACTTTGTTGGTATTTTATTTGCTATGCTGCTAAAGGTTATACCTATCTTTCTTATTTTCAGGTTGGCTTTTTACCAGCGCGTTTTGATAGATAGGATGGATATATAACGATAGAGAAACATTGAATAATTTTTGGCGTTTCCAATTGCACCGAAATAGATTGGGATCTTGCACCAAAGAAGATTTTGGATGGTCTCATCTCTTGTCGACCATCCAAAATTTTCTTTGGATCGATAAATCAGCCAAGATTCCTATCGTTATTAAACTATGATAGACGCACTTTAAGGATCTTGTTATTCTCACGGGACATTGCTCCCTGAGTAATCATATGTTTCGACTGAAAATTCTAAACATCGCAAACAGCGAACAGTGTAGAGTAGGAGTACTTCATGCTCCTCCCATGGACTGCACTGCTTTCGACCGCACAATCGAGCCTTAGTGACTGGGGGAAAAAATACATGTCATCTGGTATCGTTTGTATTTTTTTACAGGTGCTGATTGTCATCCCAGCTAGTCAAACAGCTAGGTCCCTTTTAAAGGAAAGCTTTTAAACACATAGGGTTGAACATATTCAATAAGTTGAATTATTTTGTATCTGTATCCAAGATCTCTTAAAATGTATCTCAAGTTAAACGAATTTATACCATAAAAAAGCAACGGCAACACTTAATCTCAACTATCACGATAGTTTTACTCTCACGCTACTATCATGATAGTTTCCTTATATGAACGATGTCTTAATATAGAATTTTGGACTAATTTCATAGAAGTTCTTCAAATAGTGCTAGATCAAATTCCAGGATGAATTTCCATAACTATGTTGATGTCTTATCACCAATGAATCTTGAAACAACGAAACAAATGATAAACAACAGTATTTTATTAAGATAATGCTACCTCACGACACATAATTTAGAAATCATGATTTGATTATTTTATATTCAATCCACACTATGCTCGTTAAAATAACAAAACGCTTGGATCATGTCATCGTCATCATCATTTCGTACATGACACATTCTAGAAAATGTAATACAAATTTCAGCTCATAAATATAAGAATTTTAATAAATATAAAGTGATCTCATCATGCGAGCATATCATCTCATCATCATCGTCGTTCAACCGTCATCGAGTGTAGGATTACACCTCGCACATACTCACCTCATATAGTGGAGAAATATGTAATTGTCGTATCCGTACACAACATAATATTTTCCATCGATATTGCGGTGGAATGTTTAAAAAGGCAAAAGCTCCCTAACAGCACACACACAGACACATACAACAAAAGCATATTTTATGTTTTTAATATATAATAACAAAGTAGCCAGAAAAATCATAAATTTTTATGATTACAATTTAATTTCATTTCTACGTGCTTCTCATTTTAATATGCTCAACATAATTATAGTGTTGTTGTTATTCATTGTGTACATCGGCTCTGGTCCCCAATGCCACAATATGATATAGGTATATGGGGAAAATTCATTTTGTACCAATAGAAAATAGTGTGGCGAACAAACGAACGACTAGCGCGAGGGTGGTACATGAATAGATCTTCAATGATAGATGACATTTTTATCCTTCAAGACAGTGTGGGGTTTTTATTATTTATCCTTTATATATGTGTGTGCGTGTATGGGTGTGGGTGTAGTTAAATTATGTGTGAGTGTTTATTTAATAACTTGGCCGTTAAATAAAGTTTACGACATGGCGTTTCATCAAAATACTTTTAATCGGTCGTTAATTTAAAGCGTAATGAATTTGAATTAAGTCAACAAAATTTTATACATCATACAGTCTATATATTATACTAGTATATCGTTTGGTGTGTATCTCCTCTTTCTTAAGATTTCTTAAGATATTTCCGTCAAGTGTTTTAGTACCACTATATGTGTATACATAAAACTATTTTCGTATTATTTTCATTACACCTGTTGATGTTGATAGTGTGCCGTCTTATTATATACGAGTATGTTTTTGGTTATACATAGTAATGCTGAGTGCCGCAGTTGGAAGCTGTAATATAAATGTAAAATAAAAATATTTGGTTTAGATGGATAATGGTGGTATAGTATATGGAAGTGGTATAATAATCATAAATTATTTTGTTCAACGAATGATTGTTTTACGATGATGCTTTACTACCCACTCGATGGTCATATAATATAATTTCCCCGGTACTACTCCATCATCGCCTCAGATTTGCACTTTTTCGTTATTATTAAATCAATAAACGATTATTTTACCTGAAACTTCTTGAATAAATCATCTGGCCAACCTGTAACAAGGAATTTGGTGTCCTACATGGCGGTTACCACTTTAAATCGTAAACCATTCATATATTGCCTATAAATTTCTTGATGGACAACACTACTGATACACTCATGATCTGCAGCCAAATATGTTTCTGGGTCATATACGCAATGCTTTTTTTCAAAACCATCAACTATCTGTGTCGAAAATATTTGATGATCGGTGTTGTGACTGACGAGACATCGTCAATACCTATCTCCGAACCCTTAAGTATCTGGACGTTTTTAACTGTCTTTAGTGTTTAAAACGCCGATATTCTTCTCGGAGTGATTTCTCTGAGAGACAGAGATGCTATACTCCTTTTATATAAGCTTCCGTAGACTTACTGTTAGATATACTAGCTTTCCGCAGTATTATTCTATACCAATACTTTTGCTATCAAACAGAACCTGACCATTCACCCAGCAGAGATTTTGCTTGTGTACTAGATGACGCAACAATTAATTTAATCTGAAAAACGTGTCGTTTGATCCAAGTTGGACAAGTATTTTATATCGAATAATTGTCCTAAGACCTTGATTATAATATGGAAAAGCTTATCTATCCGTTACTGTGACTTCGATGAGGTTTTCGCTCGCATGTGACTTAGCTTGCTCGTTCAGCAGAGTTCGTTTTCCACCAGTATAACCTCCATCATAAAGAGCCAAGCTCGTCAATTTAACTACTCTTGAACGTATAAGGATATGAGTCGAGCTTATGGTTTCCTTAAACTTTCATTTCCTATTTCGCTGTCTCAACACCGGGCCACCCAGTTGGTTAGATCAAATCCCAAGAAAAGCAGTTATTTTATACCTTCTATCACCTTTGTCATGCTGAATTGCATCATCATCTGCCTACATCAACTCGATACATCCCACATCCATCTAATCGTTTGTCGTTTATCTATAACGGCCAGATGTTGAAAGCCATCCAGAAATTTACACCACAGATCAGATTTTAGCAATGGATGATACCATTTTACTTTCTATATTGATTGGTTCATTATGAGACGTATATATGTATATATATATATATATATATATATATATATATATATATATATATATATATATATATATATATATATATATATATATATATATATATATATATATATATATATATATATATAATCTAGTTTGAAACACACATTTCATATCTTTGCGTTTAAATAGTCTGCACAATATTTATTTACCCTCTATATAGAACGTGCTGGGCCAGTCATGGAACATACGAAATATTTGATGAAACATTGAATATTGTATGATGTCGATGTTAAACAAACGTGATTTGGGTTGAAATTAAAGATCCTTCTTTATTATTAGTATGTTATAAACAAAACATTTGTCTTCGTCTAAATTGAGGGCAGCAATAACATCCGTAGACATATTGATAATTCATAAGATTACGTAATATGTGGAATTAAAGTGATTCATATCAGTAGTGCTGATTTGCAAGGTGGCATTGGTATGAGAGGACTGAATATGGTACATGATTTTTAATCAATCAGAGCTACAAAATATTCTGCCAGATTCCGTCCTTCTTTTTGTAAAGCTATTCTCAGCTATCGTCGTACAGAATTACTCAATCTTCACAGTACCATCAGCACCACTTGTCATGATCACTATTGCCAATCCACTTCAACTGGAATCGCTTTTCAAATATATTCGATATGGTTGAATATGGAAAAATTTTTTTTACATTATTTGTTTGGATTTAAGATCATGATTATCTGTGCTACCTTACAATGTCTTGGAACGTTTCAATTCCGGAGGTCATGCCCAAGAGCTTTATCCGTGTTTAGATTTTGAATTTCCTCGTTTAGCTTATGTAAAGTTTCTTTACAATATCGGTTTGCCGATCGAGTGACGTCGAAGCCATTGACTGCTTAAGAACGTTTCTTGTTGTCCATAATAGGATGATTCAATATTTGATGTAGCAGCTCGTGCGTTAAAACTAGACATATCTAGCTGTAGCATATATAGCTTAAGAAGCATCAAATAAGTGCGGTCGAGTGAGATGTTACATCTCAGTGGGTCATAGGTAAGCATGGAGACATTGATGGAGTGTCCTCACATGATTACTGTCGTAATTGTTAATATGTAAAGTAGAAAGGTAGTTGATTTATTTCACTTACATTGCAGCTGCCCAGTCTTGTACGAAACAGGATAAAATATCTGGAAGCACGTCTCGTAAATAACGTGATGCATCTTAGTACGAGTAACATAGAATGTCTTTAGAAATCATAAAAAATAAGAAAAAACTGAATGTTTGATAAATTGTGGAGTAGTATAAATAGGCAATTGAATTTAAAAAATTAGCTTTCCCTGTAAACCGTTGGTTGATTGAATAGTTTTGGAACTTAACATTTTTAATTTCCAAATCTGATCAAATTTGAATAACTATTGCATATTGTGTTTCGATTCTGTTATAGACTCGGAATATCCCATTCAACGTCCATAAACGAGAGAGTTTTTATTAAATTCCAATTCAATTCGGCGATTTAAATATTTTAATTCAATTCTTAATCACATTCAAACTAATATACGATTTTATTTTTATTTCCATTTCAGGTGAGTACAAATAGTCATTTTCCAATGGATTAATACGATTGTGTGAAGTGATGTGGATTATGGATAATTTTTTATACCATAAGCGAATTTATACGTGTATACAGGTAACACTCGTATTTCACTGTAAATACACGTTCCAATACCGTGTAATCAAATCAACAGGAATTTTATCTGGTTTCTGGTGAAATAAAAGTTGCAAGTTTTTACCCATATCGTTGTTTGACCTCCACATTAATATATAATGTGTGGCAAGTCGAATGAAATCTTAAGCGGAAACTCTTGTTAGCTGCTTCTCTATATATTTTGACTTATATCAAAGCTATCTCGATTTTACACGTACACCTACTGTGCTATAACTGGAACTGGTGCACGAAGCCTTCAGAGGGTTAAGACGAATGCGTATCCAATTCCATTCAGTAACAACATGTATCAGTGGGGTTCTCCAGTTTGTTCCTCGCCTCTTCTACATATTTGCCAGTTTCTAGGATTGAGGTATGATCACCAAAGGTTGCTATACCTTTGTTGCAAAGGTTGCTATACCTTTGTTGAAATACTTTCCTACGCAGGGTTTTGTGTATTATTAATTAATAGCGTCCGTTTCAGGACTTAAAGGGTTTTTAGTTGTCTTCAACCAGTTTTGCTAGTTCAATTCCGAAAGAGATTCCAATTAGATTTATGCCGTTTTGATTATACTGACACTTATTATAGTTGTTATCACGGTGTACTAATCAGATGTTCTGTCATCGTGATCTATAATGAGTATATAGTTGTTGCAACCCATTTGTCACATCAAAACTTTGCTATTATCCATAGGTAAGGAAGTCAGTTTTTCACCAAAATGAAGACCACAATTACGCGTGACAAAAGAAACCGTTTGGAAATTTACAAAAGACGTTTTGATAAAATGCCTTTCTGAACCTTCTCTGTAGTTTGCAGGATGTTTAAGTTTGTAATTAACTCATTTGGGAAGTGTATCTGTGCTTTAAGGAAATGCTTGGAAGACACGTTTTTGATCCATTGAGGTATAATTCCCGATTGCCAGTGGCAAGGCTAACCTTGATATCGTCTCCCACACTATCCTTTCCGCCAGAGGAGAAATTCTTCCCAAGATGATGTATGACAATAACTTGTGTGCTGTGCAAAATGAGAGCTATACCGCGATAATCATCGCATTTCAAGCGACCACCCTTTTTGAATATTTGGCATGATGCGGCCACTTTCCATCCTTCAGGTATAACTATATTTTGCCATACCAAACCTGTACTGGTTACGTGAATTCTTTTTATATTCGTTGGCTTCTGTCGCTTTGAAGGATCCTCCCTTTCTCTCTCTCTCTCTCTCTCTCTCTCTCTCTCTCTCTCTCTATTTAGCACTTTTGTTCGGTATACATCTTCATGTTATCAATGTTTTGGAATGTTGAAGGTTTGCCTGGAACCTCATTTACTTGGCATCCTTAAGCTCCTCATTTGCACATCTTATTGTCACTACTCTATAATTGTTTCCAAGAGTAGCATCCAATCGATGTAAATAATACTACTGTATACACATAAATAATACTGTATACACTTACTTACACAGTAAAACATTCAATCGAGATTTTTGGTTATCACCGGGAATCGAACCCGGGACACCCGAATCACAGATCAATCATGTTACTTTCTCTGCCCTAAGGGTGACAGAGACAAGTGCCCCGATGAAATTTGTCTGTGGTCTCGAGTGAAATTTACAGATACAGATATAGCATCAATCGAGCTTTATAGGATACTGAGTGAAATCCTATGGAATCCTAACTAACTGGTTGCTAGCAGTTTGGCATTTAATTGTTTAGTTGGGCAATCATACAAATGATATTTATATTCCTAGCAGTTTAAGCCATTACAGATGACTTGAAATGTTTAACTGGAATCTTTACTAAATTATTGATCAAAACAAATAATATTTTTAGGATCGTGGTTTGTACGAACGGTCAATGGTTTTGTAAATTTGTATAAAATTAAACTTCATACGAACAGCTGCAGCAGAATGAAGTAGTTATCATTTCCAGTAACGTATATACTCGTATAATATAAACATACAAATAATGAATAAAAGTCAATCAAATTATTTCACTTTCTTTAAGAATATATAAGTGAATGTTTCTGCAATAAAATTTAACCAAAACTCGAACACCTTAATTTCCAACCATATGTGTATCTGTTACACCAATGTGGAAAGAAAGAAAATTGCAAATCTTGCTGATTAAAAACAATACGACAAGACATACCGGTTCTTAATTTATCAACCGTATTATGTACACTCGTCGGTATATGTATGTACCTATATACAGTACATATATACGTGTGCTGTGATGTGTGATATTCATACGTTTCTATCTGAGGTACAGATACATACAGTTTAATTCCAATCATATGTTTATATTATTGTTTGTTTGCTTATGTAATATATACTTATTCCTCGTCTTCTTGTTCGTCTTATATATTTATCTCTCTATAAGATGATGATATTTTTCAGTCGGATATAGCAAAAATATATTAAATCTAAACAATAACAAAACATAAAAAAATTATTTGGATTTATGTTTAAGTTATACGCTGTTGTACGATATTTGTTTAAGGTAGACGAATTAAGAAATGAGGTGTAGAAAATATCAAGAAAACAATCTGATTAAGATACGTCTGCATTTCATTAATTAACGTGGTTCGATTTCTTGCTTTAATGTTGAATTGTGGATGCGGAGGTTGCTCGGAAAATTTCTGATCTATATCTACACTGGTACGAGTGGTCACCTCTGAGTTCCAATAGTTCCAGTAAATAGCAAATCGTGCTTATTGAAATTTACGAATTTTACCTAAGTGATGTGGCCTCAACTTCTCTACTTATAGTTTCTTACTAATACTCTCAATTTCCTAGAGTATAGTGGTAGATATAATACACGTTAATATTTTACAGTTTCGAGATTGGTTTGCACAAAGAAATGGAAAGTAATTCAGTATAAGAAACAGCAGCTAAAAGTTAATGTTAACATTAAGTCTAGTATAAAAGTCAATTCTTAGATTGTCATGAAAATCCCAATGCTTTTCAAACTATAGCTTACAGGTCCCAATACCAAGTATAACAATAGATAATCTGCAACTTCTTCGCTTTGAGCGTTAGCCTCTCTTGTATGATTATGGCAATGTAGAGTACAAATCTATTTGAAATTTAAACAAGAAATTTCATTGGGATATAAAACAAGAGCTCTCTTTCGGGTGTTTTTACACCACGGGAAGCTAACGTTTTACTCAAATAGTTTAAAGAA
Source organism: Tipula lateralis (assembly GCA_963932295.1). NCBI lineage: Eukaryota > Metazoa > Arthropoda > Insecta > Diptera > Tipulidae > Tipula > Tipula lateralis. The sequence continues at coordinate 160,074,470 of OZ010736.1, read as the reverse complement.
TCAATTTAATAGACTCAAGGTTTAATGGTGCCCACGGTCATTTATGGTTGGAAACTAGTCGTCTGCTTAAGATAAAAATATTGTCCTGAACTACACTCAGAAAACATAGTATGACCAAAGTCTTAGTAATACAATTTGGTTACTTAAATATTTAATTTTTTTTTGGTTATATTTACCAATTCCCTACTTTAAATTAAAAAATAAAAATTTGGCTTCTTGGTTAAGCAATTGATCAAAATTTAAGTGACAAAAATATTGGTACATGGTTTTATTTATATTATCTAAGAACTTTAAGGTTGTTTAACTATTTTTTTTTTAACTAACCAAATATTTTAAATAACCAAGTTAAGTTTTTATATTAATGAGTAGTTTTGACCAAACAGTTTAGCAGTGTAAGCAAAGTTTTGGGTAACATTGACCAAACAAAAATTATTTGTCTGAAATTTGTTAAAACAATTTTGGTAAAATTTACCTTGATTAAAATAAAATTATGTTTTTCACCAAAATTGGTTATTTTAACCAATTAGTCAGTTCAACCAAATAAAAAGTGTCTTCAACAAAATTCTTGGTTACTAGAAAACGAAATTTTATTATAAATGCAATTTTAATGTTTTTCTTCAGTCAAAATTCGTTTATGCTTCTCAATTTTGGGCGATACTCCAAAAATAACAATTTTATAATGAATCAAAAAATTATGAGTTGTATTTTGATTTATTTGGTAAGCAACCTTTTGAAAATATTGTTCAATTGGAGATGGAAAGAAATGAGGTTGTGTTCTTTTGAGTGGATGTTTCAAAATGAAAAAAATTGTTAAAGGTAGATGGTACCAATGAGGCCGCTTAAAATGCATAAAGACTCCATCTCGTCCAAATACATTATCACCTAGTTCATCACTCAAAGCTACAGCATTGCCAATTGTATTACCACCTTAAAATAGTCAATAACAATTCCAATATTAATTAACGATTTAACTTTAGAAACCAAACCATTTCAAACGAAAGCCGGTTCGGTGGTTAAATGTAGCCCCAATGATGAATGGTTGGCTAACTCGTCAGTGGATAAATTAATAAAAATTTGGTAGAGCATACGATGGAAATTTCGAGAAAACCATTGCTGAATATAAATTGGGCATAACCGATGTTGCATGGTCTAGTGACAGTCGGCTACTAGTATATATATATATATATATATATATATATATATATATATATATATATATATATATATATATATATATATATATATATATATATATATATATATATACATATATATATATATATATATATACATATATATATATATATATATATATATATATATATATATATATATATATATATATATATAATTATATATATATATATATATATATATATATATAATTATATATATATATATATATATATATATATATATATATATATATATATATATATATATATATATAATTAATTTAACCAAGTAATTGATCTGTCCAACCAAATAATCTAATATTGATTAATTTCGGTTATTTCAAATAATAAAATTGGTTCAAACTAACTAACTCGTATGTGAACTTTACATTTTTTGGTTAATTTAATTTTTTTATTTGGTTATTAAAACAAATATTTTTTTATGTTTAAAAAATAACCAAATACTTTTGGTTAAAGTAACTAAATGTTTTATTTTAATAACCAAAGTTTGGTTATTTAAAATTAAAAATTATATTAAACAAGAGTTTAGTTATTTGTTTTACTAAGGCATTTGGTTGGTTGAAAATACTATGTTTTTGGTTAAATTGGCCTAGTTCTTTGATATTATTGACCCATTTTTTTCTCTGAGTGTACTGATTTTAAAATAAACAGTTGGTAAAGAGGCTCGCCTATTTAAAGTGGAGCTCTGTCAAAGCTGGTTGAAGTTCATAAACTATTCAGGGTCGATTCAGGAACTATGTGATAGCACTCAACTAAGAATGATTTCATTTCACAGTATAAGCCTGAAGAAATGATGTAATTTATGATTTTATCTAGGGTCCTGCTTCTTTCAAAACCATACCAAATATAATTATTTGATGAATATATAAGCGCATATGAAAGATAGCTTACTATAACCTACATCGATTATATTTTTAATTTAAGAACTGGAAGTTTCAAGTATTAATATAGGCATTTCGTGGTAGTTTTGGTGACTTTATAGGTGCACTCATTATTTTGCTGCTTAGGTTCAGCAGGCATTACACTTATCCAGAGGTGACATCCAAAGTGAATTTTTGCTCGTCGTTATATTTTTTAATTATCAGTTTTGTTATGGTTTCAGTACTTAAGTTATCCGTTATACAGCCTATCTGACCTCAATCTATAATATATAATCATTTTGGATCGAGCTGTAGGCTGAGACATTTACGCGGTGCAAGTTTGATTCGATTTCGTCCATGATTTGTCGATTATTAAGAATTTATCTAGCAATCCCATATTCCTTAACTATAGGAACTAATTTAAAGATCTGATAATATTCAGACAAGCGCTTTCATATTTAATCGGCCTACGTTAGTCATCCCATTTTCAATGTTTTTGTTCGAGTACTGAAGATTGTCCTATAGAATATAAGAATAAAGTTGTTCTGCTAAAACGCCTCGGAGTGAAAGTATAAATTGATATTAAGACAAACTAATGTTCATCTCATCATTTTTTTTTTGCCACAACACTGTGCAAGTTTGCCTGCCATACTCGTTGTCGTTAACTTTGGGTTTCTGTAACATAAGTACAGACCTCCCACTACTTTAGTAATTCAAACAGTCGCACTGTACAAATTTTATATTTGTTCTTGAACAAAACGACTGAAGAATGATACTGAGTACATAAAGCCATCCAAAAGTTACATGTTCAAAACTGAATAATTCCACTGGGTCCTATATGGTGCAGCAGTTAGAATTATGAGGAAGAAATTAAAGTATAATTTTTCAGGTTACTTCAATTAAACAGGGAGTCATTTTCAAATATAAATCTTGATAATCTCAACATCAATGTTTTATACTGATTGTACTGAAATTTTTACCCAGCATTAAAGAATGTTACGAAAAAGTTTGGAAGCAGTTAAATCCTCAACGTTTTGGTAAATAATCTATTTCTTGACGTGTTTTGTTTTCTCTGTGCAGCATGTGTTATTTAGACAAAACAATCCTCATTGCTAGCTTACTGACCCAAACTTGAGCGTGTTAGTCATTGTAGGAAAAAAATTATGAGGAAATATTTTCATCATAGCCCTCTGCTAGCACGATACCTTTAGCAATCCGAACAACACATTATTTTGCACTAAATGAATTATGATAATAAATCGATCCTTATACCTGATAAAAAAAACGACATTTTCGAGAGTACGAGACTCAAACCACTCCATATCTCATTAAGATAAAAGCTTGAAGCGTACCTCCCCATCAGAATCGATTTGATAGTGGGCTCTAATTTTGCTCTATTTTCTGAACATGCTTCGTTATAAAACGTTACATAATAAAACTCGAGCCGATTGAATCCTCAAACAAAATTATAAAAAACATCAAATCCAACCTGATACACTTTATACAGGATTTAAGAAATCGTTGAACTTACACAACAAAACTTCAATTACAAATCGACCCGTATCTGCAATATTTCAATCTTATAATAGCATTTATTGAGATACCCAGTACAGTATATAGTACTCTAGTTTATTTTGCTAACCCGATTATTCACTTGAGACTATTTTCTTGTTTTGCTGTGAGTTAACTAACCACCATCGCACCAGAGAACCAGAAAATTTGTTCATTTTTACTGTTTAAACCCCACATAAATCTGTTGTACGTCTTGTTTATATATATATATGTGTGTGTGTGTAAATTTCTTCATTCGTTATGTATTGCTCTCAACCGCTCTCGTCGTTATCTTCTCCACTCGCATTTTTGGAAATGTATAGCGAAAAAGCTCTCTGTTGTACATTATAATGTAAACATGTTTATGTCAGTACTTTTTTTTTCTCTCGATTCGATTGTGGAGAATTTATATACGGTTTTTGTTGTTGGGAAAAAAGAGAAAATGAATTTTACTCGATGTACAGCACATTTCTAATTTTTTTTTGCACACACATAGTACGATGAAAAGCAAAAATACAAACAAACAAAAATTTAGAATTCATTTTTCATTTTTTGATTTGATTTTCTTCAGTAGATTCGTAGAGCGCTTTCGATACGTACCTACCCCGTGTTTATATATTATGTATGCGGTATAATACGGTTCGACATATTCGCTCGCGTACTCGACAAAAATGTTCCTTTTTTGTAGGCAAATGAAAAAATTTATTGTATTGAATTGTTTATTTGGCAAAAATTATATAAAATATAATAAATAAATATTTATGTAAGATTTACATATATTCGTGCGCGCATAAATATGTAAATGTTTACAACAACAAAAAAAAATAAAATAAATTATTAAAAGTGAAAATGTTGAGTGTTTTTGTGATCATTTTTTTTGTTTTGTTACATGTAAAGCGAAATGAAAATCCAATTTTCTAAATCTAAATAATAAAAAAAAAATTAAAAATGACATCAATTGGAAAAATATCTAATTATAGATTTCCTGTTTGTGTGTGTACATATATGTGCGTTGTGATAATATTTTTACTACAACCCGTCTCTAAACGTGTGACGATTTTTCCAAACCTATTTTTGTATATCACAACATTATCAATAGAAAAGTGAAGTGACACCAAATTATTAGTAATTTTTTGTTTTTTGTTTTTTGGAAACATATGTTTTCCATTCGAAACACCCGCACGACCCGTTTTCATTATATAATAAATAATTCAATCGAACCAAATTATATTTTAGTAACTTGTCATTTTTCAACTGGAAACTTGACGCGGATTATGTATACGAATACAAGCGGCGGAACATGGAAAATTTTATATTTGGTTTTCAACTCGTATCTCTTGTAAATATTCAAATCGATATTTTCGAAAAATAAAATTGTTAAGACGACACACTTGTACATACATATATGTTATGTATGTACATATATATGGTGTTAGTGAAAACGAAATGATACTATTAAGAGTTTTCTTCTCGTTTGTTTTTGTTTAGTTTTTCGTTCTATATAGTTTCGATTATTAATGACTTTGGTGCGTATTCTTTATCTTACAATATAATATCAAACGATATCGAAAATGTGTTCGTTTGTTTTGGCCTGATTAAAAACGAACAAAGCGACATACACACTATATATAAACTATATGTATAAAAGTCTATTGTGTAAAATGGTGCCAACGTGTTTCGTGTTGTTACTGTCTACGTCTTCGTTGCCTTAATATACAGTGCCTACGATTTTTGGCATCGTTTCAAGGTTAAATACGATAATGTGAGCTTTTTGTTCAAAAGCACATCCCAGTAATGATAATGATTTTGACATGTTAAGTAATTACTTTCTTAAGATTTCGACTATATATGTGCATATATATACAGCACAACAGGTGGTTTCATTATACCTATACGAATTTTTGAACTGACCTATACCAATTATGATTCAGCTGGTTTATAAACATATGTACATACATAAAATGTAATATCAATAAAAAAAAAGTTCAATCTTGTTAAGTATACTGCTCGTATACTCGTTTAAGATATAAAATAAGAAAAAACTGTAGGAATTATGTGTATATAATGGAAGCTTAAACATGTATATGTAGTTCGCATATATTCAACATGGGATTGTATTCTAGACGATATCGGTGTATCTCCCAGACGTTTAATCTAGTTGCATATTTATCTTTAAAATTTATGTTTTATAGATTCTAAATGAACATTAACCATTGTTTGTTTAAAAAGCTTTTCATATAGTGTTACGAAAGCTTCAGATATAAAGTTTATATGTTGATATATACTTAGTGATCTGTTAAATGTATCCGGTCACAGTTTAAATTTAGTTATGGATTAAATGTTATTAGTTCAACAGACTTAAACCATGTATCAATAAAGTCCAAACATAATTGTATAATAGTCTCTAATGGTTGTGCAAAGTGTTTCCATTACATGAGTTCTTTCTGTTGCAAAACTTAGTTTTGATTTTCTCTTCTCATCAGTTAATATATTTTCCGATATGATCTTTCGGTTAATTTATTTATTGGAAGCTAGTATAGACATGTACTTCTACTATTTCGAAGTGAATTGTTGTGCATTTATGTATTTGATTAGCAATTCTCGATTTGTCTCAAATATTGTGCATATTCGTTTGAGTTAGTATGGCAGGTTTTTTGACCATCATATTCAGCGGTGTAGCAGGATGACTAGTTTCTTGACTATCATCTAGCAGGATGACAAGTGTTTTATTTTATACGCTCGTTCATCATGCCAAACTAAGTCAAATTCTTGTTCTGCATCTCGATAGATAGCAGCATTATATCGCTTTTTCTCAAAATAGATATTGATGCTATAAGTTCAATCTATGTGATGTTGAATCCAATTTCTTGGTTTGGTATAATTCACTACTGTCAAAAATATTTTTATCAGATGCCAAACAAAAGGTTCATCGATGAGCCTTCCTTGAGAATCCATTTATATATTTCTGGCCTGAATGCAAAGATTAGAGTCTTAACAGCACACTTGAAAACTGTGAAATTTTTAGGGAATATTGCCAAATAGAGCTTTCAGCTAATATCTCAATCATATTTGCTCATAAAGCTTCCTAAATGAATCCTATTTAGAATGTTCACCTGTAAGATGCTTTAAATTTGCGTTAGTGATTAGAGGATAGACTATAATCAGCCTATTTTCATTTTTGAACTTAATTAAAGCTTGTCAAGTTAAAAAAAATACAAGTTTGTTCATAATTTTGTTGACCATTTCACATTTTCATAAATATGTTCTTGTAGATTTTTCAGTGATATTCTTGGGTTTTGATACGTAACAAGGATACCTGCATTGCCGAAAATGTTGAAGCCGAAAAGTTTTGACTGTGTATTTACTGTGTTCTAACTTTGTGTAAAAGCTCTTTATGCCAAATGCTCTTTAGCAAATGATTAAGCTATAGATTTGAAAATGTCTTTTTTGTTCAAAAGAATATCAGAAACGACTGTATAAAGTTGTTCCACAGTTCGGTGATCCTCTTTCCAAATTGATGATCCAAAATAATTAATTTTGTAGCTTTTTTCAGAGCTTTGAAATAGTTGACTGTAAGGTTATAAGAGGATAAAGGTCTAATTAGTTTATCCTTTACCTTATCTTGAAACCATGTCCAACTCAATTAGGTCATGTTCAGTTGCTTTCTTCGAATCTATATTATACATTTATCTTATTAGCTTAACGTCCTAATCTTCAATATCTGTGTAGTAACTGTTGTGGATTATTTTTGTACATCAGATCATATTTGAACAGAATTATCTATATTTGACAAGAAATGATCGATGGTTCTGAACAATATATACCTAATTGTTATGTTGATTTGTTATAAAATCATTTGTTATTCAGTTACCCAATAGATTTGTTCTTCAGTGGATATGTAGTCTAATTTCCCATATTGCATACATTTTAACAGTTGTTTCAGCTTCGCTGGTGTTAATCTTTACCCCCATTTGATACGTCCGGCATTATAGTCTGAATTTTTAAGTAGACACTTAACTGCAGATATGACGCATTTCTGAGACTATTCCTTTAGATATTTAGCAATTATGAAAGACCTTATTGGGCGCGTTTAAACCAAGCGATATACCAGCAAATTACTGAACCAACCAAAGATACCTTAAAAACTATATACACTTTATATGCCTTAAAAATCATTACGTAGACAAGTCGTTTATAGCGAGTCTAAAAATTTTGGAAGGTAGTTTGAGATAAAATCATCATCAGAATATTAAGTCTAATTTTAGCTTTCCGCTCAAACCATAGAGTTTATTATGGGAACATCAATGAATTCGATATAATGAGATTTACATAATTTTTATTTTTAGGTTTGAAAGACAAAGTTCTTTTAAGTTTATAGCTCGATAACATTTTATTCAAACTTAATTTGCGTGGGTATTTATCCGACTGTATATTATTTATATTCGTCTCGAGTAATGCTGTGAGCTAAACGAAAGGTGTTTAATATCACAAAGATACTTTAGTTTATGCCTTATCCTCACTCCACTCCCAACTCTATCGCGATTTGATTTTAACGTGTTACTAGACACCATTATGGCTACCTCAATCTAGATAAGTAGACTTAGATTCGATTCAAACTGTCAATATATTGAAAACACTCAGTTCCACAGGGATCGTTGCGCTTTTAAGGTCGAAAGCTATTTATGTTACCTTATAATCTGTATCCTATCAAACGTAATGTAATATCAATAAGAAACGAAAATATATTCCAAGAATGTCTTTGTTTAATTAATTTATTATACCGCAACGTGTCACCAACGTAACAAATATGTTTTTATTTTCAAATTCAATAAAGCATCTATCTATTCATTTCGGAGACAGTATATTTTGGAAAATTTCAAACGAATTTTATCGTTGAAAAATTTCCAAAACAAAAATAGAAAATTGTATAGAATATCAACATCCAGGTTCATCTTAAGATGTTATATATATATATGTATATATATATATATATATATATATATATATATATATATATATATATATGTATATATATATATATATATATATATATATATATATATATATATATATATATATATATATACATACATATATATTATTTATGCTGTATTATTTAACTTTAACAATTAAAAATATTTTTATGGTATAGACAACGTTGTCATCAGCGCTGTCTTCTATAATCATGTACCCTGAAAATAACTCGTAAGAATTTTGTAATTAAAATTCTATATACTCGTAGTAAAAAAAACATATTTCATGGTTGTACAGTACCAAAAATGAAAGGAAACATAAAAGCACAAATTTTGTCGGGAGGCAATGCCAAAAATTCGAACAAAGCACATATAAAATTATGGCAAACAAACGTAATCACGATAGTACTTTCCGTTTTGATACATCACCACCACCGCACACAAAACAAAAATCATTATATTGTTAGGGTATTCTGCTGTCGAGAAAAAAAATATATACCGTGCCCCAGCCGAGCTTATTTAAATAAAATGTATATATTTTTTGGTTGGTTGTGATAACGATAATCAAATACGAAATGATGAAAATACTAAAAATATATGTTAACAGTATTAGATCTGTTTCCGAGAAATCTTTTATGTACCAAAAAATTATTCAGTAACGAAAGAGAGTAGCAACACACACACACACACACAAACACACAAAAAAAGGATATTTTTAGTATTTAGGACGACCTGATAATTATTTATTTTGGTTTCGTTCGATCCAACTGTACTGTATTATGTCAGGTGAATAAAAGCTCATTTAAAGGAAATCAATAGAAAACGATTAAAATGTCCTTCCTGGGTGTATATACGTGTATCTGTGTATTATATATGATGGTTCAATTGGGAAAATCCTTTCATTGTCAATTATTTGTCCCATACACAATACATACATACAAATATAATTACTTAGTTAAAGAAAATGTTGTCAAAAACAATGAGGAAAACCAATCAGCTTGACCCAAGGAATAGAAATTAATTATCATTTGCCATGCTATTCCAATTGAATAGTTTTGTCCTTTTTTTTTATTTGTGCGTAAATCCCATTAAATTAAAAATTAGTTTTAATTAAATTAAAATTTAATTATCGCATTAAATTATAAAAAAAATTAATAGTTTATAGTTATTAGAAAAAAATTTATATATTCGACCGTGTTAACCACAAAAAGCGATTAAAATGAAATGAAAATACTTTGCGTTGGAATAGACGTTATTGATTGTATACAATCAAATTTATTTAATTGAATTAATTTTTTTTATGCCATTTCCGTTTTTTATTTTGTATATATTGAACGATGGCAACACATAGAACTTTTATTTATATAAATATAGGATATGGAAATTGATAGTCTGGTTGGTAGTTTCAATTATATTATTTTTTCCAGATATCCATTTAGCGTAACGTATCGTTCGCGTAATTTTGTAGTATGTGTTAGTCTGTATTCAAAATAAATCCAGAGGTGGATAAAACACTGCATTGATGAATCACTACCAAAAGTATCTACCGTAATGTTAGAATAGTAACTTACTGCTGACAACACGACTTGTGTTTCTAACCATCCTATTAAGGGATGAACAGATCTTTTGATAAAATACAAAAATTTCGGTTTGGGAGCCAGAATCGCATACCGGGCGCATTGACCCTAGAAATTCAACCAGAATTTAAATTATAACAGGGTTAGCTTTAAAGCAACAACTCAATCTGTAACATTTTTCTAATCTATTTGGATTGGAACTCAGTACCTCTCGCTCTAGATGTAACAACTTGACCCACTACGCCATCTAGACGGTCATGTGATTTCTGTAAACCTTCTCAAATATAAACATAACTATTCCTAGATCATGGTATACTTCTGTCTGACCTAATCTTTGTATTCTGTTATGGGGTTAAATGCTCTGGTGGTCATAGATGTGTTCATTCACACCACCAGGTTGTTTGCATCCGGCTCCTAATATATACAGAAGAACGATATATTTTCTGTGTTTTAGTGAGAAACTAAAGTACAAGGTTCGAAGCTACGAGTTGTAGCAAAAGAGACAAAGACGACACGGTATTCCACCAGAAGATTTTTCCTATAGATAGCATTTGAAAATAACGCTAGTAGTTTTGAAAATTAAAATATGATAAAATCTGCTTCTGCTACCTCATTGAATTAGAGAATCTTAATTCATATAAATGCTTTTCAAAATGCATGTGAAATAAGTTATGTGGTGCGGTTCTGTATGTGCGTTCAAAAACGACGAATGGAAAATCCCTCGGGTCTGCTAAATGTCTGAAAGTGTGCTTCAGATAAGGAAACTGTAATCTTTCGCCCTTCTTAGCTCTATATATTAAGCATTGCATAGGTTAATACCATCAAGTAATTTTAAGACAACAAGTTTTTACCACAAATTTAATACGGGTAAAGCTTTTGTACTGTATTTATTACTTTATTTTTCTAAAGAGCTTTTGAACTTATTTCTAAATTCTCCCATATAGTTAAAAGCTTTAATCAACCCAAAACCAAATCAATAATTATCTCTGTTTTATGACTCGATAGCCTTTTATTTTTTTTCAAGCTTTCATTCACAGAAAGCTTTTGATATTTAATAATAATAATTGTTGGGATGAACAGAAAGTTTGATTGATAAAATTCAAAAGTATCGGTTTGGGAGCCAGAATCGCATCTTAAGGCTGGATATTCAAGAAGTACTTCCTCCAATTTTTTTTATTCATGAATTTACGAAATGACCGAGTCCGGTTTTGAGTAACAACATCGTCTGTAACAGAAGGTCATTAGTTGTATTTTATACTTCACCTCTGATTATTTTTCTAATCGGTTTGAATTGGAATTAGGTACCTCTCGTTTAAGAGGAAACAACATTAATCACTGCGCCATCTAGTCGGTCATTTCTACATTCTGTTAACCTTCTCAAATATAAACATAATTTTTCCTAAAACCCGGTCTAGTGTTTCGGATACTGTTAAACGAATGGCAGGCGGGGTTTTGTTGAACTATGGTTTAATTAACTGCCGGGTATTTCTTAACTGATAATTTGGAAGCAGATAAGTTTTTTTCATAAGTTTAACAGGCAAGAAGTTTTGAAAATTAAAATATGATAGAGTATGCTTCATCCACCTTATTGAATTAGACAATCTTCAGCACTTGTATACCCCACGTCCTGAGGTGAGGAAATCGTAACCGGTCGCTCTTCTACGCTCTATACAATAAGCATTGCATAGTTCAATACACACCAGTACTTTTTAGACAACAAGTCTTGGCTACAAATTTAACACCAGTAAAACTTTTGCACTGCATTTATTACTTTATTTTTCAAATGAGCTTTTAAACTTGTTAACACCCACATAGTTAAACAACCTAAAAACCTTAAACAACCTAAAACCAAATCAGTAACAATCTTTGTTATGTGACTTGAAAGCCTTTTATTGATTTGCAAGCTTTCATTGGCAGAAAGCTTTTGAAATTGAAGAATAATAAAATGAACGTGATACAAACCACATTATTAAGTCGAAACGAAACATTTTCCATTTATTTATGAAAATATAATGCATCATCATGATATGCTTTTAAAATTCAATTTGTTTCGTCATTATCTGTTAAAACTAAAAGCTCACATATTTTAAATATATATAAACAGCAAGTTGGTGATATTGCCAAAATATGTATGGCCTTTTTTATTACAATATATAATTTATAAAAAGCTTTTATCGAAATATTTTTATTTTTCCAGTAATTTGATTTTTATGAAGATTTAAAATTATCCATAGAAAGCTTTAATTTTATATAAAAATTTGATCAAATGATTTTATTTATGGCTAAAAGCTCTATACCAAATTTTTTGATACAAATTATATTTAATTTTGTATACTTGATTTTTGAATATATTTAGATGGTTCAACTAAACTTCTTCAACTGGGGTCACCAAAACGAGCGATAATTGTACTCATGGTCGGTTTCTTAAATAGTTTGGAGATTAATGCGAGCAATGTAACGTTGGCCCACTCTATATTTTTCTCCTTTAATTTATGGTTTGAAGAATTCATCAACTTGTAGCCTCCCTTTAAAATACGCTCATATACTCGGAAATGGGTCAAAAGCAAACAAAAATCGTATGAATAAAACATTTTTAATTTTCCGCGAATCTTTCCAATGCGCTAACGATATTTTTTGTGCTTCATTTGTTTGTCTTATAAACAAACAAAAACTGTATGGTACCGTACATATACGTACATTTGAGATAAAATTAAGTTATTACTTATCGTGCAGATCATAATCAACGTATATGTAGATTAGATTTGGGAAAAAAATGTAATTTTTTTGTAAAACAAACAACGCAATTTTCTATACTTCGAGCACCTTCTTCCAAACTCACTTTACTAATATTATGTAAATACGTACTCTTCGTACCTTAATGTTGCGATTCGTAACAGAACAAAAAATGAGATATTTCCATAGATTGTATTCAAATTACAAATTTTTCAATCAGTTTTTTTTTTGCTATACTGCTGCTGCTGCTTCTTTATCAAACGAGATTAATAAAAATTGATAACGACTTCAAATTTCCACTCGATACACATAATTGTGCGACAGTGTATACATAGAGACATCAATATATGTGTGTAATATAATACTTTTATAAACAACGAATACAAAAAAAAAATTAATTACATCCTCAATTAATAATTGAATTCGCGCTAGGAACGAACATTATGGAAAGATGGCGCGAGTGAGAGGTACCTTGTTTGATTGTAGGCACATAGGCAAATCGTATAACAAACGTAAATATTATTTCGAAGCTTAAATGAATTTCCACGTTTTCCAACAAATATTTTGTGTGTGTGTGTGCGTGTGTATATATATGTATGTATCTTTGTATAAATATAAACGTATATACTTTGCGTCATTCCTATATATGATAATGAAACCTTTTTTTATCATCTCGTTCCATTTCAGTGTGCGTTTTGTGTTGATGCTTTACGTTTCGTATCAAAACAATTTTTCCTTTTTTATGCTTTCCTTTTGCATAATTTCTACGGAAATATATAGATTTTCTTTTTATGTACGGCGAATAGAAAGTTCTCGATTTCGTCGTCCGGGATGGTTGTCACTTATTTAATATTGTTAAGCGAGAACGGGAAAAATTAATTAAAGACAGGAACTTAGGAATATTAAGATGAATTTGTGTTTTTTGGTTGTTAATTGGGGTTTCTAATATTTTTGTAACGATGCCAAATTTTGGGTATAATTTGGAACGGAATTTGTCAATTAGTCATTTCCTAAAATACGCATCTAATTATTATTTATATTTAATATTATTAAGAAACAATATTAAACTGGAAAGGATCAACCTTTTTGCAAGAGCTCTTTCAAATATGGTTTTGTGCTAAGAAGTTTAAGTGCATGATGTGGAAAGTATTTATTCGACCTAGGTTATTTTTAAAACTGTCACTTACTTTCTTATCAGCACCCAGACTTGTTAAATTTTGGCCATTCTATTATAAAGACTACTTATAAAATAATATTTAATCGCCGCTAAATCTGGTCAGTGGTAATGAATGAAAAATCTGTTGCTGTACCAAGATAAATATAAGTATATTTGCGATGGTAATAATTTAAGTAAATTGGGTTCCACAAATGTTTTCCATCTGAAATAAATTTAATATATTCGATATGAAAGATATTTATCCTGAATTCTAACAATCGAGTACCTGATAATGTCATTCAAGGATCTTTAGTCAACTTTGTCCATCTGACTATAAGTATGCCTTCGTCAAATAAAACCTAGACCGGAAACAAGTTCCACAAATTTTTCATTTTATCACACTGTGGAATCCATTCCTCGCCGCTACATAAATTGCTTCGTTATGGTTCATAATCATTATAACACAATATCTTCTTAAAGTATAATATTAGATTCCACAAATATAATAAATTATATCAAGAACCATGAATTTACTGTAACATCTTATATTTAAACTCACCACTTAATACAAAACTTTAAATTCAAAGACTGATTCCAAACCCTATTTTTATTTGTGGAACCTAATTTAGTGTAATCAATTCAACTGTTTTTACTTACTTATTTAACTTTGCGTTTTAACAAATTCCATATATAATCAGTTACGTTCCACACGACAGTATTTTCTCATTTTAGAGAACAAATCAGAGTCTATATAATATATATATTGCATAAGAGCTGCATAAGAGAACAAATCAGAGTCTATATAATATATATATTGTATTAAGTTAGATATTCTGATATAAGCCAAAAATAGATTTAAGCAATAACTCTTACTCCTTTAGTTCACTCCTTTTTATCAATTTTAATGGCCTTAATAATAATATTTAGACACATCTTCATTAATATCATAGTTCTGAAGGTTTCACAACCTAGAATTCATCTATATGAGGTCGTATAAAATATATATTCGAGCTTGAGGTTTCAGTCTTGTATGCCACTTTTCTTATTTCTAAATAATGTGATTGGGAATGCAATTCAAGAGACATCTTTAGTTATTCACGTTCATTGTTGTTGCAAAACTTTCGAAAACTTTATAAATATTTAAGCAGAATAAAAATATTTTCTTAGTTATCCCTTAGAGGTGACTTACTTTTTATCTCGTTCATGAAACGAAGTAGAACAAAATAAGTAATCTCACCATAAGATACTTATCTGAATAGATTCCACATATAAGCATTTGTTTAATTTCTCAGGAATAAGTATAAGATAAATTTGTGGTTTGATTCCTAATTGGGGTTTCTAATATCTTTGTAATAATGCAAAATTATGGGTGAAACTTGAACCGGATTTTGTCAATTATTCATTGCTTAAAATAATCTTTTTATAATATGCCCGTATTAATTAATAATATGCCCTAAAATTATTCATATGTAATATTTAAAGAAACAATATCAAATTGGAAAGTATGACCCTTTTAGCATGAGTTCTTATTTGCAAATAAGACACCGTCAACACAAAAATGATGGTAGGCATTCGTTCAAAGTACTTTGACTTTCTAGCTGCGCGATATGTAGTTTAAGTGCATGATGTGGAAAGTATTAATTTGATAAGGCCATTTTTGAAAATGATACTTACTTATTAATTGGCACCCAAACCTGAAAAATGTGGACTATTCCATATTAAAGACTACTATCAAATAACATTTAATCAACACTAAATCTGGTAAATGGTAATGAATGCAGAATATGTTGCTAGAACAAGATAAATATAAGTAAATTACCTATAATACTAATTCAAGTAAATTAGGTTCCACAGAAACAAATTTGAAAGATATTTATACCGAATCAAATACCTGATGCTGTTATTCAAGGAACTCCATATATCTCCTATGCTTCATTATGATTCATAATCATTATAACACAATTCTTCTTTAAATATAATATTAGATTCCACAGATAATAAATTATATTAAGAACCATACATTCAACATGAATTCTCTATAACATCTAAGAGTAAAACAAAACTTTTAAGCAAAAGGTACATTCGAGCACGAATTATAGTCTAAATTTAGTGAATTGACTTAGATATTAGTTATTCTTTTTCACTGTTGCTCAAAAGCTTTCGAAAACTTTATAAATATTTAAGCAGAATGAAAATATATACTTACTCGTAGTTATCTTTTCGAGGTGAATTACTTTCTATCTCTTTCGTGCCAAAAAAGTATCCTCATTATCAGATACTTATCAGAAAACAAAATTAGTATCCTCATTATCAGATACTTATCTGAATAGGTTCCACACACACACACACAAGTATTCGTTTATTTCGTAAAAAATAATTATCTTTGGAACACATTGCAATGTCCAATTATCTATTGGGAAATATAGATAATTGGACACTGCAATATGTTCCACACATGACTTATTAGGTTCCACACAATAAATAAATTGCTTCGCTTTCTCTACTTTATGTATCTTAAATATACCGAACCGTTTATTTTATATCATCGCAATTTTGTTTCTCATCCCACAGAAGATATATAAGTCTCTGTACGCCGTTTTTTATACAAAACAATGTCTAAAGTTCAGAATAAATTTTATTCAGATAATTTTATCAAAAGTATTTTGTATTTTCCAGAATTTCAATGTGGTGATACATTTGCTATACAGTGAAGAATTTATATACATATTTTCAGTACAGACCGCCTATGGGTTTCGTATATTGTTTCCACAGTGCAAATGATCTCATGTATGCACATAAAACCAAAAGTACGTTTTTTGTTGGAAAGGTGAATAAAATATGTATACATAGGAGTAAAAATTGTTGATGAACTATTGACCTCTCTGGTTTACGAGAACATGCCAAGAAAATAGTTAAAGACAATTTATTTTAGAATACGAAATACGTGATTTTGTTACAAAAAATTAGGTGATGCTTTTATATAATGTTATAACTTACAACCATGGTAGTAAAGAATGGAACAGGAAGATTTCATTACGAGTAGGACAACAATATTTTGATTAGTATGCGGTTAATCTGTAACAAATGCAAATACTAGCTTGATGATACGTATTGTGTTATTACACAAAATATTTTCGACGTATACCACATATACGTATGTGACAGTTTTCCTAAATTTAATTAATAAATTTGGTTGTTTATGTATATGTCTTCATTTGGATATACCTCGAAGGAGTTGTCAAAATTATATATGATATTTACGATACATGTTTAAAAGGATCAAAAGTTGAGCAGATCGTGACAGGTTGAAAAATTATTTTTCAAAAAATCCCTCATCAATCACAATTAAAATTTAATTCCATATTCATTCGTTCCATTGTGCTTTAAGCATCGCAATATTAATGTAAAACAATTTAAACTTTTTTTTTATTTTTTTGAAAATCCAATCAATTTGATTTCTTCTTTTTTCTTCATTTTTCTCGAAAATCAACATATACGGATACATAATAGTATATATGATGGAATGATGCGAGAAAATGCACACCCATTATTAATCTTGTCGTATTATATAAGATTTATAACTTTGTTATCTGGACGATATTTGACATTGGTGTACAGAAAACAGTGCACGCGAATTGAAGATTGAATAAATAGTTCTCGTTCAGATCGATTTTTCAAGATATTTTCATGACAGAAAATTTAGCATAAAATGATTATAAAATCTTTTAATTTATCGCATGCATGACAGATCTTGTTATTGACACCGAACATTTTTGCTACTCAGTTTTCTAAAGATAGCCAGGAGATGTCTGTGGCCAATTGTGATCACCTCGTGATCAAATAAACGTCGTTCACATCAATATCTTCCAATTCTGGCCACAAAAAATCATTAATCGTAGCTCGCTAGAGCAATCCATTCACCATAACAGCCTTAAAACCGCTCCAAACAGTGACACGTTAAAGATGAAGAGGCTTGTCAACAATCATTCTTGGATTTTCTGAGCCCCAAATCCGACAATTTTGCGTATAATAATGTGAATCATTTTGAAGCATTTGAAGAAACCCAATCTGCAAGGATATACGACGTTTAAGGCGATCGACCAGATTGAGTTCTTGTGTTAATTGAGTTTTGAAAAAATTAAGATCTAAGTCTTTTTGCACAAAATACGGTTGACTATCGTTTGTGGAATGTCAAATTCCAAACATCGACGAGGTTTCGACAAACCTGACTTTCCTCAATACTATACAGGCTACAGCAGCGATATTCTCATTTGATATAGTGCGACGCACATGGTTTTGATTTTTCACTTAAGTAACTTATCGCAAAAGCTCAAATTTTTCCACCAGTTTCACTATTACCAGTAATGCGTTGCATTGTACCATTTTTAACAATTGCGAAGTTTTTACATGTCAATGTCAAAAGATGACAGTTGTCCATTAGCAGGCTATTCAAATCATCCATGTCAGTATAATAAACTGGCATGGAGCTTGCAAAAGTCAGACTCAAACAAAGAGACTGGCAATTGGGACATTTATTGAAATTTGGCCTCATACCAACCTAAAATACGCTAAGCAGCACTATGTTCGTTAGGATCAGTCGCTGGTTTCAGGGTTAAGAACATATAAGAACAGAAAAATGGATTTGGCTACTCGTCACTAATTTCTGCATTACTTAAAGGTATTTAACTCCTTGAAGGTACAGTTAATGAGATTTTATGGACCTATTTTGACTTAGCAATTTCAAGAATATCGCTCTATTTAGCCAGTTGGTCCATTTACTTGTTTGGTACCATGAAAATGCTTACTCACATATATGGGCCAGTTTTGACTGGTGATATTGTCTAGCGAAGTTATCAACAACATCAAAGTTAGCAAGATCCTGTTAAAGCCACATGATGTCCTTATCAATATCATTCCTTCTGTAATGGATGGATTACGTTTCAAAACCTGCAACATATGTCGAATCAATAAATTCGAATCTATGCCCTCACTTTTTTTTACAACAGTAATATTGTATTATGAAGTGCTTACCTTCAAAACCAGGCCATTATTTATGTCAGTAAATACTTCTCGAGTACTAAGAGACAAACTTTGTCAGTATCCCTCCTTCTGAACAGAACTGGTTACTTGGCTAGTCTGGATTTTAAGTTAAGTTCCTATAAATAAGTGTCTGGATATTGGTTATCTTTTGACTGGAACCTTAGGCCCACAGGCTGTCTATCATGAAATTATATGATGTTAAATTCTTTATCATAGTATATGATCAAATAGGTTGTGATCAACAAAATAAATCTTTAGCAACTCACGTCTATTCTTCAATGTCCTTATAGTTCTTATCTCCAAATTATAGTAGTTACATCCAGCTATATACTCAAAGAATTTCTTAATAGAGTATAGTTGAAAATTCTTAAATGTTGAATAGTATTCTGCAACCCATACCCACCGGACCAAAAGCTCTGAATGAGTTTCATATCAGCAATTCGAATGGTTTTGGAACTCAACCAATAGATGATTGATTACATTTAAAATATTTTTAAAAATAATGCTGGGTTACCATCTATTACACATTATTTTCTAAAACCTCCAAAAGCCATAGCAGACCATAGCAGTTCTCCATTCTCTTATTGGAATGTTCATGTTTAAAACCTCAACCCAAACTTACTTTTTCCACCAACTTCATCCTTTCCCTTATATATCAGTTTGACAGTTTTTATTTCACTTTATTACCACCGACACGCTTTGTTAACATTGCCGTTGAAATAAAACCAGATGTTATCCACTTTATACAAAACGCCCAAAAATCAAATTAGTACGCAGAGTATACATTACGAATCACTGCCATATACACGATTTTAATTTGGGTGTGAGCTAATTCTATTGGGGTCAACATAATCGATCGTGATGGTGCAATATTTAACCGGCGCAGAGCTGTAACAAACACTCGAGATAATTTTTTGGAATATTAATAATAAAAAAAAATGTATTAATGGTTTTCATCTTAAATTTTCTTAAATAAATGACTACAGCAATAAATTATCTTAAGATTTATTCTTTTTTATACAAGATACTCGTACGTAATCAGTATTTTTGTACTATTTACGGTATAATTCTACCCAAAACTTTACAAACAAAACGATAAAACTTTTCTTCACAACTTGTTGCTCATTCTTGTATATCGTCTAATCGTTGATAGAGTGACATCCTTTTTATTGTGTAGAGACGACGAAAAACTTGTTGTGGTGGTTTTTGCAAAATAATCTGAGTGAATAAAACCATTAACAATATATATAAATATTCAAACAACCATCGCGGATCCATCATATTATTTAAGGCTTTTCTACTCGAACTAACATGGAACACACTGTATTCGATTCAGCCATGTATTTTCCTTCTTTTGCACACCTTTGCTCAATTTAAATACCATAAAACTTTTTTGTAGCAATTTCTTTCGCAATCAAATTAATGTCACTCAATTAGAAAATTAACTTATATATTATATATAGATGTAAGCAAGATATATAATAAAAAAACACTTTAAACATGTAATGGAAAAAGAAAAATAAACCGTCAATTCAAGAGGAAAAACAAAATACAAAAAATGCGGATGAAAAACTATTTGGCGCCGTCATACACCAAAACAACCTGTTGCATATTATATTCGTATAGAACGAAACATCTTGCTTTAAGAAAATAGTATGCAAACAAAAAATAATAAGACGACGTAAACGTGTGTAGGTTTTCTTTCATCTACTCTACCCAACGTGGGTGGTCTTGCTGTACATAAATGATTAAACTTTGTTATATACTTTATACAGCCAATCACAACTCTGGTTTTCTTCTGAAGTTAATTTCTTGTAAAAGCAACAACAATTATATCAATAAATAATCATAAAAGTACGTTTTGATGTTTCAAGGTTTAAAACTACTGTCTTACTACTGGGATGACAATAACAACTACAACAATAATAATATAAAGGATAATCGTTATTTTTCATATTCAATTGAACTTGAATAGATTAGTTCTGTGTATTGAATAAGTATGTATGTATGTATGTTTGTATATAGGAGTTAATTTGATAAAAGCTCTGATATAGATTTTCCTCGAATACACGTACATAGCAGAAAGCAAAGGACACAATACAAGTAGAATGAAAATCTATTTTAGTGTTACATACACATACATAGAGAGAAAGATTACAGAGCAACACAATGAAAAATTAAAATGGATCGAATATGAGATAAAAGCATATAAGCAAGGTGTATGTGTGTGTACCTGAATATTTGTATGTGTATGTGTGGATGAAAAACACGTATTCAGGTTGAATGAAGATATACGAGATTAATAGAGATTTGTAGGAAAACTGCTTTGTGATGTTGTTTCTAAATTGCTGGCTTAACGGATCAGCATTATCAACGGGAAACACATGGCTATATACTCGTACATATGAAAATTTGATTGTTAACGATGGTTGGTGTTCAAAATTGATTGGGGAAAAATTTATATTTGGAAAATTGACGATATACATATATCTAATTTGAGAATTGTCAAAATATAATCTTTAATGATTTATTTTTTCGTATATAAATATAAGATCAACTTGTGTTGAGTATCACTCTACTAACGTAGATTTATTTTGATGAGACGCATGTCTATAAAGTACCACGTGCGAGTGAACCAGAAAAATAATAATTGTATGTCTTTAATTTATGTATGGCCACCGGTTTGTCTAACAGAATGGCCACAACCATGAAAGGCATTATTTGATATTAATTTGCAAGGCCTCTTTTAAACTTCTTATGAAATTGATAACTTCTTAAACAATTGATTTGATATAATCATCAGATATAGCATCGAGTTTGTTCGAGAAGGCTTTACACGCTGCACTTGATTGTGGTTATATTTTGACCAGCAGAATGGAACATATTGAAAATTTGAGGAGCTAATTTTAGAACCCAAAAGACCATGTATGTAAAGATAGCCCATTATTCATCCCTAAAAAAACGATGGCAATACTAATCTCAACTATCATGATACTTTTTACTCTCAGCCCCAAAAAATTAACTATCATGACAGTTTTCTTATACTCAGCCCACAAAAATTAACTCTCACGATAGATAGATTTATATACTCAATCCAAAATAAGCCTGTCGCTCACACCAACCATATTTAATGGCTATAATGGCTACTAAAATGCAATGTTAGTGAATGCATTAGTAGCACGTACGATTTTCTGTAGAATTCGAACAATGACGATTGGTTTCTATGTCAACGATTTAAGATAATATAGTCCTTAGAAGTCAGAAACTACTCGTTTGCCCAACTATCGATGCATATTTTTTGATAGCTGACTGGCTTAGGAACACTTACGATTTTTTGTAGAATGTCTAGGATTTGAGATATAGTCCATAGAAGTTAGGAACTACTCGTTGGCTCAACTATCGATGCATATTTTTTGAAAAATTATACAAAAAATCGTACGTGTTCCTAAACCAGTCATATATCAAACAATATACATCGATAGTTGGGCCAACGACTAGTTCCTGACTTCTATGGACTGTAACTCAATTCCTAGACATAGAAAAATTCTACAAAAAATCGTACGTGTTAATAAACCTATAGTTGTTCAGCATTTTTGAATGACGTGTCTAATGGTCTTTATAGAACTACGTATGGACATTTTTATCATAATATCTGACTTCTTTTAAAAATGTTCTTAATATTTTTATTTATTAAGCTTATGGCGTAGAAATAGTGTTATATATAAGGAGAAATGTATAATTATAATGAAATGTCGTTAAAGTATAAACAGAATTAAATAGTATTGCCATATGTACCTTTTAAAATTTTCGGGACTGAAATTTTGGGCTATGAAAGGTATAATTCAGTCTCGGCAATTATTTACTGACATATCCCAGATTTCTCTATTGCCATCAAATTGTCCGACTGTCATCTCTCCACTTCTGGTAGTTTGGTCGTAAAATCGGAGGTATCGGGTTATTAAATTTTAAATTTTCTTTTCTACAGTGTAGAGCTCCAGTTGATAGAAGTACTCCAAAAAATACATCAAGCTCAGTTACACTTACTACATTCCATTTTCTTAGCTTTTCAGGAAATGTTTCATTGTACTGATCCATAACTCGTTGTGCTTCCTCGTTCGTATGATGAACCATTATTTATGATCAAACCCGGTCCCGGGTTCAAAATATTTCTCTTCAATCATCGCATCTGTTGAAACAGCGTACTAGACGAAACTCGACCGGACAATGCAACATACTGATCAGAATTTTAAAAATTAATTACCACAGTCGTCATCGATTTTAGTTGGCAAAGCAAAATCAGATTGCTCGTTTCCTATTTCGATTTCGTCATCTATTTCTGAGTCCTCCGGATCAGGTACGAACTCTGAGTCATTATCACTTTCTACAGTCGGTTCTGAATCATATAGTCCATCAAATTCACTTTCTCTATCAGACAAGGAATGAAAATATTCAATCGCATCTTTTATACTCAAATATCACCTCGAAAATCACAAAAATGTATAATAAATTAAATAAAAATACGAAGCACCATAAGTCTCCCGACCGAATACCATTTTATAATAAAATACGCAGTAAAAGTGCACAATTTGTACCACACTCGACGAACCATAGTAAATTAATGAACTAACGAAAGGAGAAAAAAATATACAAAAATATTGGCGATATAGTTAGGGAAACCCCATTTTTGGAGGTCCTAAATTACCCCGCTTATTGTTTTGAAGGTTTAGTTCGTAAAATATAGCGGTTATTGTTATGAAGAAAACAAGCAACTTTTTCTTGTAAAAAACGTTGGGTTCCACGGGATGGTATACCGAGTCTTGTTGAAAACTCGAATGGTTTCTACCGAATTGTTTATCCAAGGTACCAACCTATGAAAACGAGTGGTGACGTTGTAGCGCTTGCTGTTGCTGAACAATTCTCTGGTTTTAATTGTCTTTTGTTTTTTACTATTACCAAACTTTGTTTACATATTGCTGAACCGTAAAGTTTGTTCCATTAATCAGAAAATACTTAATTCTCAAACTCGCTACCAACGTTCAAGAATTTTAACACCTTTGCTCTTACTAGGCGAACTCCACTTTGTGGAAGTGTTAAATATACTGGATTTTATAGGGCTTCAAGCGCTCTATGTTACGAGCAGACATATTGAGATTTTTTGCTATTTAAAGTGCAAATTCTAGCCTTTACCTTTTTCAACCCAATTCTGGCGATGTTGCTGTTTTTAAAAGTTTGCCTTTGTGGCGTTTTTTGATGCTATACTTATTTCAATGTAATATCGTAGCTCTTTAGCAATGGCTGGATGCGAGTTTCCAGCCAAATGCAAAGCAATAACAATGTTGCAATAGATGTAGGCAATGACGATATGTAAGGAACATAACAGACTAACGATTGTCAAAAACTAAGCACACTGCCATGCGTTGCTTTCTTTACTTTTTAAAGCAGCGTGCAGTTGGAATTACTTCGAGTGCCGACCTCTGTAATTGGGAACAAATATCAGATAGACCAATACTGTGTCGAGCATATTAGTTTTTTTTAATTAGGATTTAAAACTGATTTGTAACAAGTTCAAGATGGTGTAGAGAGATGGATAGAGTGTAAAAAGTAACTGAAACTGGGTCTCTAATGTGATTTGACTTGTAATGTGATTTAACTTGTGATTTAGAGGTTCAATATTTGAGCGTATATGATAGATGATGATGACCTTATTTAACTTCCCCGAGTCACTCAGATTTGATTGGCCAATTGTGCCATTCCTTCCCAGAGGTACACTCTCAGTACCGAAATCTGTTCTTTAAATCCAAGATATCCGAATTAAAGGTCGTTGGTTGATCCTCAAATAGGAATTGTGATCTAAGACAGTGCAGTCTATGGGAAGAGTAGGAAGAACAGGAGCACAAGAAGTGCTCAACAGTTTCTTTCTTCTGTTTCTTCATCGCAGTTTTCAATGTTCCAAATTTTCATTCGAATCTTGTTATTATTATGAGAGCAATGCCTAGCAAAATCCTTAAAGTACATCTACTATAATTTCAGTAATTTCAGATCTTCGCTGATTCATTGATCCAAAGAAGAGTTTGGATAGTCGACAAGAGATGAAGTTATTCCATCTCTTTTGATGCAAATCACAAGAGTGGTAGTCAATTTCTCGTTTAACAGATACTGACATCATTCCTAAACCGGGCTCAGGTCCCACAAAATTGGAAGCTGCACCCAATTGGGCCAATTTATCACCCAATATATTTCCTTTCCTTGCAGTCACATGGGTATATTCCATGTGACTGCATATCCATAGTGAAGTCTAACTTTGTTCAGACTGTCTAGTCGATTTTAGACAAATATCTTCTCCAAAACAATCGCCTTTACAGCAGCCTGGCTGTAACAATGGATGCAGATGTTAGGTTAGGTTAGGTTGAGTGGCTGCTACAGCACACTTAGACCGGAAACGGTCCGTTGTGATACCACAGGATCTTACTCCCCTTTTACCCCTATGAGAACCAGTTAGAGCTGCTTACGTAGCGTAATAAGTCTCGCACATTACAGTTCTCGAGATCGGAAAGGCAGTCCATTAAAAACATACCCAGATATTCATGTCTTTTGTGTGCCAAAGCCGGGCATGAGCATAGGAGGTGGACTAACGTCTCTTCCTCCTCCTCGTCCCTACAGCTACTGCAAAAGTCATTTACTTCCAGACCCAGCCTTCTCGCATGTTCTCCAAGAAGGCAGTGTCCTGTGAGTATCCCCACGACCGTTTTAAGTTCACGTCTTCGCAGGGAGATAAGTGCCTTTGAGCGTTTCAAGTTCAGCTTTGGCCAGACTTGTCTTGCCACTCTACATGAGAAGGTATTCGTCCACCTATTGTTCGCAGAGGCTTCCGCCTCTTTTTTAAGCACAGTCCTTAGTGCGTTAATGGGTCTCCCCAACTTCGCCCTTTCCGGTAGCAGTTGGAGAGTTGTACCGTGCCTCGCTAGTTCGTCCGCCCTGCAGTTTCCCATAACGTCTGAGTGGCCGGGGACCCAGACTACCTGGATGTTGAAATGCTCACTCATCTCATTAAGAGACGAGCGGCAACCCAACGCCACTCTAGAAGTTAGAGAAACAGAACCCAGCGACTTGATTGCCGCCTGACTGTCCACATAAATTGCGATATCAGTCGAGGATACCACATTATGTTTCAACCAGTTCAGGACCTCTTCAATCGCTATCACTTCTGCCTGGTACACACTGCAGTGATCAGGGAGGCGAACTGCTATATCTACCTCTAGTTTATCACAGAAGACTCCAGCTCCTACTTTACCGTCTAGCTTGGAGCCATCCGTAAAGAACTGCAATGCTCCCGTTTCAGCTGCCAACCCGCTCCTCCAGGATTCCCTTGAAGGGCAGGTGGTTTTGAACCTTTTCTCGAAGCACAGAGTCGGTGTAACATAGTCAATATTCGCCAGTTCTTTCCTCAGCGATCTGACTATCGTCGAGTGTCCTATTTGAAGACATTTCCACTGAGATATGGCTGATAGTCGAGTGGCCGTAATCGACGCCATCTGCTTACCATAAATGTCCACGGGGAGAAGGTGAAACAAGACCTCTAAGGCACTTGTAGGTGTTGTCCTCAGTGCCCCGCTTATAAGCATGCAGGCCGTTCTTTGCACCTTCTCAATCCTTTTCCTGTATGTTATTTTATCAAGAGCTGGCCACCACACGCTCACCCCATACATAAGTACAGGTCTTACTACGGAAGTGTATAGCCAGTGTACCAGCTCCGGCGTCAGGCCCCATCTCTTTCCGATGGCGTTCCTACACGAGTACAAAGCTATATTGGCCTTGTTTACTCTTTCATGAATGTTGGGCTTCCAGCTTAGCTTACTGTCCAAGATTACGCCTAGAAATCTTGCCTTGTCCGTAAAAGCTAGTCTGTTACCATTTAGGAGAGGTGGATCTACTACAGGGATTTTATATTTCCTCGTAAATAGTACCAATTTAGTTTTAGACGCGCTAATTGCCAGTCCACATTTGGTGGCCCACCTCGTTATAATTAGGAGGGCATTTTGGATTACCTCCGCCACTGTGCTTATGTATTTCCCAGAGACAGCTATCGCTACATCATCTGCATAAGCAATCACTCCGATCCCTTCTCTCCCCAGCTTTAATAGCAGCTCATTGATTGCTATGTTCCAGAGCAGAGGAGACAGAACACCTCCCTGTGGGGTTCCCCTAGTCACCCGTCTCCTGATGGTGGATTCCCCCAGCTCTGAGTTAATCATCCTGCACCCAAGCATATGATTGATTAACCTACTTATAGGGTAATCCACACCTAGTAGCGACAATCCCTCCAGAATTGCCTCCTTCCTTACATTGTTAAAGGCGCCTTCAATGTCAAGAAACGCCACCATACAAAACTCTTGCGAGAATAATGATTTCTCAATTGTACTTACCAGGGCATGCAGAGCTGTGTCCACAGACTTCCCTTTACAGTAAGCGTGCTGAGTCTGAGCCCAGTCACTAGGTCTAATTTTTGAGCGTATGTAGATATCTATCAGCCTTTCCAAGGTTTTCAATAGAAAGGATGATAGAGTTATTGGTCTTAAGTCTTTAGGGTAGCCCTGCGAGCATTTACCCGCTTTCGGAATAAAAATCACTCTGACCTCCATCCACTCCCGCGGAGTACAGACGAGTTTTAAACACCCTTTGAAGATTACCTCCAACCAGGGGAGCATAACCCTCGAGTTTTTCTGAAGCTCCGCGGGAATAATACGGTCAGGGCCCGCCGATTTATAGGGTTTGAACCCTTCAATTGCCCATAGGATCCGTTCTTTGGTTACGATATCTTCTATGCGCATTACGTTTGCTTCTTGATGAGTACCAGTCCCTGTCGAGTCATCGAAGCTTCCCGGAAAGTGGGTTTCGATGAGAAGTTCCAAGGATTCCTTACTAGAAGCAGTCCAGGATCCATCTGGTTTAATTAAATAACTGGGACTGGTAGGATTGGTAGACAAAATCTTCCTAAGACGAGAGGTCTCGGAGACTTCTTCTATTTTGTCACAGAAGAGTCTCCATGATTTCCTCTGTGCCTTCCTTAATTCTTTTTTGTATATCTTGAGGTCCTCCTTGTAGGAGTCCCAGTCCTGAGCCTCTCTCGTACTTTTGGCTCTATTAAATGCTTTCCTACACGCCTTCCGGTAGGTCCCCAGTTCCTTAGACCACCATGCCGGTTTTTGCTTGCCCCTGGGTTTAACTATTGGGCAAGCAGCGTTGAAGGACCGATTGCAGGCAATTGTGAAAGTTTCCACTATGCTGTTCAGTTCCTTCACTGTCGCTGGTGGTTCAGGGGTCTCTGGTAATAGTAGTCCTATAAGGGTTTCCCCGTACTTGCTCCAGTTTGTCTTTCTGGGATTCCTGAAAGGTTTCCGGGTGGCAGGGGAAACGTTAAGACTAAATGTTATGTAACGATGGTCAGAGAAGGAGTGTTCCTTCGCCACTCTCCATTCCCTGACCAAAGGGTACAGGTTTTTTGAGGTGAAGGGTACGTCCAGAACCTCCTGCCGATTTTTAGTAATAAAAGTGGGTTCTTGCCCAATATTACACACCATGAGGTTGTTGTTTAAAATGTAATCAAAAAGTAACTCACCTCTCTCGTTG
Source organism: Tipula lateralis (assembly GCA_963932295.1). Classification (NCBI taxonomy): domain Eukaryota; kingdom Metazoa; phylum Arthropoda; class Insecta; order Diptera; family Tipulidae; genus Tipula; species Tipula lateralis. The sequence continues at coordinate 160,045,757 of OZ010736.1, read as the reverse complement.
ATATCAGTGCTTCCCCAGATTGCGTGGTGCGCATTTACATCACCTCCAAGGAGCACCCCAATCTTCTTCCTGTACGATTCGAGGACCAGGTCCCCCAGGTTATCCGGCGGAACCTGTTTGTCCCGGTCCAAATAGGCTGAGACCAGCCAAAATATACTGCCATCAACCTCTAGGCTGACCGCAGTTACGTCACCATTGCTGTATTGAGGAAGAAGGAACATATTTAAATTATTTTTTCCAAGAATGCAGGATCTGATATTCCCCGAATTTCTTGAGTATAATAAGTTATACCCCTTCATTTTAAGGCCACAGATCCTGTTGGTGTTTATCCAAGGTTCTTGAATAAGGACCACGTCCTCTTCTGATCTAGTCAGTCTGAGGAGTAAGGCGGCCGACGCCGCCTTTGAATGGTGTAGGTTAATTTGTATTAAATTTAGCATAAATTTACCAAGTTCAGCCTACTTACCTGTTTACTCCCCGCTACCGCAGGCTAGTTCCTTTGTTTCCATTGGAGTCGCCGGTTTCTCCCGTCTCGCCCCCCATGGAACTTGTTTCCCCGACGTTTGCAGTCCTTCCGTCCCTTGGGTCCGACAGGTTTTCTTCGTCTGACGCCAGGGACAGTCGGCTGCCCATCTCCTCTCCAAGTGCGGTCACCTCGGAGAGCTCCATCGGTTGGGCTGTCTCTCCTCCAAGTGCAACTGCATCAGTTGTGGACGGGCTGCCTTCCTCTCGTGTTTCAGCCTCGTCTTTTTTGTATACTTTGAGAGTAATCGACCCGAAACCGAAGTCGATTACTCCCTTAGTCGCGGCAAGCGGCGCCAGGGACTCCGTGTTGATTATCATCGTTGATAATCTGGAGCCCCCCCTTGCATACTCTTGCCTCACGATCTTCCAGTTTCCTGTCGGAAGATCGGGGTTGCTGATTCTGATTATCTCAAGAATCTCTTCTGGGCTAGCTGGTTCGGTTGGCAGCCAGACGCGTGCTCTTGGCCTGCTAGGAATCTCTTCCCTGCCTACAGCCGCCAGCTTCGCGCCTTGCCACACCTCTCCCACCTCCGCTACCGCCTTTTTATAAAGCTCCACTGATCTGGCATCAGAGCACGCTATAAGTTTAACGCGCCCTTGATGCCAGCCCGCATCTCTGCAGGATGGAGGGGGTCCTGGATTTTCTCTCAGGATCCTTAGGAAAACGGAGTTTAGTGCATTGTACACCAAACTCCATTTTCCCATGGTGATGCTCCCATCTTCATGACTCCTGTCAATGACGGCTAGCACCAACAAACGGTCCTTCACAATATCCCTGAAGGATTTTGGTCTAGCCTTGTTAGGAGGCAAAACCTTGTGAGGAGTTTCCTTCTCCGCCTGCATTTTGGGCCGTTTTGTGTCCACGAACTCCAACTCATCCTGGGACCGCTGTCTTTTTGACACATGGTCCCTCTCTGAGTTTTCGACCGTTTTCTTGGCCCATCTCACGGATTGCTTTTGTTCAGCCGTAAGCTGCCCCTCAGGGGTTGCAGCCCACCTGTCCAAAACTCTAAACGCCGCGCGTCTATCTCTATAGCGCTGCTTCGATTGGTTGACGTTAGTCGAACCTCCCTCAGCAGCCCTTAACTTACCCTGAGTTCCGCTCGTCCCTGGCTTAAAAGCCTTGAACTTGCTTCCCCCTGGTGTCTTTGAGGGAGCCCCACCTTTACGGTTTGAGCTCTCACTTTTTGTTTCCGGCCTTTGGAGAGTGCCGGTCTCGGTTTTTTCCGGCCTTTGGAGAGTGCCGGTCTCGTTTTTGTTTTTATTGGATTCCATGTTGTTCCCACGAGTGTCGGAGAAATATATGGTCCACCTGCGCAGAGATCCGCTTACGCAGGTAAGGCTACTTACAACTGGAGGTCGCCAGGTATCCAAAGGGCTCCGTTTGCGACTGGGCTTTGTTAAATGGGCCCCCAGCCTGGTAGTTTGTTGGCACGGGTCGCGTAACACCGTAAACCAGCCCATCTGCCGTCATTTAGCGTGACCCGCCCCACACCTAGGTCACTTTACCCACCCGTTCTAACGAACGAGGACCCGGAGGCGACGACAATTATGAAGCAATGGATGCAGATAGTACGATCACTGCAATTGTTGAAGTTATTTTGACTAATTACTTGCAAAATCGATCCGTTTGCATTTTCTTCAATATGTTACTCATCAGTGACTGTAAATAAAGGTTGGCATTCTCATACGCAATGACGAACGAAATGTGCTCAATACCTTGAGTTCATTATACCACTTTCTATCTATAAACTTCTCTAGACTTTCTCGTTTTTAGGAGTCGATTGCAGTTGTGTAACAGCACAGGGTGTTTGTATTTTCAAACCATTATCGGTTGTGTATAGTAACGCATCAATTAGGAAATACTAAATCAAGCCAATTATATTGTGTTTCTATATACAATATAAAATTTATATATACAATATAAATGTATACAATATTTGTATTTTCACAAAAACTCCCTGAAATAACATAATATTATATTAAATACGAAGGAAAAACATATTTTCCAGCCGCACACAATAATAACACACCACAGTACTCCTGCCTTTAAATCAAAAAACAATAAACTCTAAATACACAATGGTTTTCTGTTGGTTTAGCATTACACTACCACCGCTCACATACTCGTACACACCAGTGGCAGTACAATATTATATTTTCAACTTTTCCTTCCTTTATTGCTTATTGCTGTGTTGTTGGCTGCTTCCAGCATAATTCCACGTCATTTCGTATAGTTAAACTATATATGATTTTTTATTATCCATTTCATTGTATATATGTATGTATTGTATTACATACATAGATTTATGAATTTTCACGTAGTTGTGAAAAAAAAACTACTTTAGAAAATGTAAACGAAAAACTTATGGAAAATTGTTCTTCTTCTTCGTTTAGTTTTCTTTATATACAGGGATAGTTGTTCTAAAAAAGTAAAGAAAGTTGAAAAGTTTATTGTTTTTATTTTATTAAGAAAACTTTATATAAAAGGTCGTAGAGGTTTGAAGAGTGCTTTAGAAAAGGTATAGAATTGTGTAACGGTATTCGAGGTAAATTCAATTAACTTCGTTCTCCATCGCATCGCACATTACCACTTAAGTTGGAACTACTAAACACAAGATATAGGTACTAAAATGTCAATAATTTCGATCGATGTATCACTCGACATATACAATGTTCAAATATTATAATACATATACAGTGATTTCAAGGAATTTTCCGATGGAACACAAACTGACAGTCCTCGGTATCTGCGAGCTTATGTAAAAATGTAAAACTTTTGATGACTGTAAAAAATATTAATCATAGTCAGAAGCTTTATATAAACCAACTCCAATATAAAAAAAAACCTTAACTCTCTTTGTTTCTTTATGATTTTAGAGTTTGAACTTAAAAAGCTAGGAAAAGCTCTGGGCCAATCTATTTTGGAGACTAAGGATACTTCCTTAACTCTATCACGTTTCAAAAGCCTACTTTCGAACCCAAATCGTGTGGCTATATAACGATATAATCTGCGTCAAACAGGGGTCGTATAGCTCATACCTTATTGGCATTATTTTAAGCATATGACAAAGCAATCTAAAAGTCTTAACGAGTTGCTTTAGTATTTTTAGAAAATCCTTGTGTTCCCGAAAAACAACCATTTGTTTCCTGTCAGACTAGAATAGTTGTAGATAAAATAGAGATTATATAGTCTAACCATATAATATATCGGCAAATCTGCTCGCAAAATGTGACAGTGCCCAGTTTAATGATACCAACAATTTCGCCAACTATGTTACAACGATACATAATTATTGGGAAAAAGAGTCGAGCAGTTTGTTTGACCATACACCCAATATACGATATCAAGCTAACGTATCCTCATTCGACTTTCTTAAAACCTGGTCGTCTATTTAAAGTAACAATTTATAAAACGATTGAATATTTGGTTGAAGCTCTCATTTTTTCTTATTATGGCCAGAATGCAAAGAGTTAGCACTCAGTGAGAGAAAAAAACCATGTTGGAAACCATTGGTTATAGCTTAATTTATAAATGCATTCTGCATCGTTGGAAAGTTTGAACCAGGGAAAAAAGGATAAAGCTAAGCGATACAATTTCTGATGAAACTTATAGTGTCATCTTCCGCCAGTCATCCCATATGGGTAGTCTCGTACCTCCCATAGACGGCTTGTCCCGCATATAACCAGTAATAACTGGTAGCCCGCCTTCAATTTTTTCACTAATGAAATAATTTACTGTCCAAAAAGTGGATATTCAATTTATTTGACAATGAGCAGTACATTAGTAACTGTCACACTCGATGTTTTATCTGTCTCCTGCAATATCCAGGAAAGAACATACCTAGAACCACTTATACAATGATTTTTGATACCAACTCACAATTTCATATAGTGCAGTTCCACAAGATTAGAGCGGAGTATTATGTTTTAAACACTAATCCTTACGAACACTATCGACAGTTCTTTCTAACGATTTAAGAAAAGTTGATGACAGACAAAAAGAGTGAAAAATTTTTACGGTCGGTATAAACAGGCATTTCCAATATTCGAATAAAAATGACTGCAATTGTTGTAAGATAGTGGAAAAGCTTAAGGTGATATTAAATGGTTGAACATACATGGCATACATTAATCACACAGAAAAGTGGTGATGGATTCTCTTGTAATTGCAATTAGCATTGATATACAATGTCAGAAGACAGAATCACGTGAGCTCATTCTTACAGAAATTATTTAAAGATCTCTAGTTGTCATTTGGCATAACCTGATGATGCTCGAAACTTCCTGGTTCGCACTTTGAAAATTTTCTATTAAAGACTAATTTATTTATTCTAAAATACAAATTTCATTAATACAAGATAATACACCTGCGCCTACATCAGCTAGAGTTGTAAACAGATTTATAATGTCTTAATGTTAATGTCTTACATTACGGTTGCGGCTACAAGTGTCAAAATGGTACCTTCCAACGAAAAATGAAAACGTATAATATGTAAATGCAGCTACTAAATGCCTTTCATAATTCCACAAGATATCAAAAGTATTGGCCGTTTTAGTCGTGCTGACATAACTGGATAAAAACATTATCGCCAAATCAGTTTCACGTAAACTCGGGTTCCTAAATAGATGCAGACAGTTTTTTAAATCGTACCAGGTTCTCCAGGTACATAAAATCTTTATTAGACCTTGTATAGAATATTGCTGTCACGTTTGAGGTGGAGCATATGATATTGCTCTCCAGCAGTGATGGGCACTTTACAGGTAAAAAACGCCCAACACTGCTCTCCAGTTGCTGAATAGAGTTCAGCGGCGTGCCATCCGAATAATATGAAACTCCAGACTTACGAAAGATCTAGAGAGCCTACAGCACCGCAGAATGTTGCAAAACTCTAGATTAATAAATGGTAAATGTTCTGCAGAATTAAACGCGAAACTACCACCATTTGTTACGCCAGGAATGCGCATAAGTTTACCGTGAAACTGCCGAAACCTCGAACTGATGGTGAAAAGCGCGAATTCATTTATCGAACATCTAGGAAGTGGAATTCGTTGGCCGGTTTTCAGTTTCAGTTTGAGTATAAAATCCACAAGTTTACGGTGGCTATCAACCTTTACTTGAAAGATCGCACGTTGGGTGCAGGAGCTCTTTCAGTTACAAGGAGCTAAGACAGTCTAAAAGTCCACCCTGCACTCAATTAAAGCTAAATTTAAAAAATAAAAATAAAGTAGTAGCTTCACATAATAAAGTCTGGACATATGATTGGAAGCATATTCACCTTTTGTATATAGTCTTTTAAATAATAAAAAATGAAAACCAATAGAATGATCTCGGTTAGCGGCTAAAATGAATCGTTTATATAAAAGATCAGTCTCAGAAATAGTTAACTCGTTCGGGTGAAAGTAAAACCTCTCTATCTATACCACCTCTCTTAACATATCACAAAACAGGATTAAAGTCCAAACTATTAAACTAAATTCCAGAGACTAAATGACATTCTAAAAACTTGAACTATCACAATGGTCTAATGTGTCGCGTTCAGGGTAATTAAAATAATTCGCAAAAATAATTTCGAGTTATGTTCTTGTAATTCGTGCTCGAATAACACACTCAAAATAATATTCAATTACATAAAGCTAGCTACCCGCTTCCCAAACCATATATATATATTTTTGGAATATCACATGACTCTTCTGCAATCTAACTGTCTCCTCGTCCTAAATCTTGTATGGTTTACTAATTCATCCAACAAGATGATTCGTTAAGTCCTTTAATTACTCAAGGTAATCTTAAATAATAATAACCTTATCTAGAATTACTCTGAGTAGTTTTATTGTTTTTTTTAATTATCAACTTGAGAATATCATAGGTTCACTTCTCACATTTAAAATCAAATGGTTTCTTTCACTTCCCGTATTGACACAGTATCTTCATATCTTGCCCAGATTCTCTATGTCATCGGTTGCATATGAAAACCTTTGACATGTTCATTTCAATGAAGTACGAGTATATATATCTGCCAAACGAACAACAGCATTTGGATAAAAGTTCCGTCCCACAATCGGTTTTCCAAAAATGATTAGTCATATTTTCTAACAGAACTATATAGGCAGATTTTTCTCTCGAATCTAGCGAAAGAAATACCATGACAAATGTCATCCCTGGGGAGTTCCAAATTAATAACAAAATCCATCATTATCACATCTAGCTAGTCCCTACTTCATCATACCATATACTGTTCACCTTAGATATGTATCTATATATATATATATATATATATATATATATATATATATATATATATATATATATATATATATATATATATATATATATATATATATATATATATATATATATATATATATATATATATATATATATATATATATATATATATATATATATATATATATATATATATATATATTTATTTATTTTATGGATAAGGAAAATTTAATTTTCATTTCATCTACCAAATTAATTTGATATTTTAATTTGATTAAAAAGAATAATATTTTGTTGTTGTTGTTTTCATTATACTCTAAAATAATAATTAACATAAGACTTTTCATTTCAATACATATCTCTTTTCCCGTCATGACAAATAATCAGGTTTAGCAAACGCACACACATACTCACTCGTCGAAAGCACACCATAGAATAAAACCTCTCTACTTGTCAAAAAAAAAAAAAAAAATTACGAGAAAAATCTAATTTAAAATTAACAAAAAAAAATTGGGATGTTGTGCTTTTGTGATGAGACGACGATGATGGAAATTTGTATAAGGTTTAAAGGGATGGGGAGGCTTGAAAAAAAATTTTTTATTTACAATTATGTTTCATTAACATAGTCTAATAAAGGACTTAAAGAAGATTTTGATGCCTTTCCTTTTTTTTTGTCTTGGCTCACGATGTTATCATTTCTCAGGTACACAATAATGAATTTAAATTAATCCGTGTTGTATATATTCGTACACAAAGTGAAAAACCTTAAAAGTTTAGTTTGGCAAGTCACTTTAATAATATTTGTTTATTTTATATTTTCTTTCGATCCATTAAATTTCCTTTTTTTTGGCTTTCTGTCAAATTGCGTACATAATGATGATAAATTATTCATGTAGACGAAACAATAAATGAGTGATTGGGCTCTAAATGATGTGAGAGGGTGAGAGGCGAATAATGAACGAGTGTATCTGTATAGATTCGTAAATCTCTGTTCACATTCATTAGTTGATATGTTGAAACCACGCGTTGGTGCTCTAAACCAAACCATTCGTACCGAATATGATTTAACTTTATCTGAAAAGCGGTGACCTAGTATAGACCGTTCCATTGGATAGAGAATTTTATGACATTAATGTTTCAATATAATTTCGGCAATGTGACCGACACGGCTGTCGCGTACAAGGCGCAATCTGGAACCCCAATTTTTACAAAAGGAAAATAATCCAATGGGGCTAAATCACAACAATTAATTGGATAGTTACGCGAAAATATTCTTTCGTCAAAAGTTTTTTTGAGTAAATCAGTTGTAGCGCACGCGAGTGGCATGTAGCTTCGTCCTGTTGAAACCACAGATCAGCAAGACCATCGTTTATGAAGACATATGGACCAATGGCTCCGCCAATCCCATTAAGCACACCAAATAGTAATTATTTGTGAATGTAATGGTGTTTTGACAACCACTTGTGGATTATCCTCACTCCAAATGCGACAATTATGCTTATTAACGTACCCATTGAAAAAAATGGGCTTCGTCGGAGAACAAGATTTTAAATGGATATTCAACATCAATATCAATTTGTGATTCAGCCCATATTCGCCGAATTCGATGGTCGTTTGGTTTTAATTCCTGCATAAGTTGAATCTAAAAGGCTTTAAAGCAAACTTTCGTAAAACCTCCCATAAAGTGGGAGTACCCAACCCCAGTTGCTGAAAACGGCGAAGAATTAATTAATTTTGGATCTTCTTCAATGTTTTCCTGTACAGCAGCTACAGCTTCTTCAGGATGGTCATTATCATTACGAGTTAATAGGTCAGAAAATGGTCTGTTGTTATTCGAATTAGCCGTTCTGAAAGACGATTATGTATATAATCCGATACGATTTATGTCTGTTTATGGCATTAAGGGGAGAATCGGCTCTTCTTGATGCCATTTATAGAGCTACCACTTATTCAAGATCTTCTTCTCACCTGAAATTACTCTAACTGGCCTTATGATTTAGGCAGAACTGTTACATCCTATATATCAATAGCTTCATATTAAGCTCTGAACGGACATGTTCTAGTATTTAGCACCTACTTCGAACATAAAATTATGTTGTACATAATTCCGTTCTACTTTCTCAACAGTAATGACTCATAGTAGTTTCCATTGATCCGACTGATACTGGCATTTAGATCTGTCTTTATATGTAATTCTAAAGACCCCACATAGTTTTTTTGGTAGACTAAGGTAATCTCTTTTGGGCATTATAATCCGCATTTACCCAATATCACCGTTTCAGGTCGAATGATAAAATTCTATCATGAGTCAATTCATTGACATTTTAATCATAAATTTAATATAAGAATCTTGGAAGACCATTGCTGGCCATCCATAAACTCTTTAAATTGATCAAGTCACAAGCACTTCTAAAATTAAGTTATAGTTTCGGCTGAATACTGTTTCGAATACTGAATACTTGTTCAATTCGGAGTAAACAATAAGATGGATAATATGTAGATCCATCTTATGAACATCTCTGCTATTTGAGGATATATTTAATTATATTCAGCTACATATTAAAACTAATCAGACCGACAAAATAGCGCAGTGGTAAAAACTGCGACCATTTGAGCGAGAGGTACCGGGTTCGCATCCCGGGGCCGTATGCAAATGAACGTTTTACCATCTGATTACCATTGGTGGTGTGAATGACCACATCTATAATCGTTCTACGTAAATCGGACCTATAACCGTATGTCCTCGATCTGGCTTTGAAATGGCGTAAAGTAGGACAAAAAAAACGAACTGAGAATAGTTGCGGGAAAGCCTTGAGCCCCAAAACAGATTGCAATGATAGAAACAGACAGACAGACAGAAACTAACCAGAAAAATGTTTACGTTAAGTCTCAATTAAGAAATCAAATATCAGTGATGGAGCTCCACAAAGATGGTTGAATTCAGTTAACGTAAAGCTTCAAATAAAATCAAAATTTTACACATCTAACCAACAAATTTGCTCATTTCATGAACTCGGACGAGCTCGTACATTTGATTGTCAGCTTTCCCAAAAAAAATAAAAGAGATAAAATTCTAGTCAAGCAAAGTATTCTTTCTTACGACGAGTATTTTGAACTGGATCGAATGTTTTTTTAAGGTGATGTTCAGATTCATAAAAAGTACAAATTCACAAGACGTTTACAAATAGTTTACTTAGTCAGCGCACGACTCAATTTTTGTCCAGTATTGATCCTTAAAATATATACATTCTATATCACATCTAGTGAAACTTCCATTCCATGATAATTATCGCCATTTTATTGTAATATGATTAAGTCGCTATAGCCCCATCTCACATTTGGTTAGCTTTTATATCTCTTCTAATTTCATGTAACGTTTCCTGGATAGTTACAGCTGAGTATATACCAAGTTTACCATAAATATGGTTGCGGTGGCAACACTATGAATTCTAATTTTGATAAGATGAGAGCCGTTGTGGCTACTTTTTCTAGGTCATTGACCATCATATTAAAAAATGTAAAGAATCGAGGACGTACAACTATAGGTCTGATTTACTTAACTATCTGCACATTGCATAGCTCCATGCCAGCCTATAGTACTGACATGAAAGATGGGTCGGAGTTATGTTCATTCACATAGTTGTGTTCATTCACACCAACGATCGTAATCAAGTGGTGGAAATTCCCTTTGGACTCTGCCTCAATCGAGATTCGAACCCAGTACCTCCCGCTCGAACTGCCGCAGCTTTTTTACTATTGCGCCACCTGGGCGGTGTACCTTAACGTTCATATACAGCTTTTCACTCGTAGCACTTTATATGTGTATATACGGTATGGAATAAAAGTTCAAGACTTATGTCGTTGTTGGTTACCAATTCGTATACAATTATTATCAATTGTGATGACATCTGAACTTTTCGTTAAATGTGAAATTGGTACATACATTTCATCAGTGTAATTGTCGAAAACATGTAGCATTAATTAAATTCATATAAAGGCGTCAGGTTCAATTAATTATTTAGCAACATATTATTTTCAAGCATATATGATAGCAAATTATCATAATATAAAAATAAATTAAAGACGTAAATGTTGTTCCAAATGTCAAAAAGTTGTCGTATGAGTACATATACCCGTACATACAATATATATATGTAAACATTTTAACATTGATTTGAACTTTTTGGCTTTGATTTCTTTGAGTGCGTGTATATGATTAACACGAAAAATTATGAAGATAAATAAATAAAATCTTATTTATTTATTTATTTTCTTAAATATTTAGGTTATGTAATATTACAAAATTCCATATTGTAACAGCAATTCCATTGTATATTTATTGTAATTGTTACTTTGACACACACGCATACAATTTAATTGCAATATATAATGATTGTATCGAATTGCATATACAGTGTGGGAAGTATGTACTATTGTTATAGGGGATTGCATATGCTATAGTTAAGTGGTATAATCAAACTAATTATGTCATAAATTAAATGACATGAAATGCTGCAAATGAACCATTTACCATAAAACTAGGTTACATTACTATATAGAACTGCATTATCCAATTATACAACAAATATATTTTTCATTTTTCTTTCACTATTGAATTTCTAAGCTGTATACTCATACACGTACATATGTATGTATAAATATGAGCGTAAAGTCTTAAAAAAATCGATACGGAATTGAAAAACGTTCGAAGGAAAATCAAATGTACATATATTTCCTTTCTCGTATCTCGAATCCAATATATGTACGTTTTCCACAATTTAACATTTTATATTTCCGGATTTATTTATGATTCTATATTATATATATGACACACTAATCTAACTAACTAACCATATATGTATTTACATAAATTAGATTTTACACACACGCTATAGTCATTTCTGCTTTGGGATAGGGGATTGGATGTAAAATCAAATTCAATGAAATATAATATCCGTTCTTCTACTGGAATCGGGTTCCAGCTATAACGTGGAGCCATCGTCACCGAAAAGCGGCTCTCTCTCGCTGTATCATTCGGTTTGGATCAGTACGTAGAACATGACCGAGCCAGCGTACTCGCGCTGTTTTTTATGAACGCAAACCATGATATCAAGATTTCGCATTACATTTCAGATCTCGTGATTCAAAAGAACGCGATTTGTGCAATCAACGTTGCGTTTTGAGGCGTATATCTCAGGCATGATTCTTCTCTAGTTAAAGGCCATCTTTCGTACTCATACGTCAAGGTCAACTCTCACATTCATACATAACAATGGGTCTAATCAAGTGGACGTAGAGGATATAAAGAACAATTGCCAATATTATGGTGAGTAATGAGAGATCCAAGATACGTGAATCTCATCACGCCTTCAAAACATTTCGTGAAAACCAGAGATCATATATTTGGTTTTGGACTCGTCGATTTTTAGACCAACGGAAGCTGAACAATGTTTCAGTGGATCAAGTATCTCTTTCATTGCCATTTAGTCCAATCACACGGATATCATCTGCATATGCAAAAAGTTGATTGAATTGTCGGAATAAGATATTGTCTTGATGTGTTTCACTTTTGGGCCGATTTACAATTTCGTGTTAGACAAAACATGGATTACAAAATTGTATTAGAGTACTCTAAGGCAGTTTGTAACCCTTGGAAGTCTTCTAGTGCTTGTCCTTATGTCTTATTACGAGCTACAAATGTTGCCCATTCAGCATCTATATGATGACATAGGTACCTATGGTTTCTGCCTATAATCGAAACAACAGATATTCCTCGTTTTTTTCAGATTCGTGTCATCGTTATTTTACATGTATGGAATATATGCTTTTGAACCATATGCCTATGTTCAATCGTCTTGAGTCGGACTGTAAAAAAGGGCTGAATAGTATCTAATGGTTCACAAAACAACGAAAACTGCTCTGTTATTCCTGCTAAATCTACTCTTGCATGAGTCTTAACATCTTGATCATATATACAACAAATGTAAGCTTTTCCTACCAGTTTTCTATAATTATACGCAGTCGGTCAGTTCCATAAGAGTCGAAGGAAACCTTTCTGAATTCTTCCTTCCAAACATAATTATATCACACCAAGTTTCCACAGTAATAATAATACCGTGGGATCCAGGTAGAGTGAGATCTACGATCCAGTGTACTTCAGATCTCACCGCTCTTTCTAATTTAATTAGTCTACCAATTGCAGCTGCTCATGAAGCGGGAAATGTTTCGCATATTTTGCAACCGCTCTGAAATGAAGCCTTTGAGGTCCTCTTTGTAAGTGCTTATTTTACGGTGTTTTGCTAGCTTCTCGGTCCTGCTATTTTCATATGTCTGAATGGCCAAGCTTTCAATGATCTAAATATTGTAGTAATGTTCATTCATATCAATTACACAAGAGTGTTAACTCCACACCACCTTAGATGTAAGTGAAACCGACCACCTATGTCTGTCCACATATAGTTATATTGACTTACATCGAATTTATTGTTCAACACTTTAGCCTCCTGTCTTCCACTCAGATTGAAACATCCGTAAAAAATTATGTCACAATGTTTCAGCTCTTCTTTCCTGCATACGTGCTATATCACCGCTATAGAGGGTTGTCGGACACATAAGCGTCTATAATTATCTGTTACAGGTTCAATCTCCTTACAGCATTATTTCGCAATATTGAGAAGCTAAGCCACCTTATGTATAGCTTCGATTTTAAATATATGCCTCACAGTTTTCTTTCAGATAATGAAATTAATACTAAGGAAACTTTTGCCTTCAAGGTCATTAATTCAATTACCAAACCCAAATCGTTGACGCAAAATTTATCCTAAACACATATTACAACACGAACGTAATCAGGTCGCGTACTGTACATAGAGGAAATTAAATTTTCTTTTTTATTTGAAAAATAAATAAACCAACCACCACCTGTTTGATATAAATCACTTAAGATGTAGATTATATTTAAGATGTAGGTTATTTATTTGTTGTTCATCGATACAGTAACAAAAAAAGTCAAAATATTTTTGTATCTCTCCTGTACATACTCGTATACCTTTTTGTGTACAAGGATATTGGACGACGGTATACATTTTCTATTGAACAAACCTTAAAGACTTTGTTTGACTAGAAATCGATATTTATTTATTGAGGTTTGTACCTAGCATTTTATATAATAGGTGCGGATGATTTATTGAAATAGGTTGGTATAAACGCCGCAGTTGTGATGTTTTGTGATTGCTTGCAATTTTCTTTAAGCTGTACAATATACTAGCTATCTTATAAAAATGTTAGATTTTTAATTGGCCATTGGTAATTGGTTGGTTATGCCAAAACGATTGATAAATGTGAATTTCTATTTCAAGACTCTGATAGCTCACTCTCAAAGTTCATAATTGGTTCAAGCGTGTCAAACACCAGCATTTCACTACAATTTTTCGGCCAGATTTGAACATTATAGTTTCCTTGTATTAGGAATAAGGTTTTAGGTAGCCATAAATCAAAAGTCTTCCTGTACTGGCTCAGGTGATTGGAAAGAAAGCACATTTTACTGTGCAACGAAAATTTGGCAATCATTATAGAGTTGTGTTGGAAAAGTTTAAACGAAAAAATAGCTGATTAAAGTGTTAATTGTCCTAAAGTTAAACACTGACGAGCGAACTATGTAAAATGCCAGACAGCTGCAAGCCGTCTACGAAGTGAATATTCGTTTAAACTGACAGAAGACAAATATTCACTGACCATCAATACAATAATAACAGTAGCACCATAATAACGGTATAGCACCAGCTTAGGAGCTTGTCAATACCACGAGCCAAAGTATAGATGAAAATGCACCTTACTGATTACAATCTATTGTGATTTTAACAGATACTGATCGTCATAAGTTTTCTAGATCCATTTCAAAATGCGAGATTTAAGCAAAGACTCAATCCATTTAACAATAGTGTGATCAATGCACAAATAGATAGAGACACTAGTAATTACAAATAAATCTATCTATCAGTCTTGCCAGTTTTCGAAATAAAAACCGAAGCTTGAAAAAGATTAAGTCAGTTAGCATGAAAGATAATACAACCATTCTGTAATCCAGATGAGAAAATTCTGGGATTAGATGTGATAATGTCGCAGCCATGAACACCAAGAAGCAACTGTCCGATTGCTTTATTTGATGGAACTGGAACAAAACTTTAAAGTATTATTAAATCTATCTACACCAGTTATATTACATTGTGGAAGCAGTATAAAGAAGCAGATATAGCGAATAAAATCCATTCAGCCAGCTTCGTATTTCGATAAAGTTTATGTAACTGGTGGCTAAAAGTGAGGATTTTATTCGTCACGTTATCTATAAAATATCTAGAAAAAATTAAATGGACATAGAATCTTAAGTATTTAAACAGGAATTAGCTTTTTAGTTAATATTTGAACTACACCCATATATAGAATCCACTGACGAATCCGGTAACGTGTGTCCACTGACTCCACATAACCAAATATCCAAGCTCCTCTCATGGAAGAGGTGACGTAGAGTCACACAGCACGATCGCGAAATGAGAAAATGAGCACTGCTATAAGATCACCTGTGCTACATTCATTCCGTTGCATTATAAAAGTATATGCTTGCTGAATAAAGCTAAGGGACTTTACCACACATCGAATATTAATTACCACTGGTTCTCAGTTCTTTATACTAGCTGGCGCGTACAAGGCGCAGTCTGGCACCCCATAATGTTCTCAATCTTTTCGCAGCATTTGCAGCCGTATTTCACCAATCACTCTTCGAATGTTGATATCCTGGTTTTTTATTGTTTCTGGTTTATCGACGTAGACAAGTGACTTTACATAGCCCCAAAGAAAATAATCCAATGGGGTTAATCGCACAATCTTGGTGATCAATTAATTGGACAATTACTCTTTCATCAAACGTTTCTATTAGTAAATAATTGAAGCGCACGCTGTGTGGCATGTGGCTCTGTCCTGTTGGAGCCACGTCACAGCAAGATAAATATTCCGCTCACTATTGACAGTAACCAATGGCTCTGCCAGCCTTAAAGCGCACCAAACAGTAATTTTCTGTGAATATAATGGTGTTTCGACAAAAGCTTGTGGATTATCCTCACTCCAAATACAACATTTCTGTTTATTAACGTATACTCATTCTACCAAAAATGAACTTTTGAATGAACTTCAACAATCAATTTGTGTTCAGCTCATTAGAATCTTGAAAGCTTTTAAGATCTTTTCGTAAAATTTTTCATAAAGTGAAACGACACTCGCCTGAGTGCTCACTATTCGGCATCTCACGGGATGCACATTATCATTAAGAGTAAACGTAGTCCAAAAACGATCTATTGTTATTCGAATTAGCAGCTTATCGTACATAATCGTCCTTCAACGATTATGTACGATAAGTTTGACGAAAAGAACAATTTGCAAGCGTTGCTCTGATGTCTATCCATAATGAAATGCCAAACCAAACTTAACTCAAAGTTGTGAACCTCTAAGCAAAAACACCCGTTAGTTTCAATATTTAAGATACAGTTTCCGTTGAAAGATGCTAAATTGGATTAATGACTTGTTTCGCGTTAGATTACAAAATTCTAGTGCATGTATACGAGTATATATATACACATATGTCAACTTTCTAAGACATAATGGATGTTACACGGATAAAATTGTTAAACTCTGCTCTATATACTCGTTTTGTATACATAATACAGAGATATATAATTTATTCATAAGATTTTCATATTCATACATTATATACGATAGACATGTACATACGTAAACATCACAAAATCTATAATAATTTTTCAAAAGTGTCAAAATTATTGAAAAACGTGAACTACAAAATATCACGTAACATAAATTATAATATTTGTACTTAGATATACGCGCGCGCATCTATAATTAAATTTCAATTGATGTCTTATTTGAGTGTACAGTACGCGAAACATTTATTATTTTATTGTGTGTATAAAATTAATATTTTCACGTACTGTACATAAATATATCTAATTTTAATTTGTTTTGTCTAAATTAGTTTTAATATTATGTGAAAAAATTTAAAATTCGGTTGTGATTAAAAAAAAATTATATATTTTTGTTTGTGTGTGTGTGTGTGAATGTGAAAAACTCACTTTTGGTGTTATCATCGGTGACAATGGGGCAAAGACAAATTATCTGTGGCTAAACAACAACGTGAAAATTTCGCGCGCGAATTGTAATTTGTATACTGGATTATGTGATTAAAACAAGTGTCTAACTATAATTATAATTAATATAATATAAATGTGAATTAATTTGAAACAGGTGTAATTAATTAAATTAATATGTGGTGTGATTTAAATTTGGCATACATAACCGTGGAAAGTGTGTACAATTTTCAGAAACGGATCCCAACTCATGTGTTGAATATATAACAAATTGGATTATGTTATATATAATTTTGTAATTTTTTTGTGTAAGACATAAAATCCTTTTAATTATCTCGACTAATTAGCATACATGTATGAAATCTGTGATTGTTAAAGGTGGAGTAAAAATTATTAATTCGCAGGATTTGTATTTTGAAATTCGATTATAACGAGATCGATATCATAAAATTCTGCTGCAGCAGCAACCAACCAGTGCTTTTTCGATACCCTCAGACGTATAAAACTGATATTCAAAAAATCTAAAACCACTGTTGGGCTTGTAAATTACACGATGTTATTTACACGTTTGTTTACATTTTATTTGTAAAAAAAGTAAAAAAACATTTGTATGTATAAAACTGACGCCATCTCTTATTAAATCTAATTGCAACTAAAACACCATCTGTTAAAAATTCTTTTTACTATTTTACGAATATAATTTGGTGAAACTATTAACTGTGTAGAATTTTTTTGTCTGAAATGTCAAATTTTTGATTTAGATTAAAATTAATAACAGGTTAGTTTCGTCAAAAATCATTTTAACTGGCTCGGGGGAAAGTGAACAAAATCGCTTTCTAACTTATAACGCGCGGACTTGAAAACTGACTGATTTTGCAAAGACCCATTTATCAATGTTAATTGTAAATTTTTAACATTTTAAAATAGATAGCACTGCGAAAGATGTTGTCTTCGTTCTTTACATTTATCTACGTTTTATGTAATTTACGCCGTTTTTTTACAAAATTTACATAACAAAATGTAAAAAACGTGTTTTAAATGTAAAATTGTCTAAAAAACAGTATCTAAAACAAATCTCCACTTCCTTTGGTGAAAAATCACTTTTAACATCCTATTCTATCGGGGTTCCAGAACCCGGTATCTCTGACTCCAACTGCCACAAAATCGCCAAAGTTGGTTTTTAAAGAAGGAATATTATTCCACAATAACAACGAACACGTATCCAATCGTAGTGTTGAATTTTTCATTAGGCCGCTGGTAAAACCGTTTGTATTCTAGGCTCTGATTATATAAGCTAAGCTCACCTGTGTTGTTGGTGCTTATTCGAATAAGAACAATACCAAACCTGATCAAACCATTTTCATCCAAATATCAGGAATATCCAATCAGTTTAAGATATGATAATCAAAATGTGATAAGGTTTAAAAAAACACCCCAATGGCCGATGTCATCATGCAGGGAAAATTCAATTATTGTGGTATCTTCCATTTTCACATAGAGTCCTCATCGAGAATGAAACTCGTTACCTGCTGCTCCTATATATAGTCTACTACACCATTTGGTCATCATTTGTTGTTTGTAGCCGTGATCTTATTGACCTCACCAATATTTTGGTTCGATATTGATGGTTGGTCTGGCTCGATTCCACCATTCTTCAGAACACTGTTTTCTCGTTGTCAAAAAACCCTTTTGTACAGCGTCAAAACCAGTATTCAAATATTTAGATCGCCGAAACATAATCACTTTAAGCTTTCGATCGTATGATATAACTTTAATCACTACTTTCTTCAAATTTTCTTTCGGCTATTAAAATTGGTATATCTTTAGGTGCGATTTACGTAGAACCATCTGTTCATTACCTAGCTCCATGCCCGCCTATAGACATGGAGCACTGACATGGAAGATGGGTTGGCCCATGAGTTCTGCACTCCAACAGGGGGTCATAGATGTGTTCATTCACATCGCCGATCGTAATTGATGGTGAATAATCCTTTTTGCATCCCGCCGCTATCGAGATTTAAACCCGGTACCTCCTGCTCCAACTGCCGCAGCTTTAACCACTGCGCCATTTGGTTGGTGGCTTAGAAGTTGTCACAAGCAAATCTTTACATTGTGTTATAATACGAATAGTTAAACGATGACCATACATTTTGAGAAGTTATCTTACAGTGGTAGACGAATTGATTATCTACTATATCATGAAATTTTTATTGACGCCGATTTGATCGTTTACATCAAATCAGATTCGTAAATGTCAAGTGAGATATTAAAATAAAAAAATATAATTTACGATAACACTAATAGCTGCAATAAAATTAAACCACCCACTCCACCTGATAATATGTATTATGTTCTAACTCGTACACGTTAAACATAAATTGCATGTATCATATTGCATGCAACATATTGTGTCGAATAACATTATTTTGGAGTAGTTTCCGTTGACACATAGATATTTAATCGTAGCCAAATGTCACCTATAAATTTTCATTTGGAAAATTGGTACATACCTAGATACACTTGTTGCGTGGATTGAACAAGTAAATTGTATAAAAAACAAAACAACCCAGCTGTTCTACATTATATACCCCCAATGCTATAGATAAACTGAATATTTTCCCGAATTACCATCTCATTACAAATGTTCTTGTGACGCGCACCACTCGAGTTGGGTGTATTATAAAAGATGAGCGATTTCAAAATCAATTTAAATCCAGATTTATTTTTTTATTCGTCTCACGTAAATTGTTGTCTTACAATTTAATTAAAATAATTTAATTTGAAATTTGCCATTGCTAATTCGTGTTTATATAAATTTAAATTCTGTACTGCGTGTGACAATCCCTATACCGTGTATTTACAGATAGGAAATTGATTTGAGATTTTATGTATTTTAAAGATGACGAACCCCTCACATAATTGGTGTGTAAATATCCTAAACGGAAGAGTACAACTCCGAGGAGTCACGATAAATATGTAGTCGATGGAAAATACTTTTTAAACTGTGAGTTTAGCATTTGACAGTTAACTGTAATAATCCTATAAGCAAACATAATACATTGACTGGCAGCAACACAATGGACAACTTTATTACTAGACATCTCATCCACAGTATACGCTCTATCGAGAGTGTTGGTGACATTGAAATGTTTAGATAGAAATGCATTATTAGAGAGCAAATCATACGCCGAAATCCTGGTCATTGGCCCTTCAAGTGGTGCAGAATGATAACCCACTTCACTGTCTTGAAAAATTATACACTTGCTGGTATCTAAATGGGAATACTCAAAAATTAAACTTAAATACACTTGGGAGCAAAACATCGCACATTGCAGAATTTTTCACAAAAGTTCAAAAATATCAAAAAATATTTGTTACATTTTTTTTTAATGCAGTACCTTTTCTGTATTTATACGTGGCATCAAACTGATTTTTGAGGGTAAACATCTGAGGTATACGATATTCTGAATTATCAGTATGCAAATTAAGGGTAAAAATCGAATTACCACATGAAAAAATAGTTTTATTAAAAAGAACTATTCCCGAAGCTTGAATTACAGCTTGCATTCGATGTTGCATTGTTCTCAAAATCTTGAGATATAGCCTCCCATTCCTGAGTTTCATTGGAGCAACATCTCTGGTTCGAACTCTTCTTATCAACTCGTCACTTAAACGTTTAATAGGATTGAGGTCTACACTTTGAACTGGCCACTCCATAACAGGCACATCCACCTCTTGAACGTACTGGTTTATAACGCCATCCGTATGCGTTCTCGCATTATACTGCATGAACAGAAAATGTTGACCAATAAACCCGGTAAAAGGTACGACATACTCCTCGAGTACTTCTTCAATGTACCGTTGAGAAGTCATTTCTCTTAATCGAGGGCTAGTATTGCTGAGATGATAAATACAATATCTGTCTTCGTCTCTTGTGATATGCCTTTCTAGAACATGCACGATCCACTGACATACGAGACACGTACTTCAATTCAACGTTGTGCATATCGCTCTCCTTGTCTTCTGTATACTTTTCCGCGTCCATCGGTGCCATATATAATCTCGGTAGAGAACAGAACTCTTCTCCATCCATGTTCTATCAAATTCAAATGCTCTCGAGCAAACTCACGACGGGGTTGTAAGTGAGCTGCAATTGTTACAAGAAAGCGGTCATCATGCTGTGAAGCAACCAGTTTTCTGATATCTCTGCCACACTCGACAAACGGAGACACGGCTTACATTAAGTTACAGAGTCACTTCACTTTGGTGATGCACTGCATAAATTAGTGCTTCCACTTGTGCGACTACCTGTAGTGTGGTATCTATTTCTTTGCTCCGGTTGCAGACGTAATTAATGGCTAAGTGTTGATATGCGAATGATTGAAATATTCAGTACAAATACGTAAAAGGTGCCACTGGATAGGTATCGAAATAGACTTTGAATATAAATCTTTTTAAAAATTAAACAAATATTGTTTTTTTTTTATGTGTTTGAGCTTTTGTGGAAGATTGAGCAATGTGCGATTATTTGCACTCAAGTGTAAAATTTCTATGTGATATTCTCGTATTAACCGAAGATACTTGCAATTATACATCTCCGTTCCTTTAATCAGAGTAAAATAGCCTCGGACATTTCTTTACAAAAGTTCACTGGCGATTTACACATCGTTCAATGCACTAGACAACTTAACTTTAAGTTGAATTCGATCATAAACTATGTAAGTTGAAAATTCGAAATGGTTTTCGCAAAAACAAACTCTGCACCAGTTCTACACTGCTAATCTTTAATTATTTCTGAGTTTTAGCTTTAGAGAGTAGAGAGGTGACAATGTCTACCGCTGCTCACATGACGTATATAATGTTAGCCCATGATTTCATCGCGAAAGATATAGTTTAATTGTCATCCCAGGATTTTACTATCATCCCAAGATTTTGTATCAAAATAATAATACTACTAAGATAGTAAATATTTTAACTATCACGATAGTTTTTAACTATACTATCATCCCAGAAAATAATTTTTTTTGTTCAAGAATATCGTCGATAAATAAATAAAGAACAATGGAACCCGATACAAACCAAAAAATATTAATAATAATTACAAAATGGTAATAATACCACAATAAACAGATATTTGAATTTCAAAGGGACCTTATTCGAAAATTCATCTGGGAAGTGATTGTTAAGTGTCATCTCAGAGGGTTTTAAAATTATGTCATGAATCCATCAGAGAATAACTGTATAAGCGCATGGCTTGTATTTTCATCAATCTAACTATGATGCAACGGGAGGATTCTCCTAATTTTTTTTAATGGATTCGTGATATAATTGTGCAACCTCCTGAGATGACACTTTATAACCACCCCCCAGAGGAATTTTCGAATGATGTCCCTTTGAAATTCAAATGATATCTGTTTGTTGTGGTATGTTTTACCACTTTTTAACTATTATTAATAATTTTGCGTTGGTATCGGGATCCATTATTAAATTGTGTAAGGGTTTTTTCTTATTTTATTTATCGACGATATTTTTGAATTAAAAAAAAATATTTTCTGGGATGATAGTAAAAAACTATCGTGACAGTTAAAATATTTTCTATCTTGGTATTATATATATTATTATTTTGATACAAAATCTTGGGATGATAGTAAAATCCTGGTGTGACAATTTAACTCTATCTTTCGCGAAATTACTAGTGTTACCAGTGGGATGAAACCATAGGCTAACTTTATAACGTACTCACATGGTATACTAAGATCGAACTATCAGATATTGAATGTACCAAATATCAAGATTTTGTCTCCTTACTGCATCCTTCTTAGATTATACATCAAACTACTCTCGAACCTACTGTACTGTACTGTACTGTCTTGAAGTTCCAATGTGCAATTATGTTTTTATTTGATTGGCCTATCGATGGATGATGCCATCTCCGATGACAGTATATATTTAGAATTTTAATCAAATAGATAAGAAAGGATATATACCTATTCTGTACAATAAATTTGGCATTTATATATTCGTTCTAAATTTAATTCGATTAGAGATGTGTAAAATAGCAATCAGGCGTCTTCTTTAGTACCTACACACCATTTGAAAAGTATTAGAAAATTAAATAAACAAAATTATGTATACGTTGTTGTATAATAAAAAAAATGGAAAACCTGGATGAATTTTTTAACAATAAAAAAAACTTTTCCGTGAAAATGTTTTTATTTAACTTTTCTCGTCTTGAAGATGAAATTTTCTAACCCTTAGGCTATTTTTAATACCATTTTCATGCTTTTATATGCTCTGAAAATGAAAATGTGTATACAAAGATTTTCCTTCTTACATCCCAAATTTGATGAAGCTCAAATTTATATATTTTATGTATGTATGTATACCTTAGACAAATGTGCTCATATTGTCAGTGTCATTATAAAAATTGCTGTATACACTGACTCATATGTTATGGGGGTGCATTTCATCTTTTAATGGCGTGTAAATTAACAAAAATTGGATTCAGGTTTGAAGAATCCTTTATTGATTTCACGAAGGTAACACAATTAAGCTCATTTGGTTCGTTTCCAATAAAATGCATTTTTCATTCCTGAGGATACATATTCCTGAGGATATATGGTAATCTGGGTTTAGGTCTCTTAAGTTGGAATTTCAAATGGAATGAACACATTATCACATTGGCTAAATCAGCTTCACGTAAACTCGGCTTCCTCAATAGATGCAGACGGTTTTTTTTAAATCGCATCAGTTCTCCTGATATATAAAATCTTTATGATACCGTGTATAGAACATTGCTGTCAGGTTTGGGGTGAAGCATATGGCACGGCTCTCCAGTTGCGGGATAGAGTTCAGCAGCGTGCCATCCAAATAATACGAAACTCCAGACTCACACTGAAGATCTGGTTCTATTCCACAGCATTGCTGGCCTTCCTCTTTACCTCTTTCCAGGTTGGTTTCATTCCAACAAGCTTTCTCAATTAGTGACCGATCCATCTCCACTTGCGGTTTCTGTTTCGATTTCTTTATCGAATCTCCTTATTTTTGATCACATCTGGCCATTTGTGAATCATGTTAAACGTATCATGGTGATTAGCGCACTATTGTTCATGTTTTGTGTAATGATTTCGGTTTTACTGATGTTAATTTTGAGACCACCTTCTTTTGCATGGTCTTCTGTATTTTCCGTTGCTTGTCAACATGTCTATATTTTAGCAGGCAAACTTCATTTGCGTAGTCCAAATCAATGAGACGTGTTAGTGGTTTCAAATGAATACTATTCCGAGGGTTTTAGGCATAGTTGCGGAGCTAGTACCCAGCCTTGTCTATCACTCGCGAGTTGAAGATTCTTTCACTTTGCTTCCCTTTATTTCCGGAATACATGCTTATGATTAGTTCAATTATTTTCTTTGGTAGACCCATTTTGCAAAGTGCCTTTCGGATTGCATTTCGACTAGCGGTGAAGTACAAAGATACTTTTATTGTGATGTTGAGAAGTCCACTACCCTTACATTCTGAATGATAATTCTTTTGGAGGTTGCCTTTCTTTCGTTATGGTTACATCCACTTTATAGCACTGTGGGGCTCCATACTTCTACTTATAGTGGTGCTACAATTCTTACAAGTTTATGTGTGTCGCCTTTGCTATTATCTGTATCATCGGCCTTATTATTTTTTAGCTTTTGGGTGACAGTTCTAACTTGTTGGTGGATCGGGTGTTCATAGTTTCGTTATAGTTCCCATCTAGCTATTCGTAATCCAGTTCGCAGTCTTAAGGATCCCTTCTGTGTATTTTCTGCGATCATTCCTTACCACTTTCTACACTTTTCATACTGTGTCCTTATATTTTCCTCTCGTTTCCGTTGTATCCTTTGGCCGTACCATGCCAAAATTTCCTAGTATTTCAATTTTTCTTTTAGTATGTCGTCTACATTTTCTGTAGGTGACTGTATTATGGTGGTATTTTTTATTTTCGAATCAAAGCGTGATCCTATTGTTCTGCCAATGATCGCTTTCCAACATATAGTGGAGTGCTTTCGCTGTTGTTAAAATGCACTTCATTGTGTGTGTCGATACGACCTGAGAACATTACAATTTTTTCATCTTACCTTACAGAGACCTTATATCTTTGATTTTCTGCCAGAGTTATAATGTTTCTATTTCCAATTTGTCTACAAGGGTACGATAGCTTAGGGTCGATATTTGATTTGCCCGGTTTCTGTTATTTTTTTTCTAGGGTTCGTTTCTTTGATTAATTCATTGAATTCAATCATTCAGCCTCATCATGGTCCTTCATAATACGTCTTATGATGTATGCTAGAGCATCTCATCACGAAAGTAATTATTTCTAGGTTTAGAAATCATTTCTTTCGTGAGGAGGGGTTTAATTGTAAGTTAAATACAAAC
This sequence comes from Tipula lateralis, assembly GCA_963932295.1. Lineage (NCBI taxonomy): Eukaryota > Metazoa > Arthropoda > Insecta > Diptera > Tipulidae > Tipula > Tipula lateralis. Next base: position 160,020,446 of record OZ010736.1, on the reverse strand, counting down.
ATTTCTGTCTAAGGACATCTTTAGCACAGTTTTTTTAGAGACTGCACGTTCTCTTATCTATTGTCGTATTACTTGAGCAACGGTTCGTAGGGGCATCATTATGTTTTGTGTTTAGAGGTCTACGAAATCTATACGATGCACTGGGTAATATGGTCGAAATCTATGGATATATTTGCGAAAGTAACTTAGACGAGCTTTTATGGTTCTGGTTCCATATTGCATATATTGGTTATAAAATGTTCACCGATTTCATACATGTACGATCCACAAGCCACGTTTTTATTCAAATCATTGAATTTTGCATTCTTTTATCTAAATACAGGCCAGCACAGACACTATGGCGATATAAGAAGCCTATATACCATATAAACAATTTTAGATCCCAAATCATAATTCATATCAACAAATCGAGCTTTTTTTATTAAATTTGTATACAAACATAAAACTTTAGATAAATATAAGTTAAATTTTGTAAAAATGGGTGACACTAGTGATGAAGAAATTACTAAAGATAACGAATTAGTTAGCTATAATACATGTAGTGGCCATACGCATAGTATGACAAAAAGTAAAGATTTAGTGCACAAATGTAATTCGGATCCGGGTGGTGTTATCAAAACATCATCAGCAACATCGTCGCCATCATTTCGTTCGTCGGCTAAATATACCACCGGTGGTATAACAAGGAAATGTGTTCTGACACTTGATGGGTACTCGTACGTTATAGGTAAGATGATTTAATTTAAAATATAATTTAATGTTATTCTGTTAATGATTTTAATCCTCTGGAGTTTTCTCAATCCTGTGATTGAAAAGCATTTCTTCATGGTTCCTTGCAGGTTTGTTTGCCTCTCTGGGGATTGTTTGATTCTTTCGTGCCAGTGTATAGAAATCAATAATCAAGTTTTACCCTAACATTTTGACTATTTGAGTTTGTTCTGAACAACTCAAAACCCATCCGAATTAGAACGGTATCTTAATTGATTTAGACAAGCATCAGCATGATAAATTTTAGTACATTAAAGTGTAAGAGACGACTAGCTTGCCAACAAACTGTTAAAATGAAGCAAAGGACTATAAATCTATAGAAGAGTGGATGAAAAATTACAATTCTTATATAATTATGATTCCAGAAGGCACTGAAAAATTTCTCAGTTATGAAACTCTTTCAACCCAACTACCAGGTAAGTTTATATGTGAATCCTTATAATAATGAGCTGGAATGAGTGGATTGCAACAGTTTTTACAAATCCCGAGTACTTAAATTTTCCAGCATATTATCTGATCAAAACATAAGAAATCCGGTTACGATGTTTAGAAGAAAAGATCGCTCTCTACGACGTGGATCTGACCTCAAATGACGCTGTATCATTCGGTTCGGATCAGCACGCATGACGTGACCGAGCCTTGGTTTCATGTACAAGATGTCGATATCTACCATCAACGTCACGTTTTTGACCATATATCCAACGCACGATCCTTCTCTCGAATGTTATAAGCCATCTATCATACTCATTCATATAAAGGTCCAATTCTCACATCCAAACATGACAACGAGTCGCATCAACACTCTGTACAATTTCAGCTTGTTTGCAAGAAACGTTATCCATATTTGCAAGATACGTTAATTTTGAGAAGTGGACGTAGAGGATTTAAATCCCGATTAACAGCGGCAAGCTGAACCTTGATATCCTCTCCACTATTATTGTGAGAAATAAGTGATCTAAGATACTTGAATCTCATCATTTCGTCACAGTGTGCGATTACCACTACTGCAAATTGATTTCATTCTTGGTTTCGAAACAAGAGCTCAGATATTTGTTTATTTTGAAACCAACGGAATCTGAACACTGTTCAAGTGGACCAAGTATTTCCTTCACTCCTTCGCCATTTAATCCAATCACACAGATATCATCTGCATATGCAAAAAGATGATTGGATTGTCGAAATAAGAAATTGTCTTGAGGTGCATGTTTCACTTCTAGCTGTCATCCTAGCAAAAACGGTTTTGTTTCTCCTTCCAATTGTAAACCAAGTCTGCGTTTCAGTATAGGCTACATTTCGTTGCTCAACAGCAAGACAATATTTCTCACCAAACCAATCATTTTGAGGCATAGTTTTCCCTATGACCATACAATGGTCACTGCCTACGTATTTTCCGCAATTCAACTCCAAGATTTCCGAGGTTCTTCAATTTATAGCAATGTATAGCCTTGGGACACATGCTTTCCACTATTAGGCTAACGTGTTTCTTGGAGTGCTACGAGTTCCAACCGATACTCATACATACATGTAATAAGACCGTAATGAGGCAGCCAAGAGGACACAACATTTACTTATACGTCAAGCAACCATTTCTTAGGTTAGTACAAATTTGCGTGTCCGCTTGGCAACAACTTAGAGGTAAAAAATGCAAAATTTAAAAAAGGGAGAACCTAACCCCTGGCAGGCCAGTTTACCTTATCCAGCAGCCCTGGCTAGGATTCATTGGACCAATCATTCATTAATACGAAACTTAAAATGATTACAGAAACGAATACTAAACGAAATAATTCAAATCGGCAAACAACACACAAAATATCGTCGATTGGTTATCGTACCCGGACACGAATTGGACACTGGAAAATAAGAACTCTAATGGAAACATCAAGGTTAACACAAGTTGAGAAGGAAATAAAGCGATATAATATAGAAATTCTCGGCAATGGAAGGACAATAGAGAGACAATACCACATCATATGATGTTCTGTGGTAGACCTGACACACACGAACATGACTATACAACGGCAAAACAAAAAAAATCACTACCCGAGTGGAAAAAAATAGTAGCAGCATAATAACAACATTATTCCACGCAAAATTTAGAAATACAACAATCATACAATGCTATACGCCAACAGATGACACAGTCAAAGATGAATTCTTCGAGCAGCTATAAGCCGCTATATTAGTCCACACCAAAATGTCCTTTAAATTATTCCAGAAGATTTCAACGCAAATATTGGAATTGACAACACCGGAATGACGACAATCATGGGATAAACACGCTCTATACTCTGCCGTTTTGAAAACTACAAGGACCAATCGGAGAAAATTCAACAAAGATAGACTGAGAAATACAATCACTTCATATCTTCAATGAAACGCTCGAAATAAATCTATCGAATAACAAAACCAGCACTTTGCATCAAAATGGGATAAAAAAGAAGAAGCCTGACAACACAAGAAAACCGTGGTCGAACAAGTAAAGAAAATTACAAGTAAAGTTAAGTTAAGTTAAGTTGTTGTGGCTGCTATCGCACACTTAGACCAATTTTGATCCGTTGTGATACCACTCTATACGGCTATAGGTCCGAGTCTTTTCGTAGAACCATCTGCGCATTGCATAGTACTGACATGGAAGATGGGTCGGCCTAAGGATTCTAAACACGACGGAACGATCCAGATATGTTCATTTTTCACCATCGATCGCACCGTCCAAACGATCCAAGGTGAAAAATCCATTTTGCATCCTGCCTCGAATCGGATTCGAACCCGGTATACCTCCCGCTCCAACTGCCACAGCCTTAACCACTGCGCCACCTGGGTGAAAATTACAAGGAGTGATCGTAGGAAAAACACAGAAGACATTCTCACGACTGGCGAATCAGCGGCAGCAAATAGACACCAATATCCGCACATTACACCAATGTGTAAGAAAGATCACCGAAAAATCTACGAATGCACCACCAATAAATGATTCACATTGACAAATCCTAACTACATACGACTTTAGAACAACTAAATAGATGGAAAGAGTTCTTCGAGGACAACTGCATAGAAAGTAAACCAATTAAGGAGCTTCCAGATGGAAACCATAACGAAACCATAAATACTCATCCACCAACTGAGCGGGAAGTTTCTAGTGCCATAATGCATTTATAACTGCGCAGGCGCAGTAACACCACCTATAGTATCAGTGTGGAATACTGGGAGAATTTCGCAAAAATGGAAAGAGGACTTAACCATAACGATTCCAAAGAAACGCGACTTAAGAGCATGCAAAAACTGGTTAGTCATCTCCCTGCTCAGCAGTTCAATGAAAGTATTGGCAATGGTCAGGATGACGAATTTCAGCAACGGTGAACCAATAACTACGAAACGAACAAGCTGGTTTCAGAGAAATGAACCGAGATGCTGGAAAAAAACCCTTGCTATGATCTTCATTCCGAGAAAAACAAGGTTACGAAATTAAAAGGTGATGAGGAGTTTTATTCGTTATCCGGTTTTCACTTTCCGTGGGAGTATAAAATGCACAAGTTTAAGGGAGCTATCAACGTTTACTTGAAGGGCCGCGCTTTGGGTGCAGAAGCTCTCCCAGTTACAAGGAGCTAGTACTGTTTAAAAGTTCCCCTGCATCCAATTAAAGCTTAGTTTAAAAAAAAAATCCAGATGTCGATCTTTATTTTCTTAATATTTTCAAGCCCCAATTTTGCAAGGTGGAACGTGTTGAGATACTATTTAAAACCCCTCAAAATGAGTTGAATGTTTTCCTTAATATTATCAATCAAAGGATGAATGGGAAATTTAGGATTGTGTCTCCAACCCTAGCACCTTCTTCATTGAAAGATCATTCTCGATTTATATAGAATATTTTCAAGTATGAGGGTCAACTGTGTATCGTATGGAATGTGTGACTAGGCAGTAGATATATCCGCTCTCAAACACCTATACACCTAGTTGATATTTTCAACATTTTGTTCATGACGTGTGAAATAATTGTACCCACTAATTATGTCTTTGGTGAACAGCACAACGATACACACATATTATAAGAAAGTTATAATTAGAAAATTTGAATAAATGTTGAATAAAAAAAAATTGTGGCCGGCCACGTAAGTGCTAATCGTCGTTTATTTTTTTTTTTTTATTTTTTTTTTTTTTTTATTGTCAATTTGGATTTTTGACCGAATATTTGAAAATAATTAGTTTTAATTCAATTTTCTATTGTGAAAGTATTGTATATAATTAACTCGTCGTTGGTTTCATTATAATTGTTGATTATAATTGATCAGTGTATGTAAACCTTGTGTGCCACTATATACAGCTGTTCAAAGGCCCTAATGTTTCTAACACTATTTTCGCATTTTTTTATTTCCAGGTAAGTCAACAACTATTATTGTCGAACAGCTTATATTTATTTACTTTCGGTAAGCATAAACACATCTTGATTATTTTTTTATTTTTTTTTATTGTTAATTTAATTAATTAAATTAGTAACAAACTTAAAACAAACTAGTTAAAATGGATGCAACTAAAAGCATAACTGACATACTAATCGTAACAGACGACGACTCTTCGACCACATTCGATGATAACACTAGCGCATCGTGTGGTCCAAGCACCAAACTATTTGTCGTCACAATATCGTCCACCAAATGTTTCGATTCGCCTGACGATGAGACCACGGTCATTTGAGCCGGCATTGTTTTTAGCTTATTCAAATCGATTGTCTCCCAGTAATCACCCAAATTGATGACAACCACAAACGACTCGGACTCCTCTAGCTCTCTTATATACGATAAAACTCGTTTGTTTAACGCTGCAATTGTTACATCGCCGTAAATCATTGTTTTGTGTTGTCGCAATTCGACTAAACGTTTATATATATTGTAGTGACTGCGTGGCTCATTGATTTGGCTGGCCAAATTGAGTTCTTTGTAATTTGGATGGATTGGTAGCCATGGTTTACCATTTTGGGCGGTCGTAAAACCAGCATAATCCGAATCATCCCATTGGAATGGTGTACGCTGTGGATCTCGTGACGCCCATTTATAGTCCGTTGGATCGCCCCTATTACACGCTTGTGGATCAAGTGTATCCTTGTACGTTATATCACGATAATCGACCATACCAATTTCATCACCATTATATGTAACCGCTACACCGGGTAATGTCATACTTAAGGTGTTAAACGCATCGATACGACTTGTTCCGTAGCGTGAACCAACGCGCGGCTTGTCGTGATTGCCAAGTACCCAATTGGAAATTTTACCTTCGGGTACATTATTCAACCATGTCTCGATCGTTTCCTTGAATTTTGGTGCGTCTGAATTTTCATCCAACCACTCGATAAGAATAAAATTGAATGGGAAGTGAGCGCCAATTTTTCTATGATCTTCGGACTGGTAATACAACATGGTATTCGAAATATTTGTGTACGCCTCGGTCATCATAATTTTGACTTCATCCGGTTTATTATCTTCCATCCACTGATCGATAAATTCTCGGAATTCATAAATCAAATCGTAAGTTTCTTTCATATCGAGTGTATAGTGATGGTATACGTAACCGAATGATTCATCGTCATTATCATATGGATTTCGTGGATCGTCTCGTAGATCTTCAACTTCCATGATATGATTAACGGCATCCATACGGAAACCGGCTGCTCCTTTGTCCAACCAATATTTCAAAACGTCTTTCATTTCTTCTCGTACTTTCTGATTTCTGTAATTAAGATCGGGCTGTTTCTTATCAAACTGATGTAGATAGTATTGTTGACGTTCGTCATTCCATGTCCAAGCCCGGCCATAAAACACTGAGACCCAATTATTTGGTGGAATACGTTTACCGTTTGCGTCCAATTTACCATCGTGCCACATATAATAATCTTCATAAAGTGGATTACGTTTAACCGACTCCTTAAACCACATATGCTCGTCACTTGTATGATTTGGCACGAAATCCATAATGACTCGAATGCCGAGCTCTTTAGCCTTGGCAAATAACTCTTCAAGATCTTCATTAGTACCAAATAAAGGATCAACATTTTTGAAATCCTCGATATCGTATCCAAAATCAGCCATTGGTGATTTGAGTATAGGGCTTAGCCATGTGGCAGTCACACCAAGATCATGTAAATGATCTAATTTTTCGATAATTCCTCTAATATCACCAACTCCATCACCATCGCTGTCCTTAAACGAACGTGGGTAGATTTGATAGAATACCGCCGTTTCCCACCATTCTTTTTCACGAACTTCGGCCTCAATTTTATGTTTTAATATCAACGATTCGTACCGCCTTAACATTACACCATTTGTGGGCACTATCGAACCTTTATCAAATTCTGATTCTGGGACTGCCAATATAACGACAGATCGTTCTGGGAAATCGGGCGCAAAATCAGAAATGTCAACTAATTGATCGGTACTGCCTAAATTCATTAATATCACGTACGTTCCTTCAGTGGCATGAGTTCTCGAAAATGCTAGTACGTATTCCGAAAGTACTGCCGATTTAAAATCACCTTCAAGCATGATCGGATCTTTACGTAACTGTACAAGTTGTTGATAAAATTTATAAACACTCTTTTCTTGTTCTTGTTGAATCTTAAGATTTTTCTTTTTATAGTTCGAGTTAACTGGTAGCCATGGTGCTTTTGGGTTTTCTCCAGTGCTAAATCCAGCATACAGTGTATCATCCCATTGGAACGGTGTTCGTGCCGGATCGCGTGACATTAAAATATAGTTGACACGGTCACCTTTGTTGCAAGCCTGCGGATCAACCGTTTCTTCATAACTTATGTCATAATTATCAACCATACCAATCTCCTCGCCGTTATATGTTATAGCAATTCCAGGCAGTGTCATTGTTAACGTATGAAGTACATTGACCATTTCTTCACCATATCGACTTGCGAATCGTTTTTGATCATGATTACCAAGCTGAGCGAGTGGGTATAAAAATTCAAAAATTTAGTTTGTAAATCAAATGTTAAATGATTCGGGGTACATACCACCCAGTTCGAAATTCGATTTGACGTTAAAGCTTTTATCCATTCCTGAATCACGTTATTGAAATTATTTGCAGTTCTATCATCAATTTTGGTTATGAGTCCAAAATTGAATGGAATTTGGCCTCCTAATCTGTCGTCATCTTCCGTTCCATAATACATATGGGTATAGGTGATATTGGCATACGCTTCAATCATCATGAGTCGTTCATCTCCGCCAAATTTTTGCTGGTGCTCAATACATACTTCTCGGAATTGGTAAATCATATCGTATGTCTCCATCTATAAGTACAAAATATATATATAAAATTTTATAGATATCATCCATAGATCGTTTCGAATAACATACCAGATCTTTCGTATAGTCGTGATGGGTATAATCATAGTCGAGTGGATCGTCTGTTCGCCCAGTTAAAGGTTCATCACGTAGATCCTCATATTCAAACATATGATTTACAGCATCCATTCGAAAACCAGCAGCTCCTTGATCCAACCAATAAGTAATCACATCTTTCATTTCTTGAACAACCTTGGGATTTCTATAGTTTAAATCGGGTTGCCCTTTATCGAATTGATGGAGATAAAATTGATTACGAACGTCGTCCCATTCCCATGCCGAGCCATAGAATACTGATTGCTAAAAAAATAAAATAGAATTTATTTTGGAAAATGTTTCCCGATAGATCATGTCGGTATTACCCAATTATTTGGTGGAATTGGATTCCCATCGGCATCGTCTGCTTTCTTATCAGCCCAAATATAATAATCATCGTATTCAGGGTTACGTTTGCGCGATTCAATGAACCACTCGTGCAGGTCGCTCGTATGATTTGGTACAAAATCTAGAATTATTTTAATTCCAATCGCCTTAGCTTCTCGGAATAAACGTGCCAAATCATCGTTTGAACCGAATATACTATCAACCACTCTAAAATCCTGGATATCATAACCAAAATCAGCCATTGGCGATTTAAACACCGGACTCAACCATAATCCGACCACACCCGTTTGTCGTAAATATTCTAATTTTTCGATAATACCATTTATATCGCCAACACCATCACCATCGCTGTCCTTGAACGATCGCGGATAAATTTGATAGAATAGTGCAGTTTTCCACCAATCCGTGTCACCATCAGTAATTGATGGCTTCACTACTAGAGACTCATACGGATTCAATTGTATTTTGTTAGTATTTAATTTGGCCGCTACATCCACACTTGATTCGGGTGAAGCTAAAACAACTTCGACTTTGGACGAGTACGCTAGTGACATCAATGTTAGATCAATTGTTTCGTTGTTACCGCCTAAATTTAATAAAACTGTGTATGTTTCGTTGTTGGTAAATCGTTCAATTGCGATTACACGATCGTTCAATACGTATCGTCTGTGATCACCGGCAACGAATACGTTCTCTTTGCGCAGTTCAACCAATTTTTTATAGTATGTGTGGTGACTATTCGGATCATTGATTTGAATTTTTAAATTTAATGTTTCATAATTGCTGTTAATGGGAAGCCATGGTGGCGAAACTGTTCCTGTTGTAAATCCAGCAAACGCTGTATTGTCCCATTGGAATGGGGTACGGGCTGGGTCACGAGACAGTGTATTGTAACTATCGCGATCACCTTTGTTGCACGCTTGAGGATCCTTTGTTTCTTCAAACGTTATGTCATAATTATCAACCATTCCGATTTCTTCGCCATTATAGGTGATAGCAACACCTGGTAAGGTCATGGTCAATGTATGTAAAACATTAACTCGCTCCTTGCCAAATTGAGATGCGACTCGTTTGTTATCATGGTTGCCTAACTATAAACGAAGATTTCTATTAATTAAAACTTAAAATTTTAGAATATTAGCTTATTCGTACCACCCAGTTTGATACTTCACCAGATTGTAAAGAGTCTGACCATTCGCGAATGGCGGTATCAATTACCCATGCAGGTGAGTTTCCCTTTTGAATGTCATTGGCGGAATGCATCAGTTTAAAATTGAATGGAAAATGAGCACCTTTCCTATCTCCATTACCGTAAAACAAATTAGTGAACGAGGTGTTAGCGTACGCTTCCAACATTAAAAGAATATCATCACCTGGTTTACTAACTCTATAATCTTCTACCATTTCACGCCAATAATATACCGTTTCGAAAGTTTCATTCTGGACAGATGAAATTTTATTGAATGCTGTGTAATGTTTATTGTTTATACATTCAACTTACCAAATCTTTCGTGTAAATATGATCAGTATATAAATAGTCCAAAGGATCAGTAGTAAGTCCAGACAATGGCTCGTCGTCAAGTGATATATCTTCAAACATATGATTAACAGCATCCAATCGGAATCCATCGGCTCCTTTATCCAACCAATACAGCATTATATCATTCATTTCCTGTAACACTGGAGGGTGTCTAAAGTTTAAATCGGGTTGCCCTTTATCGAATTGATGGAGATAAAACTGATTACGATCGTCGTTCCACTCCCATGCGGATCCGTAGAACACCGATTGCTTTATTAAAATGAACGCGTTAAAATTATGTATTTTTCCCAATTAATGTATATATTTACCCAATTATTTGGTGGAATTTGATTTCCATCGGCATCAACACCTTTAGAGTCCACCCAAACATAATAATCTTCATAAAGAGGATTTCGAGCTTTTGATTCTATAAACCACATATGCTTATCACTTGTATGATTTGGTACAAAATCAAGAATAATTTTAATACCACGGTCTTCAGCTTCAGCAAACAAATTTTCCATATCGTCGTTCGTTCCAAATATTGGATCAACCTCTCGAAAATCCTCGATATCATATCCAAAATCGATCATCGGTGATTTAAATACCGGACTTAACCACAAACCCGTTATACCCAAATCTTGTAAATAATCCAATTTTTCGATAACACCCTTTATATCACCAACACCATCGCCATCACTGTCTTTAAACGAACGTGGATAAATTTGATAGAAAATTCCATGTTCCCACCAACTAGCGGACACAAATTGGCCAAACACTAGTATTAGGCCAAGGCCCAACAGTAGTTTCACTGTAATAAGAAAAAAAATTTTTATTATTACACAACGATTTGAAAAGCTTTTAATCACATGACCACCCACTTTTATCAATGTATATTGATCACTATCTCACTTAATTTTGGTAATTTGAAATGTTTTACACATTTTCTCACTGAACTACAATAATCGACTAACCTAGAGTAGGGTGTTGAACATCGACTTATATATACGCTCGTTGTATACCACATAGCTATATTGCACATGATAACACAAATCTAGATTAGAATGTTTTGAATAACAATCCATTTGGAAGTGTTGAATGGAACGATAACTACTTGTGTACAAAAAAATTATCTCGCGATCACAAACCACTTGAACAATATTATTTTTTGAACGATTTCAATATCGAATTGGTTATTATTCTCTCATTAAAGAGTGTCGTAAAGATAAGCCAATCACAAATATTTTCCATACAAACATATACGTGTCTTGTACGACTACTCTGTATCCGTTCTTTATATATTGACCTGACAGATCGATGCATCTTTGGTTAGTTCAAGTTGCCACAATTAAGGGTACTTATATAGTAAGAGTAATTGCGACATCGATAGCAACGAAGTGCATAAATAATATTTATCATTTAATTTGACAAGTGGAAGAGATTTTCAAAACTGTTCAAAACCTTCAAAGTCATAATTGAGTATAGAGTATCTTCATATACTAACACCTTCAAATTAGATACAATCCAATTAGATAATCTAACTACATCCGGGATAAGAACGGATTTCATCTTGCCGATGGCCTTACCGTTATCACTCCTTCCTAATTTACCCGCACCGATCGGCACATTTATAGCTTTTCCTACGCAACTCAATCACTTCCCGGACATAACGAATTTATCCAACCAACTATATGTCGCAATGAATGTACTATTGATAATAAAGATGAATGAAGTATAATTTATTGGTGACGGCCACTTAAAAGACAGTTTAATTGTGATAATATTATCACTATTTTATCTCGCACGTTTTCAGTGCATGCGCCATTATAATACGAGTGTTTCGTCACATTTGAATGTTACCAGTGGTGTACCACACCTGAACAATAAAATATTGTCATGACGTTTACTGTATACATAATCTTATCTTCGTAATGTGTTGTATTGATCAGCACTTTTGAATTACTCAACAATCATGAGTCAACTATCATCGATTATCCAAAGAGGTTTTTGTATTTTGGTTAAGATATATGGTTCTTCTTCATTCTTTAATGTTCAGCATAGTATAATATGGAGCCAAAAACAATCCTCTAGACTTTCGTTTGTACACTTTATGTACTTGTCCTATTATGGAACCCCGCCGTTATCCAAATCTGTGGTCTGACATTTTATTAATAGCAAAACAGACTAATAGACGCAGGTTCATTGGTTGACACACCTTGTGGGTAAAAAGGTAACTGAATTTCTCAACTTTAATTAGTATTATGAATATATGCATAGGAGGTGAGACTAGGAAAGCTATATAAAAACTATACAATGATCTGCCATGTTGGTTCTGTCCTAATTCAAATAATTATATAAATAGTACGATTAATGAATACAATCGGGAACTTTCAAAATACACAAACACTGTGGAAAGATTTGTAGAGCTCTATTATTATTATTAAAGTTGGTTGGAACCACACTCAATGCCCCAAAGGGCACATGGTGCAAACCTTGCATTTCATCAAAGCGCACAGACCTTAACAAAGCTCTGCAACCTTATCAAAGTAGAGCAGATAGAACTAGGGAAGAGACGACAGAAGATTTACAAGAATATTCCTGCAACATGGGCAGTAAGAATAGAAACCAATATTCTCAGGTTGTTTTTTCTCAATGAAAGAACGTTATTGGCCAGCTTCGGGTTAATCCGTCTGACAAAATATTTTACATTACGACGAGTAGGGGTACCTGACCAGGTCAACTTAAGATTTGATAGGCCAACGGTTTTCATTGTTTTTTTCACTATATGAATCCGTAGTGGCGCAGCTGGTTCATGACCTACGAAATATATTCGAGAACCACTTTGAGCCAAACAGTCAGCGGCTTCGTTGCCCTCAATGTCACAATGGGCAGAAACTCACATAACTGTTACCTTGTTGCTACAACCAAGGACGTTTACTAGTTTGGAGCAGGTTAGAGGGTTGATAAAGAAGTTAAGGACAGTTTTACTATCCGTACAAAATATAGTTTCTTTGTCATCGGCAACGAGATTAAAAGCTGAAATCACGCAGTGAGTAATCGCAAATAATTCGGCTTGTGAATAGTAAAGTAGATCCTCAGGCTGCCTGAGATTTTTAGATCATACGATGGACAGTAGTTACCAAAGCCAGCACCCTGTTCAGTGACAGAGCCATTTGGAAAGAATACAAGCGATTCGGACACCTGTTTGAGCAAATCTGGTGAGAACCATAGTATGAGCTTCATAGCTAGGAGCGGAGTTGAAGAAATGGCTCCCGTTACAGCCCGACAAACGATGTTTTGCAAATAGTTGAGTTTGCCAATTGAAGATTTAACTTTAACCACTGGCCACCAAACAACAGATGCATAAGTTAGCATTGGTAAAACCAGAGACTTGTAGATAAAATATAGCATTTTGGGGAAATCATTCCCATGAACTACCAAAAGCTCTACGACATTTCCAAAAAATCGCAGTGGCTTTTTGTAGTTTAAAATCCAGACGATACTTTCAAGAAAGTTTATTGTCCAGAAAAACAACCAAGGTGTTTGACATAGGCTGAGATGTTCCTACGCCTTGTAAAAATAACCAAATCAGTTTTTGACGGGTTCACATGTAAACCCTTATCCAGACACCACTTTTCTATAATGAGAGTGTGTTGAGTTAGATCTGATAAGACATTTAGGTGATTGCCTGAAACTGTCAGAACCACATAACTTTGAGCAACAAAATCGGAATCTCGAAGAATTACAAAAAGTTCATCAATCCAGGAAGCCACAACAGGGGTGAAAGCACACCTGCCTGCAGGCATCCTCTGGAAGCCTTGACTGAAATAATGGTATCCTCAACCTCATATATCGCAATGCAAGATTCAAGCATATATTTAATCCACCTGATGATGTTGGGTTCGATACCAAATTTAGTACATGCATTTGTAATCGAGAAGAAAAAAATATTATTAAAGGCACCGGCAATATCCAGAAAAGTGCCCACAAGAAACTTTTTTGGTGTGCAAAGATCCCTCAATCCTAGTTACGAGTTCATGTAAGGCAGTCTCACAGGATTAAACCCATTCTGTAAGCATGTTGCATGTTACTGAATGGAACGATAGCTAAATGTTGGTCCCTAATGAACCTGCCAACAATCCTTTCAAAAGATTTCAGAAAAGTTGATGATAGACGAATAGGCCGAAACGATTTGGAGTCTGTATAATCCAACTTGCCAATTTTTGGAATAAAAACTACCTTACTTCTGCACCAAGATTGAGGAACAAAACTAAAAACGAGACATGCCTGGAACAGATGATGTAAATGTTCCTTAATGAGAGGATATCTATGCTGTAATAAAGCAGGAAAGGACCAGCAGATTTAAGGGTTTGAAAGAAAACAACCTTATAATTAATTAATCTGCAGGCTAGGTCCCAATTGGGAATTACCTCCAAATCGTTGGTTACTACACGAGTATTGTCGGTTAGAATGGTTTTACAGTCTGGAAAATGGGTAGTGAGAAGTAGGTCGCCTACTTCCTCTTTAGAGGAAGTAAACTTGCCATAAGGTAGACTAAGTGAATCAGGTCTATACGTATTATTCCTGCTGAGCGACTTGTTAAATCTAACTGCAGCAGGTGAGCTATTAATTTCCTAACAGTAGATTACCCAGGAGGATCTCTGTGAAGTTCTTAATTCTTTTTTGTACACTTTTTGTGCAGCTAGAAAGCTATCCCAATCAGACTGAAGATAAGATCTTATGGCCTTCTTCTTCAGCTTCCGGGTAGTCTTCCTTAACTGCTTGAGAGCAGAACACCAGAAAGATTTGTTCTGAGTTTTTTGGTGAGAAATAAGTGGACACGAGATCGCAAAATTACTTTAGATAGTGCAGAAGCCTGCAACTCTATATCAACAGACGAATAAATCGTCATAGGTGATTCGAGTAAGGGAACAAGCTCAAGAGAAGTTGGTAACCTTCCTATTACGGTAAGGCTTAAGCGGTGATCTTTTAAGATAAATATTAAAGGAAATGCACTTTTGATCGGAGGTTAGAATATCATTCGTCACTCTCCAGTTTAATATAAATTTGGTGAAGGACATAGAACAAAAACTAATGTCTATTATCTCCCTGCGAGCAGAGTTAACAAAAGAACTTAGAAAGTTTAACAGAGCAGAACCTCTAATGTTAACGTCGGTACTCCCCTATACAGAATGATGTGCATTAACATCACAGCCCACTATTAGAGGAATGTTTTTAACCTTACACCAACTTACTAGATAAGTAAAGTCCTCAGAGAGCGACGGAGTAACAGAATCATAAGGAAAATACAACTTCAGTATAAGAAATAAGAGTGATACGTGCAGCTGCAATATCAGATGAACTACACTCATCTGCGTAGTAACAAGCAACTTCTTCAATTCTTCAGAAGCTAACTTGCTATGTGGCAAGTTGATCTGTTTGATTATGTACATAGATGCCATGATAACACCAGCAAGATTAAAAAATAGAACACTACGGGCCCGAGATAATCTTAAAAGAGATTCTCTCAAGCACGTACTGTAAAGATGGTTCGAACTTATAATAATAATGTGCTCAATAGACTTTATATCAACCCGGAACACAATTGATTGGCTTTTAGCCTCATGTCTGTGTCGGACGATGTTCCATCCATTGATATTTACATTTGGAACCAAATGTAAATATCAATGGATGGAACATCCTGTAAAACCACTAGGTTCCTCCGGAGGACAAGGGAACCAAGTGTGGATTAGCTGTGGTTTAGGAGGGTCAACAACTGAGAGATGACAACCACTCCAAAAATCTCCTACTTGATTACAGTTACGCAGCCATAATGCTCTGTCAAAGTTGAGAACAGACGATCGGGAACTTTTGCAATTACTTCCGGTGTTCGACAAGTAGATGCGCTGTCCCCAATACTTTTTAATCAGATGTTGGAATACATCCTTCTTAGTAGTGAAATATCTCAAGGCGATATCCTATTCCGACAATCCAATCAAATTTTTCCATATGTAAGTTTCCGTTGGTCCAAAAACAACTTGTCCAAAATAAATATCTCATCTCTGGTTTTCGAAACGAAGACGCAATTGATTTCAGTACAAGAGTGTTGGTCAGAACCGGTGTTATGTATGGATATGAGAGTTGTACCATAAGGGATGAGTACGAAAGATGACTTATAACATTCGAGAGAAGAACCATTTGTGTGATATATGGCCCAAAACGCGACGTTGATGGCACGACGTTCTTTTCAATCACGAGATCAGGAATTTAATGCGAATGAATTCCTGGTATCGTGCATGAAATCTAACGACAGCGAATACGCTGGCTCGATCACGTTCTGCGTGCTGATCCGAACCGAATGATACCGCGATCTTAAGGGAGAACCGCTTTCGGTAGGCGAAGAGGTCGCAGTCGGTGACGATGGTTCCACAGTGTAGAGAATAATCAGGGAGCTGGCTTGTGATCGAAACCGATGGAGGCAGATTGTTGACATGGTACGAGCCAACAGTGCGCTGTCAAAAAATAAGTAGTAGTAAAAAAAAGGTTTTATATTATGCATTGTTTCAAGCTGTGCCATCGAATATGCGTTATCAAATCTAACAATTCAAATTAGATAAGATAATGTAAAAATTATTTTGTGGCCGTGTGCCAATCACCATTAAATGATTGTTTGAAAACAAAAAAACATTGTCTGATACCGCGAGCACTATATACGTTTGATAACAACAAATTTACACACAATTAATGTTCGAACATGAAGAGGTACATTATTAACTATCGGCTAGATAACCGCGTTCAAACTCATGTATACAATAATTAATGCAATAAAAGATAGCACGTATATTGTGCCACAATTAAATCCAAAAACCGTGAACCATCTGCGTTTCACTCAAATAATTTTATTGACTACATATATATAGAAATTACAATGCCGGTTTTACAATAAGCGATTCAAATGGATTTAATTTGACAGTCGATCGGCTAACCTTATCCCCATCTTTTGATATTGACCTGGGTGATGATAGTACAACTTCGATCTGCTCCGGATAATTGCTTACCATTGGCGTTAGATTAATAGTTTCTGGCCATCCTCCAAAATTCATTATAACAATATAGCTGCCGAGACTTGGATGCGAACGTTCGAACGTGAGAACTTGATTGTTGAACACATATGTACGGAAATTACCGTGAACAAATAGTGGGTCTCTTCGAAGTGCAACTAGTTTCTTATAGAAATTGTAGTAGCTGTTGGTATCGAATTTCTGTGCGGCCAAATTTAAAGTTTGATAATTTGCATTAACTGGCAACCATGGTGCGGCTGTCGAAAATCCAGAATAGACCGATGCATCCCATTGGAATGGTGTTCGAGCTGGATCTCGCGAATCTTGTCGCACCTCAGCTGGAATATCATAATTATCAACCATGCCAATTTCTTCGCCATTGTATGTTATTGCCACTCCCGGTAATGTCATTGTCATGGTGTGCATAACATTGACACGATCTTCTCCAAATGATGAAGCTGCCCGAGCATTATCATGATTACCAAGTAACCAATTAGATACTTCATGCGCGCGTAATGGATCGATCCATTGATGAATGGCTCCGTCTAAATCCCAAGCCGGCTTATCGTTGTGTTTAACATTGTTCGACGCATGCATAATTTTAAAATTAAATGGGAAATGGGCGCCAATTGTTTCACCATTTCCGTAAAATAATTGTGTTGATGTCGTATTGGCGTATGCCTCAATCATCAAGATAACTTCATCGCCTGGTTTTTGCTTTCGATAGTCATCAACTAATTTTCGCCATGAATAAACCATATCGAAAGTTTCACGCAAATCTTTGGTATGTATATGATCAGTGTAGCCATAATCGTTTGGATCGTCTGTCCACCATGTTCTCGGTTCGTCGGGGAATCCTTCGGTTTCGAACATATGATTGACGGCGTCACATCGGAAACCATCAGCACCTTTGTCAAGCCAATAAATCATAACATCTTTTAATTCTTGAGCGACAGCTGGATTTCTAAAATTAAGATCTGGTTGCGCCTTGTGGAATTGATGCAAATAGAATTGCTGGCGTCCTTCGTCCCATTCCCATGCCGAACCATAAAATACCGATTGCTAGAAAATAATCGAAAATAAGTACATTCAGAACTGTCGATATGCTCAACCTATATATATATATATATACCCAGTTATTTGGTGGGATTGGTTTCCCATTTGAATCCGTTCCACGTTTATCAACCCAAACATAATAATCGCTATACTTAGGATCGCGAGCTCTCGACTTAATAAACCACTCGTGCTGATCACTTGTATGATTCGGTACAAAATCTAATATAATTTTAATGCCCAGTTCTTTTGCTTTTTTGAACAAATTCTCCAAGTCTGCGTTTGTTCCAAATGTGCTGTCCACTTGTCTAAAATCGGAAATGTCGTAGCCATTGTCAACCATTGGTGATTTAAAAATAGGACTTAACCAAACGCCGGTCGCTCCCAAATCTTTTAGATAATCTAGTTTTTCGATAATACCATTTATATCACCTACACCATTTCCATCGCTGTCTTTAAATGAACGAGGATACACCTGATAGAATACACCATTTTCCCACCAACTTTTCTCTTCTAGTGGTTTGACGTACGGTTTAAGGACGAGTGATTCGAAAGGATTTAATTTTACGGCCGATTTGCTGATTTGGCTAGACACCGAATAAACGGTTGATCGCGGTGATGGTAGCATAACCTCGACTTGTTCTGGATAATAGCTTACCATTGGAGATAAATCAATAGTTTCTGGCCATCCGCCAAAGTTTATTAAAACGATTACGCTTCCTAATGTATCGTGGGACCGTTCAATAGCCATCACTTGATTATTAAAAACGTATGTTCTGAAGTTGCCAACTGCAAAAATTGGTTGTTTTCGCAATTCGACTAATCGACGATAATAGCTGTAAACACTGTTGACATCTGATTTTTGCGCTTTAAGATTTAAAGTGTTGTAGTTTTTGTTGATTGGTAGCCAAGGTGCACCACGTTGTCCAGTTGTAAAGCCAGCATATGCTGTATTATCCCATTGGAATGGTGTACGAGCTGGATCACGTGACATTGAGTTATAATTATCGCGATCTCCTTTATTGCATGCTTGAGGATCTTGTGTCTGTTCGAACGTTATGTCATAATTATCAACCATTCCGATCTCTTCGCCATTATAAGTTATTACTACGCCTGGTAGGGTCATGCTCAAGGTGTGAAGCGAGTTTATTCGTTCCTCTCCGAAAGCGGTACCAAAACGGGCATTATCATGATTTCCCAACTAAGAATAAAATCTTTATTGTATAATACGATTGTGTCTATATATTCTACTTACCACCCAGTTCGAGACTTCACCATTTTTCAACGGGTCAATCCATGCGTGAATAACTCGATCGAGCTCATAAGCTGGATAGTCTAAATTTTTGACGTTCCAAGCTGATTTCATAACTTGAAAGTTGAATGGAAAATGGCCGCCCTTAATAACACCGTTGCCGTAAAATTTTTGGGTCGATGAGACATTAGCGTAAGCCTCAATCATCAATAAAACCTCATCGCCGGGATTTACTTTACGATAATCATCGACTAATTTGCGCCATTCATAAACCATGTCAAAAGTTTCTTGTTGATCTTTTGTATAATCTTTTTCTGTGTATCCATAATCTAATGGATCACTAACCCAATAATTTCTGGGCTCGTCCGGATAGCCTACTGCTTCAAACATATGATTAACGGCATCCATTCGAAAACCATCAGCACCCTTGTCCAACCAGAAAGTTAAAACATCCTTCATTTCCTGTACAACAGCCGGATTTCTATAGTCCAAATCTGGTTGACCTTTATCGAATTGATGGAGATAGAATTGTTGTCGTTGTTCATCCCATTGCCATGCTGAACCATAAAACACTGATACCCAATTATTTGGTGGAATTGGGTTACCATTCGCATCATTGCCACGTTTATCTTGCCACACATAGTAGTCACGATATTTTGGATCGCCAGCCTTTGACTTCAAAAACCACTCATGTTGGTCGCTCGTGTGATTTGGCACAAAATCTAAAATTATTTTAATACCATACTCTTTCGCCTTGTTAAATAGATTTTCTAAATCCTCGTTCGTTCCAAAAATACTATCGACTTGTTTAAAATCAGCAATGTCATAACCAAAATCAGCCATTGGCGATTTAAAAATCGGGCTCAACCACAATCCATTAATACCGATTTCGTGCAAATAGTCCAACTTTTCGATTACGCCATTAATGTCACCAACACCATCACCATCACTATCTTTGAACGAACGTGGATAAATTTGATAGAATAATCCATGCTCCCACCAACTTTGTGCCACTGCCAGCTGGCCGAATATAAATATTAGGCCCAAGCCAAGAAAAAGATTCACTGTGTAAGAAAATTTTATTTATTAGAACAATATATAGAATGATCCAAATTGAACTGCTGTTGCATACTTATATATAAAATTTTAATTGAATTCCACGTTAATTTTGGCTCTCGTTCCAATTCAACACTTAAATTCAATTAACTGTATTCTACTTGTGCCGATAACCTTTATATACTCACAGCCAAAAAATATACAATTATCTAGCATTCGAAGCCAGGCAATATAACGAACACACAACACTGGATTGTAATTAGCTATTATCATTTATTGCACTCCGTCGTGATCTTGTCGCACTCACTCACAATTATTTATCGCTTAAGTTATAGAAAACACTTAACATTTTTATTGCATACCCTAAACAAAATTCTAAATACCGAAATAGTTTAAATATCAACGTGCGCGTATCGCGATTTTACCCAGGAGTTTTATTATCGACAATAATACAAACCATTATGACGATATTGCCAATTTAATTAGTTTAAGTAATTATATTATCTTATTATGACACTTAAAAGACAACATGTGTGGTGAGTTAAAATAATTGTTACCCCTGAAAGAATATTACCTAACCCCCACAGAAGTTATGAGAGGTGGTCATTTGGGCGGCAGCTTACATCACAATTCTTACATGATTATTGATAAACTTTTTTAAAGACCACTGCTGGCCCTATTGCAAATGACGACTTTTATTCCAATTTTTATGATTCAATCTCACTCGCTCCATTGTTCGAATCATTTAAGTGTCACCCTCACCAATCGTATCCTTACAGAAAGCCTGGAATGTGCTGAGTAGATCTTTAGCAAGAAATCCCTTTTCGCACTCATTCTTTACCCTTTAAAATTTAGGTGTGAAGGTATCCATTGAAGAACAACTTGACTCCCGCAAGATTATTTAGGTTACCCTGCGATCACGTTACCAAGAGACCCCTGAGCCACCAGTGACAGTGAATGAACTGAACGGGATAGTGGACACTTTCACAAATGCCTGCAATCGGTCCTTCACCGCTGCTTGCCCAATAGTTAAGCCCGCAGGGGAAGCAATGGTGGGCCAAGGAACTGGGGACCTACCGGAAGGTGTGTAGGACAGCATTTAATAGAGTCAAAAGTATGAGAGAGGCTCAGGACTGGGATTCCTACAAGGAGGACCTAAAATTATACAAAAAAAAATAAAGGAAGGCATAGAGGAAGTCATGGAGACTCTTCTTCGACCAAATGGAAGAAGTCTCCGAGACCTTTCGTCTTCTGTGAAAGGAATTTTTGAAACTTCTCATCGAAACCCACTTTCCAGGAAGCTTCGATGACTCACCAAGAAGTACACTCACTGCGCATAGAAGATATCGTAACCAAAGAATGGATCCTATGGGAACTTGAAGGGTTCAAACCCTATAAATCGGCTGGTCCTAACCGAATCATTCCACTCATTCAGAACAACTAGAGGATTATGCTCCCCTGGCTGGAGATAATCTTTAAAGGATGCTTTAAACTAGTCTGTATTACGCGGGAGTGGATGCAGGTCATTGTGATTTTTATTCCGAAAGTGGGTAAATGCTCACAGGGCTACCCAAAAGACTTAAGGAAGATAACCCTATCATCCTTTCTATTGAAAACGTTGGAAAGACTGATGGATACATACGCTCAAAAATTAAGCCTGTCTCCTCTCCTCTGGAACATAGCAATCAATGAGTTGTTGTTAAAGCTGGAGAGAGAGGGGGTAGGAGTGATTGCCTATGCAGATGATGTAGCTATAGCTGTTTCTGGAAAATACCTAAGCACGGTGACGGAGGTAATCCAAAATGCCCTCCTAATTATTACGAGGTGGGCCATCAAATGTGGACTGTCAATTAGCGTGTTAAAAACTGAATTAGTACTATTTACTAGGAAATATAAAATCCCTGTAGTAGATCCACCGCTCTTTAACGACAAGAGACTATAGCTTTTACGGTTAAGGCAAGATTTCTAGGCGTAATCGTGGACAGTAAGCTTAGCTGGAAGCCCAACATTCTGGAAAGAGTAAACAAGGCCAATATACCATTGTACTCATGTAGGAACGCCATCGGAAAGAGATGGGGCCTGAAGCCGTAGCTGGTACACTGTTATCTCCCTACGAAGACATGTACTTAAAACGATCGTGGGGATACTAACAGGACACTGTCTTCTTGGAGAATATGCGAGGAGGCTAGGTCTAAAAGATAATAACTTTTGCAGAAGGGAGGAAGAGACGGTATTCCACCTCCTATATGCTCATGCCCGGATTTGGCACACAAACTGCAAGGTGCAAGACTTATCACGCTACGTAAGAAGCTCAAACTGGTTCTCATAGGGGTAAAAGGGGAGTAAAATCCTGTGGTATCACAACGAACCGTCGGCGGTCTAAGTGTGCTGTAGCAGCCACTCAACCTAACCTAACCTACCCTGCGAATCAGAGAGTCAGATAGTAAAACTCTCTTTTTCCCACCATTCAGTGCCAACTTGATTCCTTTCATAATCTCATTCAATTCGGCATTCGTATTTTCTCTTATTTACCCACTTGTTAATCACTTAGACATTAGCATCTGCGTACACTTCCAAATGATCAAAGTAATTCATTTGCTTCTTTCACAGATTCTCTCTTATCTGATCACTCATTCATTGATTCAAGCAAACCACCAGATTTGCAGAAGGAACAGTTGGCTCCACTTTTTGTTCGTTCATATGTTCGTACTCTCCAAAATCAGGCGGGTTCTTTGAGTATTCTTAAAATATATTCCTGGCTGCAATCTGGCTATCATTTTATTCACTAACGCATTATCTTTCATCATCATTCATGATATGATATATGATATGATATGATAGGAGAAGTACAAGCCAACCAGTAACGGTGATTCTGAGGTTGTTACCATAATCCTGGAGTTTTTCAGCAGAGGTCCAAATAGATATCTGAGAATTTTTACTCCAAAATTATGCGGGCTCAGTCCCTGCTTGCATCTCAACATATAACGTTTAGGAAAAGGAATATTAATCACAGAAACGACTAAGGTGATAATACACTGCACTAGTCATTGCTAACTACATTATTAGTAAATTATTATGTATATATTGTTAGTACAATCATTTTCGCATTTGGATTTGAATTTGTTAGTTTTGTTAATTATTGTTAGTTGGATAGGATAGGAATTTTCTAGGTTCATCATATATATGTAAATGTCTACGACAGTTATTTATTACTGGAGCATTTGACTTTTATTTGGGTCATCTCATCATATGCTGTTCGTTATTGTTTTCCCTATTTCCATCCCACCACCAGTTACGCGAGCGTTGTTACGTCTTAATGACCCGACAGCAATATATATCATGATGATCTATTTAAACTCAGTTGTGTACTTGTGTGAAATTATAAATAAATCGGTATATTGTTGTCTTCATTAGCTACCTATGTGTCATTCACTCTTGTCTGTTTAAATTGGGATATTATAAATTCAGTTACATTCATACCATTATTAGTTATACCACTCGCACATTCCTCGCAGCCCAGAACCGTCACCATACATGCTAATTCCATATACAATTTTTCCGTACCATGCCATTTTTCCAACATTCAGTCTACTCCCACAATTATTAATTAGTTTTTCTTGTGCGGCGGGAATTAAACGTTGATCGATCCAGATCCCGAAATACCTATTTTGGGAAACTCAAGTTCGAAAGAACTGTGAGACAACAAAGTCATACGCCCTTCCAATGTCCAAAAACCCCGCCACCATTTTCTTATTTTACTGTCGTACTTCCACTAACTTTTTCAACAGAACTCTAAAAAGGCTTCTGACAACAAATTACTTGCATTCCCGATTTTAGTACCAAAATTACTTATGTTGTAATTAGGAATCAACATTTTCAATCATTCTAGAACTTACTTCCTGGAGTCGTAAACTAAGTGTCCGGAAAACCTTCCGAAATTCATCCCATTCAAACTTCGGACTCGTATCAATCGAAGTACTAACACTATCATACATTCATTACAGTTACCTAAACTATTTGGAACATCCATCATCCTTCATAACCCTCTCTACTCTCTCCCCCCCCTTCCCCCGCTCTTAATTTATTCCATGCATCTATGGTTCTCGTACTATGTGCCATTTGAGACACATAATTCCCCTATATTTTTCTACGGAGAGCTTTTTTAGCTTTTCAGTCGCTCCTTTATAATTTAGCCTGCATTTCCTAAAATTGAGCTGTTGACCAGATGCGGAGCTACCCATTTACTTTTATACGATACCAATACTTTCTCTTTATTTCAAATTCAAGATAGTGGAAATCATTCGTTTCTTATTCAATGAGAATCTCATTCATTATTCTGACCCGTTTTTTACCATTCATGCTAACCTTGGTTTGGTTAACATCTTTCACGTCGCCAATACACGATTCGATAATATAATATGATTACCATTTACCACCCAAATTCTCATCTGTTGCACTGCTTATCATGACAGTGCTCTAGACATTAGAATGATATCTATATTGCACTGGCTCTAGCACTAATATTCACCATCCATGGTTACCTTGCATCGTTCATGTATACGAGATCGGAATGTAAAACGAGGCCAGCAAATAGTTTCCACATGCATTATTACTCTCATAACTCCACATACTTGAATGTGTTGGAGTTACATACATGCAAACAATTAACAAGTTTCTATCCAGAATTGGATTTTGACAGCAATGGCTCAACATATTCAACGTGAGGAATCACAACCGGTTGTAATTGCAGGTGCTCTTGCGCCAGATTGGCAACACCTCCGAAGCAATCGGTCTGGATAGAAAGTTGTATCCATTCATCCTTAACGTCTCACTACAAGTATCACATTCATTTAGATTTTATACACAGGTAGTTTTGCTTTTGGCATATCTGCTTGAGATGTTAATCTGACCAGGATGCACGCATACATTGGATCTTAACATTCAATTAGTTATTCACCTTGATTCAACGTTGTGAACATTCTATTGTTTTTATGTCTATAGTCGCCTTTCCCTTTTTTTAATTGAAGGGCGGTTGTTGTCAAAAGAAGTACGTTCTAGGTTGCAGTTTTCGCAAATAGTCTACTCGCACGATATTTGCTTTTCATGTCCATTAATTTCGAGTATTTAGATTTGGTGTGGCTCAAACTTCATTTGTGGCATCGCATTGGACTCGAAAATATATTCTTCCATCCAGGATTCTTAACGATTTCTTCTTCTTTCACTGTCATTGAGTCCTTATACTGTAAATTACCTCTCGACTCGTATTAAAGAATTTTTGTTCCTCGACTTTAATCTGTATGTCAGCCAATTTGTTTGCTATCAGAAGTTATTTTGCCGCACCTGTGTTGCTCTTAAGTACGATTTAGTTTTCACTGCTTAAGCGTTCTGTTAGGTAGTCCAAGAAATTTTGCTTTCTTCGTATACAGTCGTGTCGGTCAAAGTAAGAGGAACAACTGACGGGATTCTGTAGTTCCGTGTTAAGACAACCACCTCCTTTTTGGACGGGGTAACACGCGGTTTACACTTACTAGCTGAAAGGCGCACATTACGGTTGATTGAGTTATTCTGAATTTATACTGGTATGATCTCCTGGGCATAACGAATAAATTACCTAAACGTACTTTTATAGGTTCTTTCTAGGAGTAGTCGTATTTCTTACATCGACTCCAGTTGGCCTTCAATGATTCCTAAATAATGAATACTGAGGGTTTAAAATTCCTCTTCTACTTTATACTCCCTAACCACGTGCAAAACAAAATCAGAATCTAGAACTATTCGTGATGTCCATCCACGTCATCGATCGTAATGAAATAAAATGTTAACAACTTTTATTATTTATCAATTTTTAATTAAAGAAAATTAAGAAACATGATACAATCAATAAACCAAAAGAAATTGTTATTTGGTTTCCAAACGAACCGACTTCAAAAATTACTGCTTCATATGCACCCAGTTCTAATCCCGATAGTCCGTACTCCGATCTAAAATTAAATTTTACAGTAAGAACTGTGAACCCTAAAAATACTTTTTATTGACTTACTTTTGTGTTTTTCCCGAATTGATCGAGGCGATTTCGATTTTGCCCACAGGATTTGTGAATCCTCTACCTTCTATTAATGGTGTATAATCGATATTTACTGCTTGATCAGCAAAATTTATAGCAATGCCATATGTTTTATCACTTGTCATTCGAATGTAATTGAAAGTGGTACCAATCGCTTCTGATTTGTAGTCGCCTTCTAAAAATTCTGGCTGTTGACGGAAAGCAGTCAACGCTTGATATACTTTATAGTGGCTGTTCGATGCTTCTTTTTGATCTGCTAGATTATTAGTTAGATAATCTGGATGGACGGGAAGCCAAGTAGGCGATGTACTTGATGAAAAACCAGCATTACTATTAGCCTTATTCCATTGGAATGGTGTACGTACTGGATCTCGTGAAAGGAGTTTATAGTTTACAGGATCATTTGTTTGGCATGCTCTAGGATCAACAGTATCCTCCCACGTAATATCTTGATTGTCTTCCATACCAATTTCTTCACCATAATATGTGACTGCAATTCCGGGCAATGTCATCGCTAATATATTGAATGCGTCAACTTGCTGAGGAGTGAATCTCGATGCAACACGATTTCTATCATGATTTCCCATTACCCAATTTGCCAGGCCAGAATTTTCCTTCGCACCAGTAATTCTACTATCAACAATAGTTTTGATTTTTTCGACCGTGGTGTCTGCCACAATATCCATAATAAAATCGAAATTGAATGGAATATGAGATATTGGTTTCGCTTCAGTACCATACCAGCGCATGGTTAAATCAAAATCGGCATATACTTCTGTGAGCAGAATTCTGAAAATAAAAATTTACAATCGGATGTTAGTTAAATTGGAAAATTTCGTGCTACTAAAATGCTTACTTTGTTGGTAGTTCTGGATGGTCAGCACTATATTCATCTATCCATTCTCTCCACTCGCGTACAATATCGTAAGTTTCATCTAAATCTCGAGTAAGTGTGTGATTTAAATACTCGTAATCATTTTTGTTTGTCGTAACGGCCGGATTGGCTACCGGTTCGTCTAACGTTAAATCGTCAACTTCGAACATATGATTAATAGCATCAATTCTGAAACCATCGAATCCCATTTCAACCCAATATTTGATAATATTAAACATTTCTGTGCGAACCAATGGATTACGGAAATTTAGGTCGGGTTGTTCCGGTGTAAATTGATGAAGATAGTATTGTTTTCGCTCATTGTTCCATGTCCATGCCGAGCCCGAAAATACAGACAACCAATTGTTTGGTGGATCCGGTTGAGTCTTACCGGCAACCGCAATTCCATCATGCCATACATAAAAATCAGTAAAATCGCCTTCTTTTTTAATCGATTTTTCGAACCACAAATGCTTATCACTAGTATGATTTGGTACGAAGTCCAATATCACTTTGATCCCCAAACTTCTGGCTTCTTTCAATAAATCTACTAAATCGTCGTTTGTGCCAAATAATGGATCAACATTATAGAAATCCGAAATGTCGTAACCAAAATCTTTCATTGGTGACGAAAATACTGGGCTAAGCCAAACAGCACTAACACCAGCATCAACAAAGTGTTCCAAATTCTCGATTATACCTTTTAAATCACCAACACCATCGCCATCGCTATCCTTGAACGAACGTGGATAAATTTGATAGAAAACACTTTTCTTCCACCAGTCTGGATCATTATCACCATCCGGTACTGGAACATCAGGCATGTTATAATTGTAATGGAATACAATGGCTTCGTATGGATCTAGTTCGAATGATTTGGGATCAAGAACGTTATCAATTGTTCGTTGAGAATTACCTGACACGGCTATTATTTTGGCAGTCGGATTAATTGGAAGTTCAAGGTTTTTGAATTGAATTGTTTTCTTTGCATTTGCAAAATTGATTGCAACACCATAACCCTCGATCGATGAAATCTCGCGTTTATATGCGAATATACTTTCCTCAGCTATAGATTTATAGTTTCCGTTTAAAAATTCTGTGTTTTGACGGAGAGCTGTTAGCTGTTGGTATAATTTAAAATGACTACCAGCTTTCTGTTTTTGTGCTTTCAAATTTAATGTTACATAGTTATCGTGAACTGGAAGCCATGTTGTTGGTGCTTTGGAAAACCCAGCATTAACTGTTTCATCCCACTGGAACGGTGTTCGTACTGGATCTCGAGAAACGAGCTTATAATTTACAGGATCTTTTGTTTGACATGCTCTAGGATCAACAGTATCCTCCCACGTAATATCTTGATTGTCTTCCATACCAATTTCTTCGCCATAATATGTTACAGCAATACCAGGCAACGTCATTGCAAGAATATTTAATCCATCAACTTGTTCGGGTTTAAAACGTGATGCAACACGATTTCTATCGTGATTTCCTAACACCCAATTTGGTAATCCGTAAGATGGAGTTTCGTTTATTTTCTTATCTAAAATTTGTTTTATCTTGTCTACTGACGTATTGTTATCAATTTCCATGATCAAATCAAAATTAAATGGTATATGAGAAATTGGCTCATCAGCAGTTCCATACCAGCGCATTGTTTTATCAAAGTCGGCATACACTTCAGTTAGAAGTACCTTCGTTGGATACTCGGGATGTAAGGCACTATATTCATCGACCCATTGTCTCCATTCGCGTACAATTGCATATGTTTCATCTAAATCTCGAGTGTGAATGTGTTCTAAATACTCGTAATCATTTTTGTTTGTCGTAACGGCGGGATTGGCTACCGGTTCGTCTAACATTAAATCTTCAACTTCGAACATATGATTAATAGCATCAATTCGAAAACCATCGAATCCCATTTCAATCCAATATTTGAGAACATTAAAGATTTCTTCTTGAACTTTTTTATTTCGAAAATTTAAGTCTGGTTGTTGGGGTGTAAATTGTGCCAGATAATACTCTTCTCGTACAGTACTCCACTGCCACGCGCTGCCAGAAAATACTGATAACCAATTATTTGGTGGATCGCGTTTTGGTGTTGTATTGGGAATCCCTTCGTGCCATATATAAAAATCACTATAAATACCTTCACGCTTCTCTGATTTTTTGAACCATTCATGTTGATCACTTGTATGATTCGGTACAAAATCCAATATCACTTTTATTCCTAATTTGCGGGCCTCCACTAACAGACGTTTTAAATCGGCTGTTGTACCAAATGTAGGATCAACTTCATAGAAATCCGAAATATCATAGCCAAAATCTTTCATTGGTGACCGGAATACAGGACTAAGCCATACAGCTCCTATACCAGCGTCATTGAAATGGCCTAAATTATCTATTATTCCTTGAAGATCGCCAACACCATTGTCGTCGCTATCCATAAATGATCGTGGATAAATTTGATAAAACACAGTCTTTTTCCACCAATCTGGATCGGGTGTTTTGGTTGGTGGATCTGTTATAGTATAGGCATAACTAAATACAACAGCTTCATATGGTTCTAGTTCCAAATTCAGTGGATCAAATTTGTTCGATATTAATTTCTTTGAATCTTGAGATATTGCCATCACGATTGCTGATGGTTCTAATGGCAGATTTAACTGGCTTATTGGAGCTTTTTCCTTGGTACTTCCAAAATTAATGGCTACAGCATACCCTTTGTTAGGCATAATATATCGTTTATATGCTAGAACATTGTTTTCTGCTACAGATTCATAAGCACCATATAAAAACTCATCAGTTTGTCGTAACTGTGTTAGGATTTTATACGTCTTGTAATGACTGGTAGTGGCTGTCTTTTGTAATTCTAAATTATTTGTCTCGTAGTTTAAATGAACTGGAAGCCAAGGAGCATCACCACCACCTATTGATGAAAATCCTGCATTCGGTGTGCTATCCCATAAGAAAGGTGTACGTTCAGGATCACGAAAATCGGTAGGTGTGAAATCATTATTATCTTCCATACCGATTTCTTCACCATAATACGTAACTGCAATACCAGGAAGTGTCATCACTAACATATTAAGCCCGTCAATAAGTTTACTGGTATATCTTGAACCAACCCTTTTATTATCATGATTACCGAGTACCCAATTGGCTACACCGAACGATGGAAGTGCATTAAGCCTTTTATCGATAACATCTTTAATATCTGCTGCATCTGTTGTACTATCAATTTCAGTTATAAGATCGAAATTGAATGGAATATGCGCGATTGGTTTATTCTCATCACCATACCATTTGATATTATGATCAAAATCGGAATACGCTTCGGTTAGTAATACTTTGGGAGTTTTATCTGGATGCAGTTCATTGTACTCATCGATCCATTTACGCCATTCTGCAACAATTTCATAATTTTTATCTAAATCTTTTGTATATTTATGGTCCAAATAGTCATGTGATTCAACATCGCTAGTAATTGAGGGAACAAGAGGATCTTCATCAGGTAAATTTTCATCTTCATACAAATAATTGATTGCATCGATTCTGAGTCCATCAAAACCTAGTGTCAGGTAATGTTTTAGTACATCGAATATAGCTTCTTGAACGTCTTCATTATGGAAATTCAAATCGGGCTGTTCTTTTTTAAATTGATGTAGGTAATATTCCTCTCGACCAGCATGCCATTCCCAAGCAGAACCACCAAATACGGAAAGCCAATTATTTGGTATTGGGTCAACACCAGGTGTTCCTGTGTGCCAAATATAAAAGTCTTTATAGAAAGGGTCTTTATCAACAGATTTTTGAAACCAAACATGTTGATCACTTGTATGATTTGGCACAAAGTCAAGAATTAGTTTCAATCCTAAGACATGCGCCTTTTCCAAAAGTTCCAATAAATCATCGTTTGTACCAAAAAGTGGATCAACCTCTTCGTAATCCTCTATATCATAACCCATATCTACCATAGGCGATTTAAATATGGGGCTAAGCCAAACCGCTCCAACACCAACATCCTTTAAATGTTCTAATTTGTCAATAATACCCCGTAAATCACCAACACCATCACCATCACTATCTTTAAACGATCTTGGATAAATTTGATAAAATACTGAATTTTTCCACCAATTTTCACTATCAACATCCGTATCAACATACGGTGTTACGTCACTTTTAATAACAACATTATCACTGGGTTTACTTGCAACCGCTTTCGATTGAACACAACTAATCCCCAAACTAACTACTAATAGTAGCACTGTTTTAATTTTCACCATTTTCACAGAATGTTACGTATAACATCCAGAACGTTCTTATAATAATTTAACACTGATTTTTCCAGCGAGCTCGTTTGATATTTGACACAAATCGAGCACTAAATATAATTCAACTGAATCAAAAACATCAAATTAATCGAGTTTTATAGATTTCAGCATTGTTATCACACAAAAAAAGTGTTTTATAACACAGTATGGTTGTGTTATATTGGTGGGCTTATCATTAAGTATTTTGTTGTTCATAAATAGCATATTAGTATATACGAAATACCAATCGCACTTAATTTCGAATACACTCACGAAAATTTATGATATTGGCCATGACGTTAATTCATTTGACGTTAACTTTTTTGCCTCTTTATATCAGCAAAATACAACAACAAAAAAATGATTGAACAGTTTTTGAAATGTACTTGCTGAAGTGTGTCTACCTGTTTGCAATCGATAACACAATCTAAAATAAAGAATCATATTGAGCTTCCCGGAACTTTTAAATAAAAAAAAGAGGTTATAATGATATTGGTTCCATGACTAACCTATCTATATATACCATGTCAACTATTTAGCTTCATCTCTGTTAGTTATGAACCTGTTCGGTATACAATTTCACTCAAATGCCACTTACTATAGTTTTGTTTGTTTTTATCTCTACTATCTGTTTTGGGGCTCTAGGCACTTTCAACTCTTTCGCGGTTCTTATTTACGTCCTTACCTTACGTCATTACAGCCAAATCGAGGACGTACGGCTATAGGTCCGATTTACGTAGAACCATCTGCACATTGCATAGCTCCATGCCAGCCTATAGTACTGACATGGAAGATGGGTCGGCCCATGAATTCTGCACTCCAACAGGGGGTCACAGATGTGTTCATTCACACCCCCGATCGTAATCGTATGGTGAAAAATCGCTTTGCCATCCTGCCCCTATCGGGATTCGAACCCGGTACCTCCCGCTCCAACTGCCGCGGCTTTAACCACTGCGCCACCTGGGCGGTCACTTACTATAGTTTTATTAACCCATTTGTGACGTATTTGGCTTTCCATCGAGAATGACGAGAGTTCCGTTGCTAAATCGTTTTCTGACATATACAATCTCGAACGAACCGACGACCAATAGCAAGATCCTTGATTTTTTCTTAATCCGAAAAATTTTCTAGTAAGTACTTACGCCATTTAGATTTAGTATTCCACCGTTAATTGTGAGTTTGACTCGCTAGATGACATATTTTATATAACGATAAAGTCTTTCGGATTTGCATTTGGCTGACTTACGGAAGATCTTGGTAACTAACCCAATTTTTGAATCGAGGAGTGTCTCGGAATGTGATCGAAAATATTCGCAGTACAATTTTTAACTCAACTTCGCGTTTATCAAGATCATGGATTACTGCAAGGTATTGGTCGACTGATATTTCTAATATTCATAAACGCGTTATTGTCTGTTTTGAATCTGAGTGTCTCCTATTCTCTAACGACATGCAAAAATTTGCGACTAATTCAAACAAAACCGCTTGTCTTAATTTACCAAAAGATAAATCTAGATAAATTTTGCGACTGGTTAGTTAGAAACAAGCTGTTGGGACCTAACTTTAACCAGGTTAAAGGCTTACATTATGTTGGGGTTCATAAATACATTTATTATTACGACCCACTTAATCTTGAGTATACTTCTCCGGTCTGTGTCACAATTTTACCAGAAGCAGTTCGTTTTGAATGCCGTCCGACGTGTACCGTATACGTGAGTACATCAGTTTGTCCTTCCTCCATTTACCTGAGCTTCGACGTACTCTGTCGGCGTGCTTAATTTCAATGCCAACTATACGGTCTTTCTGAGTCAAGGTTGAGTCTCCTGTTCAATGTTTTTTTCCAAACAAGGTTTCTTTGTTTATCAAGCCGCTTGATTTCTATCAACTTAAGCATTAGTTCACCAATTCCC
Organism: Tipula lateralis; assembly: GCA_963932295.1. Classification (NCBI taxonomy): domain Eukaryota; kingdom Metazoa; phylum Arthropoda; class Insecta; order Diptera; family Tipulidae; genus Tipula; species Tipula lateralis. The sequence continues at coordinate 159,986,849 of OZ010736.1, read as the reverse complement.
AATCTTTAATCGCATTCTGGAATATGTATACCGCGTCTGATTATACCATAAATCACTTTTTTACAACACAATTAAACTTTCAAACCCAGAACTATATAGAATTTACGTGTATCCAAGTGTGGAGATCTTTCACGATAACGCTTCATAGTGAACGGTAATTCACTGAATAATACAAACTTGTTGGACTTCTTGCCCACCTGAGTATATTTATCAGTAATCTTTAGATTCTATCACAAAAAATTATTTTTTATATGCATATTTATGTCACGTCCTGCACTTGACTTGAGTTTTTTATGTCATAATTTTATCAAATTAATTATTTTAATCAAAAAAATATTTTGGGTTTAATTAATAACCGAATTCGAGACCGATTACGGCGAGTATCCAATTGAAATGACACATTCCAATGCAAAAAATATGTTCGTCGAAGCAACTCTGATAAAATAATTTCATAATTTACGGTTCTAACTTATTTTATCAGTTTTTACAAGATATTGTTGGCCCGTACCACCAAGTCTACTCGTTGTCCTTTGATTTCATGCACGATATCAGGAATTCACATTGAAATCAATCTCGAACGTTAGAAGTCATTTTTCGAACTCATCCGTCAAGGTCCAACTGTCGCAACCATACAATATGACAACGGGTCTGATCAATACTCTTTACAATTTCAGCTTGTCCGCATTTGCAAGATATTTTGATTTCAGAAGTGGGCGTAGAGGATATAAAGCCCGATTGCCATCCGCAAGGCGAAATTTAATATCCTCTTTCACACAATTATCGTGAGTAATGACAGGTCCAAGATCTGCTTGAAAACTCTCTGTCAAAACCATCAAATTCAGTCAGCCTGGCTACCCAAGTGACTTATGAAACAGACGAGGAAGAACTCAATAGAGAAACAGATTGGATTTTAAACCGTAACAAAAAAAAATAAAAAACGCAAGATGAGTAAATCACCACAGATTTCACCCGAACATAAACCACCTATCGAGCAGCTTTCAAACGGAAGTACGAATGTACAACAGGAGAAGTGCTACGGCCAGTAATAATATCTAACTTCAACAATTATCAGAGTGTTAGGAAAATTATAGACAACAACCAGATAAAATTTCAAGCTACAGCTTTAAATAGTGGCGATATTAAAATAAATGTCCCAGACGATGAAAGCTGTAGAAAGCTCACCGGAGCTCTTAATGAAGAAAAGGTTACAATGTTACAAACCGAAGTCATTGTCAAGAAAGTTCATGTATCATGCAAACCTGAAGAAATTAAAGAGTATCTGCTAGAGAAAGGATTTAAAATTAACTCAGTTAAACAACTCCTTAAAAGGGCTGATAAAAACCTCTTCCGTTTTATATGTTATCATTCGAGAGAACGGAAGACATTAAAAATATCTATGCAATTAACCGAAATACTTCATATGAAAGTGCAAATAGAAGCCATCAAAACATCTACGCGCTTGGACATACGCAAAACTTTTGTAACAAAGAACAGGTGCGTTAAATGTGTAGGGAAACACACAACGAATTTTTGTACGAAATTAAAAGACACCTCACCAAAATGGGTCAGCTGTGGGCACATCCCCTTCCAACTACAGTGGTTGCATTGTTATAAAAGAGCTGCAAAAAATTCGCAACAAAACAAGGGAAATAACTACCAAGTACTAGACCAGAAATTAACTCATCCTCAACAAGAATAGTTGATGCCACATCAAACATTTAAACTGGTAGTAGCAAATAATCGAATAAGATCTGAACTGATGTGGAGAAGGGTTTTGTGTGAACAGGGAGTGATCACGAGTTAGTCGGTCCTAAGCTCTATGCGAAAGCTGTCATAAACACGAATACTTTTTTAGGTAGATTTCGAGAAGGCAACAGGATTCTGCTTCAGTTGATAATTCAAGTGATAACCAAACTAATAAAATACTACAAGATATTCGTAATAGACTTAGTTCACATCTTGTGAGCAAGAAAAGCAAGCAAGAGGCCTCATATTAATGTTGCAAAGGTTCACCTTACACGAAAAAGGCGAACAAAATTAGAGTTAACCTCTAATTAGAGTTAACCGCGGAGGTACTGGGTTCGAATCTCGGTAGGGGCAGGATGCAAAATTGATTTTTCACCACACGATTACGATCGGTGGTGTACATGAACACATGTATGACCTCCTGTTGGAGTACAGAATTCCATCTTCCATGTCAGGCTGGCATGGAGCTATGCAATACGCAGATGGTTCTACGTAAAGCGGACGTCATATAGCGTACGTCCTCGATTTGGCTGTAATGGCGTAAGGTAAGGACGTAAAAAAGCGAACCGCGAAAGAGTTGGAAGTACCTCGAGACCCAAAACAGATTGTAGAGACAAAAACAAACAAACAAACTAAAAATGACAAACATCCAATATTAGCAAATAAATTTGCTGATTGAAAAAAATTTAGGAATAAACTAAACAATAGCATTAATTTAAACACACAATTTTCATCGGAAAACACATTAGAGCAGGAGGTAGAAAAGCTAGTGAAAAGTAGCAATTCAACAAAAAACCGGTAAATGCTAGCCAACTGAAATTAAATCACTAGTTATAAAGAAGAGAAATATCCGAAGGGAATGGCAACGTACTCGAGACCCAACCGTCAAAAATAAAGCAGTCGTTCCGTCTCATCAGTTTGCGCTAAGAGACAAACACTCCACAATCGATCAAGTCCACAGAATAACAGATTTATTAGAAAGATCCTTAGAGGAAAAAATGATATGTTCAGCCATATTTCTGGACCTAGCTCAGGTATTTGACAAAGTCTGGCTAGTGGTCTAGTATTTTAAATAGAGAAAACTCTGCGAATTAATTATTGCGAACTGTTAAAGTCGTACTTGAAAGTGAGATACTTTAGAGTTAAGCAGGAAGGAATTTACTCCAGCATAAAAGAAGCTAAAGCAGGAGTTCCGCAGGGAAGTGTCTTAGAGCCATTCCTTTTTGTACTGTTTACAAACAAACGACCTACCGCAGACGAATAATACAACTATCGCCACGTTTGCAGATGACAATGCAATTCTAGTTGTTGGTGACACAATCAGTGAAGCCACACTCAAATTACAAATAGCCATAAATAATATGCAAGATTGGCTAGCTAAGTGGAGAATTAAAGTGAATGAATCGAAGTCTACTCACATTAATTTCACTAATAGATCAATAGAACCACTACCTGTGACTCTAAATAATATTCCTGTACCAAATGCAAATCAAGCAAAATACCTTGGAAAGTACACGTGAAGAAAAAAGCAAAAGAGATTCACTACTGGAAGAAAATCTTAGTTATCCATTCATAATAAACTTATACTTTATAAACAAGTGTTCAAGCCGGTCTGGACTTATGGTATTCAATTATGGGGTTGCTCTAAAACCGAGTCTGGGTTCATTGTGGGCTATATTTCGTTACTCAACAGCAAGACGACACCACTCATCATTTCAATCATTTTTGGGCTTAGTTTTCACTATATACCGAGAATGTGCTGGGCAGCATCGACAACCGAGGTTTTCAATACCTCCCAGTCACTGTTCACTTCATCACATTAGTAATTTGATCGCAAAATGCTATCGCTGACAAGATCTTGATATTTTCGTTGCGTTTCTTCATTTATCAGACCTTCACTGGAGAATCGCGTTCCACTGTCTGTACAAAACTTTCTATCATATCTTTGCAGTGACCAGACAATGGTCACTGCCTACGAATTTTGTTGACGATCACTGATAAGATCACACGTCTTTGGCAACCCGGGCCCGTCCTTTTGAAATCAAAAATCGTCAGTTTTGGCTTCGGGATGTTTTACGTGGATGTGTCCATGTTTCCAAATGTAAGTTTTTATGAGTGTACTTGCCACTTTGAGATCATGGGCGATAACACAGTGTATCATTCTTTCCCCACATCGGTCGCGGTATCGTGTCGGGATTACAGTCCTAAATTATTACACAAATCGGCCTGATTTCTGCCAAATCCAGGACAGTCTTATTTACCTGGAGCCCAGTGAGAAATCCAACTTAAAGATTTTCAAGGTCATCTCCACTGTGTAAAGGACACATGGTCTCCACTTTTAGACCATCGCGTTTCTTGAATTCCAACCAATACTTTTTCATACATGTGACAAGGCCGTAAATTGCGCCAGGTTTTCGAAGTGTGTGAACGTTTCACGTGTCGATCTCAAATATCGTTTCCGGGTACTTAAGCGGGGAGTCATTGTTGTCTTGGCGGTATCCGAATTGTTTTTATTTGTTGAAATTTTTAACTTTTGTGGTTTTTTACGGATTGTGCTATTCTATCGGTCTCATGTTTCGTTCGTTATATTCACGATACATGAATGCCTCCACCCACAGGGCTTACATAAAATCGAGCAGAAAAACCATTTCATACCAGGTATCAAGTATCGCATCGACGTTAACACAGAAGTTTCGATCCTGGTCTCGAATCGTAGTTGACCTTTCACCATTCGCGCTTCTTCTGTTCACAAATTCGTTTAACTATCCTCCTACCAAGAACTGTTTTATTTCTCCTTGCGATTGTGAACCGAGTTTGCATTGCTTAAAGAACAACCTCATCAAACCAATCACTGGGCTTAGTTTTCACTATACCGAGAGTTCGCTGGGCAGCATCAACAACCGATATTTTAAAAACTTAACTTCATCAGACTTCGGTTATTCAATAGCAATATGCTATTGCTGACAAGATCTCGTGATCTTCGTTGCATTTCTTGATTTATCAGACCTTCACAGAAGAACCGCGTTATATATTTTCCTGTCATCCCTTTGCAATGGTCATGATAGTCGAACGGTCACTCATACGAATTTTGTTCCAACTGGCCAATTTGACTTTGGGATGTTTCCATCTTTCCAAATGCTTGTTTTTATCAGGAAAGTATATGCTTGCCATAAAGTACACCATTCGTTCTTCATTTCATTTTCGTGTCAGGAATATGGACCTATATTATTACATAAGTCGGTTTTATTTCTGTCAGTTCTACAATTTAAGTCACCAATCACCAATCGGGCTTTATACCTGGAATCCATCAAATTATCCAAATTTTTGTTCCTAGGTTGGCTTATGAACACAAATAATTGACAGGTTGGCTAATCTCATGTGCCATCGTAACTTACTCATTCTATTATCGAACAGACTTTTTTACCTGTTTCTAAGCGATATATCTCCACTGAGTAGCAATGGATAGCCTTTGACACATGGTCTCCACTGTAAGGCCTTCGAGTTTCTTGGAGAACCGCAAGTTGCATCGAGACTCTTGCATACATAAGGCCGATTGGTTACATGATGGTCGAGATGTAAGTATAGCTACACGTTATGTTATAATGGCTTCTCAAAAGCCCTGCTGAACTATGTATTACAGCTAGTATATAACAGTATACCGTAGACATCAGTATTTCAAACATCACTTTCTAACGAGGGACATATACAAGGAATGGCCAACTCTCGAAGTATATATACAGCCTGAGTGCCAGTGCCCAACTGGATCAGAAAAATTTCGCCACCATCGATGTCAGATATGAGGTTTGTTCGCCCAAACAACCAACCTATAGTATATAATACTATGACCGGTCTCAATTCACATATTCGGGCTAGACCCACCTAGGTGAGCATATAATTATATGGATGTTGAACCAAGTTGTGCTTGGGCAAATGCATATCGTTGTTCAATGTTAGTGGGACAAGAATATGACAAACTGCACCCGAAAGTGTTAAATTTTCACACGATTTTTAATGCAGAATTCCAGCGAATTTGCCTGAATGTTCATCAAATTATAATTGTACACTCGTTTAGAAGTATATTATACAGTGTAATGTATGACAATCAATAATCATTATCATCTACAGATAAACAATACTAATTTGTTATTAATAGTCTAATAAAACTGAACTCATCACACCTTACAAACCACTTACAAGTAGATTTGTTGATAGTAAAAAAAGTTATCAAGAAGACAATTATTCTTACTAGCTAGCTGTTCAGTATTCATTAAGCAGTTTTCGACACTTAACATGTCGATCATTAAGTTAGGAATAAATTTAGCCCTAGTTGTGCTTATCGTACAAGTGCACGGTAGTGTAAAAGAAAAGGAATGGTACGAACATGCAGAAGTGTATCAAATCTATCCACGTTCGTTTAAAGATTCGAATGGCGATGGAATTGGTGATCTACCTGGAATAACCTCAAAATTGCAACACTTACACGATATTGGTGTGAACACAATCTGGTTGAGTCCAATGTTTCAATCGCCACAAGTGGATTTTGGATATGACGTATCAGATTTTAAAAAAGTTCACGACGAATATGGAACAATGGACGATTTTGAGGCAATGATGAGTGAAATAAAACGTCTAAATTTAAGAATTTTATTAGATTTTGTGCCAAATCATTCTAGTAATTTGCACGATTGGTTTGTTAAGTCAGTGAATAGTGTGGAAGGCTTTGAAGATTATTATGTGTGGTCCGATGGTCTGGATAATCCAGATGGTGATAAACCACTACCACCAAATAATTGGATAAGTGTTTTTGGTGGATCGGCATGGGAATGGAATGATAAACGTAAACAATACTATTTACATCAATTCAGTCCCGAACAACCGGATCTAAATTATCGCAACGAAGAGGTAAAAAAAGAGATGGTTAGTGTATTGGAATTTTGGCTGGCAAAAGGTATCGATGGTTTTCGATTTGATGCAATAAATCACATGTTTGAAACAAAGGGTTTCCCCGATGAACCAAAAACTGGATGGGCTGAAATTGGACAATATGATTATTTAGATCATATTCATACCAAGGATTTACCTGAAGTTTATGAAATTGTGACCAGTTGGCGTAACGTAATCGATAACTATACCAAAGTAAATGGTGGCGAGACCAGAATTATTATGACCGAAGCATATTCGAGCATCGAAAATACAATGAAATATTATCAACGTGAGGATGGTGTAACACAGGTGGCACATATGCCGTTCAATTTTTGGCTAATTTACGATATAAAAAACGATTCAAATGCATATTCGCCACGTAATGCTGTTAATATGTGGCTCGATCATATGCCATCGCATAAAGCGCCAAATTGGGTTTTAGGATCGCATGATCATTCGCGGGCCGGAACTCGCATCGGAAAAGAACAGATCGATATGTTAAATGCATTAGTTTTAACCCTTCCGGGTACAAGTATCACATATTATGTAAGTTTGAATTAAATTTTTTTCAACAATTTCGTCTTAAACTGTAATAATACTTTCTAAGGGTGACGAGATAGGCATGCTCGATCATTTAGGTTTTCCAATCAATGATGGTCGTGATCCAAATCGTACCCCAATGCAGTGGGATGCTACAACGTCGGCTGGATTTAGCACGAATACAACGACATGGCTACCAGTGCATCCAAATTACACGGCTGTAAATGTGGCGGCACAAAACAATAAAGCTCTTACACATTTGGAAATTTATAAAACTCTTACAGCTTTGCGAAACGAGCCAACCATGACGGATGGGGATTATTCGCCAAAAATTATAACCGATGATGTATTTGTATTTACGCGCGAACTACGTGGATATGATACATTTGTGATCGTACTTAATTTTGGTAAAGCAACTACAACTGACGTGTCACTATTTGTGAATCTACAAGATGATCTAACGATCGAAGTGATATCGGCCAAATCCAAATATACAAAGGGAGAAACGGTTAAAGCAAACAATGTTAAAATTGGTTCACTTGACTTTTTAATATTACGTTCACCTTATCAATCTGACAGTTCTCAAGCTAAGACAGCCAATATTTCACTTCTAATAATATTGATAACAATATTATTACATTGGCAATAAAAAATTTATTGATCACAATAAAACTTAAGTAATTACGTGTGTAAATTTTATTTCTGTATATATTGTCAAGATAATTGGTGCTTAATAGGTGGTGCTGATTAGATAAAGACACTATCTGCTTATACGATGTTTTTTTTTTGAGACATCGAATTATTGTTCCACTGTAATAAATATATAAAACAACAACAAATATAATTACTCGATTTATTATATTCGACTTAAAAACTCCAAAATTTCTTAACAAGTAACGCGATTAGTACTGTGCCAATGACAAGTTTTAACGGTTTTAATGGTGCATTACCTGAAGTTTCGTGTAAAGTTCTCAGAACAACAGAGCTGTAGCCTTCCAAATCTATAATCCGCCCTCTTATCTTATCACTAAAATTGGAAACTATAAATGTATTATCCATTCGTACCTTAACATAATATCCAACTTACCCGATTTTTAGTTGTGACGACTTGCTTGCGATTTCTACCGATAGGGTGCCATTCAATTCCCTGAACACTGATACATCAACTGTTTGTTTGGTCGCTCCCAAATTAATTACAACCACAAATGTTGGATGATTATGAAGATATCGTATATAGGTCAATACGTTAGATGTGATGGCAAGTGCTTTAAATTCGCCATGAATCATGGTTTCTGTTTTTCGTAGCGCTGCCAATTTTTTATAAATACTGTAGTGACTTTCCGGATCAGTTTGTTGAACTTCTAAATTCATTGTTTCATAGTCTGGATGAACTGGTAGCCATGTTTTGGTAGCTGTCGAAAAACCACCATTCGATTTTGCACTCCATTGGAATGGTGTACGTTCTGGGTCGCGGGTGTATTTAGTAAAAATATTTTTATTTGTATTTAGAGCTGCCGGATCTTTTGTTTCTTCCCATTTAATGCCGTCGTGATCGATCATACCGATTTCTTCACCCTTGAATAAATATGATGCGTGTAATATAATTTATTATGTATTTAAACTAACTTACGTTGTAGGTAACAGCTACACCAGGTAAAGTTAACAATAGCATGTTCATTGCATCAATTCTTTCTTTGCCGTATCGACTTCCCACTCGACTGTTATCGTGGTTCCCCAACTGTAATCGAATATAAAATGAATAAATTGAATTACGTTTCTCGGTACTTTAAAAAAAAACAACATAAATTACCACCCAATTTGCTGTTTCTCCTAATGGCATGTACGACATCCACGTATTTAAGGTAAACAAAAAATCTCGTGCCGTTGAATCTTTATCTAAATTGGATATCATCAAAAAATTGAATGGCATATGAGAACCTTTGGTGCGTCCATCATCATTTCCGTAAAACTTCATCGTATTTTTAATATCAGTATACGCCTCAGTGAGCATAACTCGAGTATCGCCGCCATTTTTAATTTTAAAATCGTCAAATAGTTTTCGCCACGAATACACCATATCGTATGTCTCGTCCTGATCTTTGGTGTAAATATGATTGAGATATTTATACAAGCCACTATCTGTTGTTTTACCAGACAGTGGTTCATCTGCGAAATTAGAATCTTCAAACATATGATTTATGGCATCGATCCGAAAACCATCGACACCCTTCTCGAGCCAAAATAATAAAATTGCTTCGAATTCGGCCACTACATTTGCATCACGAAAATTTAAATCCGGTTGTTCTTTGGTAAACTGATGTAAATAATATTGTTTTCGCTCCTCGTTCCATTCCCACGCCGAACCATAAAATACCGAAACCCAATTGTTTGGCGGCAATGGTGTACCACCCGCTGGATTCGGTATTCCACTGTGCCACACATAAAACGTGTCGTATGGTTTTTCGCCAGCAACAGATTTTTTAAACCACTCGTGCTGGTCGCTCGAATGATTTGGCACAAAATCCAATATCACTTTAATACCAAGTCGTTTCGCTTCCGCCAACATTTTATCAAAATCGGCCATTGTTCCATATTCCGGTTGGATAGCTTTGAAATCGGATATATCGTAACCAAAATCAACCATGGGCGATTTAAAAATTGGACTTAGCCAAATGGCATCGACCCCAGTCGATGCGATATATTTTAATTTCGATGTTATTCCATTTATATCGCCAATACCGTCACCGTTACTGTCCATAAACGAGCGTGGATAAATTTGATATATAATTGATTTTTCCCACCAATCCTTGTCGTTGCGAACATGTTGGGTGGCATCATCTTCGGCACTAAGGTGTTTCACAATCAATATAATTATATAATTAAATATAAATAAATTTCGAAAGTAGTTCATATTTACAATGGACAACTGAACAAAATTCTGATGAAGTGATCGCGCGATCGAGTCGAACTATATACTTTGAGAATCTAATGCCTAAGTTATACAAAAACTATAACGTATATACTGTATGACGATAGACAAATCTCTGCACCTAATTAACTTTACATTCAAATACAATAATTATGGTGCCAATCTTGATAATCCGATCGTTAGTTTCGGATACTGATCGTTCATGTTATGATAGAAGTGTGCGATTTGTTCGAAAGCTCTTATATACGTTATTGCATGCAACATGCACATTACATCTGAGTTGAGAGATCAAATTATATTTTTGCTATTGACAATATTGACGTTACTGATAACATCACTTTGCGCACACGATTCGTACAACTATTTGTTGAATATTATAAAATTTATTATTTTCAACTATCTTGTGTTTGCCCTCCAATAGTTTCTAATCTTATCAACGAACTGAATTGATTTACAATCAAAAATTATTATAGATTTTAGGTGAAAATAAAAAAAATTCACCTATAATCTATAATAATTTTTTTTATTATTATTAAAAGTGGCTGGAACTGTTTAAGGTTCCGCACTCAATGCCACAAAGAGCCCATGGTGCAAACCTTGGATTACATCAAACCGCACAAGCCCGCTCTGCAACCTTAGCAAACTGGAGCAGTTTGAACTAGGACAGGGAAGACAGCACATTTACAAGAATATTCCTGGAGTTAAACACAAAGGATATCAAGCGATAGAAAGTCAGATAACTGCTGATGAAGTGTCAGCTATCATATATCCTCAATACGTTCGTTGCATACGGCATCACTGACAAGTCCATGCGAAGGGAGCAAAAGCTAATATTTTTCAATGAAAGGACGTAGTTGGTCTGCTCCGGGATATTTTAATTGTGTTTTTCACTATGTAAAGAGGTGAAAGAGCAGCTGGGTCAGGCTCTACGAAAAATAAGTGAGAACCTGTTTTGGCCAAACTGTCAGCAACTTCGTTGCTGTCAATGTCACAGTGGGCAGAAACCCACATGACCGTTACCTTATTGTTACAACTAAGGAGGTTCAGAAATTTCTTACAATCCCCTACCAGTTTGGAGCTGACTAGAGCTTGATTAAGGAGTTAAGATCAGTTTTACTATGCCTACAAAATATAATCTTTCTGTCGTCGGCAACAAGATTTAAAGGTGAAATCTCAAAGTGAGTAACCTCAATTAATTCCCCAGTACTGTCTGAGATTCTCAAATCATGCGATGGATAGTAGTAGCCAAAGCCAGTACCCATCTGGAATGAATACAAGCGATTCGGATGTCTATCTCTACGCCTATTCTACGCGCAAGCACAGAAGGCATTGCTCCAGTTACAGTTTACCCATTGAAGATGCACATAACCGAATTTTTCTTCCATGCATTAAATACACAAGTTCGAGTATTAGTCTCAGCAGCAGATGTTCTTCATTCATGAACAGTTCCTGCCCATGGAGTAAAAATTGATGCCACTCCCGGACGACTAAATCAAACAAGTTTTTTAATTAACCGACCAGGATTATTGTATCGACAATGTTCAGAAATTTGCGATTTTACTTGAACAAATGGACACCAAACAACATATGTATAAGTTAGCATTGGTATAGAACCAGTGATTTGTAGATAAAATATAGCAGTGCCTTTTTGTTGTTTATAATCCAGATGATACTTCCAAGAAAGTTTATTATCAAAGAAAACACCAAGATGTTTGACGTAGGCTGAGCTATTAACCTTACATCCGAAAAGTGATGGTGCACAAAAATTTGTGTGTTTCCATGCCTTGTAAATATAACCAAATCAGTTTTAGACGGATTACATGTAAAGGCTTATCGAGACACCACTGTTCTAGAATGGAAATAGCGTGATGAGTTTAATCTGATCAGACATTCAGGTATTTGCCTGAAACTTTCAGAACCAGATCGTCAGGATAACTTTGAACGACAAAACCGGGCTCACGAAGAATAACAAAAAGTTCGTCGATGACCTGAAGCCACAACAGTGGTGAAAACATTTTCTGCAAGCTTTGGCTGGACTAAAGGTATCATCAACCTTGCATATCATTATTCGATATTCAAGCATACATTCAATTCATTTAATGGTATTGGGTTCGATACCAAATTTAGTGCAAGCATTCGTACTCGAGATGAAAATAGTATTATCAAAAGCTCCGACAATATCCAGAAAAGTGTCCATCAATCCTAGTTACGAGTTCATGTAATCCAGTCGCACAGGATTTGCCGATGATGCATATTACTGAACGGAGTGGTGTCCAAATGATGGTCCCTGATAAACCTATCAAGATTCCTTTCTAAGGATTTCAGAAAAGTTTATGACATATAGGTCAAAACAAATAGGTTTTTAAATAAAAATTAATCAACTTCTGCTCCAAGATTGTGGAACCAAACTAAACGCGAGACATACCTGGAACAGATCCTGTAAATATCCCTTAATGCGTGGATATCCATATACAGTCAGGACCGGCAGATTTAAAGAGTTCGAAAGAGAGCAAGCTCCAACGTAGGATCTCATGACTATTTAATCTGCACGCTAAGTTTACATCCAAATCTTTGGTGATTACACCAGTATAGTCGACGATTGCAATGACTTCACAGCCCGAAAAATGGGTAGTGTATAGAAGGTAAGCTTCCTGCTCATCAACATGTTAAGCTTAACTACTGCAGGCAAGCTATTAATTTCCTCACAGAATATTACCCAAGAGAATCTGAATTAATAACCTCTGTGACTTTATTAATTCATTTTTGTACACTTTTGTGCTGTTTTCCCATTCAGACTGAAGATAAGATCATCTGGCCTTACTCTTTAGCTTTCTGGTCGCCATCTTTAATCATTTCGGAACAGAGCAACAGAAAGGTTTGTTGCGAATATCTAATAAAGTGTCAAATGTTGTCGTCAGTAAAATTGTCGGTTACACACATTTCATACGATACGAGTAATTCAGTTCTAGTTCATCGAATACAAGTGAGACCATTATTTAGCTTGGTTCTCCGACATACTAAGTAACTATCACTTTTCAACTTTCACTTTTCCCTAAGTCTGGGTACTTCTTCTCACCTATAGTTTCTTTAGTCTACATATAATATTCAATATGTTTTTCAATGAATCGTCCTGATTCATCTCCCTTTAAGCTTCCTTTTCTCAGCTTTTATGTATTCTTATCTTATTCAATGGTTTTATATGCAGAGGTGATTGTAACATACAGAGTGATTTTGCCTTAAGAAATGGACTGGATTGTTTTGCAAGTATTTATATGATAGCAAAAGTTTGAATGTTCATTACTCAACCCATAAGCGAACTACTATTCCAATCAGAGATGGCAACCAAAATCAATTTCATTCCAGATTTTGGTTTCGTTGTTAGTGCCAACTACATGAAACCCATTGACTTTGACAGTTCCAATTGCATAATGGAAAATATCATTATGCAATTACAATTGTCAAAGTCAGTCCGGGTTCGAATTCCGATAGGGGCAGGATGCAAAAGAGATTTTTCACATCTATGATCCCCTGTTGGAGTGCAGAATTCGTGGGCCAACCATCTTCCATGTCAGTATACTACGACCTGACATGCAGCTAAGCAATGTTGTTGGATTAAACGCAATTCGTACGTTCTCGATTTGACTATATGCAATGGCGTAAAGTAAGACATAAATTAGCAAACCGTGAAAGATTTGGGAGTAACTTGACCCACAAAAAACAGATAGCAAAAAAAACAGAATGGATAATTTCAAAATTATGTATAAGGTGTCTCTACACGACATGTGATGAATATATGTAGACGATATAATTACACTGATTCGCGTAATTTATAGTAAAATAGAATTTACCTTGGTGTCAATATACAATTGCCAGTTAACCAAATATGAGCCAACATTTCTCTCACACGTCGAACAGCTTTGTACATACATGAGGCAATAGCAACAGAATTAATGAGGTTAAAGACAACTGATATAGGAGCTACATCCACACAAACAATTTTTCTTGATTCGAACTCGATTAAAATTGGTGTGCATAAAGATATCTAACTCCACTCCAGATGTTCTACTAAAATCAGGCCTATATCAGTCGTCCTCAATTTATTCAATTTGTTCGTCCTCCTTCCAAGATCCTACTCGTACATCTCAAGTAATTTAGAAAAAATTACTAAATTCAACAAAATATTAGTTAAATATGCAATAAACTTGGTAACAGGAGGACACATTTTATACTTAAGTACTGGAAAATTATGTCTCCTAACGACAGTTGGAAAACGCATGGCTTTAACAAACTTCTTTCTTGATTCTCAAAAAAGTTCAAAGAACATTTCGTGCAAACAATTCCGATATTATGAACATTAGCATCGAGTTATAATCAACTGCAACCGATTTATGTTCAACTCCGACTTGATTTTTTCAATCATTTATAAGAACGTGATCTAGCTGATAAGAACGTTCGGATCGTGTAGCCTTCTATATGGACAAATATATTCTGATAATTTTGGGTTGATTGAAGTATCGGCAAACATGCACTAACGCCACAAACGCCAAAAAGAGTAGAATGAAAAATTACAAGGAAGTAATACCAAAGTATATGTGAAGCCTCCATCAAGTTGATAATTTAGAATTTATTTCTGTTTGTTTGTTTTTAATTTTCCAATCTGTTTTCCAATCTGTTCGCATATTTACGTCTTAACGCCTACAAATAAGTACTGAACGTATAGAAGATGGAACGGATTTGAACCCGGTAACTCCCGCCCAAACTGCCGCAGGTTTAACCACTTCGCCATTTGGTCTGTGATTTTATTTATAACCATAATATCACAGTTAATGGATTACTCCGAGACGCAAACCACAAAACATATTGAGGAGTTGGAAAAAATGAGGCTACTCTCATTTCCACCACCATTCACTAACATTCACACGTTCTTTATACTACCACCTTTACAAATGTATCCGTCATTTGAACAGCTGATCAACGATAGCAGCTTTAAACGTGCAGATCATGAAAATAAAATTCCAAATGAGAGCTGATTAAATCGAAGCGACTGTTATTTTTAGATTACTTTGGATTTTGTACTCAACAATATTTACAAACACACACACACATACATACATACAAACAAAATAAAATTATTTTGCTAAAAATAATTTTAATTCAATTAATTTCATTTTATTTACTTAATCAAAACTACAGCATATACACAACAGCGAATTAATTTAATTAATCACGTCAACACACGAGTGAATACGTACCGGAATAGATTTACTAATTTCGAAAACACATTCATCGCCCGTCAAATTTGACAGCAATACTGAGCCTCGATTATCTTATACTTTTGTTTTGGTTGTGTGTGTGTGTTATCGATCGGTCGATGATGATGCAGTACCATCTATATTTTAAAATAAAAAACTATTTAAATTGTTTCTACAAATAGGCTCGTTCGCGTAAAAGTGATACGTCGTATAAGCAGTACATCGGTGTGCGCTTCGATTTATTAATATTTTCGTTTCGGTTAATACAAAACACTTTCTTAGATATTTATTATTGCGTAATAAGACATTTATTCATACTTGTACTCATCAACAGTAGATATATTTATCTATATAAATCAACGTCTCTCGTAAATTCTTATTTTTTTTTTTTTTGATTTTCCAACAGACTCTATCTACATGATACATAATGAAACGTTTTTCCAACCCACATGGCACGAGATTTTTTTTCTGTTTGTTTTCTATTCGGTTTTATTGATTTAAGCTTTAAGCTAAATATATTTTCATACAAATATAATCTCACCATTTCGTCAAAATAAAGGGAACAAAAAACATAAAACATTTCCTTTCGAGAATTTTTGTTTTATGTTGACAGATCTGGGATTAAAGACAAAGCTATGTTTTGCGTTTACAGTTGATCGGCACAGCTGATAAATATTTGTATCTAAAAAAAATTATATCAAAGAGCTCTAATTTGTTTACTATATATATACTGACGATGGTGCTTCATTAAATGTAATTAACCTGCCTACATAATATTCCATCATACCAAAAAATTCACCGCCTGTTCGAGTGCAGAACTCTTGGGGTGATCCAACCAGCCTATATATGCAGTCTTCGATTTGGTGAGGATAACATATTCAGTATAAGACTTATTTTGCTTGACATCTCGTAAGTTGTAAATTAAGTACAAGTTTTGGGACTTTAAAGACAAACAAGAGAGCTTTAAGCTTGATAAAACCGTATCTTTACTTGAGGTTGCATGATCTAAGTTTATTTGGTATTGTAAAAACTGTGTTTGGTTAAGATTATATCCGCCGAGTAGCTTCAGAAACTAACTGACTTCTTAGCCTCCATCAGCTCTAACCTCGACCTTCCATTTCTTCGTACGTTAAATATTCGTCTGTTAAAATCAATAAAAGCTTTTAAGGTAAAAAGCTTTTAAATTGTTTTCTTCAAATAGTCTTTCAGTCTTACTTTGTATAAATAAACAGTCAAATTAAGTATAAAAACAGCCTCAGAGCTTTTGTTTGGAAGAACAACATCTCTACTCTAATATGCTATATATGAACAATTAGGTGGACGAGGTATATCTGTTTTATTAGCTTAAAGACTAGATGATCGGAGACATGGATAAACTATACCAGTCGCAGTTTTTGACAAAATCCTTCTGAGAGAATACTTGTTCATCGAGCTACAATTTTTGAAATTCCATGGTTCAACCACCAATATAAAGCCAACACTAACAACAATAGAAGCGATTGCTTACTTCCGTGATGCTGACTCGGAAATCGAGATATTGAAGAGCAGTTCAGTATGCATCATAGTTTTAATTCAGTTGGACGCTATTGTATGATTTAGCTATAATTTACGTCCATCAAAGTTGCACGAGCTTCTAGACTTGATTTGAGGCGCGCTAAAATATTAAGATCAGGAAAAGTTACAAGACACTGTCTGTTTGATGTATATGTGACCTGATGTATATATTAAAAAACTGGCATGAGAAATTCACGAGTCTGTCCATCTTCGTGGACCAATTGAAATTGCAGTAAAGTATGGCTTTCTCAATCAATATCATATAAAATATCTTATAATTCGCTAGCACTGTCGCTGTATCAAGTCCGGTTGCATATCGATTTGGTGGATTTGATCTTTTCGTTCAAGCGATTATTCAATGATGTTCATCAATCTGACCTAAACATCAATCTATCTTACAACGCTGGTGAATAATGATTTAAAACAGGGTTTAACTTGATCCGCGGACAAAGTTCCGTTTTTAGAGAATATAGCACTCGTCAGTGGTGTATATGATCCGTGTATATCGTCAACTATCTCCCTCTATACTTTCGGTGTGATACCTTAAATGCTTAAGAGCTTGATTGTTTGCAGGATAATCTTCGACTATAGAAAACAATAGTGTCTTCCGCTGTGGATGGTAGGCAGTGGTACGAATTCTATGAGTGCCTATAGTAAATGCGTGAGTTCACAGAAAAGTTTTGACTAAAATGGGCTGCCTTGATCAGTTGTAATCTCAAGGGGTATTCCAAACCTTGATACGAGACAAAAGTCTTAGCAATAGTGGCAGCGGTACTATCTGAAATGGTATGGTAATTGCCGTTTTGGGCACGTCTTCGAGCGCAATTGGTATCAGATAATAAGAAAAAACTTTGCATCATTCAAGGTGCATCGATTAGGTTTTGGACATGTGGAATCGAATATCGATCCGGTTCAGTGACGGCATTTAGACATCGATAATCTCCAAATGGTCTCCAATCCGTCGTTTTTGTTCTGGACCATATGTGAAGAGGTGATGATACCTCAGGAGATGACGGTCGGCATATGCCCAATTAGAAGCATTTTTAAATATTTTTTTTAACCTTTCCGAGATTTGATGTTTAAATCAAATTCTTTGGTTATATTATATAATCACGCAAAACCTTTGCAAGTGCCTGGTATGTGGTAGTCCGCCTTGGCTTCCATTTACTTTTGAAAAATATTCAGTACTGTATACATTCATCGATAAGGTATGCAGATGAGGTACAGTGTAACTATCCGAAACATTAAAAGCATTAAGTTGGCGGTCATCACCACAGGGTCGCCAATCGTTATACTTTCTTTTTTGGTTTCTAAGTAAAGCGGGAATGAAACACAAGATGAGGATGGACGACCACTTCCGAACTGGAGCTTTGGTTTGAATTCCAATTTTGTAATTTTATATATCATCAAGTAGAACCTTTGAAGAACACTTTGAGGTGGTCCTTTTGTCTCACCAAAGACTGCAGTTTGGCAGTAAATTGAAAATTGAAGTAGATTGAAGATTGCAAGGTTCTACTCGATAAATTAAATTAGAAGTTTAATCTCTGCTATGATGGCACACTTAGAGCTGCCCTCCAAGGGGAACCTAAAAACAAGAAGCTTAGTGGGTCATTTAAAAATTATAGAATATAGTTGAAACCATATCACCCCACTGGACTGTCTTCGACTGTAAACCAACCAAAATATTATAGAATCAGGACAATCAGCGATTACCACATTAAAACGTTTGTAGGATTCTCTATCAGGTCTTGAGGATCAAAAATGCTCTTTGGAATGGAGTGTTCGGATATATCTTATCTAGGTTTTCGAGGGTAAACACCACCGGCTTTCAATATAATAAAGCTCTGCGCAAAGAAGGGTCTAACCAAAGGCATATTTATGCCTGCAAGTTTTTATACTTTATCAGACAACCTTGCAAGCAACTGATAAGGAACTCAGATGAAACACCAAAGTTATTTTGAGATTTATTAATGTAATGCCGTAATAAATGAAAATGCGGCCATAGTGGCGTAACTCTCACTAATGGGTACAGATCTACATAAATCACATACACACATAAGACCTTTTGAACTCAATAATGTACCAATGAGGAATTACATATTTATACGATTTGAACGCCACAAAAGTAGGATGCTATCTATCCACTGGAATGACTTCCACTGAAGAACAATATCTACCCACTCAAAATGTCTTCCAACTGTAAGCTAACCAAAACAGAATATCACTAAAATTTTCATGTAATAAACCCAGATAGGGGCAATCAGGAATTAAAAAATTAGTGGTATTCCCTAATCGGGTCTTTGGGATCATAAGTGGGCTATGGAATGGAGATATTTAAGTCTACGAGGGTAAACGCCACAGTCTTTCATCAGAAACACATACAATATAGCTTTTCACAAAAGTTGGTCTTCTCGACCATTGGATACTCCATCGAACAGTCAAGTGAGTGATGAAACACCTAATTTAGTTTGAGACTTATAAATGGAATGCTGTAATTAATGCTGTAATGTTGTAATGCCTCCAATCAAACGGATTCAGAAAATATGATATTCTTCGAGGTTTTGTCAGAGAAATGTGATGACCGCAATCAACATCCCTACTGCGAATTAATTATGGTTGGTGACTTTAATGCCCACCATAAAGAATGGTTGAATCACCAAAATACAAACTGTGCTGGGCGTCAGACGGAGTGGTTTGCTGTATCGCATGACCTTACGCAAATTGTTAGTGATTCCACATTTAAATGTCAATATTCTACAAGCAGTCATATTCTGGATCTTTCTCTTACATCAGTTCCGCATTCCATGGAAGCGCGTGTCGAGGTTGGAATTGGAAATTCTGACCACAACCTGATAACAGTCAAAATATATGTCGTAACACCACCAGAATTTAGACAGCAGCCAAGGCGTCTATGGCATTTTACGGTCATTTTCCAGCATTTCTCGTGGAAGAGCCATTGTTTTTATAACAATCAAATTGACGACGCCGTTTCCAATTTCACCGAAACCGTTCTATATGGAATGAATAAATATATCCCATCATCCTTTTCCAATCCCAATCCTAATTTTACAATTTTTTCAAAAGAAGCAGCCAGACAAAATAAATCTGCTCACAAGAAATATAAGCGCAACGAAATTTCGTTTGAAAAATTAAAGACCCCACGTAACATCTGTATAAAAATCTGTGCTAAGGAAGCGAAAAGAGCGGACAACAAGAAAGCCGCTAAGGCTTCCGAGTCGAAAATCTCCGATCGCAACTTTTACCAGATGGTCGCATCGGTTGCCAATATTTCTAAAACATCTATTTCAGCAATGAAATGTGCAGACGGTGCTTTGGTGGTGGATCCATATTTGCAGGCCGACTTACTGGCAAACGTCTTCACTTCAAACTCAACCTTAGTTGTCCCGGATAGAGTAACGACTCCATCAATTCCGTATTGTGGTTCCAAAATGCATCCTGTCAACATCTCGGAGGAAATCGTCATCAGGAACCTGAAGGCAATGAACATAAATAAGGCCACCGGACCTGACGGAATTCTTGTTCGAATATTGAAGGAGTTTGCCAGTGGCTTGGCTCCAATATTAACTAAAAATTTTCTCCTTTCTTATAAGCAAGGTAAATACCCGAACGCCTCGAAGAGTGCGATGGTGCAACCGGTTCTTAAATGTGGTTGTGATAAAACTGACCCATCAAACTACCGGCCAATATCAATTGTGTAAGCCGTAACTAAAGTTTTTGAGAAATCAATAAAATAATTTCAGTTAAACAATATGACTGCCGCGAAAGCCGCTTCACAACCGATCTCTTGACTTATGTTGTAAACAAATGGAATCTCGCCCTTGAGCATCACGAACAAGTCTTTGCTATCGCTTTGGATATAGCCAAGGCTTTTGACAAGGTTTGGCAGGAGAATCTTATTTGTAAACTTCTGGCATACGGCTTGGATTCGATAACCATCAAGTGGATCAAAAGCTTCCTCAAAGACCGAAAGATCAACGTTGTTCTAAATGGGAGATCATCAATGACACACTCCTCAAATGCCGGAGTCTCTCAGGGATCAGTTTTGACACCAACTTTGTTTTTGTTATACATAAATGACTTGTTCGATAACATGTAAACCTTATCCACAGTTTTGTCGATGATGCAACATTGCACTCCTCTATTTCATTCAAGGTCGAGCCTACTCCTTCAAAGTTAAGCGCTAAACTCTGAAGAAGTAGGTTCGACGAATACCCTTTTGTGATAAAGGGCCACGTCCTCGTGGGCTGTGACTCAATTCGTCTGCTTGGTGTTCAGATTGGCAACAATTTTAAATGGAATGAACACATTATAGCATTGGCCAAATCAGTTTCACTTAAACTCGGGTTCCTCAATAGATGCAGACTGTTTTTTAGATCGCAACAGGTTCTCAGACATATAAAAGACATATAAATCAGACATATAAAAGCTTTATTAGACCTTGTATAGAATATTGCTGTCAAGGTTTGGGGTGGAGCATATGGCACTGCTCTCTAGTTGCTGAATAGAGTTCAGCGGCGTGCCATCCGAATAATACGAAACTCCAGACTTACGTAAGATCTAGACAGCCTACAGCACCGCAGAGATGTTGCAGAACTCTGCATGTTCTATAGATTAATAAATGGTTAATGTTCCCTATAAAAGGAGAAAATACAACCATTTGTAAGCCAGGACAGATAAAACGAGGTTAACGCCCATAGGTTTACGGTGAAGCTGCGAAAACTTCCCGGTTTTCAGTTTTCGTTTGAGTATAAAATGCACAAGTTTAAGGCAGCAATCAACCTAAACTTGAAGGACCGCGCGTTGAGTGCAGGAACTCTGACAGTAACAAGGAGCTAGGACAGTCTAAAAGTCCGCCCTGCACCCAATTAAAGATTAATTTAAAATAAAAAAAAGAATTCAACTTCATCGAACAGCCAAACGACTTATGAAACACCTAAGTTAGTTTGAAGCTTATTAATGGAATGCTGTAATTATTAAAAATGCGGCCTTACGTGACCCTCACAGATGCGGCACAGCCATTTATTAAACAGGAATATTAGGTTAATGGGTATTGATATACGTAAATCACATTTAGGAATTGTCCAACTCGATAATATAGGATGTTGACCGAGAAAGTCGGATAATGTAATGACGTCACCTTTATGCTTAGCTAATCACTTACTTCGACATGCGATTCTTGAAATGAATGTCAAATATCACTGTCATAGAATTTATTTATAAATTTTTTATATCCATATCTAGAATATTCCTATATATTATGCAATGGGTCGAATTTCAAACAGCTCTAATTAAAAGTTATATTTATCAGATACGAGAAATGTTCATTATTCCAAACTATATAAATATAACACATACATTATATCTAATAATATATTGTATCGAATTCTGATTATGAATTGTTTGATCGAACATTTTTATCTAGAAATAATTAAAAACAATAAACTTATGTATAATAGAGATAATGAAATTTATTGTTATCATTCGTCTACTATACAGTACATATATGTAGTAGCATGTTTACATACTACTAAAACCAAAGATAAGATAAGTATACTTGCTGTCTTTTATCGAACGAATGATACACAAAATTTATATTACATATCATATAAATATGTAAACATGTACAAAATTATGTATATATAATGGGTGGGGTGTTGGGAGGGCAGTTATACATTTATAATGTCTTGTTAAAAATTAAAAATAATTTATGGTATGTGATTATGGTATGTACAATGGTTGGTATTATATTTCATAAAAACTTTTCGTTTGGTTGTTGCCTCAAATCGTGTTCAAACTATATACATTATACTCGTATATGAATAAAACATTATAAACAAGTAGATTTACTAATGTTTGTATTAGCATAATGCGGCCCAGAATTTTAGGCAACCCTATATACAAAATGGTGAATCAACAAACTATATCTTAACAAACGGGCCCCCATGTACACATATATAATATAAAACTAACACAAAATTGCGTACAGTATAAAGTCATATAAAATTAAAAATTTCGGAATTTTTGAAAAACCAAATTTTTAATTTTTTAATTTTATACTTTCAGTTGCCAGTTCACCAGAAAATCGATTGGCAAAAGACGATTCATCAGTTATCGATCGTACGAATTTGAGTGGGGCACAAACGATAGGGGCGGCAAATCAATCGACGTCAGATACACAAAATTCACGTAACGGACAAATTCCAAGTAAGTTACAAATATAAGATATAAGCTAAAAATATAATACGCTAAGTGCAATCGATGTATGTGTGCATACATTCGCGATCAACTAAATCGAACCCCACTCCTGTGTGACACCTTTACCAGGCACTGCGAAATTCGCACTCCTGGACACCGGCAGACGGTTGACCCATCCTCTCCAATCTCTGCCATGACAAAATATAATTATCCTTTTTTGTGTGAGTCGATTTAGTTGCTGGTGAGTGTGTATCCAACTTGTTGAATTAATATAAATCTCCAAAGCTTTTATATGTTGTGTCGCTGTTTTATGTGTGCTTATATATTATATATAAATCTCGAATGTATAATTTTCTAAAATTGTAATTTTAATTAGAATAAAATAATAAATTATATATAACAACTCCAGGGCATAAATATAAACTATTTATGGTTTGTTAGTTTATAGAATTTCAATTCATCGTTCAGGTGAAATTTTAATTAGGTCTACACATTCAAATGTACCCCGAATTTATATTACCTATGTATATACTATATAAATAGACGCCCGAACATGATCCTACTTTATACTGGAGCTTTTTTCTATATACGTCGTTATGTATATAAATATATCACGTATGTGTACCTTGGCAACTTAAATATTTTATTTTGTCAGCTTTTTCCTAACATAATTTAACGACCAAGTTTCTCAAAATTGTTTTTTTGTGTGCTTTTCTGTATCTAAATTTACACACACACACGAGATAACACAAGTATCGACGAGATGACGATTTTTATAGAGCTTCTGAGATGGTTTGGTACGCAGGTGAGAGGTAAATCTATTATTATGTATCACGCGTGTACGTATGTATTTTTATTTGTGTTGTTTATCCCGCATGGTTTAATGTTCAACTTTAGCAATAACACATAAAGCTTCGATTAATTTATATAAGGATTTGTGGTACAATTTGAACGCACATCCGATTTGTGTTTTGATTCGCTTGTATATATGGTTTTGTATTTGTTTGTTTGTTCATTTTAACACCCTTGTGGAATTTGTTATAAGTTTTTTTTTATCTTATTAAAAATTCTTTACTCACATACGCCAGGCATGAAGGGATGTTCTTCTCGTTCAAATTATATTTGGTATCCAATATTGTTGCTAAATTATCGATTGGGTTAATTGTTATCTAGGGGTTGCAAATTTACCGATTTTTTTCATTTACCGGTTTATAATTAGTTAATAGTTAAAATTTGCTTCGCATTTCTTCTGAATATAACGAGTTGTAATTATTCTTTCATCGTGACAATGGTTCTTCAGAAAGTATTTCTGGATAGTCATCAGATGAATCAGTGTTAGAAATATTACAATCTGCAATTTTCATACTGAAATGTTCAAAAATGCTCACATAATTATGGTAAGTAAACCATAATTTTTATTATCAGTTCTGCCATGATCCACCTGATTTTGTAGAAGCTGGAACATATCTGAATAATTGGTTCTTGGCTATTTTAATTATTAATTCATGCTGCAATTCCTTACTAAATGGTGAATTCTGTGTAAATTATTCATCTAGCATGAAATCAAGTGTGACTTATATATAAAATCTGGTAAGCTAAACGATTCTACTGTCAATTTTACAGGTTTCAGTGCCTTTATAATTTCATTAATAAGGTTTAATGCATGTTGGAAAAGCTGATGCCGATATTTAAGTCTTTCGAACAGCAGATTTTAATTTGAGGAACCGTTCCAGCATACATTAAGTGGTTCGAACGGGCAATCCAAAAATGAATGAATGCCACATTCTTTTATTACTCGCCGTATTTTATTGATAACCAGATATAAGTCGTCATGAGATATAATGTATGGAACTTGCGAATTATGAATTATGATCATAGATTTCAGATTCAGAATAAGTAGCTTCATTTTTTAATTTAAATAACGCACGATTTGTATGGTACAAAACTGTAATTACCGCCAGTGGGATACCATGCGTTAAACATATAGCTGATGATGAGTATTTCAACATAATCCCACTTTTTTTATCATTGCTGTAACTTCTGTTTTATTGCAGCAACGTTACTAAAATTCTTGTAATTTGTTTTCTAGAATTTTGATGCACTTGTTTGCAGGCAAATTTCCATGTAGCCGTGCGAGTCCTAAATTTCAAATTTTTGTTTGACTATGAATATTGATATTCATGTATAGGCGGTTTTCGATTAACCTCCATTCGTCGAGTATGAAAACTGTAACCAGTTTTTATCTGGCTTGCAATTGGTTTACGAATTTCATCACGAATTTTTTTCTCCGTAAGCCATTACAATATTTCGTACTGAATTTGACGATTTTAAAACGGAATATCCTTTGCCGACATTTTACGAATGGTAGACTACCTTTGGAACTATTCTTGAAATGAAAGCAGGTAGTGAATCATCAGTTGTTTCAATATTGTTAAGCTTAAATTTATCAGTAAATATTTGATTATTTTTACCGGTAATTGGGTAAAAAAATTTAGTCGGTAAATCGATTTACCGTTTACCGATAATGCAAGCTCTACTCGTGTGTTTTTCCTTCTGCATCGCATTTTGCTAATTTGGTACTTTCAACACTCTCATAAATCCTGTACGTTTTCATTTCTAGATCAGTTTCCAGAAATGAAACGTACTGTTTCAAGCCACTATATGTACAACCAGGTGGGAATGTCATTAAAGCCGTTAATTTTAAATTTGATGAAGCCTCAATACCCACACGACATACTGCAAAAGTTTTAGGAAATAAAACTTTAAGGTTTGTTTTTATTTGCCACGCAGTTTTAGACAGAATTAATATTTTTAAAAAATATTTACAAAGTTCCGCTATATGCTTAACGTCAGCTGCGAATATGTTACACTCGATTAAATTATTTCTATAATAATAATTTGAGAACTGATGAAAAGTTTCACGATTTTGTATCTTAGAAAAGAAAAATTGTTTAATAACGATTCCCGCCAGCTTTCATTCTGCCTCAACACTTCGCACCCGTCCAATATATGAACACAACAATTTAAGAATCACATAAGGATTTTAAATAGTTATATGAAATTTCATCAATATCATCATAAGAATTGTATAAAGTTAGAGCACTACCTTTCACATAATGGTAAGTCAGATTGGAGCGGCAGTTGATCTACCGGTTCGAATCCCGATAGGGGCAGGATGCGAAAGGGATTTTTCACCACTTGATTACGATCGGTGGTGTGAATGAACATAACTATGACCCCCTGCTGGAGTGCAGAATCCAGGGGCCGACCTATTTTACATGTCAGTACTATAGGCTGGTATGGAGCTATGCAATGTGCAGATGGTTAGGTATATCGGACATATAGCGGATCTTTACCTATAACTGTAGCTTTAGGAAAACTAAGCTTTTCTTAATTAAGAATTGGCTATGCTATCAATTGAAAGCGAATTACTTCAAAATTTGGACTATAATCACTTAATGGATGATTTTGGTAAAATGAAAGCTCGTCGACTTAACTGTTTGCAATAAACAATTAGGAAGTTTATAAAAAGTCGGATTGTTTTCATTTATTTTGCTTATGAGGATTAGGTTTCTTGGAGATACCTCGTTAAAAAAACGCATTATAAATCATACCTTCAAAGTAATGTGGAAACTAAATTGTTATAAAGAGCGCTGTTTTCAAAAAATTTCACTAGAACTCACAAGGAAGTTTTAATTTGTTTTCTTTACAATGATTATGTTCAATGCCGGTTTAAGTTGAGCTGTCTTGCAAACAACGTAGATTTTGACATTTTGCTATGGAAGGTGGTCGGAGTGTCATCCTCTATGGCCTTTCAGGTTTTTGTTCGACTTTGCGTTGATATATGCATTTTTATGTTATACTTTCTTCGAATCAAGCTATCAACCGTATTTTACGCCAAATGCCAAATTTCTCAATCACATTAATAACTCACTCAAATATTGGTTACTGAAAAAAAAGTTTTGGATTGTTCATTCAACAATAAAGGTTATGATGATTTTCGATCCACCCTTCTTAGAAACTGCGCTCAGAGCTTATATGATCCCATTACTGTAATATCCGAGGAAAATATTTTTCTTGAGCAACAAACCTAACGTGTCTTCCTGCAAAACTCTCCATAGCGCGATTGATTTCAGATAACACCTGAACGTAGCCTATACCGATTTTTCAATTTTCCTTAACAAACTCGACCATTCGGTTGCAATCGACCAAATTACACTGCAAGCTCTACTTAGTCAGATGGTTGCATCCTTCCTTTCCAGATCGCTTACCAGGGTACCTCAATTCAGTCATTCAGAACCGTTGCTATGTACTTCATCAGTATTTTGATATGATTTGATTATGGATCGACAAGAAATTTGGACTGCGACCTGAAAAGTCAATTTAAATTCAGGTATTCAGCTATTTCTAAAGCTATTTCTGAAGCATTAGCCACTGTTTCTCAGCTTTAATCCTCTTCATATCTTTGGCGTGCATTTAATTCGTTCAAAAGCAGTTTGATTGTTTGCCCTCCTACGTCTTCCATTTGCGTATGCTTACGCATTTGAACTTAAGTTTTTACATCGTCATCGCTGCAATTTATTGGGATTGTCACGAAAAAAACTCTTGACAAGAAATAGCTGCAGCGTTATTTTAATGTCGTGTACAGATTGCTCCAAGATACTTGGTCGCGATGTCTGACATTTATATATGAAATACAATATAGTTTATGTGATCACATACGGTATCTGTTATCGGCCTGCAGTCTAACATTATATTTTTCGATAGCATCAACATTTCTTGAAATTATTTCTTGGTCATCAAATTTGGTTGGCAATAATGTTTGAAATCTTGTAGATCTTGAAAAAACAGCAGATGGAACACACTTTATATAATGAAACATATAAGTATCCAAAACGTTATATGCCACATAAATGTTGTGGTGCAATGAAATGATTGAGAATCCGTTCGATTTGCATATAAAAGCAGTCGTAGATCTCTGTATCGGTGAAGTATTGGTTTGACTAGTCAAATGTTAAAGTGGTTTACGTGCAGTGAATAATAGTGTCATATAGCCCCAACCAGTAGCAAGTGGTTAATCTTAAATGAAGATTAGTGAAAAATAGCCTCCTATATTGAATTTATCTATATAAGTTTTAATCTTTGAATTTTGAGCTACGTCCGCAATTCGTTAATAATATATGAACGGAGCACTATTATTTGACACACACCTATTCATCAAATCCTACTCAATGACATGAAAAAATTTGAATTGATTTGATTTAAACCTAGCTCGTTGGTTGGCGTATTGGTATGTATTAATTATTACCGGTTGAAACTCGTAGCTCTCCATAAAACACGAAGGCCTAGAAATGATTATCATCCATGTGCGATTGTTATTTTTTTGTCGCCCATCTTCACATATTAGCTAATATTAACCCAAATTATTATTTTTGGTATAATATATAAACTGCTTGGTTAACATTTTTAATGACGAGTTTGAAAAATAAAAAATGGTGGGAAAAAATAAAAACAACCGTTAGTTTACTGGTACGGGGGTGATCTATTTATAGACCGCTGGGTCAGAAAGAAATTAGTTTTTCGTTTTAAAAAAAAATTCGTTCTATTTTATTTCATTTCTTAATTCCAATAAGGGTGAAAAATCAAATTGACTTCAAGTCATTTAAAACCAATTTGTTGACAACTTTGTATATACCGCCCAGGGGCGCAGTGGTTAAAGCTGCGGCAGTTGGAGCGGGAGGTACCGGGTTCGAATCCCGATAGGAGCAGGATGCAAAAGGGATTTTCACCACACGATTGCGATCGGTGGTGTTAATGAACACATGTATGACCCCCTGTTGGAGTACAGAATTCATAGGCCAACCCATCTTTCATGTCAGGCTGGCATGGAGCTATGCAATGTGCAGATGATTCTAAGTAAATCGGACCTATAGCCCTACGTCCTCGATTTGGCTGTAATGTCGTAAGATAAGGACGTAAATAAGCGAACCGCGAAAGAGTATGAAGTGCCTCGAGCTCCGAAACAGATAGTAGAGATAAAAAAACAAACAAACAAACTTTGTATATACTGTATGGATGTTGGCAAAGCTCCTAGATAAACAAGCCGGACACATCAAAATTGAGCTTAAAAAGTTTATACCCTTTATTTACCAACACATTCATAATTGATGACGTCATGAAAAACGAACTTGATCCGCCTACATTTCATTACTATTACTAAAAATTTAACAGTGTCTAGAAAATAAATTTGTTTTTATTTCGAATGTCAATTTTGTTTTGTTTGGGTTTGTTGTTACTATTGTGAGTGTAAATAAATAAATAAAACATTATATTTAAATTAATTTATGTGAGATCAGTAACAATTTTGATATAAATAAATAATGAACCTTATGTGATATAAATAATAAATATAAACTTAATTGTGATAATATTCTGTGCAACACAAAAAAACAAAATCGAAAAGTATTTGGTTATGTTACATTCCAGTATGAATGTTTACATTCCAGTACTATTCAAAATTGCAAAGGATAAAATTATTCGTGTATGTGATAATTCGTGTATGTGATGAATAATAATTTATTCCACCTAATATGTATATAATTATAATAATTAATATAATATAATAATAATTAATTGTGACAGTTAATTTGTGTAACAAAAAAAAGCAAAATCGTAAAGTATTAGGTTATGTTACATTCCAGTATGAATGTTTACATTCCATTACGATTCAAAATCGATTGCCATAATGACTATTTTAAATATTTTAAACATACAAACAACAGCATTTGAACGAAAGTATATATAATATATACTGAATCAATTGGGTCAACTATTTGATAATCCAGGCCAATGGGTTCAAAATGATGAAAACCTCTCTGTATGGGTATAAAATCAAACGGATCGAGTCAAGATCGAATATGAAATATAGGTAGGTTCGATGGTTGCAAAATTAAACATACATGTTCAATTATTTTTTCTTTAACTTTCAGCTGGATTATACTAGTGCATTTTTCACATGGCTGTGATAATTTTCAAGGCCTAATGAGTCCATTAACCACACCGTTAAACAATAATAGTTGTTCGAGTGATGGGTATCATTCGGAATCAACTGATTCACTGTACGACGATATTTGTGCTGGACTCATTATATCGTATCATATGTTGTACTGTAAGAATTGTACAAGATAAGAAGGGTTTTCACAACTACCAAGTATGTATACCAAGTTAAAACCAAAATTTTATTTTCAATGTGGTTGGATCAACCACTAGAAGTTTGTGACATACTATACAGCAGGAAAACGGTCGACGAATTTACAATAAATTTGGATAGTGCGGTGCCTAAAGATTTTCACGATTCGTCCGATTTATCTCCATTTAGTGATGTGGAATGGCAAGTAGCCAATCAGGTATGTTTTGAGGGCTGTGTGCTGCAATTGTTTTTACTAATTAATTGTTTTTCTCTGTTTTAGCTCAACTATTTGAAGAGTAAATCCATCCCCGATCCAAACTTAATTGAACAATTTTTGGTATACGAAAAGACAAAAGATACATATTATGTAAATGTATATGCATATGTCGCCGGATATAGCTTAATGGTTAAGAAAGTTTCTCATCACGCCGCGTTCTCGAGTTCGATTCCCACCGGTTGACCAAAAATTATCATGCAACCGGATGACATAAAAACGCGATTGTGTGTAAAAACATTCGTTGGGCTGACCACTTACAATGTGCACCAATCGTTAAATTGGTTCATAAGGTCTCAGTTGAGACGCGGTAAGGGTCATTTACGGCCTCTAAACCATAGATTAGATTAAATATATGCATATGTATTATGTATATGTATATCTATATGTATATGTATATGTATATGTATATGTATATGTATATGTATATGTATATGTATATGTATATATGTATATGTATATATGTATATGTATATGTATATGTATATGTATAAGTATACGTATATGTATATGTATGTTTATGTATATATATGTATATGTATATGTATACGTATATGTATATGTATGTTTATGTATATATATGTATGCATGTATATATATATATATATATATATATATATATATATATATATATATATATATATATATATATATATATATATATATATATATATATATATATATATATATGTATATGTTAATGCATATGAATATGTATATGTATTTCAAAATGTGTATAATATATATATATATATATATATATATATATATATATATATATATATATATATATATATATATATATATATTCATTTATTTATTCCGAATAATATATTATAAGAAAACTGGCATTACTTATTGTAATTTGAAATCAAATTTGAAATAAATATTAATAATGTGGGAACTTTGTTACATAATGTATAATCAAAAATTTATAATTTCAATCCACACACTTTTAATTTAATATATCAAATACAGTTGTATTAGAATGTCAAGCCATAGTTGGCTTTCCAATAAAAATATACTAATTTTAAATTTATACGTTAAAATTCGATGTAAAAAATATTGATATAAATGTTTAAAAAAAATTTAATTATTTTATTTAATAAATAATAAATAATATTGAAACAAATTGATTTTAATTTTATTTTCAATCATAGAATTGAGTTCCATGGCGAAACATAAATTAATCTTCGTCAACTTTAATATTTTAAATAACATGCTGTTTGATCTTGAAATGTAAGTAATCTAAATTTTTGAGGTATTATTCACATCGACAACGAGCAAGTTTTTTTTTGGTTAAAAATTAGTTGTGTTCAATTTTCTTAATTTTACAAAGCTTTCAGAATCATTACGTAATAGTAGTTGGCACCAAACATAACACATCCAGACTATTACGCGGGCTACTCACATCGCCTTTCCACTACCTCGTCGATGCTTGGTCGGATTCCAATAGTCAAAAATCAATCTAATACTAAAACATTGATGATTTCCTTGATAGTTGATCTGATTGATTATTTTTATTTCTGCACTGTCACAAATAATTATTTTGTAGCCAAAAAATCGGTTATATATTTAAATTTAAATTTGCAGATGTTGCAGAAGTTTAACAACATAATAAATTAAGTTGATTAACAAAATCATACATGAATGCTTCATATTCATCTGAAGTGAAACGTATTCATAGTAATGATGATAATTTCAAATTTAACGAACTTTTTCGATAAAACAACAAGACAAAAATAAAACCGCTGAATGAAAATCTTTGTGGACGATGTTATTGGTACCGTTTTATTGTTAAATGCAAGTTGTATCTAAATAAATGTATTTTAATAATAAAAAATAATACAAATACTTATAATTATTTTAAAAATTCACACTGTTAAAAACAGTAACGATTTTTTTAGTGCCATCGTGTATCAAGTACAAGAATTGTATGGGCATAAAAAAAAAATTAATTGTTCAAGTATTTACTTTCATTTACCTAATTGGATATTTTTATTGTGTACTTTGTATTATAGCATTAATAATATGCTTTAAAATATCAATAAATACGATTATATTTTTAAAGTTATAAAGTGCCATCTATTATCCAATACTTGAAGTAAGTGTTTTTTTTCGTAGTTCATACGTCATTGATCTTGTTTTATATATTTTTATACGGCGTTTAGAACCAATTATAACATACACATGCATAAAAATTGAATAAATCAAACCGTTTTTATTTTTATCATAACTATTAAAATAATTCGTATTTTCATTTGGTTTCCATATATGTTATATGAAAATGTTTGATTTAAATATTGATATAAAAATAATTTTTGTTTTCAGTTTTTTTCATTCATTAAATTTGAGTCAAAAAACTTCAATTTTACATTAGTTCTTATGGAAAGTATCAAAATCTATACCCCTTAAAAAAGCTCGATAAATTTAAAGGGTCTTTGTGTTTGGCTTGTATTATTTAGGATGCTTTGATGTTGGTGACATTTACTTTTAGTTTTTGGTTTTTGAATGAAAACGCGGAAAACAAACTGTACACAAAGTAACGTTACATTTGCTACAGAATGTAAGTGGTCTGCTATTGCAATTTGACAACGACGTTGGTTCTCCCGTTTGTTGAGATAATGTTCTCTTCCATCGAATCTGACGTCGTCTATTATTTTCGCTCTGGAAGTTGATGGTAAACTAAGTGTTCGACCTTTTCGTTCGCTTCTACCATGACCAATTTTTAAATAGCTCACTGCTATCTGACGTTTGAACTCCTTATCTGTCATACAATTGTATTTGCTTACTTTTTTTTTTATATAAAATGAATGAATTTACCACTGCCATATCGATCAAACGGGTGAATAAACTCCAATACCATTTCTTTCCTTTAAATGAAATTTTATTTGATTCAAGAAGCCAATCATGATGATCAACTCCAAACATGTTTCTATTGTAATTATGAATGAGTCTTGGTTGAGGAATCGATACTCTTGTTTTGAGTGCACTGCTCCATCTCGGTACCGTAGCTACTGGTTCAATCGTGTCACAGTTTGTTGCAACAGAAACACACCTGTTGCCATGCCACTTGACAACTAGTAAATTAAGTTTGCTATCAAGCATAAAGTCATGAGTTCCTCTCGGTAATGATTCTAGCTCCTAAGTTTTTTTTTAATTGGACACCTCTGCGTTTCGTTGTCTCTAATTATTCCGGTAGCCCTAAGATCCCATTTGTTTCAACTTATAAAACAAAAGGTATATAGCTACTTATAAAATTATCAAAGAAAACCAAATAATTATTGGGATTTTCAATAACAGACAACAGTGTGATACCCACTAAATATCAAAAATGAAAATTGTTATTTCATCGCTTGACACAGAATAGCCCTGTTTATTCTTTTGAGTTGTAACATACCGGATGGTTTCTTTCACAATAAGATCATATACATTTTCATCAAAAAAATGTTCAAATATTTCAAGTGGTGTAGAATCTTTTAGTGTGGTTTGTACATTTTCTAAAAACATAGCTGATTCGTCTCCAAGTTCAGGCCAATTGTAACTAACATCCGTCTTTTCCCATTTTGCGATTGGAGCATCTAATTTTTGCCGTTTTCCCTAAAAATGTGCTAGAGGAATATCATCATATTCACTTTCAGACGAGTCGTTGTCATTTGTAGGCTTTTCAAAAATTTCAATAGGGCCCATAATATCATTCACCATACTAATTCCAATATCATCATCAATTGTGTTTTCTTCGTCGGTCAGTTCATCTAAATCTGGTGGTAATGCAATAAGTACCCGATCACTTTCATCAGAATGCAGATATTCGACTGCCTCTTTAAGAGTAAGGAACTGTTTGTTACTCATTTCTAACAAATCCTTAAAACAAATCAATAAAAACATGCAGGTACTTTGGTTAGTGTAGAAAATAAATCTATAGCAAAGCTCAGCGATCTATTATAGGTCACTGAATTTTGCGAGCCATTACAAAAACACCACTTATAATTGAAAATTAAAATTGTGTATGGTTTGAGCAGATAAAACCGCAAAAAATAACAACTCACCACTTATTTACGTCCTTACCTTACGCCTTAACGGCCAAATCGAGGACGTACGGCTATAGGTCCGATTTTCGTAGAACCATCTGCGCATTGCATAGCTCCATGCTAGCCTATAGTACTGACATGGAAGATGGGTCGGCCCATGAGTTCTGCACTCCAACAGGGGGCATACATGTGTTCATTAACACCACCGATCGTAATCAGATGGTGAAAAATCCCTTTTGCATCCTGCCCCTATCGGGATTCGAACCCGGTACCTCCCGCTCCAACTGCCACAGCTTTAAACACTGAGTCACCTGCTTTGTCTAGTTGCTGACCATTCGTTCGTCAAAGCCTACACCTCATCTGACAAGTTACAGCTTTATACAGATTATCAGCCTCCTGATATCTATTCTTTCGAGTAGCAGCTGGTGTGTTCTACTCGTTAAATCGATCTTAACTCGCTTGTTCATTGTGTCTGATCTCCTCCTGAAAAGAGCTTTACACCGAATTCACTTCTTTGTGCTTGCATATGCACGATTGAATAAGTACGACAGTACTACATACATATTTTTATTATTTAAAAATTAATTACCTTACGTTTAGAAAATGAAAAACTTTTGTTAAATTAAATTTTCACCACAGTTACAATTTATTTCACTTGAAATAATTTTAGTTTTTAAAAGTATTTTTGATAAATTTGTGTTTTTGGCACATTTTATGTACGAACGATATGTCGAGAGGAAAATTGTTAAACCAACAGACAAACGAATGTGGATATCTCTCACCTGCAAATAAATTGGTGCAAGGACTTAGTTTCAATTTGAAGGCAAACGCAAAAACTTTTTTATACAAAATATGAAGATGAAAAATGATATTTCTTTGTAATATGATTATGTACCAAAAAGTAAGTAGTACTTAAAAAATAAAAGTCTTAAAATCGTAAATCGTATTAAAAAGTTGTTTGATTTTTACTTCGTGATCTTCGATATAATAAGAGTGAACGAGAAGGAACAAATGAAAAACGTAATTATATCGAGCTTTACATTTTTTGTTATAAACTTTAAATACAACTTTTGTGAAATTGAAATTATTTTTTGTCGAGAAAAATAAAAGTTTTTATTTACATTTTCATCTTTTGTGAGAAAAGCACAAGGAAAATATATAATTTCTGGAGTCTACAATTTTTTTTTTATAATTAAATTGTAGTTGAACAAATAAAAACAGGAAGAAAAACGTTTTTCTAATCGTAGAAATATTTTTATGGGAACGTGACTGTGCAAATATATATTACTCGTTCAACGTGCAACGTTCAGATTGTTGAGATTTCTTTAAATTAATATTAGATGTGTCCGAAATGTTATATATAAAATACAGATTTGTGAAATGAGAGGTTTCTCTAATCCCAGGTTTATTAAGAACCTATATACTTGATATCAAGAGCACTTGAGATCCAAAACAATAATAAGTTGATTCCTTATGTTATAAAATACTCGATTTACTCCGATCACCTCTCTCTACCAGACAGACCGAGGCTTGACTTAAAATATTTGGACACAATTTTGTGAGACCGCTTCTGGTCTGGCGTAATGAAAGCTAAACTCTTCTCAAGATTGAAACAGTTTTTATATTCGTTAACATAACACAATCCAGTTTGATGCGATAAGAAATTAAATGTCTTTATAAATAATCACTTTATATCATTCGATATATGGATTAAGATCTTATTCTTTATTTATCTCGTACAAATGAGTGTTGAATATTATAAAAAAGATAAAAGAAATCTTGATGTAACTCAAAGTTTTGGGTGGGTATAGCAGTTAGGTTCTCATTGCCATAATAACTTTACAAGCTTTACTGTCTCGAGCATCACATAATATGAATGTGATACTCGAGAGAGAAAAGCTTGTACTTATGCCGGTTTTTAAATTCCAAAATTATATTTATTATTTTCAAGCCCTTTGTACAAACTTTTCAGTATTTTTTAGTGTGCTAAAAGCTCTCGAGAAGTCGCTGTATATATATAGTAACTAAATAAGACTGGTACTCACGAGGTCACAATTTCCTTATTTGCGCTTTCATTCAAATAGTTTTTCCTTTCATATTCGAACCGTTGGCATATCCTAAACTAACTAACTGGTTAGGATTTTTTTCATGTTTTGAAAGTTTCTTAAGTAAATCGTTATTTTGGTTAAATTATTTGCTAATATTCATCAAAATTTTGGCTGCTCTAAAATTTTGGCACTCTTTGCTCCTATGAATGCGCTGGCCTTGAAATTTATACCACATGTTTCTTGGAATTGCGCAACATATCTATCGATACAAGTCTTGAGATTTTCGTTCAACAAATCTGAACGCAATCCGAATTGTAGAAAAATCAAGTAATCAATGCCCGCAGGTTATTGGTTTCAAACTCTTTTCACGAAAGAACAATCCAGCTCTGAGACAACATAATAAACCGCTTTTAATCGACCGAAATAAATCAAATATTAAGAAAATCGTTTTACAACTTAATTTTCATGTTCAACACAACACCCATGTTCGTTTGGCAAATGATATAGTTAGTCCCACAAACGTCATAATAAATTTATCAACATTTTCGAGTTATATATATGAACATAGTAATAATGTGCTAATCAAACTTTCTATACCATCTCAAAACGGAACATAAGAAAATCAACTTCTTAATACTGCGCGTCATTAAAAAAAATATCGTAAAACATGTATCGCATATATGTATGTATAAGATTGTTATCATGTTCGGTTGACTATTCATCTGAAATAATTGAATCCGTAAATCACTTCGTTAGACATGGTTTATTTATATATCCACTAAATTAAAGAAACACTTTGTTTATACAGATGCTCATATTATATATACATACATACATGTTCAAGAGACTCTTCGACTCAATTGAATTCACAATTTTCTTTTAAAGCTAATATACACTACACGCGGGGTTGGGGGGATGTGCGGGATAAAAAATGTTCGTCATTTTTAGATTTTGTTGACTTTTAGAAAAGTTTGTATATTTACAACAACAACCAAAGCTTTTTCTTTTAAATTTTCCATTTTTTTTGTCGTGTATGACGACT
Source organism: Tipula lateralis (assembly GCA_963932295.1). Lineage (NCBI taxonomy): Eukaryota > Metazoa > Arthropoda > Insecta > Diptera > Tipulidae > Tipula > Tipula lateralis. The sequence goes on along the minus strand of OZ010736.1, from coordinate 159,949,105 downwards.
ATATCTCGTCATCTGTAGAAAGCTCTGAAATTAAATTTATTATTTTTTATTGTCTACTGAGCTTTATGTATATGTGTATATTTCATGTGAAGTTTTATGTTTATATAACCGCAAAAATTTGAATAATTTGCGACAGTATAATATATCGCGCTATATACAAATTTAAAATGGTGACGCGATTTCTTTAAGCATGATAATGCTTTATTACAAAGATTTATTGTTAGCACTAACATTTTTAATGAACATTTTTTTTTTGTTGGAGGAGTTGATAAACCATCACATTTCATTTCATTTCCAATAAATATGTCCAACATAAATTCGACATCCATCAATTATTTGGCATATTTACTTGCCGCTGTGTGCACTGTACTATACACTAATTCTAAACAAACACTTCACAAATTCACAAATCTCAATTTATATGTTCATGGTAAAATGGAACTTGTTTTGTTATTGTTTTCACACTGTGGATCCAACTATATGTATGTAGTATTTGTTTTTCCCATTATTTCAAGTGATTTGTTGAAACGACAAATTGAATTTTTCATGTTGTATATATACATAGATATTCTCAATTGAACTCAATCGACAAAAAAAATAACAATATTTTGTCTCTTCAAATTGCTGTATGTTGATATTAGAAATTGATAACAGAATTCTATCGTGAAAGAGGTGGGGGCAATCTGCTGCTATTTCCCGCACTAAATCCCGTTCATCAGCCTACTGGAAACCCCAATCAGTTGTAAATATCGGAAATAATAATAATAATCTAGATACCGCAAAACTAACAATCCACACACTAGATAAAGGGCCTCACCACATCGATATAGTGAAGCATAAGGTAAAAACTTACATATGCCATGGAACTCGTACTCGTCATACAAGGAACTAGTCTCTAGTCATACTTGTAAGTTTCACTGGCTAAAATATCAAGAATCCATCCGATCAGTATATTAGCAGTGCTAAATCGCCGTATCAGAGATTAAGCACTTCTTATATACAAATCGGATGGATTCTCGTTCTCTCTACTCTGAGAAACTCGTCAAAGAAGTAGTGCCTAATTTCAATTTAGCACATTTAGAAATATCGCCGTGAGTCATTGAAGTTGTGTTTGTTTCATCTCTTCAATATAAAGATCGCGAATCCATCCGATTTGTGTATAAGCAGTATTAAACCACCGTGCTAAATCATTTAGCACTGCTAATATACAAATCGAGTGGATTCGCTTCTTTAAATTATACTTACAACACCATGAGTCATTGTAGTAGAGCCTCCAACTGGTTTAAATTCACTTTTGGTTCTTCAATAAAAAGATCGAGAATCCATCCGATCTGTATACTAGCAATGCTAAATAACTTGATCGGAGATTTAGCACTGCTTATATACCAAACGGATGGATTCTCTTTCTCTCCATTCTGCTTACAGTAGTCAATGTAGTGGTGCCTTATTTCAATTTCCATGTCATTGTAGTAGGGTAGTCTCCAACTGGTTAAGATCCACTTTAAGCTATTCACTAAAAAGATAGAGAATCCATCCAATCTGTATATAAGCAATGCTAAAGCGCCGTATCAGAGATTTAGCCTTTTTTATATACAAATCGGATGGATTCTCATTCTTTTCACTCTGCTTCACAGTCAATGTAGTGGTGCCTAATTTCAATGTAGTAAATTTCGAAATATCACCATGAGTCATTGCAGTAGTGCCTCCAAATGGTTTTGTTGCATTCTCATAATGTTGATTCGCTCGTTGTATAATGATATTTCCTTCTTCGTCGTATTACAACTTCTCAAGCAACCTGGAAGCGACTATCTCGTTCTCCTAAAACGAGCTCAAACATAAAAAAAATTGAATGGTCTTTGGTTGGATTCGAAGCAGCTTCGATTTTGACCACTATACCGCTATACTATACATACCATATTAACTCCCAGCTATTTTTTTCGAGTCCCAGTTGTAAGGAAAGGTGTTATAAAAGATATTTTCTATTGAGCCAGAAATTTAAGGTTCAAATAAATAAATCAAGATCAAACAAGAGATTCAAGTAACTTAGTAGTGCTAATTTGGGACTCAGATTGGAAAAATGAGTAAGCAATTAAGCATACCTTCGAACGACTGTTGGTCATTTATATAGCCTTTTGTCTGATGTTCACTTGTATGCTTCTCGTTTAATATGTTGATAAAAATATATAAACTATTGGTAAATTAAGGATCAAAACACTAAGAAATTTCAGCAAGATTGAAATCTCCCAGGATGGATTGTTGATATAATATTACGAGTTTGTACTATGTGGAATGAAACCAGAATTTTGACAAACATACTTTTACCCATACCATAATCCACTAATGATTGGGATACTTTGAGAGTCGATTGACTGGAATAAGTTCTTCTCCTATTGATGGTTTATTGTTTGTATATGCATGGATATGTGACTACATGTAGAGTCAAATGGATTATTTATATAACAAAACGATTTTGGATATATAAACACTTTCAGAAAATGTTGACAACCTTCAAGCAAACTAAATTTAAATCCAGACCATATTTTCGATTTTCATCCTTCACTTCTCGTTAATTTCAATTTTCTCAAACTAAATTAAGAGCTGTAAACTCTAGAAAGTCTGGAAGCCATTCACTATCAGCTAGAGTTTCTAGATTTGCTGAAAATAATATCATTTTATTGGCCAACTGCTCACGAATACATGACTTGACATTTTCATGCTTCAATTGCAAGTAAATTCTATACTAACCAAAACTACACAGCACAACAAAGAATCATATTTTTCTCAAAAGCTTTTATATTTTATAAATAAGCTTTTATAATTGTACAATTATGCATGTGTCAGAATTTGTCGGGTGTTCTTACCAGGTTGTTGATTCGAAGTTATTTGAATCTCTTGAAAGCTTTGATTGGTTTGTATTTCGTGAATTGTAGGATAGGTTCGGTGGTAGGCATTCTATCGCTTGTATTATCTTCACATACGCTTGACGCTTTATGAATTAAACCAACTATATAAGGGGAAGTGGTTGCTGTGTGGTTTGTTTGTTTCTAATATCTGGTTAAATAGCGAACCACTTCCCTACTGTTTCGCAACTCTTTGTGCTATAACTGGAGAGGCAATTTTATTCAAAAATTTGATGATTATATACCATAAGATAAGTGCAACATTCATTTTTGTTGACCGATTGAGGTGTGACAACCAAAGATATGATCCAAAAAAATCTACTTGAATAGTGGTCAGATTGTTTGACAATTATTTGTAAAACTCTTTTATTCGGTTTAAGCATGGTATATCTGTGGTCATTAAATTCAAGAAAGATCTGTACAACACTCACCGGATCAGTCAGGTTCAACAATTGAGCAATGAACCTATATTTTCACTTAGACCTTGTCTGGAGATCAAAAACCTAAACAGTCGATTTTCTTCTAGCGACCCTAAAAAAACTAACGCCCTTTTGTGGTGAACATCCATGAAAAGCTCGAGTGACCGACCAATTAACGCAATCCAGGATGCAAGGGTCAGGATGCAAAATGAATTTTTCACCACGTGATTACGATCAGTGGTGATATAACAAACACATCAATGAGTTGGAGCGCAGAATTGTTCGACCGACCCATCTTCTATGTCAGTACTTTAGGCTGGCATGGAGCTATATGCAATTTGCTGATAGACGTAAACAATTTGAAAAAGCTGTTATGTTGAGAGCTCCCAAAAAGATGCCTAAGCTCAGAAAAGCTCGCCATAAAAAAGCTCATCTAAATTTCATGCACTTTTAACCAGATCTGGCACGGAGTGTTTAATAACAAAATACTTTCAATCGTATCTGATTATCGTGTCGACAACTATGCCAACAGCAGGTTGCAGAATATCGACCATCTTTTTACGAGGCTATGAAATCCAATCTAATGTTGATTCTTTTAATTCGATATATGGAATATCTGAAGTACTAATTTGGAAGTTTGACCATTCTGCTTCGTGTTTAACTAACCACAGTGGTTAAATAGCGCACATGGAGTTCCAATCTGTGGCGCTAGTTTCTAACCAATTATTAATTTGAATGCTTTCATGTTCAACCTAATAAGTTCTAATAGCCATGTATTCGCCAATAACATGTTCTGATATGGGTTCACTCGCAGGAAAAAATAAGATCGATAACAATACCACTACCATAGTAATCAGAGCTTGTCGACTGTGTTGAACTTCCAAGAGACTGATGGGATTATACCTAAACACCTTGTCATATTGGCTTTAATACTAGAGATGTCTACCAAATCAGACTATTATCATATAAGTGATAATATAGGCGCGCACGCTCGATACGAAACTGCGACTGAAAATATATGAGTTTAATGAAAATATATGAGAAAATATATGGCCATATGAGTTTATTTCAAAAGGTCGAGCTCGAGTTATCTCAAACAGGAGATCGTAGCGGTACCTGCGTAGTCAACGCGATACTGTAAACTTATATAATGGTCTTTACATAAAACCTGTATGTCCGGTCCCCATTTCGCTAAGTAATGGCTCTCACAATATTATATTCTCGTTCATAATCATCTTATTTGGGGCATGAATTAATCCTGAAATGTTTACGCTTAAAAATGCGATTTTCGTAATAGTTTGCAGTAACTCTTCTTTCCTAGCGACGCTTATACTTCGTCGTCTCCTAGAGCGCTGTTAGTCAACATCTTGAACAGTCTTTGTTTGTTTAAAACTTATCACTTATGCGAGAATGGTAAATGTCGTTGATGGATCTTTCTGAAACTAGCTTCTAAATAGTATTTGCACTTCCACTATACGTTCTAACCATGGTTTTTCACATGATGATCACATGTCAAACGACATTAAGCTTACAATCTCGCTTAAGCAGAGATTGTTGCGTATTTCATTTCGATCCGGTATTCACTTATTATTTATTCTTAAACGATTGCACCTAAGTCCATATAGGTTTCACCGATTGTTGAACTATTACTGTTGTAAGATAAAGAAAAGACCGCTCAAATGACGCAGTGGTAAGAGCTGCGGCAGTTGGAGCGGGAGGAACCGGATTCGAATCCTGATAAGGGCATAATGCAAGAAAGATTTTTCATGAACACATCTATGACCTGTTAGGTTTAGAATCCATGGACCGACCCATCAGAACTATAGGCTGTCATGAAGCTATGCAATGGCTCTACGTAAATCAAACCTTTAGTCGCATGTCGAAGTAATGTTACAATGGGCCAATTGAGCCTGAGTAACGTAGGACACATAAAAAATGATAAAAAAGTTATCAGTGTCATGAAGTGATGAAAGTATTAAAAACATCAGATGTGTAACGTCATCGTTCAATAGGCACTTAATATGATAAATATGAACGAAAGCTCACATTATTTTGAGAGAAATTACAAGTTTTGCATAATTTAAGGTCATTCTTAGAAATCACTTTAATAAAAGCTCTCCTATGTATTTTCTCGTAACAGTTTCAAAAACCATCAGGCTAGTTTTTTGCCTGTCCGTAGTCATAACTACCGTATAAGCTTAGTCAAGAACAGTTAGTTACTCAAGGTTTTTACTGCTGAGATTTTATTTACATACAAATAGTTTTAATTAAAGCTCAAGTTAATTTACTCAAAAACACTATGGGTGATTATATATTCCTAAAAAAACTAAACGCTATCGAAACTTTAAGCTCTTATCTAATTTCTATTTTCCCAGTATACAAGCACCCCTCACTGTATTCATTGTGAAAGATTAATATTTAAACTAAAATCTAACAAAGCTTTTTTTTTATTAACAAATAAAATGAAAATTAAATCAACCGTACATATACTGATAATGATGTTGTGCTTTTTTCGTTCAAAGCTGATTGTTTGATTAGCCTAATTCGACAATTTAATTTAAAATAAGCTATTTGTCGACAATGTCTATAGACAGACATACATATACCATATAATACTATATCTACAAAAGCTCGTACATATCGAGTCGAGTACACGATATACAAACCGCATTGTTTAATTTAAATCGATTGTCTATATACACTATAATCTTTCGTTCATTCACGTAACTAAACATTATAACATCGTTTTGATGTGCGTCAAAGAATGTATAGAACGCGGGCGCGCTAAAATATGCGAATTCAGCAAAAAAAAATCCCCCTCCTGTAATATATACGAGAATTAATAATTTTTAATCAAAAATCTTACAAAATACCACAACCCCGACCCCTTATATAATACAAGAGATGATTTTTATAGATGTTATTGCTATGTACACACCAAAACTCGTAAACACAGAGATAAGGCGAAGAGATGTAAAAGAGTACGAAATTGATTGTTTAAATTTTGCTTTACCTTTGCTTTGTTAGTGTTGTTGTGCTTGGGAGGAGGAAAGCTTTTTGCTTTGTATACATATCTAAACCAAATCTGTTTGGATACTTAAATAAAATTGGAAATTATGTTTATTGAAATATGAAAAATTATATAAAACAAGTAAACATGATGCTGGTTTAAAACAATCATAATAACAATGATAGTGAGGGTAGCATTAGTAATAATGAAAATTGTAATTTTTCCAAACTAATAAATATTTTTTTTTGTTACTTAATTGCAGAACAAGGTGCACTAACAATAGTTAGACGGAGTAGTAAAAAAAGTAGTCATCACAATCAAACGAATCAAGAGTCACCAAATCAAATCGATTCTGGCGATCTAGGACAATTAGAACCGTACGATACGGCCGACGATCGGGAACTGTTAGCGGACGAATTTGAAATTATGCAATCGAGCGGTATACAAAATTTATCCGGTGACGAACTGGATAGCATCGATTTAGCCACAGATAATTTACCTGCCGTTGATACACCAGACGCATGTGATAAAGCTGCCTTAAGGTATGTAGTATTGTACACAAAAATACTTGCTTCTCCTATATGTATATGTATATGTATATGTACACAAATACAATGAAATGAACATCAACTTGTCAATTACACAGTCAACGTATATACTACTCGTACATACATTGTTTTGAGAGAAATGAAAATAATTAGTTTTAGCTGTGTAATATAATAAAGTTTTTCAATTCGTTTTGTTTAATTAAAAATTTTCTTGTTCATAAAAAGTTGTTAAATAAGTTCTTACATAAAAAATGGATTCACTTAATTTAGTCTCTTGGTAATGTTCTGTTTCAATTTACTCCTATTGTGCAGACAGTTTGCAACATTCATATTGATAATTTATTCATCGGTAATTTAATTGAAACCAAAACTTTTCGAACAAATTGTGAAAGCAGGACTTTAACTTGACATTGACATCGACAACTGTTAATTGCCTATTAAACACTGTTGAAATTGCTAGGGCCAAGTTTCTTGGCGAACATGTTTGAATTGCAAATTCGTTATCGGGTTGGCGTGAAGCTTATCAGTGCCGAAATCATTTGGAACCAAACAACATTTTTGAGCTTTTAAAAGTTTGAATTTTTAATCTAACTTACGTTTAAGTTTTATTATTGTATTCTACTTAATACTACGTATACAGAAGCTAAAACCAACTTTGAAACTGGCCCAAATCACTGACAAGTCCCATGCGTTTAAGTAGAACTTTGAAATGGCCTTGGCCATTGAGTACAGAAGCCATTTTGTTTTTTATGGAAAAAGCGTGGAGCTCGCTGATAAAGTATTTCGCCTAACGACAAGAAGCAGCAGCAGACCACTCTTCTATAATTGTTTTTTATTTAAGTGGAGAGGCAGAGTTGCAGCTGATTCAAGCGAACACCAGTTATGGCCAAACTGTCTACAATTTCAACTTCAATGTCATCTTGGTTAATGTCTCGATAACGAGAGTAGAGGCTGCAATCACACAATGAGGTATGAGGTAATCACGACGAATAGCAGATTCCAAACCAGGATGTTATTCCATACGAGCGATTTAGATATATTCGGTTGACAAAATCGGACAAGAACCACTTGTCTCCAGATGGATCAACCACCTCAGTTGATTTTTACTTCCAAGAAACTGATCCAGAATGACATCAAGGAGTTTGACGTAGGCTGAGCTTTTGAGTAAAATATAATTAGACGTTCAGGTGCTTGGTTGAATCTTGCAGAACCAGACATGTAACATTGAGCGATGAAATCGGACTCAAGAAGCTTAACAATAACTGCACCAATGGCCAGAACCAAAAACAAATGGTAAAGTACAGATTTCAGTAGGCAAGCTATGATAACTTTGATTGAAATAGGAATATCCTCAACCTAGAATATTATAATGTCAGATACAAATAGACATACAACTCACTGGATATTCCAAATTTAGTACAGGTTTCGTTATCGACATTCTCCTCTGAGCAACAGATTTTTTAATCCTAGTTGCTGATTCATGTAAGGTAGTCTTACAGAGTTGTATTTTAATACCTAATAAACCAACAAGATGGACCGAAACGTTTTGGGGTGATAAAGTTCGAATTATCAGGAATAAAAATTATTCTACTCTTTTTACAAGATCGTGAGACAAAACTACATGCCTGGAAAAGATGCAATAAATGTTCATCAATGAAAATAAATCCAAGCTGCATAATTTAGCAGGAAAATACCACGAAGATTGGCAGATTTAAAAGATGAAAGAGGACAAACTTCAACGGGTCACCGTATAATTAATTAGTCTGCATGCTACGATAGTGTGGTCGATTATTATGCAAGTACAACCCGAAAAGTGGGTTGAAAAAAGTAGGTCGCTTACATCATTTTTAAATGAAGTAAATTTGCCATTAAGTAGACGAAGTGCATCAAAACCTCAGGTATGGTGCCTACTCAGCGTCTTGTTAAGTAGAACTACAGTAGGTAAAACTGATGGCAAGCTATTAATCTTATAACAAAATATTATTAAGGGGGATATCTGTGAGGATCTAACTCCTTTTTATACACATTTTATAGGTAAAAGAAGCTATCCCAACCAGCCTGAAGATTACGATCTTATTCTTCAAGTTGTTGATAGTTTTTGTTGAATTTTTTGGTTAATTTTTTGGTTAATGTTAAGCGGACAAGAAAACTCAAAAGATTGCTTTAGAAAGTGCAAAAACTTTATATTCTATATTTTATTTAAATCATCAGGTGGCTCAGTGGTTAAAGCTGTGGCAGTTGGAGCGGGAGGTACCGGGTTCGAATCCCGATAGGGGCAGGATGCAAAAGGGATTTTTCACCATCTGATTACGATCGGTGGTGTTAATGAACACATGTATGACACCCTGTTGGAGTGCAGAGTCCATGGGCCGACCCATCTACCATGTCAGCAATGCGCAGATGGTTAGGTAAATGTGCAGACGGTTAGGTAATCGGATAAAAAAAACCTGTTAAATTAAATCATTTATCTGCGCCACAAATTCAGTTGAAAAAGTTGGAGAAATGATTCATCAATCAAGACTGTAAACATAATGATAAATTTTCAAAACTATTTTACCAACTTTTCGGTTGTTTGGCTTTCTTGTAATAGTGTTACGGTTACATGTTTAATAAATATGCTCAACAAGACATATTTTTTGTTGGTATCCCTATAATCTATTCCTCTTCGAAAGAGATACATTTCAGCTTTTGTCTTCCGTTTATTTTGTGTTTTCTAAGATATGCTGAATAAAGGTACACTTTTCTTGTAACTATCAGACATGTGAATAGGGCAGTTGAACTAGCACGAGTTGTTGTTGAGTTTGAAGACCGTGTCACTGCAGTCAATGGCATCGGATAATTGATTTGCACATTGTATCGCAATCATATGGTAAAAAATACTCTTTTGGTATCCGGCCTTTATCTGAATTCTACCGCTCCAACTGGTTTTGCATCAACTAACTGAGAGGTGAATAAGGAAATTTATGGTGTGGGCATACGTTAAAAACGCATGAAATTTATCTGCCAATTAGTAAGCAAATCAAGAAAATATCAAGAAGATTGCAAAAGAATCACTGCAGTACACCAGAGTCTATAACGAACTGTCGATAAATCGGCTTGCCGTGGTGTAATCGACTTTACGAGCTATTCATCTCTCAATGTTTTTGATATAGTATTCATATTCATGCCAAGTTCACGGTAACATTCGATAGTCTTATAAAAACAGCTCTTAATCACCTTGTGTTGATAATGGACTTATCGAAGACAAAAAATTCTGATAACAACCAACTAGCAAGTTTCTATAATATTTGCCCTACACAATACTTCTTGTTCTCGACTTAACATATACAAACATACAAGACGACATACCATCAGAACGAGTACACCTTAATTAATTTAATTAATTAATTTTCCTTTTTCCAATTTTTCCATTCAAGTTTGTCTGTGTGTGTGTGGTATTTTTATTATATATTGATTGTATAAGATATAAAATATGGTCGTAAATACAGAACCATCATCTTTGTATATGTGTGTGTATGTAACTTTTCATATTACGTTCTAACCAATAATTATGGTATATACATACATCTATATTTTCACTCGAAATATCCTTGACATTTTCACTATTCGGAAAATGTAAGTAGAACGAACGCAAAACAAATAATATTTTCCTTATTTGACTGTGTTCGCTTATTCATTTAAAGGGGTTTCCAATAAGAGACAGCAATCATATCCTTTTCATGATCAATTCGAACAGTTGCGGCTGTATGTCTTCGATAGCGTCACAAATTCCATTTTATCTTTCACCTGGCCCAAAGAAAAAATCTAAATATTTTAAATCGCATGATCAAGGTGACCAATTGTGATCACCTCTTCGAGAAATAAAACGGTCAGGAAACTTTTCTTTCAAAATTGCGATTGTTTCGTTGCTTGTGTGGCACGTTAGACCCAAGTCTTTATGCAAAATACGGTGTAATGTCGTATGGGGAATGTCTAATTCGAAAGATGGGTTTTCTTCAACAGTACAGGCTACAGCAGCAATGTGTATTGAGTGACATGGTCGCTAACTTGTCCCTACAGCTCAAATTTTTCCACCAGTTTCACTATTGCCGGCCGAGATAGTGCTTCACGACGGCCAAAAAGTGCATTAGTTTTGCACCATGGTGTAAATTTTAATTGTCAAACGTCCAAAGATGACAGCTTGATAATTGATATGTGCCCAAATAGCAGGCGACGCACAATGAAATCTCTTATTGAAAAACCCTTTGTTCAATGGCCGAACATCGTTTTGGGCGATTAAATAATGGATGTCGATTGATAAATTTATTATTTTGTGATCCGCTATTGTGAAATTATAGCCAACATAAATATGTAATTGGATCTGAGATGATGGTTGGCCATAGTCAAATTTTGTATATATTAGTAAGAAACACAAAAGATGATACGTAAACAGAAGCTTAAATGAATTTATCATCTTTCGGTTGGATTTGATAAGCAATCGAAATTGTCTCGAAATTGATGGGGGCGTTTTCTTGCTGTTGAGTAACGAAATATTATCCGAATCCCAGGAATAACTAAGCACTTTTGCTAGAAGATTACTGCTAAACGTATTTGTGGACGTTAACAGTTTAAATGGTGAGTGGCTGTTATATTGGACTGTAGCGATTACTTGGTCTTATTACTTGGTATTATACTTGATCAACTTATTTCTGGGACCTGCATATATGAGTTTGTACCAACCCTTATACTAACAAAAATCGTAAATAGATTATCGAGGTATGTTCGAGAAAACGTCATACCAGGCATTATGTATTTTTAAAATATGTGTTCAGTTAAAGTTTACGAACATATACTATCGTACATTGGGTCTTATAAGATAAATCTTGGTAGAATAGCTTGCATCAGTACTTGCTGCCAACAAGCAGAAAACATTATATTTGTGTGTTGGAAGAAGTACACCATGAATGCAGCACCAGATAAAAACAAAATCAGTTTATCTCGAAAACTAAGCGAAACCGTTTGAAGTCGATAAAACGTTTCCAGTTCTCAATCTCTCAATTCTAACTCTCATGGTGTCTAAACTTTTCCAGAGCAATAGCAAACCAAGTTCCTGGATAGGATCCCATTTCTATTATATTGATCCAAAAAAAACCAATGAGGTTATGCTAAAAAATTTCACTGATATTCAGATAGCCGCATGAAAAAATACTAAGGGAACAACATCCAAAAGTATTGGTGAAACTTACCCATGAGAAATTCGGAACCTATGGTCTTAGAAAAAAAGAAGCCTAAAGCAACTACCAAAGAAAGCTGTTATTAAGTTACGGCATGTTCCTTCTGCCTGGAAAGTTTCGGAAGTTATTATGTTACCGAAACCAGCTAAATCGCCCAATGGAGCTAAATTGTATCCCCCATATCACAGCTTCCAATAATTTCAAAGCTGCTGGAGAGACTCCTACTGAGAAGAATAATAATAGTAAGTAGAGACCTAATACCGGATCACCAATTTGGATTCAGATTCAACAAATGATCAGGTTCATAAATACTATTGGAAAGGTTTTAGAAGATATACAAATTTGTTTGACCTTATTTCTGGATATGGCAGCTGCTTTCGATAAGGCATGGCACGACAAGAAGATGGGTATTCTGGAATGAGAGATGTAAGGGCAGGAATCAAATCAGCGTTCTGTGGCTTACGGCAGTCTGGTCACGTAAGCATAGCAATGTTTGCTGACGACACCGCAATCCGTGGAAGAGGCGACGAATAGACTTCAATGTTCAAGTGAAGAAATTCACCAGTGGACCAACCGATGGTAAAGCAAACTTAATGAATTTAAATCTGCTGATGTCAACTTTACGAACAAACTATCGGTCTACCATCAAGCAGCTTAAACGATATGATAGTTCCATATACGAGAACTCTGCTAAATGCTTGGATATGATACTGGATGTTAGTTAAGCTTAAACAAAACACTGATCTACAATCATGTCCTAAAGCTGATCTGACTAAATGGCATTCAGCTTTGGGGTCCTACTAAGAACACTTACATCAAAATTATACAAAACTTTCAGAATAAGGTAATTCGGGGTGTAGTCAAAGCAACCCTGGTACATACGAAATAGTGAATTGCATTGTGATTTGGGGATTCCAAAAGAAAAAGATTTGCAACGAAGTATGAATCAAGGCTAATTAAACATGTCAATGCGGAAGCCACTCAACTACTGGATAATGAGCATATGGTGCCACTCAACTACTGGATAATGAGCATATGGTTAGGAGACGAAAGGGTATATGAGCAGCTAACTATCAATGGACAGACATTGGTGCATTGAAGGATCAACAGTTACCACATTATAGTTTAGTTTATCAGAATTCAGATGTAAATTGATGGTTAGACTTGAAAGACGAGTTTCAATTTAATAATAAAAACAATTGGCTTGAGTACTGTTCTCATAAGCTGAATGGATAACATTATGGGACGAATTGAAGGCTTCCTGGACGAATTGCAAACCTATAACGCTTCATTTGTTCTTTTACAAAAAGTATTCCAGTTTAGAGTAGATCATTATATAGACCTCACAAAGTAAACCTTACAAGTAAATGTAAGAACTTAAACTTCTATCCTGATAGAATTAACATAGGATGACGGAAACTAACGTTTTAACCGACGTTATAATTTATTATTAAGGGTTCACTTCTCCAATGCTCACTAGAGAACCACATTCTCAGAGACCTCGAAATTGATACGACTACACGGTCAACAGAATACATAAAGATATTGTGAAAGTCTACTGTAACTTTTTCTCTTGCAGAATTTGGATTGACCCGCTAGTAGGAATAATTCATGGCTGTCCTAGAATCTAGGGCCTTTTCTTATCGACGACTTTTAACACTTTCGGTTTAATAATGCATACAAATATTTGAAATGGCTCAGTTCTCCAGTGGTTACTATATAAGCACTCTCTCAGAGACCTCCAGATTGATACAACTATACACGGTCCTTAGAATATACAAAGAAAAATGTGAAAGACTCCTGTAACTTCTGTTAGTCTCCGAAGCATCATCGATCATACTTTCTCTTACAGTATTTGGGTTGTTCCAACTGTAGGAAACACCCATTGAATTTGAGACTTTTGCGTATGGACGATTTTAAACTCTTTCGACATATGAATGATGCATGCGAATCTTTAAAAGGGCTCACTTCTCCAGTGGTTACTATAGAAGCAATATCTCAGAGTCTTCAAGAATGATACGGCTTCACGGTTTCCAGAATGCGCAAACAAAATGTGAAAGACTCCTGTTAATTTTAATACTCTCCGAAGCACCATTGATTATCCATTCTCGTACAAAATTGTGTTGTTCCGCCTGTAGGAAACACTCACGGCTGACATTGGATCTGAGGCGTTTCGTTATGGAAGACTTTAAACACTTTCGGTTTATGAATGATGTATAAGTATATTTATAAGGGTTCACTAAAGAACCATTCTCTCATAGACCTAAAGGTTAATACGAATACAGAATACAAGAGTTTAAACTGGTCATGTTTGATAACAAAATCTAGCGAGCATAGCCTCGTTTCTCAAAAAAGCTTTCGATCCACAAAAGGCGCAACCCCAACCCTTTATTAAATAGTATAGTGTTTCAACCCTGTTGTGATATTAAATTTTTTTAATTTTTTATTTTCAGATTACGTTGTTTATTAAGGCAGTTGCAACGTGGTGAAATATCCGCGGAATTATTACAAAAAAATCTGCATTATGCAGCACGTGTCTTAGAAGCTGTATTCATTGATGAAACAAAGTAAGTCTACATTTTATTATATTCATATATTTATTCAAATATAAAATTATATCAAACAAAATATTTAATCTTTTGAACAACACGATGAAACGAAAGAAAAATGAAAGGCAGGGAGGGGGGTAAAACCATATATACTTATAGATTCGAATAAGACATTATATAGCTTTTTGTTATACATACATCAAATCGATATATATGTATGTGTGTTCTTAAAGTAATATTCTGACATTTTACCCTTTAGCCAAATACAACAACAAAATGAATTAATTATTCAATATATTATATGTGTAAGATTGAGGATGCGAAAGATGATACACATATGATGATGAATGCAAAGATTCTACCTACTTTCGTTATTAATACACGTCAACAACAAATACGAACCATCTTATGGTTTTGAATATATGTTTATATATATAAGAGATTTTCTTTTATAATTTTCACTTTAATTTTTAATTTTCCTTTCAATTATACATATGTTAAAAGCGCACGAGCTTTACGTACAATTATTGAACGGTTTTGGGAATTCAAACTTTTCATAAAATGGGAAAAACATATTTTCCAATTTATGTATTTTTACATCTACTCTCACCATGGACCACTTTTGTACCACAAATTAATTACATTTTTATAGTTTAAATTATTACGTTCAAGAAATCGTATTTTGTATGTTTTGTTATGAAATAATTATTTTGTGGTTTAGTTTTGGTCCAGACTATATGCTTTTGAAAATGTTTAATTAGAAAATCGCAGCATGGGGCACAAGTGTGCAGTATCCGCTAAATATTTAGTAAACATTATTAGTCTCATGAAAATTGAATAAAATATTGGAGATTATAAAGGTATCAGACCGATCGAATTCATCAGTATTCAAAAATACGATTTGGTTAGTTCGATAGAATATTTAGACTTGCATAACCTCAGAATTGGAACGACTCGCACCATCATTATTATCTATGAGAAATAGCCTAGTGCCGTGCCAAACCCTTTATGAATTAAAAGAGACTTTATAACTGACTGACAATTAGGCCTAGAATTGAGCACTAAGGAACTGTGGTATAAGTTGGAGAGCTGCAAACAAAGTGGACCCTATTATAAAGAATCCTAAAATAATTTTGATAGAGATGCTTAATTATCGAGTATGACTAAGAAAAATGTCGACCAAGACCCTCATTTGAGTACATAGGTAGCTTCAAGTTGGGTTCACTGTAGGCGTTCATGTCAAAAAACAAATAAATTATTCACAAATTCAATAATCCGTCACTCCACAATAGAAATTAACTAAAATCGAAAACATTTCGATTTAACTATCTGTGATTCGTTAGAACTACTGTTGCAACACAATCCGACAAATACCAAGTACAAACGTATATGTCTGATGAGATGGAATTGATATTTTCCTTTAGGAGTTCAAGCATAAATCTCCTATCACTTACAGCACAGTATTATCAAATCCTACTGTTCAGTATTTTATGTCGAACTTGAATCTGATGTTATTTATTGAGCTTGTGCTGGCATCGGATGCCAAACAAGTAAAGTACCAAGTCATACTAAGATTTAACCAGGACATAACCATTTTCCATCATCGAGGTTCGAAACGACGAACAACTTCACTTGGAGTGGATTAGTCAACAATTTTTGACTTACGGTTGATAGAGGTGTCAAGTCATTCCAGGCTTAAATCTATCTGAGCAAATTTCTTCATTAAATATTTACCATTGCTAAAATATATAGATGGTTCAGAACCAAATAGGCAATAAATTCAAACAAAGAAGATTAATAAAATGTTTGTAGTTCCTAACAAGTTTGGGGTAAACACAAAAAATGAATTCCAAGAAAAAGAGTGAAGTTGTAGTCAGGACTGCAGTAATTACTTTCCTTTAAAGGAGCATTGTGGCTTAATGCTTACTATACAAGAAAACACAAAAAGAATGTGCTTAACATTGAAGTCAAACTGCTACAGTTAAGTAAAATCACATCAACGACTAAGAGCCTAAGAAAAAACAAAAGCACACCACCCTAAGCGCTTTTGACAGATAAGCCATCTATAGCTCTATTTTGACATTGCCCACTAACAATTCTTTATTATTCTTGACAATACGTGTATGCAGAGCAGATTCTAGGGAGAATGTAGGCCTTAAGTAAGATAGATGACAAAATAATTTATTTAATTTTCATGAGACAACCGGCAAAAAGTAAATTTTCCAGAATTTATAACGTTTGTGGGAATGTTGGCAAATACTTCCAGCCCAACAATGGGCCAGATGATTTTCTTTTTATTAATACTACGGAAACATTTCAATAGTTGTATCTCTCGTATAAGGCTATGTATTTTTGGAAAATTAAAAATTAATTAAATATTTTTTATAGTTTAATTTTAATAATTTTAAATTTACAAAAACAAAATTAAAATTCAACATTTGGAATGAATATATGAAATTTAAGTTTTTATTTATTATGTATTATGTGCTAAAACAAATATAGTAATGATGGAAATCGAGAGCGTATCAGCTGCAGTAGTGAACAAAATGAATCGCGTAAAGGTTCTCAGAAAGCACCTCAAACACATAGTGGTCCTACGGGGCCACCGGGACGAGGTGCTGTACAAAGACGACGACTACGTACACCAGTTTGGGCAAGGTCTCTGTCAAAATTTAAATCAAATCAACTTTTTGTTTTTAAGTTTTTTTTATATATACTAAACATAATTAAGAAAATTAATTAATAACCTAACCTATAAAAAAAAAACAAACAAAATAATAATAAACAATAAAATTAATAAGTAATTAAATAATTATCACGAGTGTGCGTGAATATTTTTGCCTGCCTATATATCCATACAATAATATCATTGTAATTTTTTGACTTATGTACTGTCCATATATATAATAAGTGTGCAGCTAATGCAATTAATTACTTCATTTAATTTTAATTCATTTTATCGCATGTGATATAAATTTTATTTAATTTTTATTTTTAATTAGTTTCTCAAAACTTCTTAATTCATGTGCCGAGTAATCAAAATGGAGCAGTACCAAAATGGTAGTTTATGTAATTGAACCACTTAAAATCTTCGTAGGACTAGAAAATACAAATACTTATTGAATATTATTGGTAGCATTCCTCTACCAATTTCGGAGTTCGTATACTAGAGACTAAGCATCTCCTTAGCTACCTAGCTATCGCTGTATACATTGCTATACCTTTGAGTGACTGAAGCGGTTAATTATATTAAACATAACTTCACCGCTCAAACGTCGCCAAGACCGTTCTGTTACTCGTAAGCTAACAGGGTTCACCACCACCACGAGAATGCAAGGTTGGGAATAGAGAGGAGAGGCTAGAGCTGCCTGCATTATATGAGCGCATCATTCCCAGTTGCGATACTATATATATATATATATATATATATATATATATATATATATATATATATATATATATATATATATACACATATATATATATATATATATATATATATATATATATGTATATATATATATATATATATATATATATATATATATATATATATATATATATATATATATATATATCTTATTGTAGGGATTCCAAAAATCCACTTGCTTCTTTCCACGAAAGTTTATTATCTATGACACAATTAACTTCTTCACCAATACTATTTCACTACAACTTTTATTAGCGATAACTAGGCTTTTTCTCGATTTTAACATATCGCTGTTCCAATTCAATTGAAACTCTACACTTTCTGTTCGCTTATTTATACGTAATTGACCTGCTTCTAGGTCATAAGTAGAAGTTTCCTTTTGTTTATTACATATTTCGCATGTATACTGCGTTCATGCTGCTTAGTTTAGCATTTAGTTATTCTATTGAATCTGAGATGTCACCCGCGTCAGTTATACCCTCCACCTAAACTTTCCGGAATGGTTCTGTACAGAACCATACTTTCCAGATTAGCATCCTTTTAGTTTTCATCAAAGTCCTCTTTGAGTTCAATCCTTTGAGTTCAATCAAAGTCCTCTTTGAGTTCAATAGATTAAATCATTGATTCTCGTAATCATCTTAAATGATCCTTCCCAGCCAGATTGTAGCTTCGGTGATAAACCTCTCTTTCGTTGTAAGTTGTGAAACCAGACTAACTGTCCTTTTTTAAATAATCTACTAACTGTACGGATGTCATATTGTGCCTTCATCCTATTGCTTGGTAGTTTTATCCCTTTTACTGCCTCATCCCGTTCTTTGCTGAGTTTTACAACCCTCAACCTCTCCGTAATTATTTCTTCTTCCAATTCACCGCAAACTTCTGTTGAATGCCTCAATATAATTCTCCGGACGATTGGTTATTCACTATTCAATTGCAGTTGTAGCTTAAAAACACGAATTCCTTCTTTGATATAAAGTCCAGGCCCAAAATAACCTCATCGACTATATCTGCCGCCAAAACTTCATGACACAAGTCCTTTTTACCAATTCATATATAGTCACTTCCTTTATTACCTTGATTTCTGCACTTTCGCTGGTTGCTGTATCTAGTGTCGTTACACAGCTCTTCCGTTGATTTCTCCAGTTAATGTTAAGCCATCACTACCTAGTGTCAATTGTTGAACAATCATTACCACGTACGTTTAATTTCAAAGCTTTCCTTTGAAATATGACCAAGTTTATCACATAACATTCCAGATCGAAACTTTATTGATAGCGAACCAATTACTGGTTTGTTGTAATCTCTTGAATCATAATTTTCTGGTTCCAATCCGACTCATCATATTTTTACTCTTGGTGTTATCATCTTATAAGCATTCTCGGTCATTAAACGCACAAGTAATGGTCTCAGCAAATGCTGATTTTAGTGCTAACCGATCGTCGTATTTATACATCACGAATACCATCAGTAAATGATTTTTTGTTTTTTTCTCTCGGTATATTCGGGAGACATATATTGTAATGTGTGAGATGCACTGTTTATTTGACAGGTCTATTTGACATTATACTATCTCAACTTTGGCATTATAGAGGCGGACATTTCACGAAATTTCTCTCACTTCGGATATAAAATGGTGTGGAATTTTCTCTTGGTGTTCCAGCCATACTAACGCCATATTACGATCTTTCTTTTGTTCGATCATCATCGGCTAGCATTACGAGTTTTAAATTTACTTGTCCGGTTTTCAAATTTTCTTTCTAAACCATTGATCGTTTGTAGCTTCGCTGCCAAACTACCCTATATCAAAATTTCCAGATGATACGGTATATTCATTTGAAGTACTTTGAAAAATAGTTGTTCCGGCATTTACTGCCCTTTCTATTGTATCCTCCACAATTAGTGCCCTAAAATTAAACTCATACTGGTTTGAATACACATTTACTGCCCGTTGTAGGAAACGCTCGTACGCACAGCTCGTTTTAAGTTCCGACACTTTTAATTCTTGTAGTTTCAAGTTCCTTTATTCACAATCACACCGCTAATATATATATATATATATATATATATATATATATATATATATATATATATATATATATATATATATATATATATATATATATATATATATATATATATATATATATATATATATATATATATATATATATATATATATATATATATATATATATATATATATATATATATATATATTGACCGTCTCGCAATCGTTAATTATATAACTAAGTGTTTAATGCATAGCTTTTCCTGGTTTAGGTTTCAAATGATGAAGTTAGCCTTCTTCCGTAGTTGCCCTTAAGCATCTAGCCTTAAAAAAGGGTTAATCTCAATAAACAAATTGTAAATTCTTTACTTGACAAATTTTTCTTAATTGAACAAGACTGTAATATGAGTCCGACTATTTTTTATGTGTATATAGCCTAAACTATGACCCTTTATAAATTTTAGTTGCCTTCCAAGGAAACTTACTGTTATTTCAAGTCTTGTTATATCACGAAGTTACCTTTGTTCTGATTTCAGAAGTGCTGGTAATAATTAGTCAGTTATATGAATGGTGTTTTCATCTAATCGTGGGGTAAACTCTGTACCCTTCGAATGTGATAAGCCATTCATTTATATCTAATAATGGTACAGTCCATTTGAAAATATGTATAAGAAAATAGATTAACAATTTTGTAAATTCCATCGAAACGTTTGCCTTACCATAAATCAACGCTCAAGTATATAACCAAATTCTAATTCTACGTTAACTATATATTTGCGATACACAGACATTTCGTTATTTAAATTCCAATCACAAATATTTTACTTATATACAAATATTGTACACATCTAATATATAAGATATACAGAATACAAATGTATCTTTATGAAATTTCCCTATATATTTTTTTTTTTCATTTTCTAATCTTTGAAACAGACAGATTCTGCGTGTCGAATGTGTATTTCCATATATACATAATACTGAATAAATGAAAAATTCTTAAGAAAACTGGATTGAATGAAAAATTGGTACTCGTTCTCTCCTCTTATTGCTTTCATCGTAAAAATTAAAATGAAAAATCTTATTTGTTCGTGTATCTTCTTTATGCATAATCTTGCGAACGTAACAGAAAATGGGTAAGCTATTTCACAATGTACTTATACTAAGTGTTCCATAAACACTGTTATTATTCGAATTAATTTCAAATGAAATGTTTGACCTCAAAAATAATGTTCAACTCTTATTATGAGCCAGACATCTTTTGGCCAGATACACATCATTGCCCAATTTGTGACCAGCTATAAGCATCATCTCATTACCCATTACTTTCCTTCTACTTTCATCATTTTCCTCTCGTAATACCTTAACTATGTCGATGTAGAATGTAGACATTAATCCATCAGAATATTCGTAGTTGTGAGGTCCAATTGGTTTGGTTTAGATGACATTCTCAAACTTGACCATTAAGTCCGATTTATGAACCTTCCAGTGGTTCCGCCATTCACAAACAAATAATTTATTTTGAGAGAAATATATATCTCAAACTGAACAACATTTAACTGAGACAAGAGAGTGTACAAAATATGGCAGTATCTTGCAAAAATATTCAAAACGTTTTTTAAAACTCATAAGTTGTGTTGTTCCGGCATGTGGTTTGTATATTTCGCCAGATGTTGTATCTGCATAGCAGCAAGGACAAAATGTACACCTACCTCTTTGTTACAGACGATCGGGACACATTGATACTATTTTCAGGCTTGACTACTGTCTTGCCCCAGAAAAAAAAACCAAGTATTTATAATATGAAAAAAGGTCAGGTATGCTCGAAGGATTGTCTCAGTACGATGATCAGGAATGAGTCAAAAATTAATTATTTCTAATATGATTAGACCAGTTTTGGGCGAATCTTGTCATCGCCCTTAACTTTATGCGGTGATATTAAAATGTTGTACTACTCATATAAGTTTATTTTGTACTGACTAGCCATGAAGCTTAGTGATGGAAAACAGTTTTGGACTATAGTTCGGACGTCACAGATACTTTGCTCAACAAATCCTCTCTACATGGAATATCTTGAAAATAGGAGCTTAAGGAAGAATTTAATCATCATAAGTGTACGAATAAGATAAAAGAGAAAGGCTAGTGCACGAATGAATGTAATCCTCATAGCACCACTTTTAAACAAAATGATCGCACTCTGAACATTCATGAAAAACTTATAGTAGGCTTAGCTTATGTAATACTGGTCACAAAGTGACGCATTTTTTTATAAGTAACGATCATTTAATATTTCGAATTTATTGTGCTTTCCGCTTAGTTAAGAGCTCAAATGATCCTATAAACTTTTTACATATCACCTATAAATCAACTCCGTTGAGAATAGGAAGGTTTAAACTAAACAAGATTCTGCATCAAAGTTGGTTTGAAAGTAACTTCTTCCCAGGTTACTATTAAGGTTTGCATGTGGTTGTAAAGAGCTTTTTTCATTTAACATGCACCAGATTTGCCATATAACAAGGCGGTAAGCTTCCAAACTGGCTTTGTGGGATACATTGTATTAATCTTGTCGATTCTTGGACCAAAACTCAAAAACATTTCAAAGTGTTAAATTTACTTGTCTTCGATAATTTAAATGTATGTAATTATTGGTCTAATACTAGGCCTAAATCGAAGGTAAGCATATACTAGGTCAGATTGACAAAGCCTAAACTTTCTGGGAATCCCAACTTGGGAAAAAATTAACCTAAAGCACTTAAGTTATTAGAGTATACCACACCATTATATTAAGGTTGCATAACTCCTCGAACACTCCTCTAACCCAGCTCTTAACTGGTAGGGGAGTGCCTGAAATTTCTGAATCTTCTTGATTGTTACAACAAGGTAACGGTCCTGTTCCCACCCATTGTGACATTCAGGGCAACAAAACTACAGACTATACTCTCTTACCTCTTCACATAGTGTAAAAAAAATTAAAATCGTTGTCCTCTCGAATTTAAACTACCCATACTTATCGTAAGGCGAGATAATTTGTCTGATGGCTTAACCCGAAGCTAACCAATTACGTACTTTCATTGGAAAAGAAAAACTTGAGAATAGTGATTCAAAAGTAAGATTCATCGCATGGTACTTGCCATATGCAACGAATGTCTTGAGAATTTTGATGAAAGCTTACACTTCATCAGAAGTTGCCCAGCTTTCGATCGTGCTAGATCCCTTGTGTCCTACTCCAGGAATATTCCTGTAAATCTTTTGCCTCTGTCCTAGTTCAAACTGCTCTAGCTTGTTAAGTTAAGCGCATCTGTGTGCTTTGACGAAATCCGAGGTTTCCACCATTGGTCCTTTGTGGCATTGAGTTCAGAAGCTCAAACGGTTCCAGCCAACTTTAATAATAAAATAGAGTTGCAACATCTTTTGAAAAGATCGGTTCAGTTCAGTATGACTTTTTCAAAGCTTTTGGACAAAAGACTGAAAGTGGGTTGCCCCTATAATATATATGTATACATCAGTTTTCTGTTAATAGTTTTATAAAGTAAATCTTAATTAAATAAGTTTTGTATCAAAAAACCCACAAAACAAATAAATTGAGTCATGCAGTAATGTCACCATATCATAGCAAAAAAAACTAACATTTCTGCTGCCAAATGAACAATAAAGCTATCATAAATCTTTAGTTTTATATAACGAAAGCTTTTTTTCAATTTTTATACTTTAATGCGGGTAAATTCTTTAAAACTGTATAATATTACAAACTATTCTTTTATTTTAATGCCGGTTGTTATTGTTTGGGGTTAGTACCAAGAAGAAGTCGTGTATATGTACAGTGATCGAAATAATTAGAAGTACTGTCATACCTCGTTATGTGTAATGTGGACGATCATATTTTGGGAGAAATGTCAACATTACCAAATCAAAGAAATCGATACCAGGACTGAAAACAAAGCAGAGAGAATCTGGTAGAATATCGGGGAAGGATGAGCACATGGACCTGCAAATACTTGAAGAACCTGGTGTAAATAACTGGAACTCGTGGTTCTCCAGACACTCTATAATGATTTGAGCCACAAGTGGCGAAGGCTATATGTGTTTCAAGGCAATGTGTCAAATTGCTTCAAAATCGAGATAACATTGACAATCAATGACCTGCAATTCTCGTTGGGTGTATGTGTGATAAATCTATATAGACATAACGAAAATATTAAGATCTTGTTAACAGACCAAACGGTACAGTGGTGAAAACTGTTTCTCTTCGAAGGGGAGGTATTAAGTGCAAATCGTAACGGATGAAAAAAGGGAATTTTCACAATGTCCAAAAAAGAAACCTCAGTAACGGGATATAATAATGGTTCAAATCAAAATAGCCTCTGTTGCTCTCAAAATCATTGAGCCTAAAACCAAATATCTGATCTCTTTTTTAGAAATTAAAGAACAATGGATTTCGGTAGTAGTCGCCACATTTTTGAGGGAGTGACGATGTTCAAGTAGCTTGAATCTCTCCATTAGGTCCACTTCCAAGATTGAAATATGTTGGCTGTGTAGATTAGCTGCAATTGTACAGAGATGGTGGTCAGCATGACCGATGAGTTCGAAAGATGGATTTTTGCATTGATCAGAAAGGTCATCCATATTTGTTTATATGAGATCATGTCATGTGATTGATGTATGGCAAATGAATATTGTTATAGGAAAAGTTATGATGAGATTCACATGCCGATGATGATTGGTCACATGGTACATTGAAATAGATATATGTGCTTCTGTTTTGTCTAACGTCACCATTTCTCGAAATACATATTAACGACATTAGTTGAGGTATGACTGTATATCAATTGTATTATTAACAATGGAAAGATTCGGTTTTTTATAATCTGTTTTGATGCCCTATAATCCCAACTCTTTTGCGGTTCACTTATTTACGTCCTACCTTACGGCATTACAGCCAAATCGAGGACGTACGGTTATAGATCCGATTTACGTCGAACCATCTGCACATTGTATAGCTCCATGCCAGCCTATAGTACTGACACGAAAGATGGGTTGGCCCATGAGTTCTGCACTCCAACAGGGGATTATAGATATGTTCATTCATACCACCGATCGTAATCAGGTAAGATTCTGCTAACCTCAGATTCAATTTATCCTTTTAGTTTCTAGTGAAAATTATATAAATTTCCACCACTGTACTTATTGAAGATATTCATATTGTATTGGAAAATACAAACCATCCACTATATATCTATGTACTTATGAACACTATTTTGTAATACAAAACATGGCATTTCCATTAAATTCTGTATAAAATGTTGAAAATCGTTTTGTTTTGGTTGTTTGATAAATAAAAAGTTTATCCGACTAGCTATCATTTTATTATCGAACGACATATAAAAGCTCATACATGTAGTTATTATTTTTGTATTTATATAGATCACCACTCGGATAAGCGCTTTCGAGAAGCTCTGCTGCTATTCGTTTGTAAGATTTATACATGATAAATTGTTTAATGACCAAGCTTTTGTAGTAAAGCATAAACGTATACACATTAAAAATAAAAAGCATATTAATATATGCATATGTTGAATGTGTAATAATCATAAAATACAACAACAACAAATTATGATAACATATTATATTTATTGTACATATATGCATTATGCACAGTATGACGTTTCGTTTTGGATTTACATATATACGAAATGCATAAAATGTACATATCGTACACGTCTATGTTTATAGCGAGCCATCGTATACAAAGTGTTTTTCGATTTCGGTTTGAATTATTCGATGAACACGACATTTTGTATAAATTTTAAATTGCAAATTGTGGGATAAACCATATCTTTGCTTGGTGGGAGGATATTGTGTGAAGTCGTCCTAGAAATTGGATTTTATGTATTCTTTTTTAGTGTCGTCGTTGAATATAATCAACTTATTTTATGTAATAAAATAGAAGATACTGTGAATTATGGTTTAATGTTGTAAACAAATTAGATATAGAAGTTGGATGATGTGCCATTTTAGCTTGAACAAGTAAATCGATATTAGATTTAACGACTCACCACTATTTTGATTTGAACCATTATTATGCCTTTAGGAATTATATTATTTGGTCGTTATCAATCAATTTTATTATCTGATTTAAATGGAAAACATTATATGTTTTTAAAGCTAGGGATGCACCAGACGAAATTCCACCTCCAACGCAAACAGAAATTCGCTATGTGATTCTCTACGGTTTTCGACGTATACTAAAGCCGCTTGCACCATCTCTACCGACTATTTCCAAGAGATTTCTACAATTCCAGACAGGACATTTCCCTTTGTCTACAGAACACCAAGAAATTGACCAAATTTTTCTACTGATTACATTACTGTGGCTCTGGTGAAGCCCAAAGTTGACGGCCTTGAATGCAATGGCTGTATTGCGAATATTAAATAATGATTTGGATCAGATGATCGATTCCTTTGACCGTAATGGTTGCGCCGTCTTCATTCAATGTCTTCGATAGTTTCAGGTGTACGCACTGTACGAACACACTCACGTGTCTTTGTTTTGGAAATAAATTTCCAATAAATCTCAAAGTTGCTGAAGCGTAAATCGATGTATTTCGTTCACTGGAAATAATATACTGAATCTTGTGATAGAATAGATTGACATAACCGGATTCGAAATAACCGGTCGTTCAATTAAATCCGATAAATGGCCCACCCGTTATATAATAAGGTTATGTAATAAATTTCCGGAAACCAAACAGCATTCCATGGTATCGAGCCCAACACGAACAAACCCACTCGCAAAACCTAAGCAACCAAAATCTGCAACAAATGTAATTTAACTGCTATTTTCTTGAAAAAAGGGTATACGACTGCTTACCAAAAATGTGCATAGATTTGTTGGAAAACAGGAAGAAGCATTTGCGACGCTACTGTTTGCTTCATGACAACGCGCCGTCCCACAATGCTGAAATAATGAGTCACTTTGATTCATCGAAGAACTATCCCCAGCTTATGGTTTCTGGTTATTGCCAAACCATCTTTGGGTTATGATGTGTCCCTATAAATCCAAGTCTTTCACTTTCTAACGCGTGAGAGAATATAAATATCCGCAATGACCCGAAAGCATTTTCATATACAATGATCATTCTACAAGTAAATTCAACTAAGTTATGGGTAGGCACTATACACATGATACATCAATAAATTGTTTGGGAGTTTTGCAGAAAACCTCATTAACATCATTTTGTTAAATAAATAATGATTCGTAAACGGTCCCATATCTAGATCTCTGGAATTATCTTTTGATCTTAACGGCCCTTGCAGTAATGTGAATGGTGATCTTGTAACTTGGGAGATATTAGTAACTTGGGAGATTTAATTACTTGCATTGATCTAAAATACTTTCAAATGTTTAAATATATTTCTATTTAAAATTTAAGCGTCGCATTCTCAGCTTTCGGTTTGATATACATCTTACCGATATAAATTTGGAATGCCTTTTTTGACGAGAACCACTTCGCTTTTGCTTTTTTCACCAGCGCCACGTCATGATATTCTCCACTCAATTCACCAATATTTATCAGCTGTCTCCTTGTAAATGGTTGAGCTTTTTTGTTGAATGAACACTAATTTTCATTTAACTCTTGGTAGTTGTCCATAAGCGTGATAAACTGGTTTAATCCTTGTCTACGATTACCTCGTACGCTTCACTTTCATCCAATCGCTTTGCAAGTCCAAACATTATTCCAAACTAGTTTGATTATATCGTTTCGTTTGAATTCCGGATATATGACAAGCTTTATTCAAATCCGGTGGCTGTTTTAAAGAAACCATTTCGCTTATGGCTGAGTTGTTGTAATCTTAAGACCTTGACCTTCCACGACTCGCACTCCTTTTGTCTATAGTTCGTTTAGTTTTGACACTCCTCATCAAACCAATCATTTGTAGGCTTAGTTTTCACTATACCGAGAGTTTGCTTGGAAACAGCGACAACCGAGGGTTTCCATACTTCCTAGATAGTGTTCACTTCATCAGAAGGTGATTAGAGGTGATTAGATTGCAAAATGCTTACTAATTTTGTTGAAGTACCGTCGTTTGAAATAATGGTCATTGCCTACTAATTTTGTTGAAGACAGAAACGATCTTACGTCTTGGACAACCCTAGCTCCTTCTTTTGAAATCAACACATGATCAATTTGGCTTTGGTATGTTTTACGTGGATGTGTCTATGTTTCCAAATGGATGTGACGAACGAATGCACTTGTCACTTTGAGATCATGAGCGATCGCAAAATATATTATTCTGTCTTCATTTTCGGTCGTAATTTCGTGTAGGGAGTATACGGATCTATATCTGATTTCTACCAGATTCTAAATTCACCGATCACCAATCTCATATCGTGGTCGTGTATAGAGCCAATCAGATTATTCAAGTTACAATGAAATGAAATGAGTCTTTATCCTGGGGTTGGCTTACATCAGTTGGCACAGGTACACAGACAATTGACTGATTGGCTAATCTCATCTGCAAGCGAAGCTTATAAATACTATTATCGAATTTTTTCATCCTACAGAGCAATGTATAGCTTTTTGACACATGATCTGCCATCGAGTTTACTGGAGAACCACGAGTTCCATGGCCAATCAATAATCTTGTGTCCGGGTACGTAAGCGGATGTTCATTGTTATTTTTGCGGTATCCGATTTTGTTTGTTTTTTAAACAAAATGGATACGGGTCGTGAGCTCAACCTCGAGCCAACCCTACTCTTAAGAGAATCCTTTAAAACATCTGTGCTTGATTTAAAATATTTGATTCGTTGCATTTTGAACCGAACATTTTGTTTTCTGTTAAGACATTTTTTGCAAGGCTCTGCAAGCTTCTAATTCTTTAGACATTCTGCAATTACTAGATGATTGTTTTGATACAGGAAACTATATTTTTCTAGATTTGATTGTAAAGATAAGCTGATGACAACAAATGCAATTGGTGCAGTTAGATCGGGTTCAGCCAGTTAAATTCGTCCGTTTATTATATTATTTATGGTCCTGGAGAAAATACACCTTGCTGTATAAATTTTAATCAGGGCGCATATCTGGCTAAGCACTTGTACATATCAGGTTTTCCGATAAGAGTGATATGGTTTCTTTAAAAAAAACACACTAATTGTTAAAGAAATTGAAATGTTTTTTATTTAATGTGAAGTACAATGAATACAATTAAAAACGTCATTCAAATGGCCTCCACGACTTTTTCTGCTGGAACGAAATCGATGAACCCAATTTTCGAGTACTTTTTCTACTAAATTAAGTCGTATGTCATGAATAGCACGTGCAATATTGACTTGTAAAGCTTGAAGAGAGTTTGGTTTATTACTTAAGACCAGTGACTTAAAATAACCCCACAATAAATAGTCTAATGGTGTTAAATCACAACTTCTTGGAGGCCATTCAATATCACAATTTCTTGAATAATTATCGAATCTTCAAACTATTCTCGCAATAATTCAATTGTTGCACTTGCTGTGTGGCACTTAGCCCCGTCTTGTTGGAACTAAAAGTTGTCAAGATCAACCTCTTCCAATTTCGGTCATAAAAAGTTGTTTATCATCGATCTATACCGATCTCCATTGACATAACGGTCTTACCAGCTTCATTCACACCAAACTGTCAATTTAGATTTTTTTTTTGCACCACTTCGTGAGTCCATTTAATATTAAGGACGTTATGTAATTCCTCGTTGGTTACGTAGTGGTAAGCATTTGTTATTGCCCGTAGAAACTTGTTTTGGCTGTGTTGAATAATTAAACGATTTGATTGTTTAGTGCATCCCCAGAGTTGAATGCCATACGTCCAAATTGGTTTAATTATCGATTCGAAGATGAGGCTTTCACAGTGAAAGTTAGCTTAGAATATCTTCCTATCAGCCAGTACATCTCGCGTTGTTTTATTCCAATTTGCTCTGCTTTTTGTTTAACGTGGTATTTCCAGTTCAATCACGAATCAAGATTCAATCTGAGATATTTAGCAGATTTAGATTGGGGAATTCGTAACCCGTTGAGATATGTATGGAGGTTACGTGTATGTAACCTGTACTGATTTAAGCTCGTTAAGCTTTATTTCCAATCCCTGGTCTATTGGCTGATTTTATCGAGTTCTTGTGTAAGTATTCAACTGCATTGATTGAATGATTCACTTGATGTCAATACTGCTGTTTCATCAGCAAAAGTTCCGATGAAGGTTGTTTCCGTTGTCGGTATATCGGAAGTGTAAATTAGATATAAGATGGGCCCTAATACGCTACCCTGGGGCACCCCTGCTATGGCTCAGTAAAAGTTGGAGTACGTTTCTTCACGAGATACTCTAAATTTTCGATTGGAGCGATACGACTCTTATCTTGTAGATAAGGCTCTCATTCCACATTCTATCAAAGCCTGTTATACATCTAGGAATGTGGCAGGACAATATTTCTTCTCTTCAAATGATTGTTCAATCTTTGCAGTCATGCGATTATCTTGGTCAATTTTTGAATGTTTATTTCTGAATCCAAACTGGAAGTCAGGTATCATGATCATTGGTTTTATTCGTTTCAATAATAACTTCTCAAACAACTTTGAAATAGTTGGTAACAAAGTGATCGGCCTGGTTGATGCAATTTGCTCAGCTATGGTTTGTCTGGTTTCTTTATCATGATAATTTGTGCAACCTTGAAACACTCAGGCACATATGTTAGTCGAAAGCAAGCATTATATATATATATATATATATATATATATATATATATATATATATATATATATATGTTAATATAATGACTTCTCTCTTTTGATAACTCCTTTAAGAACCTTGGAGAAATTTCATCAATTCCAGGTGACTTTTTGAGATTCAAATTCATATCAATTTTTTGCGCAATTTTTTGTGGAGTGACACTTCTGATATTACATGGAGATCTATAGATTGGTTAAGGATAAATCGTAGATTGTATGTAGTGTGGTTGAAATACTGATGCCAGTTATTGTGCAAACAGTTCTGCTTATATTCATTACGTCACACCCATTCTCCATTTTTGTTTCTTATAGTTGGATTATCGGCCTCCTGTATCTTTTAGTTTCTTTCCAAAGGGAATAATTTTTGTCAGCTTCAGGACTAGGTCAAATAATTTTCAGTGCAAGCTTCTTTGTGTTCTTTAATTTAAATCTATTACTTATCTGATTAAAATCTGTTTTGTCAATAATGTTTCTGGTTCTATGCCATATGCGTCGTTTTCTACGCTTTTATCAGTTCTCGAACCGCCAATCAAGATGAATTTTTCATGAATAATTTAAGGATTTTCTTCGCAACAGAATCGACATGTTTGTTTAGCTAACGTCTGTTCAGATAAAACCCATTCCTGTCCTATCTTAGCCCCATTACATGTTTTAAGACATTTGATTGTATTGTTCAGTATTTTCCGAATATTTAAAGGCTAGTTAATCTGTTTTGACAACGCTATCTCAAGAATTCTGCAAGCTCATAAATTTGACAAAACACACGTCTCTAGTCTATATGTATTGTTATTATCATATCAATGCAAGCCGCATTTGTAATTAAGTATTCACACACATTAAATCATAACTATGTTAATAATTTAGGATGTAGAATAAAAATATAATCAGTTAGCTTAGAACTTACAGATTAAAATTAATTAAAATATCAAACGTAATCAAAAGAATTAAAAACTATTACATAAACTATACCATAAAAATCCCACGATTACTCGGTAACAAAATCTTTGCAAGAAAACTTTTTAAATATCAACAAACTTAAAAACACTTTACGATAAAAAGCTTAAAACAAAAAATATAAAATAAAAACTGCTACTATTGTTCGACTACTACACAAAAGCTCTTTAAAAAATAGTTTATTAATAAAACAACAAGAAAGTTTTAATTTTATTTAACAGAATTACAGAACGCTTTATATACAAACTAACTATTTTGTTATGTAATCAGTAACTGAAAAGTTTGTCACTATATGAATTAAGCTTTCATTTGCAAATTATTTTTTTAATTTACTTTTTTGGTTGGAATGCGCCCGAAAGTGTTGAAATTTAAAGCGAATGCATATAAAGCTTTTATTTTTTTTATTTTTTTGGTACAAACTATATTTGATATAAAGCTTTTGCATTTAAAAAAAATAAATTTCTAGATTTAAGTTTGAAAATATAATAATATAATAAAATGGAATGATGGCACCGAACTGTGTTCTCTATATAAAATATGTGTATAAATTAAATATATGTATTTAGTTTCAGTTCAGTGCCGTATATTTGTCTCCATAATATGTTACTATAACATAATGTTTTTTTTTTATAGATTTTCCCCGTGTTTTTTATGTTGTACCTGTACTATTATGTTTTTTTTTATCATTCCGTTTTTATAGATTAATGCAAGGGAAACAACGTCGTTCCATACCAACCACAATAAATAGGTGTGTTTATATCGCCAAGTATGCGCTATAAAAACTATATACAACAAATAAATATCCACATATACTAGTTACATATACAAAATTCATTTTTAATGCAGTTAATTTACGTATTTTGTTACTTTAGTTAAATTTAGTTGAATTTAATTTTTATGTTTTATGCTGAGTAAAGCAGTACAAGAGTAGAGCTGCAAAACGTATTAAATTTATATAGTAACTCTATCGTAACACAAAAACAATAAACTTAATCAAAAGGTCACCTTGAGATCGTACACATTTCGAAAACGTGAAAAGCTTATCGATACAAAAACATAAGTAGATTGTTGAAAGCTGCAACTGCTTTAATTTTTTGTTTCTTCTCAAAAGTCAAAACATCGTTATTTTGCATATGTACATAAAACTATACACACACACACACATACATACATAATGAAACGCTTCACTTGAAATCATAAACATTTACATAATATACAAATAGTAAATCGACGATACATAAAAGAGATGAAAATCTTGAAAAATGAGCAGACGCGGAGGGCATGAACTATACAACAAATTATATACAAACAAAATATTTATGAGGGTTTTTAGGGGTTGCGATTTTGCTAACGAACCATAATATTTATTATGGCATTGTTGAAGCGGGTCAGGTCAACAAGTGTTTTATGTAATTTCTATATATTATATACTAAAAACAATTTACAGCAATAAATTAATTACCTCTCGAAAATAAAATAGACAGCGCGAGCTTTTTGCGCTCCACCATCGTTGAAATTTTAAAATTAATTTATTATAATATTTTATTTTTATTTTTTGTTTTGCATAAAGTCTTAAATACACGAGTACTTAATTATAAAAATAATATTTTTGTTTTTAATCTATAGTTATGTTCTGATGAGAGCTTTTTCGTGTTAATGCATCAACCATAATTAATCTTTATTACAAAAAAATATTATGATTTTTTCAATGAGATGCATTAGCTTTTTGATGAAGTGGTGAAAATTTTTTAGTCAATAAGTTTATTAAGCTTGAAAGTGTAGATAACTTGATGAAAGTTCAGTTAAAGTTCACAAAGTATATAAAGCTTAAGTATTTTCAAGAGGACGTAGGGTAGATTTTCAGGAATTGCACTTTGTTCATAAAAGCTCTCTGTTATAATTTTGAATTAGAGACTTTCCGTTAACCCATAAATAAAATAATCAAGGGGGGTTTTATCATACGATATGAGCGGCCAATTCATCGCTTCAACGTTAAATCGGCTGCACATCAAATAAAATTTTGTATATTTCAATAACCATTGCAGACGTTTGTGGCTTTAATCTCTGTTCAAGTTATGGCTTTAATATAAATTCATTTAACAAGGCTTAGTCTATGTTAGTTCTTATCTCTTATATCGTTGAATCAATAAATCAGCAAAGATCCCAGTCCTTCTTAAATTATGATAGATGTACTTTAAGGATCTTTCTGGGCATTCTCAAAGCGCAAACTGCGAACTGTGGGAGGAGGAAATGAAACAGTTCAGCACTCTTTGTGCTATTGTGTGCCTTATACTCTTCCCATTGACTGCACTGCTTTTTGGATAATAATTCCTATTTGAGGATCAATTTACGACCTTGACGATACCATATATCGTTTACTTCATTAGAAGAATAAACAGATTTCGAGACGTCTGGAAAGGCATGGCACAAAGCACTCGATAATCTTTGAATTGCCTAATTAGATCCGGAAGATCCTTCTTTTTTTATCGCCTATATCTTTTTAATAATTCCCTGCCTATTTCGTTGGAATGACAATCTACTGATGAATTCTATCTGTAACAGTTTTGATGAGTAAGCCTTGACTCCAAGGTTTGTATTGCGGAGCGTTTGTCCGAAAGTATTCGAGACTGCGCACTGTTTTCAGATTTATTATGCTAGCAGCACACGTGAAGCCTCACAGCTAAATACCATATGAACTTAAGTATCATTTTCTACAGTACGACCTTTCAGTACAGATTAAACTTTGAGTGTTTTTCAAATAAGCAAATGTAAAATTTTTTGATTAAGTTTCTATAAACTTAATCAAAAAATTTTACAGAAACTTTTCGGTAATTGACTAATTTTTTGTTGAATTTTCCCGTTATGTCATACCTTATCTAAAGCTTGGACTTTTTGAAAGAGCACTGTGATCTTGTTCTTTGGTTACGCGTTCTTCCCTAAATCCAAATTTACGATCCGGAATGACTTTTTCTCGTTCAGAATTGTCTTCAATTTTTGCAGGAGCATTTTTCTAACAGCTTTAAAAGAGCGGGTAACATGCTTATTGGGTTCATCTTTTCCAGGTTTTGGTTTCATCTTTTCCAGGTTTCGGAGTCATGCTAGTAATTGAAGTTTTTCAGATTTTTGCAAAGTGATCTGTTTTCATTATATCTTGACCATACAAATTATTAATTTGATACATTTGTCTGGTAGATTTGACAGCATTTTCCCATTTATTAGATAATGACAGAGTGCTTTTTTTACATCGATGTTGTCCTTGATCGTTTGTTTGACATTGCATCACTTGTATTTGATTGGCTTGCTTACTTATTAGAATTTTTTCAGGTCCAGTTTGCTCGTTAGGTCTAAACACTGCACTAAGGTGTTAAGCAAATAATTGTTACTTTCTCTACATCACTTGTTGCCCAGCTTCCATCAGAGAGCCCAATTAAAGGAGATGAAAGTGTTAATGAATCGTTGAAAATTTCCCAATATAGTAAATTGACAAACAAGTACCGGATCTACCATTTAGATTGCGGAGAATCTGTTTGGGAAAATTTTAAAAATCCACCAGTGTAAATTTCTGGGGCAATGTCACTTTGAAATATTTGGCATGGACTCCGGAATAAATAAAAAGTAACATCAGCCACGATTTGTAACGTTAGAAGTGGTTGGAGAAAGTACTTCAAAACAATGGTTTCCTTGATAAGACCCATTATAATTTGTACCCCTACCACAAACTCCCTTCTACACTAGACATCGAATCATCCGTAGAATTAAGTAAAGTGATAAAATTCCTTGTCATTTACCTCACTAAGATTGTACCAGAAGACAAGAAGTTCAAATCATGTGAACCATTGTGTCCTTCTCCTCTCCATCTTCGATAGTATGAGAACTCTCCCGTCACAACTCCCACCACTGAAGTACTCTAATGGCTTTTAAGTGATAACATAAATTTTGCTAGACCTGTACAATTTCAGGGTAATTTCAAGGTATGATTATAGCGTTTGAAATGTAGTCGGAATGTTCGTAAAAATGCGAATGTATCTAGTAGATATTATATTATATCTCAACTAGTCTAAACGGGTTCCATTGACCTGAAAGACACTGGAGTGCTCTAGAATACGAGTACTCCAGTGTTTTTCAGGTTAGTGGAAGCCGTAGACTGGTTGAGATATAATAATAACCCCCTTAGCTAACTTTTCTATACATTTGGAACCATTCGTGACTACCCAGGTGGCGCAATGTTTAGTTAAAGCTGCAGCAGTTAGAGCAGGAGATACCGGGCTCCAAATCCCGATAGGGGCAGGATGCAAAAGAAATTTTTCACCATGAGATTACGATCTGTGGTGTGGATGACCACAACTATGATTCCCTGAAGTGCAGAACTATAGGCTGGCATGGAGCTATGCAATGTGCAGATGGTTAGGAAAATCGGACCTATAGCCGTACGTCCTTGAATTGACTGTAATGGCGTAAAAGTAAAGACGTAAATAAGCGAACCGCAAACAAATAGGGAGTCCTTGAGCCCCAAAACAGATTAGAGATAAAAAAAAAAAAAAAAAAACTCTTCGTGAACAAATTCAAAAAGTATAATTTATAACTGCTTCACTCCAACAGTCAGAAATATCAATTCTAATGATGGTAACAAATTGGCAGTAGTCAGTAGTATCGGGTTTTTTTACTGAACAAGAATGTCCTGTATTATTGCAGATCCGCATATAGGTATTGATTTAAACTTAATGGTTGCGATCACCGTCATTTGTTTAGAACACCCAGGAAAGTGAGATAAAAAACAACTCCGAACTTAACCAAAAGCAGACTATTCTCTGAAACTTTCGAAGGCCCCTGTTATGTAATATATTTTGATGGTTAAGTTATCAACCTATTTTGGATTTAAAAAAAATTTTATGCAGCTCTTATCTATGTTGAAAGCTATAGCACTTGTGTATGACAAAAGCTCCACCTCTTATCGACAGACCGGCAATTTATTATGTTTAACAATCATAGTTTTTTATAAGTTTACTAGTCCTACCCATAAATGTCAGCCATCGTTATATTAACTGTATTGAAGAAGAGCATGCATATGAAGCAACCATTATAAAATATCCCATCTTATGAAAACCGAATGAATGGGGGGAAATATTTATTCATTCCTCGAGTATGGTCGTAATTTTCAAAAATTATTTCAATCCCTAAGGTCTTGATATCGACTCGGCCACATTTACTTCAACTGCAGTAGTTTTCTTATACTGACATACTGCCAACTGTATAAATCCATACTCATTTATCTCCCTTAGCAGCGCAAATCTCGAGACAAATTGAATAATTCGTAATACGTCAAATATTTATTTTCCATCGCATTTCATTTTATAAATAGGTTAAACGTTTATCAATTTTCAGAATGGATAAAACCAATTAAATTTCACCCCGTTTTCCTATTGTAAATATAAGGTTTAAGCAACTAATTGAAAATGGTTTGAGCTTTTGAAATTATTTCACTCTAATTTTTTGGTTAATCAATAAATGTAAATATTTTCTTACAATTGTTTTTGTTTCGATCGTCTTGAAATTTATTATTTTCAATATTTAGACTTAATTAACATGAAAATCGAATTATTTAATCAACTGAAGACGCATACCATCACTATATATCGTTCCAATTAGTGCATATCCACTTAATCGGTAACTATACTTCGCAGAACACTCAAAACAGTTCGTGTTCATAATCGAACATATACACAATCAATTTCAAGTACATACACTTAGATATCTGATCAAAAGTTTGACATGTATAATTTATATATATTTTTAGAACATCGAAAACATGAAGACATTTTATTATTTTCTTTACGAAACCAATTTATGTTCGAGTATATACATTCACGTTATAATACGCGCGCAGTAATTAAATTTTTTACGGTAACGCGCCTTTTCATGAAAGCTCTTTATATTCTAACATTTTTCGTGTGTGTACCTATATAAGTGTGTAAATAGCTTGGTACGATAAGCTTTATGGTTTCATTCAAGTGTAAATGAAATTTGAATTCATGTTCCCCAACCCTGAACGCTTATAATAAGGATATACGTCTCTTAGCATTACCCAACATTAAATATTTGACCTAATTCGCATTCTCAACCATTCCTCAGCGCACGTCGTCTCGTGTCTTTGAAATTGTTTTGAAAACTATCTCTGGCAAAATATTTATTTTCCTCGTCGACAAATTCACACTAATTATCTCAATTTTCTTTTCGTTTTAACGTCATTTCCTTGTTATTTTTTCCACCATGAGACTACTTCCAGTTTTTCCGTATTATAACAACAGCAACAACAACAAAAATGAAAACAAATAAAACTTAATATGTGTGAGTGTTGAATAAAAGCAATTTTCCAGGAGAAACCATATACAAACAAAACAAATATAATCTAAGAATAAGTCAACGAAGAAAAAGGATTTCGTGACTTAAAAACCAAAATGTTTTCACAACAGGCAGAGTAAAAAAAATTAACTTTAAGTTGTCACAAAAGGCAAAGTTAATAATTTCGAGTCTATATACGAACAAGAAAAGGAAAAACATTTTCATTTATGCTTGTTGTGTGCTTTTAACAACAAAGTTGTATTTTGTTTTTTGTGGGTAAAGCTTAGATTAACGATTTCATCTGGCTGGGTTAAAATTAACAGCACATTTGCAGTAGTTATGGAATCGAAACGAAATTCCTGAAACCTAATTTTAACCTAACTCATACAACGAAAGTAAATACTTAACTATCCTGTAGGGTATTTGATCCCAACATCTGGTCAAAAAGGAGGTATTTGTTTATTATTAACCATGAATACTGTATTTGCATTTCAATCATAAATATATAGTTGTTCTACCGACCCAGAGATGTCGCTAGTGTCTGTAACAGAATCGTCTACCCAAACTCGTCTTCAATTCTACCTGTAGAAAACCAATCCTTTCGGTAACGCCTACTTGAAAGCTTTATATTTTTTCGAGGCTGTTGTTCTTTGCTATGAAGAAACCGTTTTTTCATCCAATTAATCGTAAACTTCTGTTTTCGAGTGTAGTGCTTTTATTTGCTCTCCGCTATTTAATTGCATTTTCACTTCAACAAGACCATAAGTTTGTGTACCCTACATCCCAAACCACCTCATCAATAATGTCTGAAATATTTGCTTGTTATCTTCCTTTGTCCTCAAATATATCATTGATAGTATTGTTTGATTATACGTTTAATTTTTGGGCAATCTCTCGAAGGATGATCAAGTTTGTTACAGACCCAATATCTTATTCTGCCTTTGCCGTCCAGGAACCTTGAGTGTAGTCAATTGATTCCTTGTTTTTCGTTCCTTCTTGAATTATAACTGTCTGGTTTCAATTCATACCACTACCACTATATTGTTCGACCTACAATTCTCTCGGTGTAATCGGAGGCCGTAAGATGATAATGTAATCGCTTTATGTCTGCCGCAAGCTCCTGTAGTATTTCTTCGACTTAACCACACCAACCTTTGAGCATCATCCGCGGTATAGCTCTCGCTTATAATCAGTCCATATTTAGGTTCTTAGGCCAGCATGCTTTTATCATGATTCCCTCGTTTTGATTCTGGAATAATCTAAAGCTATTCTTAAATATCTACATCCAAAATATAGTATCCCTATAGGGCACCAGTTCTGAGATTCTTTTACCATGAATAATGATCACAAACTATTCAAACAAATTCGTATCATTGATAACCACGTTATATTCCACACATCATGGCAACAGCTCAAAATTCAAGAGACTTCAAAACAATTTATGAAAGGTACGCTTAATTAAAACACCATGATTGTATATCGAAGATCTTTTCTGATTTCTAAATTTGTTCACGGGTATTGAGTAAATATCTTTGGCTGAACGATTTCTACTATGACAACATTAAACCAGTAGCTCTGGGATGATAAGTTATTGTATTTAACTAGTTCCATATATGGCTGTGGTGGAATATACGCTGGATATGCTTAGATTAGCAGCTTTAGATATATAGGCACTTCCAAACCTATTAAGGAGCCTGTCTGTGTAACAGGTACTTAAGATAAATTTTCATAGTATGAGGTAACGATTTTGAGACTCTTGAAACCGTCTTCTGTATGGCCTTATATTATCTAAATTATAGCATATCTAATGAAATGTTATTTGAAATCAGCTTTGTTCTGGTAACATAACTATTGTAAACGAAATTATACACCTTTTAAGTATGACCAGAATGTGGTTTAAGTGATCTACAACCTCATCTAAGCTATAGTATCTCTATGTAATACGAATATGGTATAACCTAATCGAACTTCTATATAGCCATGCCTCTTCAATAGGAAGTGTTTAAATATCGTACTTTCCTTACTTAACTTCTTGATCGAGCTTTTGAAGAAATAATTTCTGCCTCATACTCGATGTAGAGCCATACCATCTGCCACACCATCTCGATGCCACACCATCTGCCAAACACTTTAAGAGTACGTGCTTTCAATTCAATGATGTTGGACAGTGCTAATCATTAAATTGATTATCCAGGACTCTAGGCCTTATTCAATATTAATCGTGCCTTGGAGGACGTGAAGATTACATCGACCATTACCACATTAGCAGAACAACTATTCTTAGACCAATAACCAATAATCGCCTATCAATAATCCAATCAATGTAAAGCTTCGGTTACCATCATTTCTAATTTCAAGATCAAACCAATCAGCAAGAAAAATCTAAAGCTTATTTTATAAAGCTTTTAATGAACTAATTTAATTACTCAAATAGGCATTTTATTTTACAATTGCTGCAGAATATATGGTTGGAAAATGTATTGAATATATTGACAAGCCGTAAACTTTTAATTATCGTCGGCGACTTGAAGGACTATTGCTCCCAACGTTACAATACTAGCAGGACAACTGCTCATAAACCACAATAAAATAATCACCGGTAAATTATCCAACCAATATAAAGCTTCTGGTTCCACTCCAAATTATCCAACCAATATAAAGCTTTAAAATCGAAAGCTCATTTTATAAATTTTTTAACGAACAATCACGGGCTAAAATATGTTTGGAAATTGTATTGTATATTGGAAAACCGAAAACTTCCAATTCAGCAACTTGAAAGACCTGAATATTGCTTCTAAAGTCACTATACTAGTGAGACAACTGCTTTTAAGGCCACCACCTTTAAATTGTCCAACCAATATAAAGCTTCGATATAAACCATCGTTTCTTATTTCAAAATTAAACCAATCAGCAACCAAAATCGAAAGCTCATTTTATAAAGCTTTTAATGAACAGTCACGGTCAAATATATAGTTGGGAAATGTATCGTTTATATTGGCGAAACGTAAACTTTCAACTATCGTCAGCAACTTGAAAGTCCTGATTATTGCACCC
The DNA here is from genome assembly GCA_963932295.1 of Tipula lateralis. Classification (NCBI taxonomy): domain Eukaryota; kingdom Metazoa; phylum Arthropoda; class Insecta; order Diptera; family Tipulidae; genus Tipula; species Tipula lateralis. The sequence continues at coordinate 159,907,927 of OZ010736.1, read as the reverse complement.
AACGTTACAATACTAGCAGGACAACTGCTATTAAGACCACCAACAAATAATCACCGGTAAATTATCCAACCAATGTAAAGCTTCTGGCTACCAACATTTCTAATTTCAAGATCAAACCAATCAGCAACCAAAATCGAAAGCTCATTTTATAAAGCTTTTAATGAAATAATTTAATTAATCGAATGAGCATTTTATTTTACAATCGCTTTGAAAATATACTGTATCTATTGGCAAGTCTTAAAGTTTCAATTATCGACAGCAATGTAATACATAAAGCTTATTACATCGTTAAAAATAAATCATAATTGTCAAACTTTGGCCAAATACATAGACAAATATATGAACTCAAATTACCTCATAAATTGTACGAGAACAAAGTATAATAGAAAAAGTTTTTTTTTAAAGCTATTTACTCTCACGTTCTCGACATAAAGTCAAATCTATTATATAGGTTTTAAAACTTTTTATTTTATTTTATTTTTAATAAAATATGTGATAAAAACTTTTAATCAATAAATAAAATAATAATTATTTATGGGTTGTAAATTATTTGAGTGCCTGTAGTTTTTGATGTATATTGGATTAATGATTAATTTTATCCTTTCACATAAAAGCTTGATCGATTTTGTTTTCATAAATTATTATTATTATTATTACTATCGGAATCTATTACGTATAATTAATATAATTTAATTATTGTCATTTATTTTGACGTCATTTTTGTAAAACATTTTCCGCTTTAATCCGAAACACACTTTTTTGTGTCATTCTCATCACCATCGTGAAAGCTTTTTCTCTGTATTTCGCTAATTGGTGTTTTCAGCTTAAATGTAACACTCGTTAAATAAACTAAGATAAAAGACTCGGGTCTTATTCAAAATAAAGTAAAAGATTTATGATGAAGTAAATTCTGACGAAAGGTACAGAAAGCATATTATTTTTGCATAACTGAAAGCTTTTTTTTATGAAATATTAGTGATTCGTTTGTTTTGCAGATAAATTGTTGTAACAATATACATTATATAGAACAACGAGCAAGGGGAGCTGTATTGATTTTATGTATATATACTCGGTACATATTGAATAGCTTATATACAAAAATATTTATATATAAATACAAATCGATCTGACGTTTTATATTGGGCGGAAAACCGTATATCTGAATGTTGTTTCGCGTCTTGTCAATGAAAATATTTTATTTTTCTTGTTAAATACAATTTAAAAGGAAATTGGAAAATTGTGTATATACGAGTATGTATAGCTATTATGCATCGTTTGGAATATAATCCGATCATATGATATTTTGCTTTTATATATTATAATGATTTGTCTAGAGATTATTATATATAAGTATCGACGATTACAAATAATTGGTCCAATTTAGATTGTATGAACGCAAATCATTATCGTGGCATTAAACGTTCAAAATTGGGATGTTCAGCAAATAACTGCGATATCAAACAATCATTAGTATTTACCTTATCTGTATCTATTTATACAAGGTGTCCACCGGGAAGGTATACTACTTTGTTTTGCCGCCATTTTGATAAACGTTAGTCTTGACAGTTTATATTTGGCAGTCGTAAAGTAAGCACGTGGCAAATTTATTTTGAAAAAATATTCGATAAACCAACGTGTTTTAATCGTTAAAACATTTTATCAAATTCAATCATCGATTACTGTGACGATCAGAAAGTTACGTGAAATTTTTGGGAGAAACAACGTGCCAACAAAACGCACTATTTATCGTGTAGTAAATGAATTCGAAGAAAGAGGGTCTGTAGATGATAGACTCAAGCATAGGCCACAACGTACTGCAAAATCGGCTGAAAACGTTACTGCTGCTCAATTTGACGCCGTGTTAAGGTTGGTCTTTAAAGAACAAGTTTGGCTACAATTTTGCACAAGAATTTGCATTTGTTTCCAATTAAGATTCGGTTGACACAAGAGCTTCTTCCAGAAGACCATTTACGCCGCCATACATATGCCAATAGGATGTTACAGCTCGCCCATGACAACCCCGATTTTCATGACAAAATCATAATGCGTGACGAGGCACATTTCCATTTGAATGGATATGCAATGATGAGTTCCCTATAACCCTTATGTCTGGTCGATTTCACTCATTCTACTTCTTATACCTATGATTCCTCCAAGTTCTTGCTACTTCGACTGTTTCTTGATTTTGAAGTAGTAAGAATTACTGTACCTTTGTGCAATCTCACCATGATGTAATTTTTGTTTTTAGTTCTTTCCGTAAACATCCCTGCTACAACGACATCTATTCATTCCACTAGTTTACTCACGTCGTATGGCTGAAGTGAAACGCAAACCATTCAAGCTAAATTTTATTATTTGCGTGATGTACAATCAAAACGTTTATGTATGGAATTTGACATCGTTCATATGTCTACCACTGACACGAGTTGTCGATTCGTTGAATCTAATTTTCGATGATTCGGCCACACATTTGCTTTTTTAATGAGACCGCTTTGTTGGCATAGACCAATGATTTAAGGTAGCCCCATTAAAAAAGTGTCAAATCACACGATATAGGCGCCCAATCGACATGACCATTTTTGGATAGAACACGCTCATCGAATTTAGATTTCAATAAGTCGATTTTTAGACATGTCACACCGTCTTGTTGAAACCTCATATCATTAATGTCTAGCTCATGCAAGTGACCGAAATGTCTCTATAGCGATCTCTGTAGAGAAGTAATGTTTCTTGAACCGAAGGTGTTCACCTGATCAATAATGCCTGCATATTCTGTTTGTTGACGTATAGCCAAAAATTCCCTTCACTACTGAATATGATTTTGAGATTAAATTTGTTAATCTTCTATCAACATTTCCAGAGTCCAATCCGAGAACGTACGTCGCTTCAAACGTTCGAGTTTAGTTTTTGTGTTAACTGGATCTTATAAGAGTATAAAGCCAAGAATTCTTGAGAACGCCGTGAAATCGACTGTATTGGTTCGTTTGCAAACGGATGTTTGAATGGCAGCAATATTCTCGGTACTTCGACCAACTCGTTATCTCACTTCAACTCAAATCAAATCAAATCAAATATGGCACGGTAACATCTAGTAGCGATTATTTAGATTCAAATGTTTTCACCAGAGAATGAATTGCTTGTCTAATGGGACAATAATTACGACCTAAAATTGATATTAATGCTCTTGGAGTTGCAGTCGCAACGATTCTGAACCATGATGAAAATCCTGTCTTACTGAATATTTTGACACTGATAGTTTGGTTGTTTGGTTAAGGCACGCATTCACATAATTTCAACGTTGTGAAGTCCCAAATGAAAATCTCGATACCATTTATTTTATTCCAATAATATTACTTTCCCAGAGATTTTAAAAACTCCTCGGTGCCATAACTTGCATCACATTCAGTTTTTCTAGTCGTTCTTGGAGTCTCTTTGAACCGTTTCATCACTATCTTTCCATCAGCATACTCATATTTTCCCTTGTGATAGCGTTATTAGAATAATGAATTCCACTGATACACTTTACTTTAAGGTACTAATTCCCGCCAAACTCTTCCTCAAACCTGCTCCTTCTAACTAATAATTTCGAATTTCGATATGGATTTTTCACGGGAATTTATACTTGATCCGTTTAACTTTTACTGTTGGGACTAACCTTAATGCTCCATTTATCTTTCATCAACTGACATCAACTGAGTCTATCACATAGTTCAAAAAGATTTGGGGTCTTTGCTGGTTTATTTTTTAAAAGAAGACTTCAAACATAACAAGCATTGAGGTGGCTCAAATCTCACAAAAGAAGAAAATGATCCAACCTTTAACCCAATTTATTAGCCAACACGTTTCCTGTGATACCAAAGTGACTATGAGAATCCAGTGAAGTTCTAGTTTAGACTACCAAGTCTGCTAGAATGGATTGCTGTTAAGCAATGAAGATTCTCCAACCCGACCGATCCTAGTTATTAGCCAACACCTTTCCTTTGGTACCAATGTGATTATGGAAATCCAGTAAAGTTTGAGTTCAGATTACGAAGTCAACTAGAAGGTATTGCTTCTATGCAATGGAGATTCTCCAATCCGACCCAAGTTATTGGCCAACACGCTTCATTTGATACCAATATTACTATGGAAACTAAGCGAAGTTTGGTTCAGATTACCAAGTTGGCTATAATGCATCCAGCTTTCCAGTTTCGTTCATTTTATGTGGTCCACGGTATCCATTCACACAATAATGCCCAGTGTTGGCAATGTACAATGTACACGGACTAACTCACACGATATTTATTTATAAGTTGTTTGTCGTGATTCAATGTTTGCAATTCTCTGACTTACTGCAACATCGTCTACATCTAATCTATTGACATGGGAAGTTCTCCTTCAATTGATCGCATTATATCTGCAAAGAGTTCAGATATCTCGTCATACCAATAGTCTTTATGCCATATAACTTACAGATTCCTTCTGCGCAACACGTCATAATCTTAATCACGTCTAGAATGGCAAGATAGCCGGTACCTTTAAGGTCTTTAGTTTATTCTCAATAAGAAGTGGTAATCAAAAGTGATGCAGTCTGTGGAGAGAAGATGCAGAATATGAGTACAGTGCTGTTTATTCCCACTGTATTGTTCCGAAAATTATTCAAAACATGAGGTAACTCAAAAAACATTGCCCAGTGAGAATGTTCAGCAAAACCCTCAAGGTGCGTCTATCATATATTTTAATAAGATACGGGTTCTTTGCTGGTTTATTAGTTTAAATAAAACTACGAACAAGCGATAACAATCATTGAGGTGGTTCTAATCTCACAAAAAAAGAAGATGCGCTTCAACCTAACCCAAGTTATTGGGTGCCTGTGGAAGTTCCTTGAAGTTTGAGTTCAGAATCGGTAAGAATACATAAACTATAAAGTCGATAAGAATGCATTGTTCCTAAGCAATGAAGATTGTAAATCCCGACCGACTCAAGTTATTAGTCAACACGTTTTTTTAAACCATGTGACTATAGGAATCCAGTGAAGTTCAAGTTCAGACTACCAAGTGGACTAGAACGCATTAATCGTGTAGACGATAAAGATCCCGTCCCAAGTTTGTGGTCTACAATTTCTATCCCATCCTTGGTCAACGGGAGTTTTTGGTCAACACGTTTCCTTTGATGCCAACATGGCTATGGGAATCCAGTGAAGATTGCGTTCAGATTACCAAGTTGGCTAGAACGCACTGCTCCAGAGCTTTCCAGTTACGTCTACTTTTTGGGGTACGGTTACTCATCAACAACGATACCGCCAACACTGGACAATGTACACGGACTACCTCACACGATATTTATATATAAATTGTTTGTCGTGAGTCAATGTTTGTGTGTCTTTCAATTTCAATTAAATAAAATCGTGTCGCATCATATTTACAATTTTTTTTTTTATTTAAGTAATTAATAATCAAATTAATCTATAAACTATCGATAATACTCTATTTTTATACATCAATTGTTTTTATTATTTTTTAGTTTGCATGAAATATTACAACTAAGCACAACAGTTGATCGGGTTTTTCGAGTGATAAAAAAAGTTTGTTTGTGGATATAGTTGAAAATGGCTAAGAAGGACATAAGTTGTATACATTGTAATCAAAAGCCCAAATATAAGAATATTGCACTTGAATTGGTACAGTTTTTAATCAGGTATCGGATGCAATGTGCGAGGTAAAAATTTTTAAAAAATCAACAAAAACCGTGTAAACAAGCAAACTATATACAAAAGTTTTCCACTTTGATCTGCGCGCTTACATTTTTTTGTTTGTTTTTTGCCACAATTTTTACTCATGTGAAGCTTTTTTGTTTTAACAACATTATGTGCATAGTATATTATGGTTTTTCTAAACTTAAATTTAATTAAACGTTAAATAGTTTTTTTTGTTTAATATTTGTGTCGGTCTGCGAGTGGGTTCACCTATTTGTGTTATACCATGTACATTGTACAAGCAAACATTTTTTTTGTTAAATATATATTATATATTGTGAGAGCTTTTTTAATGGCTTTGTTATTAAAACTAAACCAAAGACATGGTCATTCGAATTTATGTGAACTTTCACATACGGCAACAGCGAAAAAAAAATTTGTTAAATTAATTTTTTTTGGTCGTTCGTTCGTTCGTCGCTGTAATGTGATGATGGTGGAATGTAATCAAGAAAATATTTAGGTAAATATTTTGATGTTTGTTCACTTAATTATAAAATGTTAAATTGATTTGTTTGTACTGGGCGGCATTATATACTATGGTTGGTGTTTAAAAGAGGTTTGTGAAACATCATGTATCGCGAATTATTCAATCAGATTTTAATATTTGTAAATTAAATTAAGTTTTTCGTCTTATTACCCAAAACGAATTTGGACGATGAAAATTTACCATAATTTGCGTCATTCACAGTTATATAATTAAAACAATCGTCAATCTTAATTTTACGTCGAAAAATTTTTTTAGATTGCGTAATTAAGAAAAGGGTTGAGTAGGAGTGTATCCAATGTATTTCATTACAGTATAATGTTTGTTTGTCTTTATCGCTATGATTTGCGTTGTGGAGCTAAACCACTTCCATTCGAAGTTTTTTATTAATGTATAACCTTGAGTCACCTTAACCTTTCACTTTGTTTTTTACGGCTTTTACAGGCCATTGTTCGTCCGTAACGTGTCAACAATCTGACTCCATCGGTTTCCGTGGAGCCATCGTCACCAACAGCATCTCTTGGAGAAAGAGCGTACTCGCTCTCGATTGATTGCATGCATCAACGTTGCGTTTTGGGTCATATATCACACGCATGATTCTTCATACTCATCCATCAAGGAATAACTCTCACATGACAACGGGTCTGATCAACACACTATTAATTTTTGGACCGATTTGGACGAAATCTTCCTTGGTAGCCACCGATATTTTTTTCTGTTAGAGGGGTTACTCTTTCCCAGCTAATGTATCACAGTAACTTGTATGCTTTGCAAAGGAGAGCTATACCGCGACAACTCTCGCATTTCAAACAATCACCCTTCTTAAATATTGCGCATAACGCGCCCACTTTCCATTCTTCAGGCATTATTTCATTTTAACATACCAATCGCATAAGGTCAAAAAGACAGTTCCACAAAGTTAGCCCTCCAAATATCAAGAGCTTCGAATTAATGCAATTAAAATTTGTTGTCTTTTACAGAGCAATGCAACCAGATTTAGCTCTGGATACTGTGGTGGTATTCTAGGGGTCTTATGTTTCAGAGCTTAACCTTTCACTTGCCCAAATTTATTTATACTTGAATTTCGAATAACGGAACTATACACCCAAACAACAACATAGCGCCATTAATAAACTGAAGAACAATAAACCTGATGCACTAGACAGTATAACACTAACACTAATAACCCAAGAAGTCTTGAATACCCCGAGAAAATCTAAGAGAATTCACAAAGTGACGTGATGTCTATCTCCTCAACACAACAATAATGATTCTCGCAATGATCATTCTTGACAGAGTCTCTGCACCTACTAGGAAGAAGTTGCTCTGACTACATCAACTCAATCCTTATTATATAACTGAACAATCCAGTGAGTGATTTTCACCACTGTATCTGGCATCCCACAGAAATTGATCGAACTCATTCAAGGAATGTATCGGGATGCTAGATACCGAGTAAAGCAATATCGAGGAGTAAGACAAGGATGCGTGACAGTACCCAATACTATTTGAATCTTACATCTTCTTGGCATATGTCTGCTCACACACAAACACTCAGATATGCAGCAAAAACTACTAAAGCTATCAGATCTAGCTCATAAAGTTGATCTCAAGATAAACATCCGAAAAACTGAGCGACGAGCCTCAACAGAAATATAATCACACCGTTGCCCATATAATGTTAGAGGAAGACGTAAGCAAAAGCATAAATAAAGACATTCAACATATTACATATAGCCTAGAATTCGTATGCCTTCCACTACAGGTGATCGTAAACAAGTGCCTTCGACGCATAATGAAATGTTTCTGGCCTAACACCTAAGTAACATTAAACTGCACAGTAAAATCAGTCAGATAAAAAGAAAGAAAAAGAAAGATATGAATTAATGTTAGGCATTGGCCATATGCTGAGGAAATCAGCAAATGATATAACGAAGATCGTAATGTGCAACCAGCATTAATCGTTACTAAGCCAGTTCCTTGAAAGGTGTATGTATCTACGTTGGATCCGCATATGGCATCAACTGTCGTTTTATTATAAGAATGACATATATCCATTCATTTGGAGCATGCAGCTTTATCCAATGTTTAGTTGAATTTGTTTCTTAAACGTTGCATACTGAATGAAGCGTGGGTTTTCGCTGTAAGATTTCTACTTCGCATTGGTGCTTGTTAGCTATTGCATTGCAAAACTGGTGACACATCGCATAGAAATTGTGTAGGTTGAAATATCTGGCACCGGTGGACTTCTTTTGCTGTTAAAGCGGCAAAATGCTCTCGATGATTAGTCGACTGCTAGATATTCCGTTATTAAATTGGGGTTCATAGTGGTTAATGTCGCGCAGGGAAAGAATTCCAAACATATCCCCTAGGATAATACGGGTTGTGTCTCCCAATCCTTGCTTAATCCGTCCTCGTTCTTTGTTGCTTGTTAGTAGAAGATCATTGTCTGCGATTAGGTTGTTAAACTGCCACTGAAGTTGTTGTAGGATTACGTTGCAGTTTAAACCAGACAATCTTTTACAAGCTGTTATCAATTCGCCTTGTGCTTTCTTAAAGGTTTCAATTTCCTCCCAATAGCTCGTCATATTGTAATAATTAACTATAGTTCGAGTTCGCCTAGATCCTCGAAATAAATTCCTGCCAAGTAGTTAAATGGGATAATCTTGATCTGAGCTTGTGTTTGCTCAAGTATACAGCAAATTGAACGTATCGCTAATGCCAGAGGATTTATATTACATCCACTCTTTGCTCGCCTGTGGGACTGCTTTCTCGGACCGTGGTTATCTTCTCCGGATGGGATGTAGCTTGGTTCCCATAGACTGTTGCTTGTCTCTCTGTGTGGTTTTTGTCAAAGTTTCTTTGGAACTTTCTGGTGGCTACCACTGAAAGGACAGAATTATTCTTCTCGCAGTGTATGTTATTATTGGTCAAAGGTAAGCGGCATATTTTGGTAATATTCCTTTTAAGTGTGCTGTTTTTGTATTTAAGTGTGACTACTCTGCCCAGTCCTTGTTGTTGTTGTTCATCTTTGTGAATAACTATAGTTCTCCTAATTGGATGTTAGGGTGTTCCAGTAACCATTTCAGCCTTCGTTGTTATCGCAAAAGATAATCCGTATGCCATTTTTTCCAAAATCCTTGGCTGAGTTTAGTTAGCAAGTTTCACCATGTCGCGCCATTTATACTCGTGCTATCGGGTTGTGGTCTTGAAATGATTGGCCTCCCTATCAGGAAATGTGCTGGGCTCAAAAATCCATTATCATCTGAGTCGTTTGAGAGAGGTGCTGGTGGTCTAGAGTTCAAACATGCCTCAATTTGAGCTAGAAGTGGTGTGAATTGCCTTTTGATGCTGAAATTCCTGAGACCTCGGCTATAACTCTTGTTCTTGGTAAGCCTAATTGCCGTGCTGCGTCTTCGGTTATGAACGTTACTTCATGAATGTTACCTACGTTCACCAGTGCTGTTGCTAGTAGTTCGGTATTATTATCGGTATTAATTTTTGACGTTATGTTGAGCTTCGTCATATTGCTGATTCCTTGGTCTGGCTGAGTAAGGTGCAGTAATGTATGATGTCCTCCTTTACAGCTGGAACATTTTATATTACTGCGACAATTTTTTGTTTTAAAACAAGAGCTGGTTTGGATTTGTTGTTTCCCAGTGTATCTTCCTTCGACCGATATAATCTCCCTATACAGAGCTCTAATCCGAAAGTCTTGTTGTTTGAGCATTTGTTGTAAATTGCTCATTGACAAAAAAAATAGGTTTCTTCGTGTTGTCATCTGACGTGAGTATGAAGCTCGTTCCCGATTGACTTGCCAGTGGAATGGTTGGAGTTGTTGGTGCCCCATTGAGACGTGTTCGCATGTCCGTGATGAATGTTTCATATAGATTCACCGTGTCTTGTCGTTCTTTAAAGTATTGATGGGATTGTTCCAAAGAATGTAGATTTGTTTTAAAGAAGTAATTTTGTTTTCTAGCTACCTCTTTGTTTTGCGAGTACCACTATCTTTTTTATAGTTGTTGTAGAGCTGGTTTATTAAGTCAGCTGTTGTTTTCTGATTATTAATTGTGTCTTCCATCTTCGACTATTGTTGTTTTGTATTTGCGAGCGTGGCTTGGTTGTTGTGTTGCCTTGGAACGGTTGTTGCTGGTTTATGTTTTTGCCTCGAAGTACCATGTATAGTTCAAAATCCAAGATCGTCTTTAATCTTGTATTACAAATAATTAAGTAGATTACCTCGGGTAGGGTCTATTAATTATGATGGAGAACAAATAATACCAAGTGTTGGTTTTACCGTGGTTTTATTTTATATAGAAAAAGTGCTACCATTTCACTTAGGTACTTGACTATGTTTTATATGATGTAAGAAAGTCAGCACAGTTGCAATATTATGTGCATATAAAAGAAATTGTAACACTTCTGTCTCCCATCGAACTTTCTATTTATGACAATCTTGCTACCACTTGAATATCTTGAAGAAAGCACCTCAAAATATGGGCTCCTTTATATGGAGGTTTGGTTTACACAAGACCTGTTCTAGGCAAGTTAACAAATTATATTTCGTCACAAAATGTCTATAGGTTTTTTGACATAAAGTACGTGGATATTATCAATCTATACACTATGATCTTTTCAGATAATTGGTTTGTCAGTAGCTGTTACCATAATCCACTTCCAACTTCCAAAATTAAAGACCAATAATTCCACCCGACCTCAATTCACCTTACTGTCACTTTTTATGGATGCAAAGGTGATTGATGAAAATGTCTAGAACCATAATCGACTTTTTTATTTATTAAGGTCCGAAAAAGCTCTAACCAAATGAAAAGTAAAATAACAATATTAAAAGCTTTAATCATAGTGGTTTGTCTCTTTTAACTCTTTCCGTGTTGCATCGAAAACGGATAAAATTATTTGGATTTCTCATGTAATAATTGTGCGTTATCCGACTATGAAAACTAGTGCTTCTAACGAAAAATAATTTTAATACTTTATAAATGTAAAGGTATCTTAGAGGTAGCAGGTTAAATTCGCGGAACAAAGGAATTGTCGGGGTGGTATTCGGTCGACGATATATTAATTTAACAATTCGCTTTTGGGCAATGTATAGAGATCTTTTAAGTGAGAAAAGTAAATTCCTCCCCAACTGGTAATACCGTACATCAGGTTAGACTCTACTAGTGCATGATATAGTCGTCTTAAAATTTTTAATGGGCAAAATTTCCTGAGATTATAAAATTTATACACGGCGGTAATAACAATTCTTTTTAATTTACCCAAGTGACAATTCCAATTAAGTTGGGAGTCGATAGTTAATTCCTAATATTTGAACTCGTTAACAGTCTCCAACTGAAAACACATGGTTGTCTTTTTGTATTAGCAAACCCAGTGGCACGTCGGTAATACTATTATTTGACGAAAAGCTAAGCGCCAAATCATCCGCGAAAGCTGTGTGGTGACCAATAAGACCAGCCGCAAAGATGGAGTTAAAATAAATTAAAAATAATAGCGGTCCAAGCACTGACCCTTGAGGTACACCTATAAGACCTTCACAGGTACATTTTATAAGACCTTCACAGCTTAAAATTTCGCCGATCTTGACAACCTGTCGCCGATTTGAAAAATGGGTTAGCCTGTGCTTACGCCTGGCAGACCCGGTTTCAACAAATGCCTCTAGAAAAATCGGATCTCATGCGGCATAGATTCCCGCAGCTCAGATCGGTAGAGGAAGCGGTCGGGGTTTTCGAGATCCATCTCTAGAGACCTAGAGAACCGCAATAATGGAGGGGGATCAGAGGCTAGATGTGTGTGACATCTGCCTGAATAAGATTAGACAATTGTGGTCCGTATACCACCATATGCTAAGGTTTGGGGTGTTATTCCCCGTAGTTAGATGGTGTGCTTAGGGCCGCACCATCTTTAAGAATAATTACCAGAAAAAAAAACCAATTGTTAGTAAGAATTAGGTAGTACCACGTTACCAACAGAAGGGAAAACGGAGCAGTAGTGCTCGACTGTCTTCCCGCCTCTTGCGAGACGGTTGGTAGACCCGGTACCACCGGTGCCAGAGTGTTAGTGGTTGGCTATTATTATCCTACTCACCATACTATTCCCTGCTGTTTTAAAAAAAAAACAAATATTTAAGGATTTGGTTGTCTTCAGGTATCTTTATTCTTCCTCGAATTTCCTTGTAGGTAACGCTGAGTTGGCCCTCTCTGTCCTTTGGATGCCAACGCCGCTTCTTTCTCTCAATTCGAATCCTAACTGACTTGTATTCCCGACTGACCTCCTCGGTCCGTCAGCCTAATTGGGGACCGAGCCTCACACTCGAAGTCGTCTCCGTCACCTGTATCTCCGACTGACCCTCTACTCAAATTTGGCGTGGTATTTATCCAAAATTAATTAGTTGAGCGAGAGGGAAAAAAATTGAAGAAAAATGCGGAAGTTTCTTCGCTCACCTAATTGTTGATAATTTTGGTATAAACACCGCCCATTACAGTGTTTTGATATTTTTTTGACACCAATTCAATTCCGCAATTTTAACCTACATTAGTTTTGAATTTTGTGTTATTGAATCGGTGTCACATATCTTTCGCTTATTACATAAATTCCGCAAGTTTACATAAATGAATATGTAAATAGAACATTATGCAATAATGTGCGAACATACTTTAGAATTGGTGTCGTATGCCACCACATATTCTCGTTCATTGAAACCATTACACAATGTTCTACTTAAAAAAATGCGAACAGTGTAGCGATTCAATGAACGACATTGAATTTGTAAAAATCGTATTCCCATGGATTATACGATTAAAGGTATGGAATGGGCAACAACGGGTAGTGAGATCTGCCCGTTACAAGGTAGCTTCTAAACCAGTTAAGGACATTACCTCGTATACCAATGTCAGACACATTTTTGTAAGAAGAATATGATGGTCAACGGTGTCAAACGCTTTAGTAATATCTATGAACAGAGCTGAGGAAACACCGAGTCATTTAAAGTAGAATGAATCGGACTCAAGAAATGTAACAGTGCTTTTTCCGTTGATTTCCCAGCTGTAAACCGAAACTGATTTTTATTCATGAATTTAATTTTATCTAGATAACTGAGAAGTCTGCTTAATTGAAGTACGTTATCCTTCTTAAATATTGGAACTACCATGGCTAGTTTCAGTTCATTTGGAAAAATACCGCTATCTAAACTCCAATTAAACAAATAACTTAAAACATCTGCTAGGTACCATAAACACTCTTTGAGTATAAAATCATCAATTCCGTCACTACCTTTGGATGCCTTGTTTTTTAATTTCCTAATTTCAGTGATAATTTCTAGAAAGGATATTGGTTGGAAAAAGCAAGACGTAGGATAATTATTTGAATGTCCAATAACATATTTATAAAATTCATTATTGTCAAAGCTAAAATTTGGTATGCTAAATCTAGATGTAACGTCAGTAGAAACAGAGATGAAGAACTTGTTGAATTCATCAGCAATTGTTTTCGGATTGGTGAGCAAGGTATCAGAACTACGATTATAAATTATCTGTTATCGGCAGTTTTTCTGTACTTTTCCCTAAAGCGTCATCAATAACTCTGCATGTAAGTTTAGAGTTGCTACGGACAGAGTAAAATTTGTTTTTGTCAGTGGAAGACCAATTGAAACATTTAGTTGAAAATTTAGTAAGATCCTTATGAATGTATACCCCAACACCTCCAGCACGATAGGATATAATATATTAAGAATTATTCCATCTTAATGTCTCTGTTAAGATCATTTTTTTCCTATTTTATGTAATCTTTCGACTAACAAAGTTTAAATGAACAACAGATATCGTGTCAACCATATCAGTTGTGCATTGTAATTTACGTGTTGCTACCCAAGACATTGTTGCTAGATAAAGAGTTAAAAAGATAATTGAGAAATAGTGATGGACTCAGTCTTATGGTCGTTTAGTGCTTTTTTCTGATATAGTATTACAATATCAGCACTGCCAGTTTACATTAGCATGGAATATCCCCTCAAACTTTGTACTATCTGAAAAATTGTGTCTTCCTCCATAGGCAAGCGATTACGAGTACTTTATCTGAACAACATCACCTGTTTATGTGATGACACTACTTCCACTACTTCCGGCTGTTTTTTTATTATTTTATCGTTCGTTTCAGCTATTTTAGCAGGTTAAGCTACAAATGTTGGTTAAAACTGCGGGATGTACCGGGTTAGAATCCCGCTAGGGGCAGGATGCAAAAGCAATTTTTCACCATGAGATTTCAATCTGTGGTGTGAATGAACACAACTATGACCCCCTGCTGGAGTGCAGAACTCATAGGCCGACCCATTCTCCAGCACTATAGGCTGGCATGGAGCTATGCAATGTGTAGATGGTTAGGAAAATCGGACCTATAGCCGTACTTGTTGAGCCCAAAAACAGATTAGAGATAATAAAAAAAAAAAGCTACAAATGTAAGCTTTATATGATAAAATGTGTTAGCCTCCAACTGTGAAGGTTCTTAAACACCAAAATATTACATTTTAACTGCATTTCTTTAATTAAAAATTTACGACTTCTATTATTTTAGAATTAAACAAAATAAAAGTCATAAATTAAATGTATCTCAAGAACCACAATAAACTTCAAAAAAATTTTAAATTTTCCGAAATAAAAAGTTACGTCACAGTTTTCTTCAACATATATACATAGATCCTCACGCCAAATAGGATATTTTGTATCAAACAAAAAGCGGCTGCGAATAATAATAACTCGTAAAACTGTATAAATTTTTACGACCGTAAGAAAATGTACGAAAATTCACATATAAAGTTGGAATCGCTCCAAAAAGCCAATCTTTGTACATACATATATTGTATACAGTGTGTGCAGATACGCCATATATACCCTCCCAACATTTTATATATTTCCTTATAAGTAGTAAATCATACGTGTTCCCATTAAATAAGCTTTTTTTTGGTTCGCAAGATAACCCGAGGCTACTTTTGAATACATAAACGGGGATGTATTGTGTGGCACTATACAATGTATCTAGTGCATATATTTATGTGAGTCATAAATATATAGAACCACCACTCACTCATCTTAAGAAACGAAATAATTTATTCATTAGAAATTGTGTAAACTGTCCGGATGGTCTAATAAACATGTACGAAAATAATAATTTGGACATAAAAACTGTTGAGCACGGGCATGGTTATATTTAAAGCGCTACTACCCATCTATACGCTTTAAGAGATATTCCGAATATAACTCTATCTTCTTAGTTTAGAAATTGAGCCTAAACTTCTTACAAGCTAGACTATATCTTAAACGCTTTTATCCTTCCATGTTAGCTAGAATCATAATGGTTAAAAATTTACGATAACATGTGTATAGACAGAATTAATATACTGAAAGACTTATATAAGTGCCATCATGGTCATCTGGGTTTTTTAAGGTTTGACAGGCTTTTTTGGCCCATACTATGTCCAGTCTGACTCCATCGGTTTCGATCTTGTGCCAGCTGTCTTCATACTGTTGTAAACAATTAGAAGATTTCAGATCGCTCTCTACGCCATGGATCCATCATTGCCGACAGCGACCTCTTAAGGCGGCTCTCTCTTTATATATCACTGTATCAAGAAGCCTACGAATTTTGTTGAAGACCGATACGATCTTTTTTAAAATCAATACATGGTACTTGGCACTTTGATATCAGGAGCGATCGCAAAGTACATCATTCTTTCTCAATTTCCGGTCGCAATGTCACAATCAATCACAAATCTGACATCATACTCCGGTATACAGCCCGGTATCAGATTATTCAAATTATTGTAAAATAAGTTTTTATCGTAGGGTTGGCTAACATCAGTAAGCGCATGCATACAGACAATTGACAAGTTGGCTAATCTCATGTGCAATCGAAGCTTACACATTCGATTATCGACTGCCTGGAAGTCCAACAGAGGTATCCATCTCCAAGATTTTTGAGGTCATCTACACTGTTTAGCAATGTATTGCCTTGTGGCACCACTTTAGGACCATCGAGTTTCTTGGAGAGCTACGAGTTCTAGCCGACTAACGCGCCAGATTTTCTTATTATCTGCACGTTCCATTTCGTGCTATCCGTTTTGGTGATATTCGATTTTGTTGATATTTGTAAATGTTTAGCGATCCAACCAAATTTAGTCACCTCCTACGACCAGCTCTGGATACTGTGGTATGGTATTCAATGAATCTTATGTTTCGTTCAAAACATTTACCCATGGGTCATCGGGTTCTAATTTTAGACTATACCGATGGGATTGATGTTAAAGAAACCGAAGGACAGAATTTGGATACAATAAAGATTATCGGCGCGTCCGTGGATGAAACTAAAAATTGTTTCATCGTTTGCCTCGGAAAAGACAGAGGAACTAATAACGACAAAGCTATACATTCCCGATTGACCTTAAAATGCTTTTTTAAGCCAATCGGTTATACTTGTACTTAAACAGTAATTGGTAAACGAATCAGAGCCATTTTCTTTCTATTTCCTAAGCATGCTGCTAAGAACGGTATTTACTCTAAAAGCCAAAATTCTTTTCTTCTGGAACAGTCCTTTTTACCTTATGATTTTTAAAATGGCGTTGTGATAAGTTAGGTGGGTCATTGGAAACTGTCTAGCCGAAATCATTCTGTCTACATTTTGTTGAGTACGTTAAATTTTTATTGTATCCCTAAAGTCAGACAGTGGAACAGCAATCGTGGTTTTGTTCGAAGAAATTAACAGTACACGGCTGGGAGAGTTCTGAGCTGCAAGACGGTTGTATAACCACATGGTCATTGCAGATAATAATAAACGGCCATAATCATAATAAACCAAAGCTAAAAACCATATAAGGAGGAGAGGATCTTCTTACATAAAGCTACACGAATCTTGAAATTATGTCATAACACGGGATAGCTCGGCTATATTTTCAACAATCGAGTAGCAGGAGTCAGCACTTTTGGTGAAATTGTTCGTGATGAATCAGTAATGATATGGAAGCACGCACTAAATGGTAAATTAATATCAGTTCCAGTCGACGTGTCTTAAATTATCACTTCTAAAGTGTTATCCAATAAGAAGTTTCATTTTAAAGCTGTCATCTTTTGACATTTGACAAGTAAAACTTACGCCATTACTATGGGCTGATACATGCTTCAATAACACAAATTGGATTATGGTCAACAGTAATTTTATCACAGTTTGCAATTTTTCGGTCGTCGTGAAGCACCTTCTCGGCCGGAAATACTAAAACTGGTGGAAAAATTTGAAGTATTGGGACAAGTTATTGATGTCGAGAACCGAAACCTTCTTCGTCGCTCAAGAGCAACTGAGATTATTGCTGTCGTAGCCCGCGTAATTTTAAAGAAAACCAAGGTTTGTCGATTCCTCGGCAATCTTTGGAATTAGACATTCCACACGCGACATTATACCGTATTTTGCATCAAGACTTAGGCTTTAAAGCTTTTAAAGTTCAGTTAACACAATAATTCAGGCCGGTCGATCACCATAAACATTGTATCTTTGCTGATTGGGTCCTTCAAATGCATTAAATTGAGGCCCACTTTCACCTCGGATGCTACGTTAATATTTGGGGTTAAGAAAATAATAGAATAATTGTTGGAAAGCCTCTCGGTGGAAAGCCCTGGCGGTGTGATTGAACCTTATACTTTTTCGAAAGTGAGGCTGGTGCAATTGTTTCGGTGAATGGATTGCGCTACAGATCTATGATTTATAATTTTTTATGGCCAGAATTAGAAGATATTGTGCCAAATAAGCAACGAAACAATCGCAATTTTGCAAGTGAAGTTTCATGACCGTGTCATTTCTCGAAGATCATCGCAATTGGCCACCGAGATCTTGTGATTGACATACCTTTAGACTTTTTCCTTTGGGGCAATGTGGAAGATAAGGATATACAGCCGCAAATGTGCGAATTGGTCATAGAAAATTTCATGAAAACGATAGTCGTGTGGCGGCCATTTGGCTGATATTGTTTTTAAATATCAAAATGAAACCTCAAATACGAAAACCGTTAACAACAGATTCACCTATAAAAGACCAACAAAAATGAATTGAATACACTCGTATAAGATGAATAGTTTCCATTTTCGATACATACTATTAGTATACACAAGAAACAGGGAGGTTGTGGTCCAACAAAAAAAAAACTACTAAAAAGATGAAAGTGATTTTTCCATTTCCCTTTTCAGCTTTCTTATTTTATTTCGTATATAACCTATGAATAATTTAGATGTCGCAGATTATTGATTTTGCCGGTAACATAACTATATATGTAACATAACTTTTCCAAAAAGTTTTCCGAATTAAATTTAATTATTTTTTGTTATATAAAAGTATATAAGTCAAGATACCCGAAATCGACGTAACAAATAATAATAAATCGAATGGATGTCGAGTAAAATTTGTACACAAAAGATCGAAATTGAATTTTATTGATTTGTGGTTTGTGTTGGTTCGGATGCCAAAACCATATTCGAAAAATATAATTCAATATACTCGTGTTGTATCTATAAATGAGAATAAGGTAAATTGTTCGTCTTAAGTTTTGTAATATGTAATCGTATACACGTCATTAGAAACCTGAAAGCTTCAAGCCCACCAACCAATAAAGTTGGTTAATCGAGAACCAGGGTTAAGCTCAAACGATTTTGTAAACTATCTGTTCTTTGAAGCCAAATGTGAGAAAAACATAAAGAAGATCAGAAGATTTGAAGCTGACCAAAGGATCAAATCTTTGCCCTGACCTCTGAAGACTCGAGATGCTTAGCGATGTAAAGGGTGGTTAAATTTTAAGGGCCGATGTTGATTTTGAATAAAACACAAATTATTTAGGAAATTACTGTCAATTCTTTTTATTATGATAACATGGTATGGTTCAATTATGTATGGAACAAAATATCGGCCAAATGGCCGCCGTAACCTCGACGACACACCTCCACCCGATGGTCAAAATTTTCGATGACGCTTAGGCAAAATTAAGGTTCTTTAGCTCTTGAATTGTTGCTGGCTTATCGACGTACACCTTTCAAATTGCCCAAAAGAAAGAAGTCAAACGGTGTCAAATCACATGATCTTGGCGGCCAATTGACATCGCCACCACGTGAGATAACACGGTCATTGAATTTGTCGCGCAAAAGAGCCATTGTTTCGTTAGCTGTGTGGCAAGTTGCATCGTCCTGTTGAAACCACATATCGTCCACATCCATATCTTCCAATTCGGGCCATAAAAAGTTCGTTATCATCTCACGATAGCGAACACCATTCTCAGTAACTGCCTGACCGGACTCATTTTGTAAAAATACGGCCCGATAACGCCGCCAGCCCATACACCGCACCAAACAGTCATTCTTTGTGGGTGTATTAGTTTTTCGACAATCACTCTTGGATTATAATTTGCCCAAATGCGGCAATTCTGCTTATTGACGAATCCACTGAAGTGAAAATGTGCCCCATCACTGAAGATGATTTTCTTCGAAAATTGATCATCCACTGTTGCCATTCCTTGCCACCATTTTGACGTTTGGAATGGTCAAGAAGCTTTAGTTCTTGAGTCAATTGCTTATAAGCGTGTAAATCCAAGTCTTTATGCATGATGTTCATCAACGACGAGCGTGAGAGGTGCAATTGTTGGGCACGACGAGGAGTTGAGGTGGACGGCTCTTCAGCCCCACTATCGCAAACAGCGGCAATATTTTCTGTAGTACGAGCTGTACGAGCATGCACTAGTTGTTTGAAATCTTCTTCAGACCCGGATAAATTTTTGCACGATTTTACACGATTGTACGCACATTTGGACGATTAAATTGACCAAAAAATCACTTTTGATTTCAACGCCCATTTTCATAATATGCCTGAATAACTTTAACGCGTTGCTCGATTGTGTATCTTTCCATGGTTCAAATTGATTTAGTTTGAAATTGAGAAATGTCAAATTAAATGCAGAAAAAAATTTGACGTTAAGGTGTGGTTCATATTCAACGTCGGCCCTTAAAATTTAACCACCCTTTGTATGCCAAGGAGGACTCTGACCAAGTAAGTGAGAACTGCTACTGATGGCAGTCTACTGAGATAGTTGATTGAGTCTTGTTGCTCGGATAGAGTCCGAAGCCGGATTGTTGTTGCCGGAGTAATTCCACACGATCTGAACAAAGTGCAAATCTTAAAATAAAGGAATCGACTACGTGGGTTCTAGAACTCTCGAGGAATATTAATGAACTTGAAATAAGGAACAATCGAATGATGGATTTGCGTCCAGCTCATTGAACTAATACGTGGAAGTAATATTTAAGCGTACGAAACGCGAAAAGTTTGCTTATTGGATTATTAAGGTCTCAGATTAGAAGAGAGATAAAATATAAGTCGCTCGCTCCAAACTAAAGTAATCACCTCGTTGACTGTAGATTATTTTAAGTGAATAACATTTTTATGATATCAAGTAAAAGTCTTTCTACCACTTTGAGAGTTTTTTACAAAAATTCGCGACTGAAGGAGATTGTTGATAATTTCGGTGTTAATGTTCTTCTCTCAGATCATGAGAATTTACGTTTACGTTACGCTCCTTTCTAGATTCAAAATCGTCAGCTCCCACATACATGAGGCTTTGCGATGTTGTTATTGTATAGCTGAATGTTACTGCTACCGTCAAAGTTGGGGACGCCCATTAAGACACTAAACACTGTGCTCCAAAAACGAGGCAGTAATCTCAGCGAACAAAAGGTGGACGAACATCCTCTCTGGACTTGAATGACAGCATCCATTTTCAAAATTTTCTAGACAGTGCCAATCACAATTGAAGGATATAGTGGCTGTAAAGTACCCCACTACCAGCAATCTACGTTATATACACTAGGAAATTTAAAAACTAATTTTTTTTTACTGTGCTTGGATTAGAGAAGGAATGACGTAGACCATCTAAAAGGTCAATTTCCCCAGTATTGCAGAAGTCTGACCGATAGATCAATAAAAAAATTCCCGTCAATAAAATTCAGAAAATGCATAATGGTATAATTAGTAAGAGACTCTTATCCGAACCAATGTGCGAGATTCCTTACAAGAAGGATTCTCTCTGTTGACGGCGACGTTTTCTCTGTGTACTAACCAGCTCGATAAACACGAAATATTTTACAGCAACGCACGTCATAGCTACGAAAAATTCACGATCGTATACAGATCATTGCAGGGTCCACCTTGCGTCGTTAAATACTAGCAAGAGGTTTAGTATTAAGAGTTTCTATGTAATTTAACTCTCGATGATATAGGTAGTGGATGTGATGGAATCACAGTGAGACTCTTGAGATTCTTTCATGGGACTACTGCCGTATTGCAAAAATGTTATTCGGTGGACCATTTAGAAGTGTATGTTCGTTGATAGTTTATTGAACTTCATAATTTTATTTGGTATCTGCTCTCTATACAGCTTGAGGTGTACATTATATGAACATCTCCCAGACCGAAACATCTGTTTCTCAAATCGAGGGCTCTTACTGTAATTAGATACCTTTTACTACTAACCACTTTTATTCCACTATTAACTTCCTACATTTTTGGTTCAAGATCAAAATACTTTGACGTTGAACGACGCTTTTTCTAGTGATTTACCGCGTGAACGGCATAAATAAATCATTACGGTAGAATCCGTTTCAAAATTTGGTCATTTATAGGTTAGGTTAGGTTAGAGTGGCTGCTAACGCACACTTAAACCGTTGCCGGTCCGTTGTGATACTACAAGATCTAAGTCCCCTAATACCCTTAACACTCTATTGGATCCATCCCGAGCTACTTATGTAGCGTAAAATGTCCTGCACCTTAATATGAGCAAGATCTGAAAGGTTGGGCAATACATACCTACCCAAGTATAAATGCCTTCTTAGGGCCAGTGCAGGACAAGAGCACAGGAAGTGAACAAGCGTCTCTTCCACCTCCTCGTCCATATAGCTTCTACAGAAGTCATTTGTTTCTAGACCCAGCCTTCTCGTATGTTCACCGAAAAGGCAGTGTCCGTTAATATTG
Organism: Tipula lateralis; assembly: GCA_963932295.1. NCBI lineage: Eukaryota > Metazoa > Arthropoda > Insecta > Diptera > Tipulidae > Tipula > Tipula lateralis. The sequence goes on along the minus strand of OZ010736.1, from coordinate 159,885,650 downwards.
CTACTATCCTTCTAAGATCCCTCTTCTCCAGAGAGATTAAGGTCTTGGAGCGATTCAAATCCAGCTTTGTCATTTATACTAATTTAAAAATTTAGAAATCTTGAGATATGTCCGAATACATCGACACCACGTCGAATTTCAATGACCAAACCTACTGCTCTCTTCGGAATGGCTCGTTTCTGAGCTTTATTCGATACACTGTATTCCGTCTATATTTGAAATTTTTTGCCAGTGTGCGTTCTGCGTCTCGTTCGAGCACCAGTAAGGAACTATCCCTCAATTATATGAAATGTTGTCCTTTGCTGTACAAGTAACTGTCATACATTTTCCTGAGAAGTATTACTCCTCTGGTGGAGGAAATTGTCGGTGACTACCAAGGAGGATTCTGTCCAAATCAATCAGTCACTGATCAAGTTTTTTTGCTACGGATGATTCTTTCAAGTACTACTAAACATCTCGTTGATGTACACCAGTTATTTCAAGATTGCTAGCAAGGCTATATGTGTGGGAGAGGATATCAAAGTTTACCTTGCCTCTGGCAATCGGGCTTTATATGTTCTACGTCCACTTCTGAAATTAAATTATCTTGTCAATACGGATAAGCTGAAATTGAACAGAGTGTTGATCAGGCCTGTTGTTTTGTATGGATGTGTTAGTTGAACCTTGACGAATGAGTTCGAAAGATGGTTTTTAACATTCGATAGAAGAGTTTTGGGTGTAATATTTGATCCAAAACGCGGCGTTGATGGCACAGATCGAGTTCGTTTCAATCACGAGATCTGGAGTTTATTGCGAATTCCAACTTTCGTTTATGAAATCCGTGGCGTTCACTAGTACAAACAGTACAAAATTAATATCATTGAAATACAATGAACAATCACGCCCCACAATAGAAAATCATAAAAATAATCGAAAAAAGATTTCGATTTAAAATTCTGTAATTCGCTAGAACCAATGCAATGTACATCAAGTCCGGTCACATATGCCCGATGAGATGGATTTGATCTGTTCGATCACACAACGAATCAATGACGTCATCAGATCGAAACCGGCGAACGAATATTACATTTCAAGACTAACTTCATTGCCCAATCCATCATTATCATCATTCATCATTATCATTAGCTGTCACGATTACAGCTCCCAGCATCATTAACACTATCATCCAACATTAGTGAGGTGACTACAAAGTTGGATATTGTTAATATGATGCTGGGAGCTGAAATCGTGACAGCTATAATGATATTGATGAATAATAATGATGGATTGGCCAATGAAGTTTGTGTTGAAATATAATATTCTTTCGCCGGTTTCGATCTGATGACGTCATTGATTCGTTGTGTGATCAAAAAGATCAAATCCATCTCATCAGGCATATGCGACCGGACTTTGATGTTTGTTGTATTTCGTTTCATATGTTGTGAGGCTATGTTGCAACAGTTCTAGCGAATTATAGATGTAAAGAACTTGTTGCTTGCAACAGTATGAAAAGCTGGCTCGTAATAAAAACCGATCGAGTTAGGTTCATGACTCGGTACGGGCGAACAATGGCCTGTAAAAAACGTAAAAAAAATTAGGAAATATTTGTTTGTTTTTATCTCTACAATCTGTTTCGGGACTCGAGGCACTTCCAACTCGTTCGCGGTTCGCTTATTTACGCCCTTACCTTACGCCATTACAGCCAAATCGAGGACGTACGGCTATAGGTCCGATTTACGTAGAACCATCTGCATAGCTCCATGCCAGCCTATAGTACTTACATGGAAGATGGGTTGGCCCATGAATTCTGCCCTCCGACAGGCGGTCATAGATGTGTTCATTTACATCACCGATCGTAATCGTATGGTGAAAAATCCCTTTATCCTGCCCCTATCGGGATTCGAACCCGGTACCTCCCACTCCAACTGCTGCAGCTTTAACCACTACGCCACTTGGGCGGTCTAATTACGAAGTGTTACCAATTAAAAATGCTGTAAATAGTCAATTTTTCTTTTCATAACTTCAGTTCCACTCTCCAATCGTATTTTGCTCCATTCTCGACGAAGAGCAATCTTTAAGGCATCGGCATTGGGTTTAAGTATGGAGAATGTGGTTGCCATTATTGTGAAAAAAGCTGGGAAGTTTTTCTTGTAAAAAACGTTCGGTTTAATGGCCTTATGTTATAGTCTTCGTCAGTGTTAATTTTACTGTCGTGAGGTTCAGACGTAAAATAAAATAAACGAAAAGTGCAGTGTTAGTGCTTTTTATGTTGTTATACTTTTTTTTCAATTGTGTGAATGACTTTACAATTAAATACACACGGTGCAAAAAACTAATATAAAAATTGTAATTTAAATATTTAATAAGTGATAATGTAAACATGTTGGGCCTTTTTTTCCCAAAAAAGACTTCTTCGAAAATCGAACGCCGAACACAATCTACAACAAACTTGAACCAGTTTCATGTAAAAAATGTAAATATTGCAAGTGCAAGTGTAAACCAAGTGGGTAAAGTTCAACACAGCCCAAAGAAAACATTCATGCCAGTGATTAAAACTGCTTCGTCGAATGAATTAAAAAAAGTTAAGTTAAGTTGATGTGGCTGCTATCGCACACTTAGACCAAATTTGATCCGTTGTGATACCACTCTATACGGCTATAGGTACGAGTCTTTCCGTAGAGCCATCTGCGCATTGCATAGCTCCATGTCAGTCCTATAGTACTGACATGGAAGATGGGTCGGCCCAAGGATTCTAAACACGACAGAGGATCCAGATTATGTTTATTTTTCACCACCGATCGCACCGCCCAAACGATTGAAAGTGAAAAACCCATTTTGCATCCTGCCTCGAATCGGATTCGAACCCGGTACCTCCCGCTTCAACTGCCGCAGCTTTAACCACTGCGCCACCTGGGCGGTGTCGAATGAATTAACTATACCGCCGTTTAAAAATAAAAAATCAAAACAGCGAAGAAAAAATTAATTCATCAGCAAATTTAGCAATGCTAAACGAAAACATTAGTAATGAACACAGTGCGACGAACTCTAGTGACCGTGGTCAGTGTCAAATTAAATTAGTGCAAACCGGTTTGGATAGGTATATCACTGTTCAATCTAAAAGAAAACGTAGTCCGAGATCTGCCCAATTTGCTGGTAGGAGCAAAGTGACACGGACTGAACTAGGTGTTAACCAAATACCTCTTGGCAACCGTTTCTCTAGTTTAGAGATCGTTGACCACAATACAGCGCCGAAATCTAAAACTGTGAAACCGCCTCCAATTTATTTAAGGGAAGCATCTAATAATGAACTGGTTAATAAAATCGCAACATTATCAGATTCTAAATTTTATATTGCTCCGCTCAAAAGAGGTAATATACACGAAACAAAGATCCAAACACTCGAAATCGATGGCTTCAGAGCCGTAGCAAAACATCTTGACGAAGTTGGTAAAAAATATTACACATACCAACTAAAAAGTCAAAAAGGGCTGACTGTTGTGTTAAAAGGAATTGAAAGCTGTGTAGATGTTAGCGACATTCAAGCTGCACTTGCTGCGGAAGGTTTCCATGTTAAATCAATTGGTAATATAGTAAACCGAGAAAAGATACCTCAACCAATGTTTCGTTTGGAACTAGAGCCAGAAGAAGAAAAATCAAAAGGAGTTCACAAGATTTACAACCTGAAATATTTGCTACATCGCAAAATAGTCATTGAAGAACTTAAGAAGAGGATTGGACCAGTTCAATGCATAAGGTGGCAAGAATATGGACACACGAAAGCATTCTGCTCCTTAAATGAAGTTTGTGTTATTTGTGGCGAACTTCACGACTCCAAGCAGTGTGACAAATCGCGTAATGACCCATCTGTGAAACGTTGTAGTAACTGCGGTGAAAACCATACTGCAAATTACAGGAGTTGTGCAGTGTATCTGGACTTAAAACGAAAAATAAACCCTAGAATGAGAGCTGAGCAACGATTGCTCAATATGCAATTTAATCAGAGGGCCATGTTACCAAAATACACACTAGTCACCAAAACAACAAGTGCAAACACACAAAATGATAACTTGGAGGCGTTTGACAGCAGTTTTGCACAGTCAGGTGTTTGTTATGCAAATATAGTTAAAGGTAACAAACCCAAACCCAAAGTTCATTTTAATGAAGAGGACCTAAATATTCATAACATGGTAAATAAATTAACCGAGACCATCCAAAGTTTCATGATGATGATGGAAAAACAAATGAGCATGATGATGCAAAATATGAATACGCTTATGCAAATTATAGTCAACAATCAAAAATGACAGTTCTAAAAATAGCTATTTGGAATGCGAACGGGCTTTCGCAACATAGAGCTGAGGTTCAAACCTTTCTTATCGAACAAAATATAGACATCATGTTAATATCTGAAACACACTTCACAAAACAAAATTTTTTTAATATTTCCGGCTATTCCGTTTATGACACCATACATCCGGATGGAAAAGCACACGGCGGCACTGCAGTCCTAATAAAAAGAAGATTGAAACACTACGAACTTCAGAAATATGCTAAAGATCATATCCAAGACACAACTATCTGCTTGGAAGAATGGTCTGGGAAATTTGTAATATCGGCTGTCTACTGTCCACCGAAACACGCAATTAAAAAACTGCAATTCATCGATTATTATAATCAGTTGGAAATGAAATTTCTAGCTGGGGTGATTACAACGCGAAACATGTGCAATGGGGTTCGAGGTTGACGTCACCAAAGGGCAAGCAACTCTACGAAGCAATGAACGAGAAAAACCTAGATTATTTATCATCTGGACATCCCACATATTGGCCTACAGATAGAAAGAAAATTCCTGATTTAATAGATTTCTGTGTAACTCGAGGAATAGCACGCACCAATGCCCAAGTCGTTAACTGTTATGATTTATTATCAGATCACTCACCAATAATAGTAACACTAAGTACCGAAGCATTAAAAACTGCACCACCCCAACGTTTAACTAACAAACTAACGAAATGGGTTCTCTATAGAAACATAGTAGATGTAAATTGTCATCTGGATGTCCCACTTCGCACACCAGAAGATATTGATGCCGCGATAGAAAATTTAAGACAAATAATGGAAATGGCTGCAAAAAAAGCTACTCCGGAGATCAAAAATTCAGAAAAAAGTAATAAGCTTACAAGTAACATTCAAAAGTTATTGGCAGAGAAGCGGGCAATTCGGCGGCTATGGCAGCTTCACCAATCTCCTTTGCATAAATGGAAATTAAATAGAGCTATTAAACCTCTGAGAGAAAAAAATGTAGGAATACAGAATTACCTTAGTGAGCTCACAGCAACAGAAAATACAGATTACTCAATGTGGAAGGCAGCAAGAAATTTAAAAAGGCCAGAGCTATCAAACCCACCGATAAGGAAACCAGATGGTCACTGGGCCAGAAGTGACTTAGAAAAGGCTATCGCTTTCTCTAACCATCTACAAAAAGTGTTCACCCCAAACGAACAAAATAATGACTGCGGACTACCACAGCTTACGAGGGACGAATCGAACCCAAATCCATTAAAATTTAAATGGAAATGCGTTAAAACGGTTATCAAAACCTGCATAAATCCTAAGAAAGCGCCAGGCCATGATCTAATAACTGGAAAAATGATAAAAGAATTACCAGATAGATGTATAAAATACATAACATATATTTTTAACGCGATTATGAGATGTGGATACTTTCCCAAAAAATGGAAAATATCTCAAATTATCATGATTCCAAAGCCAGGTAAAAACGAAACCCTAGTCTCGTCGTACAGGCCAATAAGTCTACTCCCGATAATTTCGAAGCTTTTTGAAAAGATGTTACTACAAGAACTAATACCTATATTATCTGAGGGTCGCATTATACCAGATCACCAATTTGGATTTAGAGAGCAGCACGGCACAATAGAACAGGTGCACAAAATTGTAAATACAATTAAGTTTTCCTTAGAAGAAAAGAAATATTGCTCGGCAGTTTTCTTGGATATTGCGCAAGCTTTCGACAAAATGGCACGAAGGATTAAATTACAAAATTAAAACTCTTCATGCAATTCTTCAAAACTACTTAGCCCAAAGGATGTTCCAGGTGAAACAAAATACGGCTACTACTGATTTAATCGAGATAAGGGCAGGAGTACCACAAGGTAGTGTATTGGGACCTGTGCTATACTTGTTATTCACAGCTGACTTACCAATAACTGAAACAATTATAACTTCAACTTATGCTGATGACACAGCCATATTGTTTTCACACAAAAATCCTCAAACAGCATCGAGAGAATTACAAGAACATCTGCACAAAGTAGAAGATTGGTTAAAAACTTGGCGAATAAGGACGAATGAATGTAAATCAACACATGTAACATTCACACTGAATAAACGTACATGTCCGGCAGTAAAATTAAACAATATCACAATTCCTCAACAAACAAACGTAAAATATCTCGGTCTTTATCTCGATAGAAGATTGACATGGAAAAAGCACATCGAAACACAACGTCATCAATTAAAAATAAAATTTTCGAAAATGTATTGGATGATCGGAAGAAAATCGAAACTCTCTCTAGACTGCAAGGTTCTACTATAAAAAGCGATCCTAATCCCCATATGGACATATGGTATCCAACTATGGGGCTCAACTAGTGCATCAAATATAGATATCGTACAAAGAACGCAAGCAAAGATACTTCGTAGCATTACAAATGCCCCATGGTATATTCGAAACAGCAACATCCATAGAGACCTAGGAATCAAAACTGTTAAAGAGACAATAAAATCATGCAGCCTAAAATATCAACTGAAACTGGAATCACATCCTAATGAATTAACTAGAGAGCTACTAAGGCAACCGAAATACAAACGGCTTCGCAGAACAGATCCTTTAGATTTAATAAACTAAAAATATAATCTAATAATTACACATTTCACGCATGTTGAGCTAACACACTAAAACTAATAAGTAATATAATTTAAAAATAATAATGCATACTGATATTAAGTATTAACATTGGTTAAGGCTTAAGTTAAAAAAATTATAGTTTTTAAGAATTTCACACTTCTTGTTAGTTTCGTAAAAAGAAAGATTCAAGAATAAAGCCAATGGCAATTGTTGCAAAAAAAAAATGTTATAGTCTTATTGAAACCTCCAGTGGTTCTAGATCCGAACATCTGTTTCTCAAATCGAGGGCTACTACTGTGTAATTATATAACCAAATATTGTATAAAAAAAAAACATCACAAACGAAACAATGTATCGAGGCAAACATATATCATTATTATAAAAAAAGTATGCCACCCTTCCTTGAATTTATACGTTCATTAACCCTTATAATGAACAAAATAGTTTTTCACAAGTGATTTAATTTATTTAAAATAATTATATACAAAACGATAACATTTATAGCAACAAACTTTGTCTACCATAAAAAGCTAAAAATGTTATGTCTAAAAAACTCATTACTCATTTTTCATGTACATATATATTTTTATATACAGACAAAAGTTTTTCCTATCACAGACTTTCCACTATACATATATAGATTTTCCACAGCAACAACAACAAATGAAAAACCAGAAATGTAATTTAATTTCATTATTACATTATTGTTCGTATACACAGACATATAACAAACTTTAATACCTACTGACATGCATACAGTGCACATGCACTGTGTGGGGGGTGCGGCTGGTGTAATTCGGAAAATTTATCCTGACAAAACACGCAATTAAATTTCCAACTTTACACACAATGTATAAGGCTGAAATATAAAATCATGTCTAGACATTTACAAATATTAAAATGTGTGCGGTAGTAGTATAACCTCGATTTGTCAAATCTAACATCATCGTCCAATGTCTGATTACTTCAGACGATAAGCGATGCGTTGTTAGAATTTCAAATACGTTTTGCAATTTATTTTGTTCTACTCTAACTGAATTATAAGTACGATTAAGCAACGAGATCGAAAATATATTCTAGACTTTGTCAGGCTATACGTGCGGTTGGCTTAACACAGATTCTTTTGAAACCATAAATTTACATAAAAATCTTATTACGAATCTGTCTGATGTATGAAATATACATTTTGAGGGTTTTGACAAGTTATAAATTTTCTTTAAGCCTCCTTTGCATCCTGATTATGTAGGTTTCAATCCCGACCTACGAAAAGATCATCTCTTCGTCTACTCTAAAATGGCTCATGTTTAAGAGGTCGCTGCTTCATTCCATCCACTCCGAATCTGTTCAATGATTTCATCCTTAATCAGGAGTTTACATCAAATCTATAATATCATGACGTATCGAATTCGGTCAAAATCGCACTCGAATCTATATGCATGCGATCTATATAAAATATCTTTCATTTCACAACTGGAATGAGGCGCAAATTAGTATCAAGTAGACCACAACCAAACACAATGATTAAAACAACCAAATTTGGCCAAGTCGTCGGTTTGTCTAATATCTAGGAAATATTTCCTTTCGTAGCAGGAAAAAATTCGTTCCTGACTGATCATCTCCAAGATCGTGCATCTCTTTCAATGACTGTCAAATATACACGAAAACCCCTTTTGCGATCTCAGAACTTGGCTCTATGAAATAAATTTATCTTTGTTGTGTGAGTTCCGTTTTCTGCATAGGGCTACTTTGTAACGCTGATATTGAGAACCTAGTGGGCTGGAAATGATTCAAAACAACCATCGAAATATGGTCAATTTCTACAGTTATATTAGGAGTTGGTGCCAGATGCAACGTTTTATTTTTACTATTATGGAATTTTGAGATAACTTCACGTTGAGCTGTTATACTGTAAAAAGATTTTATCAGCTTCAGCGAATCGCCTCCAAAAAGTTCGAGCATAGGGGAGCTACAGGGTCGGTTACGAAAAGGTATGTTTATAAGCTTTCAACGTGATCTATCCATTGTTAAGGGGATCAATCGAACGATTCTTCCTTCTTTCGTTGATGCTGAAGAGAAGACTTTTTTGGTGGTTCCACCCTGGGCATGAATAAGATGTAGACATCTTAACCTTGATAATATTTCTGCTCTTCCTTTACATTCCTTTCTTTTTGAATTCAGATATCGTTCGTAAAATTTTAGACTTCCTTAAAGCTCATAAGTTTCGGCTTAGTTAAAGCTCGCCTGCAAATGCGAATTACGAAAACTTCTGTGACGCGAAAACTGAAATTTTGTATAGAACATTGACACAATAAAACAAGATCACCCTGCAACACTTTGATAAATTTAAGACTAATCTTGAAGAAATTGAATTTGACTGCCTACACGATCCCCTTCCGTAGTTCCTTTTGATCTTATTTAAACCCGGCCTCTTGAGCGCATGTGTACGATCGTTGCCTTTATAGAAGCCTACGGTGAAGAATTATAAGGGAATGATCGTTTTGATAATGATTCCGAGTTGATCATGAACGTTGTTTTGGCATTGACGAAAAGTAAGAAAGCAGGTAGAAATCTAAGATCGTAAATGGAATTTGCAGTGACTCAACAGTCATCACTTGGCTGCTAAAGGTAGGGGAACTATACATATGAATTAAAGCCTAGAGACGTTTAACGGCATTTTTCTGGCAATTTCCGGCTTGAACCGGGACACCGGGTTCGAATCCCGATCCGGGGCAAGATGCAAAACGAGATTTTTCACCATCGATCGTTTGGACGGTGCGATTGGTGGTGTGAATGAACACATCTGGATACCCTGTCGAGTTTAGAATCCATGGGCCGACCCATCTTCTATGTCAGTACTATAACCTGACATAGAGCACTGCAATGCGCAGATGGTTCGACGAAAATCGGACCTATAGCCGTACAAAAGAGTTCAAATCGTTATAGTCGAGTCCCGTTGAAAGTTGGATCAATTTAAATCTTAAGAAGTGTTGGGATAATTACGAACATGATTCAGCATTGACAGTAAAGTCGGGTATATATTGTTGAAAGCTAGTGCTCTCTTTACTTTAGCTGCTCAATCCCAATTAAAACATTACTAGTAAACGGCATCAAAATGTGAAGTAGAAATAAAATAAAATACGGGTTTTCCTTAACATACTTCACAATGAAACTGGGTTCCATAATAATTTAAGCCCTTAGACGTTTCAAACGTTTCATTTATGATCTGCGACTTGAACGTTAGAAACAAATAGGATTTACCGTTCGGATCGTTACTCAGATATGTTCAAATATGCTTCAACTTCAACACCAAAGTCGAATATCCATCAAAGCTTATGATCTTTATGTTGGAATGTTGGATTTGTGTTGGAATGAACTAGGTATTATTTATTAACAGCTGTTCTCAGAGTAGTCTCTATGTGTCGTTTGAGTTGGAAAAGTGGTAAAACCATTTTACATTCTTTCACAGTCAAATCAATAATTAATAAAACGATATTTCAAATTAAGTGTTTATGAGCGAACATTACACGTAAATGTCTTCTGAATCTGATCCAACCTTCCAAAAATTTCGGACTACCACATGCCTAACCTAACATGGCAAAAATTAATAATCTTCTCGAAACGGAAATTTTCTGTCTTCTCTCAATTGGTAGTAGTCCGCTTCGTGCTTTCAAGGCTCAGATATTTCCAAGAAGTTCGTTCATGCTGCAACAAAGCCCAAACCATTTAAGGTAAGGTGGGCGAATGCGAGCACACAAAATACAGCATGCAGTTTCCGTTCCATGTCGCACCAAACCTATAATCACTAAGCGTGCGAAATCACAAACACCTTAACGGCATTGATTGTCGGGTAAAATCGCTCGATTAGATTCACCAACCATCGCATGTATGACGAACATCAAATCCGGTAGCATATATGCGTGCCTGATGAAATGGATTTTTAATCTTTTCAATCACGATATGGTCGATACCCATTGTTGTGAAGAAATGAAGCTAGGATCTTTATCTTTTAAATAACAGGGGGTTTCAGGGACTTCATTGGGATGGTTGGAATCTATAATAGTTTAAACGTCCCGTCCAGTGGTTTCTACCAAATTGTTTTACGTGCCCAAAGTATCGTTTAAAAATTGTTTACGGTACATTTACCTTTAACCTCTATTTAATGAAAACGAGTGGTGATTGTTCCTTGGCAGATGCTGAGACCCAAACCACTACGAATCCAGACACCCGCTTTTGCAGTGCAATTCTAATCAAACTTGATCGTTTTTTTTTGTTAAATTTTTTATCAGAAAATACCAAATTCTGCAGCTCTCCACAAACGTGCAAAATTTTTGAAATCTTTGCTCTTGCTAGTCGAACTGCCTTTTGTGCAAGTGTTCTATTTTTTAATATGCATGCCACGTTGAGATTTGTAGCTGATTACGTTGAATTCAGGCGTTCACATTTTCGAACCATTTCCGGCGATGTTGTTGTTTTGAAATGTCCACCTCCAACGGAGTTTTGGTTGATGCTAATAAAACTGGTAGCATCAACATGTAACAATGGCTGGTTCCGATTCTCCAGCCAAAGAGAAAGCAATATACAAATCATCTGTCTGTGTCTGTCATTATATTTACAATCTGTTTTGGGATCAAGGCTCTCCCAACTCTTTTTCGACTCGCTTAGTTACGTCATATTCATAGCCATATCGAGGACGTACGACTATAGGTTCGATTTACATAGAATCATCTGCATAGCTCCATGCAGGCGCGGTCCGTCATACTGGACAAGGTGGGCAGTGCCCACCTTTACCATTTACTAGACTTCTATCAAGATCAAACAAATGATAGTTTAAGTATCGTTTATCATAGATCCACAAGATTCGTTCTAAATTTACACGCATACTGTGTGTATACTGTACAAAAATCATTTTAAAACGTTCTAATGTAAAATATTCGTAATACATGCATATATATCTAATACAGACATATACGAGTTTATACACACATATACTCTATTGCTTTCAAAAATACACATACTTATGCATTTCCTCTTCTATTTGCATTTTATACTTTGATTTTGTCTATAAACTCTTATTGGGCAAATCCAAAACCGACTGTAGTGTGTGTGTTTCACACAAGCCTGCTTCTTTTTTTTACACGAGCATAATCAAACGAAAATATCAACCTTTGAGTGTGTTGGTAAACGAAAAAGTACATATAAAAAAAACTCAAAATTTGAAGTTTCTCACTAACACTACTTAAAGTCTATTTCGAAAAACAGACGCACACCACAAAAGGTTGAGTACTTTTATTCTCTTTTCTATCTCACTAAACTGATAAACGATTGTCAAATGATCGTTGAGTTTGACACAGAGAGTAAGACACGCTCATTCCTTTTTATTTTACATTTTTTGTACATTTTTACTCAATAATACTCAGGTGGTGTGCGTTTGTTTATTATTTTTATACTGGATTCGCAATCGTATACGAATAGAAGAATATTCACTAATACCGCTAAAGGTTGATATGCTTCTACAGCATATGTATGCATACATAAAGTTTGGCTTGTGTGAAACACACACACTACAGTCGGTTTTGGGCAAATCGCAAAGTGCTACATATTTGAGTATTATTATGCATTATTTCTCTCTCAGCCTTACGATTTTATTAAACCAAATAAAATACCATCCATTGGTAATATCGTCTCTCATTTTGGTTTTATACAAGAATAGTGGGCAAATGACGAAAATCACTTTCTGGTAGAATTTTGTCTCTCTCCTTTTTAACATAGGAACTAATTTTAAGGTGAGATGAAATGGAAAAAATGGTTTTTTGATTTTGTTTTTGTTGTTTTAAAAAAAACTAGATGCCCTCAACTTACGTGATTTTATATAATTATAGATTTTATATATGATATCGGTTAGTAGTTAAAATTTGTGGCAGTTGCGAATTGACCTTATGTGGCCATAATGAAAAAACTGATTCAGATCGATCGGGAGTGTTCAGAGCCATATTCGAATCATTTTGCCAAAATTGGGTTATTTTAAAAGCATATAATGCTTCTGCTCCAATTGTTAATGGAACTTTCAACCACATTCAAAATGATGTTCCCAAATGTATCAATGCCGTATCTAATGACTTCGTTTATGCAGAAATTCAAAATGTTTTCTACATTTCCATTCAAGCAGTTTGAAACTATACTGATGTCTCAAACAAAAGTTAATTTGTGTTCATATTTTGATTATTTTTTAAAGATCGTATTAAAACAGGAGAAGTCATCGAAATATTTCTTTCTTTTGTAAAAATCCAAGATCGTTCAGTTAATGGATAAGCTGTAAAACTAGAATATTATCAGTGACAAAATTACTGCTCAAACTTACGACGGTGTTACAGTAATGAGTGGTAATAAAGATGGAGTGCAAATCATATTAAAACAGGATTTTCCTAACGCATATTTTGTCTACTGTTATGCTTCAAATTTAGTCCTTCAGGCCGTGTGCGCCAAACAAATATCAGAACTGCGTATTTTTTGCCAATTAATATGAGATACCATCATTTTTTTCTGTATCTCTTAAAAAATAGGTAAGTTATTGCAAATCTGTGACAAAAAGCTGCCACGACCAAATTACACGAGATGGAATTTCCAGTCGTACAATTAACGTAGTGTATGAAAAAGTGGAAGAGATAAAAAAATGCATGGCAGCCATTCAGAATGGCACAACTTCGGTTAGAAGAACGATTCGCGAAGCGAGTGGTTTTATTTTATTATTAAACGATTTAAAGTTTATTACGTTTTAAAGATTTTTTTCTCGTGTCGTGCCTCAATTTGATATTTTATATAACATCCTGCAAAAATGAACAAGTGATACGATTTGTGTTCGTATCACTCGTTTAGGCCATTAAACAATTAAATGATTCTATTAACAAAATTCGAGATGAAGTTTATTTTACTCTTTATAGTATATTGTATGAACGGAATTTTATACGAGTAATAGATCGCACGCAACAAAATAAATACATTTAAAACGAATTTTAAAGGAAGCGTATGACGTAATACAAGAGCTTGTTAACGATAGGTTTAGCAACGCAGAATATTTAGTAATCAGTACTTTTAGATTGCACAAAGCTTAAGCTTTATGCTTTGAACTCTTCTTACTAGCTGCTAAATACAATAGCCAAATTATATCCATTTTTACATAAAGAACGCTTGAAAACTAAACTACAGGCAGTTTATCAGCAAACAATGATTTTTCAGTCCGCAAATCTATTTGTGAGCTAGTCAAAACGATTTACAATAACAATTTAGAAAAAATTCTCGAAGAAGTTATTCGCCTTTCGATAATAATAATAATCATACCGATGTCGACGGCAGTATCATAACGATGTTTTTTAAACGTTGAAACGTGTAAAATCTTATTTAAGAAGCACAATGAAGATTGAAATGATTGAAGAAATTAGCAGTATATTCAATTGAAGAAGCCAGATCAATGAAATAGACAATTTTAATGGCAGAGTTCTGTATAGAGAACACTTTTAATTTTAACTTAATTTTTCATGAAATTTTATATAATTTTGCCCACCCATGTTTGAAACCCACGGACCGCTACTGGCTCCATGCCATCCAATGGTACTGACATGGAAGATGGGTGAATTCTGCTCTCCAATAGCGGTCATAGATATGTTAATTCAAACCACCAATCGTAACCAGATGATGAAAATTCCTTTTTGCACTCCAGCTGCCGTAGCTTTAACCTCCCCACAATTTGGTTGGTGCAATAACACTTATAATACACAAAATATACTATACAGCAGCGTGAGATAACACTTTCAGTACCGACCCCTGTATATTGCTCAATTAAACCAATTCTACCTTATTCTAAAATCAAGTTAAACCACTTATTATGGTGAAAGGTTGGTATATTATTCATACGTTCAATTTTAAGAAATCTTTTAACAATAAGACATTAATTACAGCACATACACACACACACCCATTAATATATGTATGTACATATCATGTTCACTCGACAATTTCGTAAAGCATATAAAATGACATTATGAGCATAAAAAATTTACAAACTCTTAAAAAATTACATCTTCCTTACATATACGTTAAGAAACAGTACCAACAATAAAAGGAGCCCATAAAAAGTATCTATAAATACACGCCAGTTCCTTATTACAACCCAAACACATCCAGAAACGCTTTTTAAATAAAAATAAAATAAATCTCGTAACTTTCGTAAGCACACAAATAATTTTGGTTTTTTCTGTAGGTTTGTAATTACGGTGAAAATCATAAAATTAAATATAGGAAAAAAGGGAAAAGTGAAACCGAACCGAAAGATGGTAAAATAAACAGACAAGGGATCCTGGCAACCTAATTAATTACCATGGAAAATTTTATATAATTTTTTTTTTTTTTTTTTTTTTTAACATTTTTCTTAAATGTATAACTGGAGTCATTGGTTTGTTTGTTGTTGGATTCGTTTGTGCTCATCACATCGTCTGTTGATAGGCGAGAGATGATATTCGTTAAAAACAAAACTTAAATTATCAGCCCAACGACGAGGAGATAAGAAAATCTTTTTTGTTTAAATCTGCACATGACCATCTTCACATCAGATACAATACAACAAAGTTTAATTAGACAAACCATGTTTTTATGTTGTTTATTGTTGTTGCCCAAAAGAAGCTTTTTTTTTATATATACTTATATGATCTCCCAGTTTAATATTTAAGTACATATAGTGGATACAGTAGTAGTACAGATAACACGATATGTTTACAATTTTTTATTAATCCTTCATGAATACTATCTGTGTGTGTGTTATCATATGAGCTATTTTGGGGTCAGATAAGGAATTTATCAGGATGGTCAGATACATTGTATACGAGTATATTATGTATAGTGTTTCGTGTTTTAGAAGGATTCAGTTGGTTATCCATTGTTACCCCATGAGATGTGAATAGTTTTTAATTTTAATTAAAAAAAAACTTCAAATTTATTATGTTTGGCTTTTTTATGTTTTGTAGCATAAATAGAGTAGCATGTTGGACGTCCAATGATTAATTTTACATAAACTGAAGGCTATATTTAATAATAGTCGGGAGGGTAAATAAAATTAATACTATGAGTAATGTTTTCCCATACCGCATACATAGATGAGAGTGAAGTTTGTCCTAAAGTGTTTTTAATTTTGAGACATACTCAAAGCTTTTATGAATTTACATTGTTGAAATACTTATACTCTTCCCGATCAAATGGCGATGTGGTTAAAACAGCGGCAGTTAGAGTGGGAGGTATCGAGAATGCCGCTATAGGAACCATCTTCCATGTGAGTACTATATGCTGGCATGAGGCTATGACAGCTTGGCACAATTTGGCTATTACCATACATATAGAGTGAGATGGTATTTCGTCAAGTCCATCCACACAAATTCATTTCTCAAAAGGTACAGTGCGCAATAAAATTATGACGAGATTTTGAATTCTCACTTAAAACTGAAGAGTAACACTCACAATTTTACAATCGTGGGGACGACTCACACCCATGAAAAGGTTCAAAGCCGGGCATATGAATACGTAGCTTACTGCAATACCGAATGTCTTTGGCATAGTAAATATATGCCGAGTAGATTTCCAGATTCATTTACTACTTCATATGAGACATTACCAATTTTCCGTAATGTTAGCCGGTATGAACTTCATCGCTAACATTCCACAATATTGTTTTATTGCGTTACTTTGGGCGAAATTCCGAACGAAAACTCTTTGCCCTAGAGTAAAAATCCGACTTTAATGTATGCTTTTACTGTCGATAGGATTGACCTATTTACTCTCTCTGGTGCATTTGACTGGGGGAGTAATTTGGTGTGAATTCGTGTCTCACTCCAATACTTATCCATTAGATTTTCGAATGTTTTGGAATTAAATTGTGTCCCATTATCGGAAAGTATGGTTTCTGGTATCCCGAAAAGATGGATCACGTTGTTTTCGAGACAGTCAATTACTCTAGCGGCAGAAGCAGATCTGAAAGCGAATAACAAAGGGAAAAGATGTGTGTATCCATTTTTGTCCTCGGATACGGGCCAAAAAAATCTATGTAAATCCTCTGAAACGGTCTTAAAACCTCAATTTGTTCTGATGTGCCGTTGAAGGTGGGTGTGTGCCGCTTCGATGAGAGGTTTGGTTATGGAGTCTGGTACTACGAGTTTCCAATTTGGTATATCCATGTCCGATTGCTGTCCCATTTGAACATAGATTCTCCCATCTATCACTTTAAAAGTGGTTGAAGCTGCTGGATTTTCTTTTAACGATCTTATTCGATCTTGATATTCAGTGTCGTGGAATGCCTCTGTATCCAAATCCAAATAGGAAGAAAAATCTACGGAATGCTCTATTGAGTCAACATTTAGGTCGATAGGCTGTCTGGCATGACATTTAATGACCCTTTTCTATATTCAATGTTGAAATTGAATGATTGCAATTGCATTGACCATCTTACTAGCCGTCCGGAGAGCTCTTTCTGTTCCATTAACCATCGCAAACTGGATGATCTGTAATGATCGTGAAATTATATCTATCAATGTATGGTCTGAATTTTTTCACACTCATCACAGCTGCTAGACATTCCAGCTCTGTTATGCTATAATTCTTTTGCGCTTTATTCAAATTATGTAATATAAAAGCTATTGGATGTTCTTCATTATCGACAGTCTTCTAGAAAAGAACACTTCCAATACCAGTGGTAGATGCATCGCATTGGATATAAAAATGTTTTTCAAAGTCTGGGTTCACTAATACTGGAGCGGAAATGAGAGCAACCTTATGTTGTTCGAATGCAGTCTGCGCATCAGGAGTCCGAACTGTCTTTGTGCCCTTTTTCAAGAGGTCGCTTATAGGTGATGTCATGCTTGAGTAATTGAGTATGAAGCGTCTATTCCAACCGGTCATCCCCAGGAACCTACGTATTTGTTTAGTTGTTTTAGGAGCGGGATATTCATGTATGGCTCGTACTTTTTCAGGGTCCACTCTGAGGCATCCCTCACCAATCACATAACCGAGGTATTTTTTCTCCTTTAGTACAATTTTACTTTTTTCGACATTTATGGTACATAATATACTTCCGACAAAAGTGATATATATTCATCAAACGTTTCGGTAACCACTAGTCATCAAGGTACACAAACACTTGATCATGCAATCGGTGAGAAATAACCTTGTGCATTAATCGACACATCGTTTGAGGTGCATTGCACAATCCAAACGGCATGACGGTAAATTGGTAGAGTGGACGACCCGGCACTGTAAAGGCTGTCTTATCTCTGGACGATAAATCGAGAGGTATTTGCCAAAAGGCGTCTTTTAGGTCGATAGTGCTGATGTATCGAGTTTTATGTAGTCGACCTAGCAACTCCTTAATTATCAGCAAGGGATGAGCATCCTTCATTGTCGGGCGTCAAGACATAGAGGAACTTTCTCGTTTGCTTTCTTTACCAGAGTTACTGCAGACGACCAAGAGCTGGTACTCTCTTCAATAACCCTAATGACACCAAGCGGTCCAATTCCCTATACATGTCCTCTTGAACCTTAGGAAAGACTGGGTAATAACGTTGTTTTATAGGAGTCGACTGTCCTACATCAATCTTATGGGACAGCAGCTGAAGTTCGACCCAGTCCAAATATTTCACGACTCGGCTATTAATTTTTAACTATAATTAGCTAAAGACTGTTATTTTTGGCAAGAAACCGGGCTAACAGTGATCTTGGGTTACGTTAGCGTTTTCAATTCACATTTGGAATCCGCGATAATTTTTAAATTTAGCGTAACTTACGATTTATTATGGTAATTACGACTAACCCGGTATGCAACTTATTATCTTTCTTGTACGGATCTCTAAAGATACAGGAAAACACGGTTAAGAAATTATTAAAAGATCAATGTTTTTGATTAGATGAGGATTTCATAAAACTAGCCAATCACAAGCTGTTTGAGTATTGTGGGAATACGGTCCTCTTAGGGTATCGATTTTTATTCTGTTAATATTTGGACTATTTTCCTTTAATTGAACAATCGCGTAAAGTTTGTCCTTGATTTGTTCTAAAATTATTTTAGGACAAAGCTTTGACATACATCCGACATCACGCAAATATGAACATAGCCGTTGGCTAAGAAGAAAACCTTCTGTATCTGGTAAATACTATCTTGGAACTGGATAACAAATTTAGAATGAATTTAATCTATAAGCATTTCCGTATGAATTATTTCAGCTATAAAAGCTTCAAGTGTCTCCTCAAGGTGTCATTTGGATTCCCTCTTTATTTTATTTTTATATGGTGTAACTAGTTATTGATATTGGGGTTTACTCATATAATCCGACGATATAAAATGTAACACAATTCTCCCATTGACATAGTGCCATGTTTTTTCTAGATTACTATCGAGCTGATTATCAGACTTGGGTATTTTACAAGTATAGCTTACTTCTTTACTCAGCGTTCAGTTTCAAAGCTCTTCAGTGTAAAAATATATCTCGTTTATGAGGTCGGTAAATTGGTTTGAATGTGTGTTTATAGTCTAGACAACTTCACTACACACACACACACACATTCAAATCAAGACACATGTCTACATTAAGATGATAACTCATATGAGGTAGGGATCTGACCGGTGGAAGAATGTTCGACGAGTTTCACCTTATCTATATTGGAAATCAAACTTTCTTTGTTTGGACATTTACAGCAAAGCATATTCATTAGACGATAACATTGCTATAGAATAAATCCGACTGACGAACCGTTAAAATCACAAGCATTCAAATTCACATATGAGAGAACTCGTTGCTCTCTAAGAAATTCGAGAGCCCAAAAGTGAAGATCATATATGTGACCAAGACAAACACTGCACTACCAAAAGTTATAAATTTTTCTATTGGACTTCTAAGTCCTCGAATCGTATCCTCCAAATCGTGTCTACGTTTACATAACGCACACAAATTTGTGTTATATTGTACTATACGTGTCGATATCTCATAAGTGCTTTTGAATCCTTGATTTTGGTTTATGCGGCCCTATAGTGGTTTTAATAATGAATTGCAATATTCACTGAAATAAGGAATCGTGATGTTTTCTACCAGATTGAGCTGGAACTCATTTGTGTGGTACCCATTTGCATCACAACCGATAGTAAATTGGTTGTTATTTATACCACGGCTCGATGTCGCGGAACAATCAGGAAAATGTATAAAGTACCCTTATAGTTTTCTTCTGGATCGCAGTACAGATTCATTACTTCTTATTTTATTTGTGTAAACATTTAGAACACGTTTTAAAATATGGTTGCTCTGACCAGTTCTTTGATTTTCTTACTGAACGTTTTAGTGATGTATTCCGTTAAGACTCCCTCTCCAGTTTGTTAGTCCCTATTAAGAAATCATTTTCATTGACACCATTCGCTTCACAGAGCAACTTTTCTGACAGGCTGAGTGATTAATAGAATGCAGCTGATTGGAAGCAAGCTACAAATGATCGAGTAACTCAATGGTCTCCTTCCTGTCTAAAGTCCTTTCAGATCCCAAATAGAGCATTATATATGAACCAGTTCGTTGAGCTGTGTATTACACTTATTGTATTGTCCCATATACTTAATCTCAACTAAGATACTTCATACCTTAAATCAATTAAATGGAAGGAGCATAAGTATTCAAAATAGATCAGTAATTCAGTACCACATATGGTATGTCTTCTCACAAGAGTAAACTAAAAATATAAAAATACTAAGTAAATTCTATCGTTTATGCGAAGTGAAGAAGACCAACCCAACAGGCATCTACAATCTTTATTTAGAAAAAATATTTGAAAAAATATTTAACAGATCGAACGTTCGTAGTACTAGAATTGCATGTCCTTGTTACATTTGATCAGTTTTGAACCTCAACGAGGTTAAAATCGTTTAACAATTTCTGTTTATAAATGTTGATGTTCATCAAATCACCTCAAAAGTATTGCACAAAGTACATAGAGTCTATAGAGACATACGGCATCCAATAATGTAGATCCATCAATCCAACAAATATAAAGCTCTCCTATATTTGACGCCCAGACGGATACCTATAATTGGGTGATCCGAATCGTTCTCTTGCAGGTCATGGGTGCTCGCATTGTTCTCTTCCAGGTCATTGTGAAATCCATAACAATGATATTCGTGTTTTATCATTCGGGATCATTGGGGGACTATGTGACTGATCTATATCCACTTCCATTTTCTGATTTCGGTTTCAATGTCTGGTTGGTTTGTTTACCGCAGAAGCTCTTCATTTTTGATCTCATATCTGGACAGTAGCATTTTATTCTTCTACTCAGATATTTGACAGTTCTAACTTTCGCTCCGTTTGTGGATGGTTGTTGATAGTTTCATTACAGTTGTTATTTGGAAGTTCGTAATCCGACTAGAGAATATTGGGTAGTTCTGTGCTCGTCGTTCGCCTCCACTATATTTTCTTTTTTCTTCGCTCTACTTGTGCTAGCCTCATTATTTTTGTCAGCGTTCTAAGGTTGTGGCTTCTTCTAGTGCTCTGTTCTGTAATCATTTTTTGTTACAGATTAATGAATGGTTTGCTCATTGAATTCAATCTAGTATCCAGGAGTCCTCGATAACGAATGCTCCCATGCCGGGGGATGATTTTACCACTATCTGAAGCATAATCTACATGAGAACTAACTTAAAACAAAAACCTTTTCTAACCACCTTTCGTATTAGTAACCTATCCCAACAATATACATAATCCCAACTATATTATACTTGTACCTTATGGCAATCAAATGGAAGGATCATATGTATCCAAAATAGATTAAAACGAAAGTCATAAAATTTTATATAAGACATACAACACATCAAGACACAACAATTACACAACTAACTTTCTAATTTACAAATTTAATATTCAAATAAAGTATTTTGAACACACACACACACACATTAGTAATTAGATTTTTATGTTTTACATGGATATGTGCTGATACGGTGGAGGGGTTGGGAGGATTTGAAAAATTGTAATCACAATAAAATGTATATCCCCCAGAATTTATCTTGGGAGTCGTCCTCGTCTCTCGACACTACACTTTTTTTTGCGCAAGGATTACACGATTTAATTAATTTATTTTACATTACACAACCAGGTAATCCTCTATTAAACGTTTTTGTGTGGTTGTGGTGTGGTATAATTGTGAACCAATTCAAATCGTCTGCATAGCAATGTATAGATATGTATGTAAGACAAACGGAATGGAAATTCCTTAAATTTATGTACATATACATAATCGAGATCTTTGTCGAGAAGGAAATGGAAATTTTCTTATTTATTAATTTTTATAAATTTTAATGAATTTTTAATTAGATTTTGCTGTTTTTTTTTCTATTTAATTTATTTTATTTATTTAGGAAGCAATCAAAATAAAAATTGGTGTATGAATTCCACACGACGATAATTAAGCTTCAATATACACTTGGGTGCAAAAAAATCGCACATTGATCAATTTTCCATAAAATTTGAAAAATATCAAAGTCTATTTCAATACCTATACAGTTGTACCTTTTTCTATTTATACGTCCCATTAAACTGATTTTTGGGAGTAAACATTTACAGTTTATTAATAATCCCCTCCACTTGCCCGAAAGACAGCTTCTTCGAATGCTGCATTTATTTCACCAAAGTTTTCACAAAGTGCTCATATAGCAAATACATCTATCTCTTGAAGTACACATTATCCTGCTTGAACAATATATTTACAAATAAACCCGGCAAACGGCACAACGTACTTCTCGAGTACTTCTTCAATGTTACATTAAGAAGTCATTCCTCTTGATCGACAGGCAGTATTAGCTCGGGTGATGAATACAAGATCTGTCTTCGCCTCTAGTGATATGCCTCCCCAGAACGTACACGATCCACCACCATACGAGACACATTTTTCAATACAACATTAAGTCTGAGTTCCATTATGAAAAAAATTGTTATCAGTATTTTTTACTGAAAAAACCAAAGCGAGAAAAAAATCAAAAATACCATTAGAGTGACAGAGATCTTTTTTGACTTTTTTCTTTTTTTTATAGTAGATATATTTTGACAGATGTTTTAACATAACCAATAAATTTCAAACTTTTTTTGTTTTTGAACAAAAAACACTTTGAATCTACAACAATAAATATAAAAAAAATAAACTTAACATAATTATTCATTATTTAAATTATTTTCACAATGGATTAAGATGAATGACACGAAACAAAATGTTAAAATTATGAATTGACCATAAAATAACTGCTATAAAATGCTTCATAATGACGTCATACAAACGATTTCTCATCCATATACATTTTTCCTATAAAATATTTGTCCAGTACTGAATAAAAATACTTCTCTTGATATATTTTGTCAGTACTGCTATAATAATTTTCTCAGTAACCATAAAAATTTATTCAGTAGTGAATAAATTTTTTATACTTCAAATGTTTTTTATTTCTCTCACACTTTAAGAAAAATTATATTTTTATCCTACTTTGACTATTTTGTCAGTATTTTTTTCATAATGGAAATCAGGATTTATACATATCACTCTCCTTGTCTTCTGTATACTCTTCCGCGTCCATCGTTGCTATATAAACACATCCTGTTCTGTTGACTCAAAGTTTTCTCAAAGTCGTCTCAAAAATGTTCACCGCATGACTTCGACTTTCAAACTTCTTGTTTCTTCTTGTTCAACTTGTTCCATAAATGTTCGAAGGGATTGAGATCAAACTGGCCACTCCATGACAGGCAAATCCACCAGCTGTATGCAACTCGCATTATCCTGCAGGAACATAAAATGTTCACCAATAAACCCGGTACAAGGTACAACGTACTCGTCGAGTACTTCCTCAATGTACCGTTTCAAAATCATTCCTCTTGATCGACAGTCAGTATTGGCTCGGGTGATGAATACAAGATCTGTCTTTGCCTCTAGCGATATCCCCAGATCATGCACGATCCACCACCATTCGAGGTCTTGTATTCTGCATACTCCTCTGCGTTCATCGGTGCCATATAAACACATCCTGCACTCATCAAAGAACAGGACTTCCCTCCATTTTTGTTCTTTCCAATTCAAATTCACCGATTGTCTTGAACTTCACGGACTTCTTGAAGCCACTGTCCCAATTGAACCGCATTAAAACGACGATTTCACAACGAAGTTGTTACAAGAAAGTTGTCATTACGCTGTCCTGTAGAACGAGCTCGGCCAAATCCTTGTGGCCATCTGAAGTCACTTGTTTATCACTAGTTTCCTGATATCTCTGCCACACTCGACGGAGAATCGGCTTAAATTTATTTTTAGAGCCACTTCACTTTGGTGCTGCCTCGCATAAATTAGTGCAACCTCTTGTGCGGCTACCCTTGGTATTGTATCCATTTCTTTGCTCCGGTTGAAGACGCAATTAATAAAGGATCATTCAGGCTAAGCGTCGATATGTGAATGATCACAATTCTGATCGAGATATTTCGTGGCATGCTATATTGTATTGATCGTATTAAATTATTTAATTTGAAAGCCTGCTGTGTCCATTTAACAGTAGATCACTTTGTTGGCATGGCTCAAGTACAAAACAGGTAACATTGGATTTGAAATAGGATTTGTTTGTTATTCGATTTTTTTGATATTTTGAACTTTTATGGAAAATTTAGCAATGGAGCAATTTTCCTGCACCCAAGTGTATTTTTTATGAATTAAATTAAGTTATGTGTTTTTATGATTAGATTGCAAAATTAATTTTAAATGTACCCACTGTTTCGTACACACATTCCATATAATTTTATATGTTTAGCGCTTTGTAGAACACAAGTAGTGTAGCATGGCATAGCATGTGTCCTCCTAATACGTACACAGTATCTTACAGAAAGCTTTTAGTATGATTATTTTTCTATAATTAAAAACGAAATTAATTAATAAAAATAATAAATAAATTAATAATATTAATCAAAAAAAAACAGTAGAGTATGTATTTAAAATAATATCTAGTTTTGATAGATTTGAATTTAAGATTTAAGAACACTTATAATTGTTTTTTATTCCACGGTCCAATTGCCCAACACGTTACTAATATCTGTTTCGTTTTTTTGTTTCTCTTTCTTCCCTAAAAAAAATTGTTAACAAACAATAAACCTATATAGACGTTTAGCTGACGAGGACGATGAATTGTCTGAAGTACAACCGGATGCTGTACCACCCGAAGTGCGAGAATGGTTGGCATCGACGTTCACCCGACAATTGAACACGACACGAAAAAAATCCGATGAAAAACCAAAATTTCGTTCGGTCGCGCACGCCATACGAGCCGGCATATTCGTTGATCGAATATATCGTCGCGTATCGAGTACTGCGCTCATGCAATTTCCTCCCGATGTTGTGAAAGTATTGAAGGTAAGTCAACAATACATATACAATATATTATAGTCTATTTTGTAACAATTTTATTTCTACATACGCGCACAGACTCTGGACGATTGGTCATTTGATGTTTTTGCACTTGCCGATGCTGGTAATGGGCAACCTGTAAAATTTTTAGGCTATGATTTATTAAATCGATACGGCATGATACACAAATTTAAGGTACCGCCCGCAACACTAGAAATATTTTTGAATAAAATCGAGGAAGGCTATTGCCGCTATCGCAATCCATATCATAATAATTTACATGCGGCCGATGTCGCCCAAACCGTACACCATGTACTATGCCAAACGGGTTTAATGCATTGGCTATCGGATTTAGAAATATTTGCAACCCTTCTAGCCGCCCTTATACACGACTACGAGCATACGGGTACAACAAATAATTTTCATGTTATGTCGGGCTCGGAAACCGCTATGCTGTACAATGATCGGGCGGTATTAGAAAATCATCATGTTAGTGCCGCATTTAAAGTGCTCAAAGAGGACGAATCGAATGTTTTGCAAAATTTATCGCGCGAAGAATTTCGTGAGCTGCGCACATTAATTATTGATATGGTGCTCGCAACCGATATGTCATATCATTTTCAACAATTGAAAAATATGCGAAATTTATTGACGCTCGCCGAACCCGTTGTGGACAAATCAAAAGCACTATCGTTAGTTTTACACTGTTGTGATATATCGCATCCGGCTAAAAAATGGAATTTACATCATCGCTGGACGATGCTACTGCTCGAGGAATTCTTTCGCCAAGGTGATTTGGAACGTGAACTTGGGCTACCATTTAGTCCGCTATGCGATCGTAATAATACGCTGGTGGCCGAATCACAAATTGGTTTTATAGAATTTATTGTTGAACCTAGTATGACTGTATGTTCGGATATGTTAGAAATTATATTAGCGCCGATAGCTCCGATTGCCTGTAAAACTACGGAAAGTGATGAAACGTCGAATGTATCTAGTAAAAATCCTGAAGCAATAACCGAAGAAGGTAGCGAAGTTAATAATAAAAATGGATCAACGGATGAAAAATCAAATCGATTTAGAATACGAAAACCGTGGGTAACGTGCCTAGCCGAAAATAAGAAGATATGGAAGGAGCAAGCTGTTCGCGGTAAGTTTGTCAATTTTATTTTCTACTATGCATTCTGTTCTAGGGTCATGATACTCTCAACTCTTTTGCGGTTTGCTTTGACACGTCCTATCTTATGTCCGCTTATAGTCCGTTTTGAGTAGACCATTTGTCTCCATTTTGAATTCACTAATACCATTGACATTGAATCCAATTTTAACAGTTTCTGACTTCGTTGCCAAAATAGTATTAATGACGATAAACGCGTCTGACAACTACAAATAGCATGAAAGATGAATCGGACTGATTACCATGGTCATAATTTCTGAACTTATCCGAGACCTTCTCAATTTTCTTCAAAAGAAACGAGGTTAAACCTATTGGTCGATATGTTTTCGGTGGGACTACCTTTTCTATAAAGAATACAATCAGCTTTCTTCACTTATACAACCGATGTAGTAAATAGTCCCATCCAGGAGATTTGAATAAGTTGATTTTCTCATCAGACTCTGTTGCAATCCTGCTATATGAGTTTCATAGTGGATTATTTAGCGGATCTCTATAGTCTGCCTGATACAATGATACCGAAGAGTTTCAAGTCTCGGTTACCAGACCAATCAAAACAGTCCTCCGGTTTCCAGTACAGTATTTATCTTACGTTTGACGGAAGGCCCTTTCCATTAATGTGATTCTTAGAAAGTACCTTTTGGTTATTGACTGCAGAGGGCAATTTATCGATTCCTTTACAGAGAGTTCTACATGTAACTCTATAAGATCATCTAAAATAAAGGTTGTATTCCGAAGCAGAATCGTATAACTATTTTCAAAGTATTTTCCAATGGATTTCGAGTGCCCTTTGCCATCAGAAAACGTTTTTGATAAATTACTTTCATTTCACAGGAAGATTTTTCTCTTAGGCTGTGTGAATACCATTATACAGCTAACCAAGCATTCTCTTTCCCGAATATCTTAATGGTTGTCATATCTAAGACCATTTCAAATTCGAGTCGATTCTTACATAGGCTCAAGATCGTTGATCTGGGACATACAATTTCTTACAGCTGCATTTTATGAACTCTTGGACAACTATAACCTAGTTATGTTCAGTAACTAAATGTGCTCACTGAAATTCACACAGTAATTTGGATAATCCAAAATAATTAATATATTCACTTATATCACTGTTATGCAGGATGTTATTAGCAGTTTGGGCTTTTTCTTATCCCTGGGATCCATAATATCAACTTTATTACTGCAGATTAGGTCTGGAATGGGAAAACAATTATTCTGCAACTCTAATATTATATAGTCTAGTCGTGCTACTACCACTGGTATCGTAAATAGTCAATTTCTCCACTTGCTAAGGCAATCAACTAATTAGATTGTCAGTTATCCGTTACTTGTGCATAAACGAGTTGACTGCTAAACTTGTGACTAATCGGTTGACCCCACCTTAGAATTAATGATCCATCTTTACCAATGCATTATAGTTAATGTTACGCTTTAGCGTCCTGAATCTCATTATTTCTAGCAGTTGCAGGTGTTTCCATCCGGACTACTCCATTCTCTTTAGCCTTTTCTAGGCCTTCTCACTGGCCTGACCCTAAAATGTCCCTTGTTGTTTTTTAATTACCTCCACGGATACATGTTCCACCCATGGATAGTACATATAAGAAGACTGATTTGTTTTTCGACACTTTCCGTAAAACTCGAATCTACCTCACCACTTCCAGGCCTATTTCTTAAAACCCAGAAGTAGATACATATGAAAATAAGCACTACCTGGAAACATATCAAAACTAATTTAACCGACACCTGCTTTCACGATTGGTTTTCTGGACAAGTTTTCACTGTTTCTTCGTTAGAGTACTACTTATATCAGAAACATGTTTCTCATCTCTGACTCTACCACAGTTTGTCTTCTCATTGATTTTCCTTGAACAAAATTTTACAATGAGCTTAGGTGTTCCTAGTTAACAGTAGCTTTGACAGTAGAACCGCGAGAAAGTTTTAAATACCCTTGAATATCAAGGACAGTCGCTCTCGTGCTTTCTACTACTGTTATCGTAACTCGTCAATTTCTCCACCCGATTAGACAACCCTAATTAGATAATCAGTTACCCTTTGCTTCTGTATAAACGCGTTGTCTGGTATACCTGTGAATAATCCGTTGACACCACCTAATACCATATTTACGTCTCTTGGAGATTGCATCGTGTAACCCCTTACTATCTACTTCACCACGCCAGCCGAAATACTATCTTCTTCACCCCACCACCTCTCTAAATCTACTTCTTCGTGGAGATAACGTTCTTTTAGCCTTTTCTATGCTTATTGCACATCCCGCTGGCCTGACCCTAAAAAATCCTTTTGTCTTTTTTTCCGTAAAGTACACGGATAATATCCTGCCTCTATCAGGATTTAAGCCCGATACAACCCGCTCCAACTACCACATTCGTTAACCACTGTGCAGTTCTTCCTGGCCTTAATTGGAGCTTTTGATAAAACTAAGAATCCTAGTAATAGGAACTTAAGTGTACTTTACCTGATCAGAGATATTATCTACATATGACGAATCCACCATTGGGCTCGGAGCAACATGTATCTCTTTTGGCAAAGCCGTTTAGTAGACGATTAATGTATAATGTTGCCTCCTGCAAAACTTTGCAGTTAGCCTACTATATGTCCCTAGTTACCAATACACCGGAGGAAGGCAAATGTTCGTCTATCCTTACTTTTTACTCGTGCTTAATGCATGAGGTGAATTGGTGCTGAGGTATAGGTTAAGTCCCGAATGCAAATGCTACTGGCTTTGTTCTTCGTATACATCTCCCTCCGTAATTATTCCTCTACTAAATTTTGAATAAATCTTAAATTTGATAAATTATTTCTATTTAATTCAAGATGCTGAAGCACGGGCTGTCGCCGAAGCCGAAAAAAATCAACAACAAGAAATAGAATCTTCGAAACAAGAAACAACAGATCAATAATTTTTTATTTATTTACTAACAATAACTATATATGCATTTCGTTTTTAAACAAATTATTTTAATTAATTTGTATTTAATTTGTTTTAAATATTTTTAATTTTTTCTAAGCAACAAACAAAAATAATAATTAATTAACAAAAAATAAATATATACGAGTATTTAAATAATAAATATATTTTCATATAGGCAATAATAAAAATTTAATTATAGTAAGTATTTTTCCATAAAATCTAAATAAAATAAAAATTTATTTTTCCTAATAAAAAATTTAAAAAAAAAATAATAAATAATTTATAAAAGTGTAAAATTGCAATATTATTGAACAAAAAAGAAATATTTATTTTTATTTTCTAAATTAATATTTAATAATAATGTTACTAATTTTTAATTGTTTATTTAAAATTTTCTATATTTATCGTTAATTAAATTTATAAATTATTAATTATATATATATATATATATATATATATATATATATATATATATATATATATATATATATATATATATATATATATATATGTATATATATATGTATATATATATATATATATATATATATATATATATATGTATATATAAATATATATACATATATATATATATATATATATATATATATATATATATATATATATATATATATATATATATATATATATATATAGCCTTGGACAATAGTATTAGGTTCTCTTCAATTTAATGCATTACACATTCTGCATAGATTGACTTTATTGACTTTAATCAGCAATCCTTTGCGCGGCATGTTGTGCACTCACGACATGTTGTGATCCCGTATGTCACGCTTCAATAGCGAAAAACTCCAGCAGGACATTATTGTAATCTTTAAACCAACGCATGAAGGTCACCGATTTTATGCCCAAAATATGCATTAATGACTGCATCAAGACAGTTTATAGCACATTGATGTATTTCTGACAGTTCGTGCGGCCTTTGCAAATGTGCATTTCACCGATCGCAGAGGCATCCATATAGTCTCAAATTATATACTGCATCTGAGTAGTGCACAAAACTAGTTTTATTTTTCATCCAAAATGTGTTGAATGCAGTAAATTGTAAGGTGCCTAATACTTTTGGCCAAAACTGTATATAATATATACATGTAAACCTCGTTTAACGAGCCCTTGCTAAACGAACCCTGGGATCTACGACTAACCTACTATATACATAACCATAATTATAAATAGCTCAAACTTTGAAAATAGCTTCATTTCACCATATCTACCATTATTATAAAAGCTGTGGCAATTTAAGAAAGCTGACGACTAGTGGCCTAATAGCATATTACATTATTCTGGTTCTTTTATTAAAAATAAAGACGCTTACAAATTGGAATAATCTCTTTCGTCAAAAACACTGCAACCATCGACATCAAGTGAAACTGCCGCAGTGACATTTGTTGCCAGCAACGAATTGCTTGAAAAATATCTTTCGTACACAAATAACTTATAATAACTATAAGCAAAGATTATTTTACATAAAGATGACTCAACCAAAGCAAAAATTTACAATATGAACGATTTTGTTTTGTTTTGTTTTACTATAGAACAGGGGAACCCATCACTATGTAGCGGAACCCAGTATAATAATTTTTGTATTTTAAAATGTTACTCTGATTGAACTATCTTTTTAGTATATAATAATCTTTGCTATAAGGGAAATCGCGTCGATATTATGTGCCAACATGATATAATTGCGGAGAAGATAAAAAGATGGCACTAGTAGTAGTTGAACGAAATGTTTACATTTTTTATATTCAACGAATTATTAACGAAACCAAAATTTAAAATCTAAACAAAAAAAAATTAATTTTATAATTGAAATTGGAAATTTTTGTAGTAAATGGACTTTTATTTATAAATAATAATAAATAAATAAAACAAAATCAGTTTTTTTTAATTATGTCATTTCCTTAAAAAATTACTTCGCGTGCCATCTATTGTTTTCGTTAAAACGTATTGGTATGCCATCTAGAAATCTTCTCCGTAACTCATATTTAACGAAATCATGTCGTTGGCATTTACTATGAAAATTGACACGTTTTCCCTTATAGTATTGTAAGTTATTTGTTCGTACATTAAAAAACAAGTTAAGCAGCAATTTCTGACAACGAAGCTGGTAGCAAAGAGCACAAAAAGGCACTCAACAATAATCATTACCGATTATTAATTTTAATCAAACAAAAGGCTTGAATAGCTGTCCATTTTCTGATGGTTACGTAAAGAATAACTTAGCAAAGAGATTAAAAAATACAATCACTGTGTATAGGTTCTATAAGTGATTTATGGAAAATACAATATGAAGCCTGTAAAAAACACTTTGAGGTTCTGTGGGAATAGAGGTAAGATCGCACAATGAATGCAGTTTGTAATAAGTTATGGCACGAAGTAAAGTAGGCAATATAGCTGATGTAGTCTAACAAGCAACGTAACCAGCGATATTGTAATACAAGAAAACACAAGCCGGTGTTACAGGAACGGTCGATATAAAACAACATAATTTGATACCTCGATAAACGAATCTTCGCTTAGCTAGGCATTTCCAGCAACCGAACTCTTTCGTTAACCAAGGTTTATCTGTATATATATATATATATATATATATATATATATATATATATATATATATATATATATATATATATATATATATATATATATATATATATATATATATATACATATATATGAAGATGGAAATATTTTTCAACTCAAATGACTGGCGGGGCTGGTCATTTATGTATAAAATATGTCTGAAAAATTTATTTTAATTATGCTCTACCTTTACTTGGTATGTACATCATACAGAGGTAAACAAAATTATTCGTACCTCATTAATATTTCATCTATTATATGTTTTAAATAATTAAGGCAAACCACTAAACCATAAAAAGGGATACCACTGAAGAACGAACCGCGATTGGTACTAAATATATAGATAAAGAACCATTTACGAATTGGTCCACCTATTTTGTAGGCCAAAACAAACAAATAACAAAAATACAGAAATACCAGGACCTATCTCAAGCTAGAGCCAGTAGAGTTTTAGTCCAATATATTAATGAGCCACCAAGTCATAATACTCATGTTATCAGATGTGAGTTGATTGGCGACTTTATTACAGCCTCTTTTATACTGAAGTACCAATAATTTTGTGAAGGTCTGTCTACAATATAACAAATCTGAACTGACCACAATAGTTTTGCCACATGACAATCATATCGAAACGAAATAGTAAAATAAGTATTAATGAGCCACGAAAAGTATTTCCAGTCGAACCCGTTCACATACGAGTATAATAGTATATTCTAACTAATAATTAATTTATTAATTTATTCGCTTGACCTCTAATCAATTTAACTTTTACATAGACAACAAGACCAATTTACTATTATTGTCCTCTACTCAAACAAGTCATCTTAGAGGTTAAACTGCTGCTTGATTGATTCAATTTTCAATATTTGATGTTATGCTTCGTTCTTTATATGCGCCATGTATGAGAATTATTCGGAAAGCTTCGAACCTATTATAAATATAACATGACAATGTGTATGCTCCATAGGTGCCCAAAACAGTAAGCGGAATGAGGCTCGTTCCAATTTAAATTTTTGTTTTAACTTCCTACCCACATCCAGGTTATTATCAACCATTACAAAACAATGACGAAACGAAACTGAGAAATTTTGCGAGTTCCGGTTGTCCGACGAGCACAATTTGATTAACACTTGCGGGACCTACTTCTGGCGTGGTTATTGTTTTTGATCCACAACTCCAAACCTCATTGCCTGTGCTAGTTCTATCAAGAGTCAAACAGCATAAACATAAGTTATGGGAACCGTGATTTCGTTTTGTTACAATAATTTTTTTAACAATCTTTGTACCTACACATAATACATTTATCAACCCCAAAAATGACGTCACAAAGATTCGATGCAATAAACCATATAATAACATAAGGTATGGCAATGACTTAGATACAATTTGAACCAGCATCGCTTGTCGACATCTGTGAATCTTCAAACGTGTAGCTACCACCACTGAAATCATTTGCGTCTTGGTCTCAAAAACCAGAGATCATAGATATTGGTTTTTGGACTCATTGATTTTGAGACCATCGTAATACTTCCCAGATATTATTCATTTCATCAGACTATTGCTGAATATTCTCCTGATTATCCAAATTATAATAAATGAGCCTTTATCCTGGGGTTGGCTTACATCGATAATAGGTGCAGAAATGACAGGTTGGCTATACCTGTGCAAGCGTATAGCTTATACATTCGCTTATCGACTGCTTGGAAATCCAACACTGTGGCCAAATGGGGAATCCAATTCTAAAATTTCCTAAGGTCATCTGCACTGTGTATAATAATGTATAGCCTTGAGAGACATGATCTCCACCCTTAGGCCATCGAGTTTCTTGGAAAGACACAAGCTCCAGCCGATACTCTTTTATACATGTGATTTATCCTATTTCTGGGATTTTGTTGAAAACTCCCAACTCTATATATCAAATTATATATTATTTAATTATTTCTATCCTTCCATCTTGTAAATATTACACAAACTATCAAATACATTAAACCAATAAATAAATAAATTATTTTTATTAATTAGCTAAATGCTAATATAATTTAAAATAATAACACGTGTAATCTGAATCCGCCCTTTAAATAAAATAAAACAGAAAAAATAATTGCAAATTAATTTAAATACATAAAAAAAAATATTATTAATTTAAAAAATAATTGTAAATAATTAACCAAATCAAAATCAATAATATAATTATTAATTAATTTTCAAAATTATAATACAATTTTTTTTTAATTTATTTTCATTTTATAACATAATTTTTTTTATTAGTGATGCACCGGAATTAATATAAAAAATCAAATAAATATTAAATTTAGTAATTAAAACATAATATAATAATTAAAATATTAAATATTTGTGACTAAAACAAAAAATAAAGTATTTTAAAATTTAAAAACACCAATCCTGTCACAAATATTGCATTTTCATAAATTATTTTATTTTAATTATTTAATAATTTATTTTTTTGTTATTAAATTGATATAATAAATGTTTAAAATAATCTTATAAAATTATGAATAACTATTATTGGATTAAGAAATAATATAATTACCTTAAATTTTTGTTTATGTTGGCTTATTTGTTAACTTATTTAATTATTTATTATTTTAATATCGAATCAATTTTATTATTTTATAATCAGCAACATTTTGACCTCCAAAAATCTCAAAATTAGAATTATTTATGTTCTACCGCAATACGAAGCAACTTGGAAAGATAAGTTGATTTTGTCTGCGTTGACCCATACATCTTGTTTGCCTCCTATTTATTATATGGTGTCACTATTGGCAGTTGACTTTTAAATAGTGGTCCCGAAACGATTTTGACGAATGCATCAAAAAAAACATGACCAAGTAATGAGATTTGAGTGGATGGGCACTCTGATATAAATATGGATTATTTGAATTTAATCACGTAATGGAAGCTGTGACTAAATTAATCAATTATTTATAGGTCTATAGTGCCCTAGTGATTTGTTCTTCTAATATATAATCATTCGTCTTTATATTTATAATCTTTTGAATCGAGGTTCGATCTGCCAGATTCTTTGGTCCGGTTCAGTTTTGATAACTTTGATCTTGAAATGCTTGCGATGTAGCCTCATTGAGCTTTAAAAACAGACAAATTGTCCCAACCATTCCAAATCCATTCAAATGTTAGGAATTGCCAGTTCTTTATATATCTTCCAAAATGTAATTGAAGCACTGTTTCTCAAGAGGTGTGACACTATCCTATCAACAATAACTCCATCAGATCAAAAACTTCACCAACCAGTGACTTGTGCAAGTGCAGAGATTTTCCTTGAATAACACATCGCAAACCCAGAAGTGCATGTAGATTCCGAGAATATAAACGATTGAATAGTCTGAACGAAGGTGGACTGTTTTAAGTTTAAATCAGATTTAGGTAAGTGTTTTGACCTATTGAATATTGTATTGTAAATTCCTACAATGCTCCAAACTTCTTCTAACTTGCGTGGTTCTGCATTGTCCCTTAACCTTTTGGTTTCATCTTTGCTATAGAATAGCTGTAAATAGTACGATAGTTCCTTCTAATAATGTGTACCCTTATTCTAAAGGCAGAAATACTCAAACGAATTGCTTCTGGCACATCTACCGGAAGACAAGAGGTTAGGTTATCCACTCTTACATGCAAAACTTATATTTGTAAATTAGACAAATTGTTAAGATAGACTAACCTGGCTACACCAATCAAAGTTAATAAATAAAGAAGAGTTTTTTATTAAATTCAGTCTCCAAAATCCATTCAGGGTTATGTGTCCCAAAAACATCATACAAATGTATCATCTAATCATAAATGGCTCAAACACTCTTAGCTGAAGTTGGATTGGGAAAATTATTTACCCACTATGAGTCAAAAGGATTTAAATACCAGAGCTGAAGGAGATTTTTTGGTTTAAGGAAAAGTTTAAAGTATTTAGATTCAACTGACGACATTTGTTCTAGAGATGCGAAACATGCAAAAGAAATTCTGATTGACAGTCTGTCCTACCTTGCCTTAATGAAGGAATTGTATAAAAACCACGGAAAATTGGCCTGGTTTGTGACATGAAGTTCTATTTCCAAAACCATTATATAACCGGTTTTGAAACCGTCATAGAAATGTATAATGCTGTTGACTACGATTGTAAATTCTTTAAGCAGAGATATCTTGTTGTCTGGAGCATTGAGTGGGGTTGAAGGTTACAATTGTAACACTTGAAATGTCTGAGACTCCGCAGCTACTTGATCTTTGAGTCAGAGGTGTTCATCGCAAACAGCTGCTCTCCTTCAAGTTAAAGACAATCATATTTCCCCTTCTAGGCACTGCCAAATATGGAGGTATCGAAGCACGTTTTCGGGATGGGAAGCACATACGGGGCTACAACAGTCCATCTTTCCACTCCGGTGGCGATATAATGATCATTACTGATGGACCAGTATGCTGTAATCCGGCAGGTGCCGGGTTATACATGCTTAATCATTAGGTGAAATTATCTGTCCCCTTGGGAGGTATGCTATTGTATTTTAGGTGGGAATGGCGGCAATTTTGAGAACAGCTCTCTATATGTATAGAAGATTAACTGCAGAATCGTCGGATCAGCATCCTTTCTGACAGTCAGGCTGCTCTTAAGACATTGACTCTAATATTGTTAACAGTTGTTTCCATCGAAACTGTTTGGAGATCGTAATTGCCTTGAATCGACTAAACAGTCTGAATGAAGTTAAATGAAGTATTGGCTAATAAATTGGCCCATTTGGATGCAGCTTCTACTTTTGTGAGATCTAAACTCGCTCTAGGGTTTATTATCTCTCTAGTGGACTATGACTTTTTTGGTCTGCATTAGAAGTGATGCGACAACCTCATCCAAAATCTTCTATGGGACAATAAATCAGTAAAAAAAATTATTGAATTATGATAAACGCTGAATAATCACATGTTCGAATCGAATAAAATTCAAAACAACTTAAACTGCGAGCAATGTGGGGCTGAGGAGAGGAAGAAACAATTGAGCGCTTCAACTGTTTCTATTTAATAAATATCAAACTGGACAAACTATCTTGCTAAACTTTTAGTGAATTCATTAAATTTGAAACCTAGCCTTCTCTCTTTCCAAGGTGAAGAGTCATTCTATTTCCATACTTGTTCGTACGAGTACGGCAGCAAACATATCAAGCCAAGCACAAAGTGCTAATTTAGCGCAATTGATGCACGAAACTGATTAATAGCACAAATAATTTATTAAATTCTATAATTTTATAATTTTTTGAGATTTTATTATTTTTGTTTTAATAATTGTAAATAAAATTATGTATAGATCAAATTATCACACATCAAATACAATCATAAACTCTGTTATGGAATAGAATTCTAGAACTTAAAAATAACAATTAGTAAGCTTTTGATTTTATAAGCAAAGGATTGAATGAAGGAATTAATTTTATTTAATTAAATTTTATTTAATAAATATCAAAAATGTGCATTAGATTTTTTTCCCAATTAAATATATGTTATATAAATATGTAAATATTAAAATACTATTCCATCACCAAATCTCTCCGACATAAACTTAAAATAAAAAATATATATTTCCACGCTAAAAATAATAATATAAATTGTAAATTGACCAGATCGTGGTTTATAAGCAAAAAAATAAAAATAAATAAATAATATAATATAATAATTTATGTTGTGCATAAAACAAAAAATAAATTGTTTTTAATTTTTAACTTTAAAAAAAACTTAATAAAATAAACTTAATTTTTCTTATTTATTTATTTATTTTTTTAATTTTTTTAATCAACGTCTGATTGAGGGACCAGTCTTTTAAGTTTCGCCATTGCTCAAACGACTCTTTATATATTTATATCATTTTATTTAATTATTAAAATACATAATATACAAAATATATATAATATTTCTTTTATATTATATATTAAATAAAAAAAAAATATATAGAAAAAAAAATTTAGTAAAATTATAACAAAAAATAGTAAATCATATAATTATTTATTTTTTTTTTTTTAGATGAATTTATTAAATAAAAACTATTATATATAAATTAATTAAATGTCGTTTAAATAAAATAAAATACAAAACAAAAAGTATATAGTAGTGCTAAATCTCCTTTATTTTAAAAATAAAATTATAATTAATTTAAAAATAGTAAAAATATTATTATTATCATTATTATAAAGAATTTAAATAAAAAAAAAGAACAAAATAGAAAATAATCGAGCAATGGTGACGTAGCTTAGCAGTAAGGTACCATTATCAGCTGAATTTGGGATCATAGCTTTATTAAGGTAGTATAACTAAAATAAAAAACAAATAAATAATAAAATGAAAATTTAACAAAAAAAAAATCTACAAAATTAATAAATATTGGAATTACAAACAAATAAATAATTATATAGTTAATATTATAAATATAATTAGAAATATGTACTCGTACAATTATAAGATTTATATTAAAATATATCTGTAAATATATATATATATATATATATATATATATATATATATATATATATATATATATATATATATATATATATATATATATATATATATATATATATATATATATATATATATATATATATATATATATACATATATATATATATATATATATATATATATATATATATATATATATATATATATATATATATATATATATATATATATATATATATATATATATATATATATATATACATATATATATATATATATATATATATATATATATATATATATATATATATATATATATATATATATATATATATATATATATATATATATATATATATATATATATACGATATACGATTTTCAGATTAAATGAAACGTTTTGCAAATAAATTGAAACCCATAGAATTTTATCTCTTAATTAAAATAATTTTTTTTTAAACAAATTTAAATCCTTTTAACTTCTAAGAAAGATATTATAAAATTGTTTGGTCGAATTTGTCAAATGCAAACATGAAGTTAGTAATTATGTGTTTTGTAGTTTTGTTATTGTGGTTTAATTGGCTAATGACTTGTCAGATTAAATCTAAATGAAAACTTGCGCCTTAAACTGTGGAATATTCAAAACACATTAATTCGATAACACAAAATGAAATTCGTCTACTACATAGCAGTGGGATTTTGAAATTCGATTTTAAGATCTCGTTTTGTACCAGTGCTAAACCCGCTATAAGTGACATTTTTTAAGACCGTGTATTTTTTTTAAGACTTCGACGCAAATGCAGGTCAATCCCGGATTCATCGATGAATATCAATTTTTCAAGGTTTTGTTGAGCCCATGCTGTAATATTTATATTTTGAAAAAAAAATATAAGAACACAAATTATGGTTAATTACTTGAAATATGGATAGCATATTTTGTCCGCAAGGCTATTGTTCTTGGTATTCATAGACTCCATTTCCAAACTAGCCAATTTGAATGTAATCGGAAGTTTAGCTAGGCCACTTAAATGGCTAATAAGTTCACTGGAAAGTTTTATTCTGCAAGGCTTTGTTTGATAATAGCCAACGTCAAACCAGGGTTAGTTTCAACTATCCGTTCAATTTTGGTTAATACTCCTGCGGTAAGTTTTGTAGATCGACTTTCTCCCTTCTTTTTTACTAACAATTCGCACTCATTTAGCAGAGTTAATATTTAGTCTAGCGATCAAAAATCACTCAACATTTTTTTTCTGGATTTTATGGTTGATATCGATCAATATATCCATAATTAATATGTTGATGCCATAAAGAACATTTCAATCGATATCGTTCGTTAAATATGGATAGTTAAAGTATGGATGAAAATGGCCAACAAAATAGATCCAAAAATCCGGTCAAAACAAAGAAAATTATGAATCAGATGGCATAGCGCTTATTTTTAAGTGGCTACGCATGTCTGTACCGGATTTCATAGAAATCGGAGACTAAAAATTTTTATAGCAAAAAAAACGACAAGGCTTACCACTGTCTGTTTTTTAAAAATCACTCAATATTTTTTTTTCTGGATTTTATGGTTGATATCGATCAATATATCCATAATTAATATGTTGATGCCATAAAGAACATTTCAATCGATGTCGTTCGTTAAATATGGATAGTTAAAGTATGGATGAAAATGGCCAACAAAATAGATCCAAAAATCCGGTCAAAACAAAGAAAATTATGAATCAGATGGCATAGCGCTTATTTTTAAGTGGCTACGCATGTCTGTACCGGATTTCATAGAAATCGGAGACTAAAAATTTGTAGAGCAAAAAACACGACAAGGCTAACCACTGTCTGTTTTTCAAAATCACTCAATATTTTTTTTCTGGATTTTATGGTTGATATCGATCAATATATCCATAATTAATATGTTGATGCCATAAAGAACATTTCAATCGAAGTCGTTCGTTAAACATGGATAGTTAAAGTATGGATGAAAATGGCCAACAAAATAGATCCAAAAATCCGGTCAAAACAAAGAAAATTATGAATCAGATGGCATAGCGCTTATTTTTAAGTGGCTACGCATGTCTGTACCGGATTTCATAGAAATCGGAGACTAAAAATTTTTATAGCAAAAAAAACGACAAGGCTTACCACTGTCTGTTTTTTAAAAATCACTCAATATTTTTTTTTCTGGATTTTATGGTTGATATCGATCAATATATCCATAATTAATATGTTGATGCCATAAAGAACATTTCAATCGATATCGTTCGTTAAATATGGATAGTTAAAGTATGGATGAAAATGGCCAACAAAATAGATCCAAAAATCCGGTCAAAACAAAGAAAATTATGAATCAGATGGCATAGCGCTTATTTTTAAGTGGCTACGCATGTCTGTACCGGATTTCATAGAAATCGGAGACTAAAAATTTTTATAGCAAAAAAAACGACAAGGCTTACTTACCACTGTCTGTTTTTTAAAAATCACTCAATATTTTTTTTTCTGGATTTTATGGTTGATATCGATCAATATATCCATAATTAATATGTTGATGCCATAAAGAACATTTCAATCGATATCGTTCGTTAAATATGGATAGTTAAAGTATGGATGAAAATGGCCAACAAAATAGATCCAAAAATCCGGTCAAAACAAAGAAAATTATGAATCAGATGGCATAGCGCTTATTTTTAAGTGGCTACGCATGTCTGTACCGGATTTCATAGAAATCGGAGACTAAAAATTTTTATAGCAAAAAAAACGACAAGGCTTACCACTGTCTGTTTTTTAAAAATCACTCAATATTTTTTTTTCTGGATTTTATGGTTGATATCGATCAATATATCCATAATTAATATGTTGATGCCATAAAGAACATTTCAATCGATATCGTTCGTTAAATATGGATAGTTAAAGTATGGATGAAAATGGCCAACAAAATAGATCCAAAAATCCGGTCAAAACAAAGAAAATTATGAATCAGATGGCATAGCGCTTATTTTTAAGTGGCTACGCATGTCTGTACCGGATTTCATAGAAATCGGAGACTAAAAATTTTTATAGCAAAAAAAACGACAAGGCTAACCACTGTCTGTTTTTTAAAAATCACTCAATATTTTTTTTCTGGATTTTATGGTTGATATCGATCAATATATCCATAATTAATATGTTGATGCCATAAAGAACATTTCAATCGAAGTCGTTCGTTAAACATGGATAGTTAAAGTATGGATGAAAATGGCCAACAAAATAGATCCAAAAATCCGGTCAAAACAAAGAAATTATGAATCAGATGGCATAGCGCTTATTTTTAAGTGGTAACGCATGTCTGTACCGGATTTCATAGAAATCGGAGGCTAAAAATTTTTATAGCAAAACAAACGACAAGTCTAACCACTGTCTGTTTTTTAAAAATCACTCAATTTTTTTTTTCTGGATTTTATGGTTGATTTCGATCAATATATCCATAATTAATATGTTGATGCCATAAAGAACATTTCAATCGATGTCGTTCGTTAAATATGGATAGTTAAAGTATGGATGAAAATGGCCAACAAAAGATGGCTCTGATATTTGCCGTATTTTGAACTGTTCCCGCTCCTTCAAACTTTCAAGAGATATCTTTTGGCAATTTACGGTTCGTCGGTTGTTTCTGGCTTGAGGTTCTTAAAAGTTGTTTATTATTATACTAAAAATATTTTCATAATGTTACATTATCTGATGAACTCTTGGATTCAGATAAACTCATTTTATCAACTATTAATTATGACTGATGAACATGAAACAAATGACATAATGAAATTCTTGTGTGCTAATGTGCCATCATAAAATTATAACCGAAGGTAGATTTTATAATCCTTTAGGAAGGAAAATTCTATTGGTTTAAATTTATCTGCAAATTGTATTTTGCAAAAGGTTTCATTTAATCTGAAAAACCAATATATATATATATATATATATATATATATATATATATATATATATATATATATATATATATATATATATATATATATTTATTTATTTATATAACGCCATTATATTCTACTATATTAAAACCTTCACTTAAATCTTCCAAGACCTAATCTGAATCTTTTTTTTTTACATACACTCTGCATAAAATTAGCGCATATTTAAGAAAATGGAATTAGTATCAATCGATCCCAAATGTATATTTGAGGCGTTATGGTGTTAAAGCGGCTTTTTTTATTGCAAAATTGTAAATGTGTCAAAAAAAATTTTGTAATCTTCAAAAGCGGTTTATAAACATCTATATTACAATTTAGTTTGATTAATTTAGTAAAATTTCCCCCCGTGCCTCTATTACAGCTTCCATCCATCTGGGTAAACAAAGTAGTAGGCTTTGTATAATTTATTACAGAATGAGATTCAACTCTTCTTTCGCTGCAACGTTCAGCTCTGCTATTGAATCTTAATGCTCCATACGTGTTCGATCAGATTAAAATCGGGACTCATTAGTAGCCACTTGCCCATATCTTGGTGCAAGAATGCCCATATCTTGGAGATATTGTCGTACCATTGCAGTAACGTGGACTTGAGCGTTATCATGCATTAAGATAAGCATGTCATTACCTATGAAGCGTACAAAACGTGATCACCAAGAATGTTCCGAACATACCATTCATCCTCAAATCTCAATCTGGCCCCGTTCCACCCTCCTAACTGATTCAACCCCAAAACATTATTAAACCTCCATCAAAGCTTACAGTCTGTTTACAATTTTACGTCCATCTGATTTCAATAATTTGATTCTGGTCTCATTTGAAAAGAAAACAGTGGCCCATTGATCAGTTTCCGATCAAACCACTTCCAACTTATGAAAGGTTTTGCCATATTACAATGAATCTTATTTTACGGATTTGGTTTAGAACACATATACCAGAACTAATGGTGCTGCCTTCACAAATAATTGATATGCAATGGAATAAAATACCGATCGTTGCGTTGGATTTTGTAAATTTTTATTGATAGGCATGCTGTAGACTTTATTCAATACGGTGTCTGATATAAAACTAAATATGCGTTAATTAGTCCACGTGTGTGTTTCATACTTATTTCAAACTTCTACTGTATATACTTTTCTAGGGTAAGCTACGTTTGTTGATTCAAAATTTTGCCAGTCCGTTCATTTTGAAAACTGATATTCGATTTATTTATGGAAAAGCATATTAATTCTTGTGTAAACCATTTAGCCATCTTAAGTTCAAACAACAATTCAAGTAATAACTAGTGTTAAATAATTGGCATTAGTATAGAGTTTGTTCTAGATTTCTATCGATTTTAGCCTATAGAATGGTAACTAGATGGTGGTTGCACTAAACATATATGTTACTAAGAAAGTCTTAAAAATATGGTTACCTATCCACATGTTAGAACGATCATTGTGTAGCCAAAGTTACATAGCGCCAGAAACGTTACTATTACTAAAAGTCATAGCATCTCGAATTGAAACTCCTGCATATGGTTTGTATGATCACGATCTTAAAAAACCTTCTACACACAAATTTAAACCCACAAAGCACCGAAAACAATCTTTTCTAAACATTATGCCATCATCTATTGTGGACTTATA
Source organism: Tipula lateralis (assembly GCA_963932295.1). NCBI lineage: Eukaryota > Metazoa > Arthropoda > Insecta > Diptera > Tipulidae > Tipula > Tipula lateralis. Next base: position 159,841,552 of record OZ010736.1, on the reverse strand, counting down.
ACTCGATTTATCAAATTACCAAATACCACGATCGACTTAATTAAAAAGTAGATCGACTCAATGAAAGTCAAATTTATTTGACTTTGGTTAATCAAATCAATCAAAAGGACTTAAAAAATGTGTCACAAAAGTGACTAAATATCTTAATTATGGATGCCAAAACCAGTTTCTACAATGTTGAACATATAGATCATATAGATGCGTTTAACAACATAACCTAGTTTAATAAGATAGTAAAAATCTTTTTAACATCCCACCTCTATTCGATTGAAGATAACATGTTTTTGGACTGAAGGCTAGCAAGGTTTAGGCTTCATCTATCCCAGGATTTAGAACTATTACAGTAAGTGAAAGAAGTTCCAATTATCTTTTTCTACAAATCAAAAACGTCTGAGACGAGTTTTTTATCTATCTAGTCTTACAGGAACAAAGGACTAATATTTAATATTGGCAAAGCAAATGTTGACGATACAAGAGAAGGTGACAATCTAAAATACTAGCTAAATTATCGGAAACTAAACTAGATTCCTCCGAGTGTTAGAACAACGCACTTATTAGAACTTGTGGATTGTATATACTACTTATATATCTATTAAGGTGAAAGGTCATAGTTTAAGAATTATATATATATATATATATATATATATATATATATATATATATATATATATATATATATATATATATATACATATAAATATATATATATATATATATATATATATATATATATATATATATATATATATATATATATATATATATATATATATATATATAAGAGCTCAATGAAATTATTAGAACAAATAACAAATCATCATCAGATCACTGTACTAAGTAGAGGAAAAATTAGATAGTTTAACATTTTATTCTCGCACTATTTTGGTGCCCGAGAGGTGTTTTATTCAAAATCAACATACATATAGTGACAATATATAATATATAGTCCCGCACAATTTAAATATTACATATTATAAACTAAATGTATGGAGAATCTGAGATTCGGATTGAAAATGCACAAAATATGTGACATTATAGAACCATAATAGAGTCACCAGCATAGAACACACATAATTAAAATACCAATAATTTATTTCTATTTGTTCATTGGTATCTTTAATTATATAAATTTAAAATATAAAAAAACTAAAACTTAATTAAGGAATTTATTAACCATAAACTAATAAAATTATATATATATATATATATATATATATATATATATATATATATATATATATATATATATATATATATATATATATATATATATATCATATCTGCCTCTCTAATATTATTATTAAAAAATAAAAATAAAATATTTATATTGAGCATTAAAAATAAATTTAATTTATATTTAAAATTAATTAATATTTAACAAAATAAAAAATTATAATATCTTTTAAAGAAAATCCTAGTTACGAATATTATTATTATTATTATAAATATTTATTTATTATTAATTTAATAATGTATGCATTTTTTTCTGTAAATATTTTATTTAACAAAAAAACCAAATGAACAACAAAAAAACAAAATATATTTAACAAAATCCAAAAATTAAATCAAAATGTTTTTCTTTTAATTAGAAATTATTCCTTACCACATACCAACCAATAAAACATTTTTGAGGTGAGTATAATCAAAGCCATCTTGATCGATCCAGAGGGCTTTGGTATAATTCTGCAAGTAAAGCTCTAGCTGATAAGCTTCTATCTAAACAACCATGATTCTGCCAGACACCCATGGATTAAATGTTCAGGCTTATGCGGATGATCTGGTCATAATCATTCAGGGAACATCAATTCAACATTATCAGATTTCATGCAAGAAGTCATCGAAACAGTATGACAATGATGCATACAAGTGACACTTAACGTCAACTGTAGTAAACCAGTGATAGTACCATTCACTAACACCCCCGTGTATAGGAAACAAATCGATCACTTGTTGTGTTGAGTACAACTTTAAACGGAGGATATTACGTCAAATATAGAAGTTGTTTTGTCTCATACTTTAACTATCAATACCGAACGACATCGTTTGAAATGTTGTTTATGGTACCAACACTATTTTTATGAATGTTTTATTCAATTTCAACCATAAAATAAAATAAAAAAATATTTTGAATAAACATAAAAATGTTTGGTCTCCGATTTGAATGAAATTCGGTACAGGTATGCTATAACACTTAAGAATAAGCTCTATGCAACCAGTTTCATAATTATATTTCATTTGGCGATTTTATTAAGCTTTTTGGTTGACATTTTCTAAGGACGTCAAATATCAAGTAGTAATCCTAGTTACGTATCTCACTTACAATAAACATAATATATCCAGGGTCTATAACAAAGCTACGTGCTAACTCGATACAGTACAGCGCATAGCTTGCATTAATTTTACATGATCAATGTGAAGATACAAAACTAACTATGAAACAAACAAAAGCTATGACACTCTGTTAGCAGCACCTCCATCGCATATGTATATCGAAGACGACGCCGCCTTTACTACATTGAACATGTTATCAGTGGCAACATACAATCACGATTTTTCCACGGGTCGCATTGCCCAAACACATTAAAAGCATTAATATGGAATATAGGGCTAGCTTCCTAAAAGAGCACAACACATGAGATCTTTAGATCGTAGTACGAAGAAACAAGTTCTTTCTATCATCACAAAGCGTTTTACAACCTTAAGTTGAGATGAGATAAGTTAACACATTTTTATTAACAGCTGGATGTTATATATCTGATTTTGCGAAAGCTTTCAATTAAATTAATCACTAGATTCTTGTTGAGAGTTTTGAAAGAGAGTTACCTAGTAAACAATGGTATTAAATCATCAGAGAATCTGATCAAAAGTCAAATAGGCCAATTGTTATACTATCTAATATGGGTAAGCTTTCAAAAAAGCTTGGAATCTTTCTGAACATAGAAGTGGCAATTGAGGGCCTAGGGAATTTATTTTTTCTTGGATATTTTTTTTTTTTTAACGGTTTTTACAGGCCATTATTGGCCCGTACCGTGTCAACAATTTGACTCCATCGGTTTCGATCACGAGCCAGCTCTTCAAACCGTTGTAGGCAGTTTGAAGATGCCAGATCGCTCTCTACGCCGTGGAGCCATCGTCGCCGACAGCGACCGCTTCGCCTACCGAAAGGCGGTTCTCCCTTAAAGGTTCGCTGTATCATTCGGTTCGGATCAGCACGCAGAACGTGTCCGAGCCAGCGTACTCGCTGTCCTTTAATTTCATGCACGATATCAGGAATTTGCATTAAATTCCTGATCTCGTGATTGAAAAGAACTCGGTAAGTGCCATCGACGTCGCGTTTTGGACCATATATCACACGCATGATTCTTCTCTCGAATGTTAGAAGCCATCTTTCGTACTCATCCGTCAAGGTCCAACTCTCACATCCATACATGACAACGGGTCTGATCAACACTCTGTACAGTTTCAGCTTATCCGTATTTGCAAGATATTTTGATACTTGAATCTCATCACTCCTTCAAACGTGTGGTTACCACTACTGAAATCAATTGCGTCTTGGTCTCTAAAACCCGAGATTAGATATTTGGTTTTTGACTCGTTGATTTTGAGACCAACAGAAGCTGAACACTGTTCCAGTGGATCAAGTATCTCTTTCACTCCGTTGCCATTTAATCCAATCACACAGATATCATCTGCATAAGCAAGAAGTTGATTGGATTGTCGGAATAAGATGTTGTCCTGAGGTGTTTCACTTTTACGAAGGATGTATTCCAACATGAGATTAAAAAGTATCGGGGACAGCGCATCTCCTTGTCGAACACCGGAATTGATTGCAAAAGTTCTCGATAGCCTGTTCTCAACTTTGACACAGCATTGTGACTGCGTTACTGTCATTTTACACAGATGTACATATTTTTTCGGTATTCCTAAATATTCAAGCGCAAACCATAGCCTCTCTCGATTGATCGAGTCATAGGCTTGCTTGAAATCTAGGAATACCTGGTGTACATCGCGAGATGTTTCGTAGTACTTGGAAAGAATCATCCGTAGCGAAAAAACTTGATCAGTGACTGACCGATTTGGACGGAATCCTCCTTGGTAGTCACCGACAATTTCCTCCGCTAGAGGAGTAATTCTTCCCAAGATAATGTATGACAGTAACTTATATGCTGTGCAAAGGAGAGCTATACCGCGATAATTCTCACATTTCAAGCGATCACCCTTGTTGAAAATTGGGCATAACGCGGCCACTTTCCATTCTTCGGGCATAACTTCATTTCGCCATACCAATCGAACAAGGTCGAAAAGACAGTTCCACATAGTTAGCTCTCCGAATATCAAGAGCTCTGAATTAATGCAATCAACTCCTGGTGAACGATTTTTCTTTAATTTCTGCTTGGCCATTGTGAATTCCTCATAGGATGGATCCTCAATGAACATCTCCGCGGTCTGTATTTGAGGGTATTCAAACACAGCTTGTGATACATGTGGAGCATTAAGTAAATCAGAGAAATGTTCACGCCATGTATCGAGTACCGCATCGACGTTAACACAGAGGTTTCCATCCTGGTCCCGAATGGCAGTTGACCGAGATCTTAAGGTATGGTGCAATTCGGTGATTCCTTTAAAGAAACCACGCGAATTGTGCTCATTGCTGAGTTGTTGTACTCTTAAGACCTTAGCCTTCCACCATTCTCGCTTCTTCAGTCTACAAATGCGTTTAGCTGTCCTTCTAGCGAGAACTGCTTTGTTTTTCCTTGCGATTGTAAACCGAGTCTGCGCTTCATTATAGGCTACATTTCGTTGCTCAACAGCAAGACGACACTCCTCATCAAACCAATCATTTTTGGGCTTAGTTTTCACTATACCGAGAGTGTGCTGGGCAGCATCGACAACCGTGGTTTTCAATACTTCCCAGACACTGTTCACATCATCAGATTGGTAATTGGATTGTATAATGCTATTGCTGACAAGATCTTGATATTTTCGTTGCGTTTCTTCATTTATCAGACCTTCACAGGAGAATCGCGTTGTATATTCTCCTGTCCTCCCTGACTTGTACGAAAATTTCCATCGTAGCTTTGCAGCAACCATAAAATGGTCACTGCCTACGAATTTTGTTGACGACCGATACGATCTCACATCTGGACAACCCGAGCCCGCCCTTTTGAAATCAACACATGGTCAATTTGGCTTCGGGATGTTTTACGTGGGTGTGCCCATGTTTCTAAGTGGATGTTTTTATGAGGAAAGAATGTACTTGCTACTTTGAGATCATGAGCGATCGCAAAGTACATCATTCTTTCCCCATTCTCGGTCGCAGTTTCGTGTCGGGAGTACGGACCTATATTGTTACATAAGTCGGTCTGATTTCTGCCAGCTCTAGCATTAAAATCACCAATCACCAATTTGACATCGTGCTCCGGTATGGAACCCATCAGATTATCCAGATTATTGTAAAATGAGTCTTTATCCTGGGATTGGCTTACATCAGTGGGCGCATGTATACAGACAATTGACAGGTTGGCTAATCTCATGTGCAAGCGAAGCTTACACATTCGATTATCGACTGCCTGAAAGTCCAAGACAGCCTTTTTTTCTTGGATATATTTAAACCTTAATTCGCTTCATAATTAAGGTATAAATATATCCAAGAAAAAATATAAACTAATTGCTGAGTGAAAAGCAACAATTAAAGACTTGCACGGGGAAGTAGGGTTCAATAATTTTTCAAAGACATGGAGCCTAAAGAATATGCTGGTAATTTTGATTATGTAATAGTTTAAATACATGGTTTCTCCAGGTTGGATAAAAGGCACCAAAAGAAAATAAGGCACAAATGCTAAAAACAGATTATCATTGGGTGTAGACATAAATTAGACTTGTGTCCTAAATAGATGATCTTTTATTAAAAGTAAATTTAGATACTAGCGTTCCCATCTATCTCAATTATAAACAGAAAAATGGAAATAGCGAGCCCGGGTTTCAAAAGCAGATACTAGCAATATAATAATAGGCAGTTATCGAGACTAGTATGACGAATTAACATTAACGGTTTCTCAAATGGTTTTTCAATACACCTTAAGAATTTCAAAAAAAATATTTACTGATCGATGATTTCACGCAAGTCACTGAAATTTATCTTGTAGTCTGCTATTTTGCTTCCAACTGTAGCATATCTATAGTAATAGCCCTTATTTAATTTAGAGTTAAGAACGATTGTTAAGGTGAATAGTGCTACCCGCAGTAATAAAACTATTGCATAAAAGCTTAAGCGACCACATAACGGTAAGTAAATGGTAAGTAAATCTTTGGGTGAGTGTCAAACATAGATATTACTATTTTACCTTAAATACTCGTATCTTACACGAAATTCACATAAATTTGATAAAATCTAGCATCAAATACTTCCACACATAACATATATTCTTAATATGTTTGCACTATCACCGGTTGTAGCTTAATGGTAAAGAGAGTTTCTCATCACGCTGCGGTATCGAGTTCGATTCTCGCCGTTGACCAAAAACTAACATGCCTCCGGATGACATAAAATCCGGGTAAAAACATTCGTTGGGCTGACCACCTACAATGTGCACCAATCGTTAAAATGGTTCGGCAGGTCTCAGTTGAGACGCGGTAATCGATATTAGATAAGATTTGGTATAATTATTCGGAAATCTTTCACACTAATTTAAATATCGTTTCAAAATTTGTAGATTTTCTCATGCTAGACTGATGGGGGAATTACAGTTATATCAACAATAATAAAACAGTGGAAGTAAACTCGACTTTTTATCTGTGAGTACCTATACAAACTTTATAGTGAATCAGTCCATAATTCTTCTTGATTTTTACTGTTTCGGGTTATTTTAAATATTAATTACGGTTCGAGCTAGTAAGCACGACGCTTGATAGTCAACGTCTTAATTCATCCAAATAAAACTCCGATATAAATATGTTACAATGAAACTATTGAGCTTACCATCCTGATTGAAATTTCTATATATGGTGCCGATTATTATGTTGCATTAGATGCAGTTGATACTGGAATCTAGCAGTTTGTTTATTGAGCCTTGGAGCCGCAACTAATAAACAATGCACGAAGAGCATAGGTAAAATTAGTCGTTTACGTGATCATTCTTACGGTATGGTAAACTAATGAAATATACCATAACTATAGAATGCTTCCTTATTCCCTTTTCACGTCGAACTACATGTTATTGAATGCTGGTATTTCAATAGTTATCAATACAAATTTCATAAGATTTTACATTTTTTTACCTAATTTATTTTCATCAACTGAGCAATTTAAGAATTCTCAGCTGTTTTTAACGTTCTAGGTTAAGAATGTAACCTAGAACGTTAAAAACAGCTGATCATATCGAAAAAATATAGGAATGAGTAGACCATTCGGTCCTGACCAGAAGCATAGGTCTCATATAGTCATCCAAAAATAATTTTGCTTAACTTACCACGACAAGAAATTCAACTAGACAATTCTTGATTATATTACAGTACATAAATACCTATGTAAGAGTCGCAAGACAGAACAACTTCCATGCCATCGACTTAATATCGAATTTGGTTATCTCATCTGGGGGGAACAAGGTGGAAAATTGATTTCATAAGCAACGTAAAAATAATAAATAATAAAAACAAAAATATTTATGATTTTTATCTTTTATTTAATCATAATCTTTACAATTATTTCTCATCTTGTTTTGAGAAAACGAATGTTAAACTGCATTTACCGCAGTAGTGACGATCTTCATGCGCAGCCATAAACACTCCAGCTCCACAATTTTCACCAGGACATTCACGTCTTAAACGATGAATTTTACCATTTTCGTCCACCTGTTTTAATATTAAGATAGGAGATGAATTAATTTCGACGAATTAAAACAGTCAGAAATAGGTAAAAATTCATTTTACGCTCTCTGGCTGCTCTTGTGGCTCGGATTATCCAACTAAAACAAATTTTGTATCATTCAATACTTACTTTATAGTATTTCAATACTGCTAGCTTGACCTTCTTGCGCTTATGTTTAATTTTTTTGGGTGTGGAGTAATTCTTCTTCTTACGTTTCTTGGCACCACCACGAAGACGAAGTACTAAATGTAATGTAGATTCCTTTTGGATATTGTAATCCGATAAGGTACGTCCATCTTCCAATTGTTTACCAGCGAAAATCAAACGTTGTTGATCTGGTGGAATTCCTTCTTTGTCTTGGATTTTAGCCTTGACATTTTCGATAGTATCAGATGGTTCAACCTCAAGGGTGATGGTCTTTCCTGTAAGTGTTTTTACAAAGATTTGCATGGTGATTTAGTTTCTGTAAATAAATAAATAAATAAATATCATAATTAAAAAAAGAGTTACATATTTAGTTATTTGTTGTTAAGTAATTGAAACACATTAAATACAAATTATTTTTAAGCTTTATTTCATCATCACATTCAATTAACATTTCAATCTATACTAGTAGCACGGCGTTAATACATCCATCGTTCTCAGGATTGTTTGTCACCTGCGCGTATTTACCCCAAACAACTTTACCCGATTGTGTTACTAGACCCAGTTCAGAAATATTTACTTCAATTACGGTACCCTTTGTAATAACACCTAAACTGGTGTACATGGGTGAACTGGGGTTCTTTTTAACCCCTATGATAGGAAGTTGGAATGTGGCTTTAAGTTCAGGATGGGTAACATGAGCCTTGTTAAACCTTAGCGCCATGGGTCGGATGAATCGTTCAAACTTTGGTGGTTTACGTGTGAAATTATCGCCAACAAATGTTACTTTGGTAACCATTCGCTTCCAAGCTTTTCGACGACTTTTACCGGTCTTTAGTACTTTAAATACTTCACTATCGGCTTGTGCCCGTACTTTAGGTATTGGTACATCCCATTTACCAGCCTTTTCTTTACGCTTCTGTTTTATCATATTTGATAAAACTTTGGCGTTTGATTGTAAACCACGATCCAAAAGATAATGTGGTATCGCCCCATCTTCAACTTTCTCTGTAGTTTTCTTAATATTTTTCTCTTCGTGGGCCTTGATCTTCTTTTTCATCTGAATCTTTTCATTTCGTCGTTCCTTATTAAACAATTTAGCTTTAATACCACGCAATTGCTGTGCTTGTTTTGCACGCTTCTTTGGTAAACGTGCTTCACGTTTGCGTTTACGTTCTTCATAATCAAGACGTCTACCGTGTAACTTACGGTGACGATCCATATACTCATTTTGTGGCATTTTGAATGTATTTTAGTCGATGTGCTATGTAGTTAGTCACTAAAAATATAGTAAAACGTTTATTAGTTAATTCCATGTCATATCAGATAAAAGAACTAATTAAATATGAAATCCCGAGTGGGAGTCGAACTTAGTCTGAATATGACATAGATATGGATTTATTAAAATCAAAATGCTTTCACTTACCTAAACAAAAATGTGGGTACGTCATATTCATCCATAACCTTAAAATGGCTTGCATAGCAAATTTATTTAAAGAACACTTTAATCAACTTCACTCGGGGTTTCATATTAAATTACAATGGGTTAACGATTGATAGAAAATAACTACGATATTTACACTTATAAATTGAGAGAATTAATTTCGCCATGTGACAAAATAACAACTTTGATAAAACACAATTTTTTCGATATATTCAACGACATAACTTACACGATATGATCATTAATATTTTATCTTGTAAATATTAATTATTTTTTAATCTTAAATACTAATATTATCTTATAAAAACTTAAATTTTAATTTGAGAATTTCACAATATGAACTTACCTCGACACCATACACGAAGCAAAAAGAATTAATGGCAGACGGAAATGGAATAGGAGGCGACACATGTATCAAAACTTCACAACACTCGGTTTACATGATTACCGTGAAGTTAATCAAAATTTAAGTTTAGTACCTACATATTTAGTACCTGACAATTTTTATTTTAAAAATATAAGTTATGAGATTATAAGCATATTAAAAATCATAAAGTTATTTCTAAATGGTTTAAGAAGTTTAAGCGTTTAAGACACCGCAACTAATGCAAACAAAATTGAATATCTATTATAAATTAGTACATGTGAATATATTCAGCATTTTTCAGCAATTGCGGTATTGCATCAGTCAATTAACAGCTGTTTAGCTGTCGTTCTTGTTGCATAACCTCAAAAGCTAATATGTCATAACAGAAAGTTTTATTTTAATTCAGAAATAAATATAATTTTAATTAAATTTAAAGTAATTATTTTTATAAAAACTATTTGTGACCCAAAAATTTAATTATCAGTTGTTATTTGTAATCTATAAAAGTAGATATGTCAAGAAGTCAAGATCTAATTGGAGTGCTAAAGGGGCTCCAATTAATAACTCGAGCCGTTGTAAAATCACAGGATAAGTATTTACAACATGTATGGGCTAATTCCAGTGTTCGCGAAGTGTTAGAACAAAATATTAAGTTAACCGAGTCGAAAACAAAACAAATTATTGAAAATCCATCAAAACAACTAGAGGAATTAGGTAATTTAGTTCGAGAAACGCTTGAACGAACTTCTGTTGTTGTAAATGGAGTTAAACAATATGCTGCAACAACTGCAGATAGTAAAAAGTCTAAATTATCTCATTCAAGTGAGACAAAAATAGATTTAAGTAATTTAGATATTTCATCACTAACTCTCAAGGAGTTGGAAAAAATTCTTACCGATCACCATAAAAGTCGTGATGCTAATGCTAACAATGTCCAGAATACCACCAACGTAGCATCAAGACAAAACTCAGAGGAAAAGGAGCATATCTTGGGAGAACTCGGTATTCGTAATACGGAACCAGATTATACAAAAGATGAAAAGTATTTAGCCCAGTGGATGAATTTTCTTCGGACTCACGACACAACCAAAAAAGAAGATAAAAAATCACAAATTCCAGTAGTGAAGCCTACGGTTACCACTGTATTAGAAGTAGCAAAACATGATATAGTATTACCCGAATTGAGTTCGGTAGCTAAACAACGAAAAGTCCCTTCATCTCGAATAGGTCGAATGGCATCATTTGGAGGTCTATTTGCAGGTCTTGGCATTGGTACTATAAATGAACTCACAAAAGGTGTCCTCGGATTTGGCGGTACCACCAACGTTAAAGAAGCAGTATTCAGTCCAAATAATGCGGAACGCATAGTCGATACTTTATGTAAAGTACGCGGAGCTGCATTAAAATTGGGACAAATTTTAAGTATTCAAGACTCGAATATCGTGTCACCTCAGTTAGTGAAGGCATTTGATCGAGTACGACAAGCGGCCGATTATATGCCTGATTGGCAGGTCGAGAAAATGATGACTAACGAAATGGGATCTGATTGGAAAAGTAAATTCGCGAAATTCGACGATAAACCATTTGCAGCTGCCAGTATTGGACAAGTACATAGAGGTGTTACCAAAGACGGTATGGAGGTGGCCGTTAAAATACAATACCCTGGAATTGCCGAAAGTATTGAAAGTGACATTGATAATCTGGTCGGACTTCTCAAAGTATGGGATGTTTTTCCACCAGGAATGTTCATTGATAATATAGTTCAGGTGGCAAAGCGAGAATTAATTTGGGAAGTTGATTATAATCGCGAGGCAGACTATACAGAAAAATTTCGAGAAATGATCTCAAATCATCCAGAATATCGAGTACCACAAGTAGTGCGCGATTTAACAACGAAACGAGTATTAACAACTGAACTTGTTCCCGGCGTACCATTAGACAAATGCTTCGATATGAGCTACGAAGATCGGCATTTTGTTGGCAAATCAATAATGAAGTTATGTCTCCAAGAATTATTTGCGTATCGATGTATGCAGACCGATCCCAATTGGTCTAATTTCTTGTACGATAAAAACGCAAAGCAACTCATCTTAATCGATTTTGGTTCGACTCGATTTTATACAAAAGAATTTATGGATAATTATATTCAGGTGATTGATGCCGCAGTCAACGATAAACCTGCTGAAGTTCTTCGTCTTTCAAAATTAATGGGATTTCTAACTGGATACGAAACCAAACAGATGGAGGATGCTCATGTTAATGCTGTTATGATATTGGGCGAAGTGTTTAGATGTAAAGACGAGTTTAATTTTGGTTCGCAGAATACAACGAAGGAAATTGCACATCTTGTTCCTACAATGATTGCTCATCGTTTGTGTCCGCCTCCGGAAGAGATCTATTCATTGCATCGTAAACTATCGGGTGTATTTCTCCTATGCTATCGTCTTAATATTAAATTGGCGTGTCGTCCAATGTTCGAAGAGGTTGTCAGGAATTATGATTTTGGAAAAAAGTAATGGATTTTGAATTATATGAGTTTCATATGTGTAATTTATAGAAAATTGTGTTTCATTTGCATCTGAATTATTTTGATGATGAATCCGTTATTCTTAAATAATGAAACCCCATTTTTAAATTTCCCTTATAAAATATAATCTTTATTTCAAAATGTGTTGGAAAACAATGAAAACGAAAATTAAACGTGTGATGATTCTTGTTTGGTGATCTTGTTTATACTAAGGTGGTGGTGCATGATAATACGACCGACCTGGTGGAAGTCCATAATATGATTGCGGTGCAATTGGAGGCGGATGATTTGTTGGTATACTTGTCGGATGCATCGAATATGTGTGAGGTGGCACTGGAGGTGGTGGATATTGTGATCCATAAACTGTTTGCACTTGTTGTGTTGACGGTACGCCAGATGCACTCGGTGGCGGCAATGTACTATAATTTGGTGGATAAACTCCATATTGTGATTGCGAGTATGCATAGTGAGTCGGAATCATCGGATCTGCGATAAGGTTAGGAATAGGTTTTCCTGCTAAATCAACCTTGTCCAGATCTCTCGAATTATTGCCTGTGCCCGGAGATAGTTTATTGTTTGTAGGCGAAGAATTTGCCCTCTTCATTGGTGGACTAGCTTTACTTGGTGGTAATTGGGGCGGACTCTCCGGCGCTTCAGCAGTGTTATTCGTCTGATATAAATCCAGAACTTGATGACATATATCCTCCAAAATTTCCATTGTTACATCGGCCACAAACATATCCCACCATCTTAAGTGTTGCGCTGTCTTGCCAATCCAATCAACAACCGTGAACTTACTTAATTTACTAGCTAAATGAATTAAGGCGACTGCAATTATTTCGGGCTCCCATTGCAGACAAACGGTTGTACTTAAAGAGTCATTAACAAAATTCCAAGCCATTTGAACCATTTTTTGCAACTTTGTAGTGTCCCCTTTTAAACACTTAGCATATTTGACCAAAAATGTATACGGATGCTCGACTTGTAAATCAAACTTGATAGTTTGCAACAAAATTCGTTCCAACGTCATTACCTCCTCCTTCGGATCTTCACCAAACGATAGAAATTTCTGTGCACTCAACAGTGATTTAGCTGTTTTAATAATATCTTTACATTTCTTTGGTGTCTCCTCAACTTTGCCGGCCAAAAACAAGCAACAACATGCCGTCACATACCGCGGAAAGGTTTTAAACGAATGGAACATATAAAATCGATGAAAATATACAATTCCTGTGGCTAGTGTGTTGTGCCCCAATCCCATAGATGTTCCCGTTTGCATTATGAATCGGGCTCCTTCACGACGATATCTTCGTTCGGTTTCAAAATCTATCCCATCTTTTATTGATGGACTATTTTTCAATCCTTTTTTATCGTAGTACCAACTAGGCATTGTCGATCCAAGATCGACTTCTTTTATGTACGTAATTTTAGCAGTTATTATTCCGAAATGTCTAAAATACAGATCTACATAACCCCAATTATTTTCATCTCGCACATAACTTATTTGCAAAAATTATAATTGCTAAGCACAACCAATAGATTTAAGCTTATATGTACATTTGTTTTTAACACACTATTTATGTGGTAATATTTTAATAATTAACAAAGATATAGAAAATACAATTGATAAAACTACAATGTCAATATAATGTGAACTGTCAAAATTTGACAACTAACCTAATATGATTCCTTATCGGTGAGCTCTAGTGCTAAATACAAGAACTTTTTAGTGTGATTCACATGATATTCACATAGTAATCCAGCAGGCCGTAATTTGATAAAAGTTTAATACTTTACTTAATTATTCACCCAAATACTAACGAACTATAGTTAGTTGGGTCGGCATTTAAAAAGTATTACATTTTAATTAAAATAATAAAAACACATAACGAAAGAGATTAGTCCTGACATCTAACGTAAGTAAAAGACAACTTATTAAGTACTAAAACCATAATTTCCATAAATAATAAATCTATCTGGCACCACTAATTTTCCTCAAAATATTTTTTTATTATTTAGTACAAATGGCTGACATATCGCTTCAATGCAATTTTACCTTCTGCTGTCAGTGAAACTAGAAACAATTTTTTTGTATTATTTACATTTTTGAAATTAAAAGTTAAAATAATAACAAATATAAGATCTAAGTATAACAAAAAATCCAGTTTATTGAAGTGAATAAAAAATATGTATTTGTGATTTAGTAAATAAAAAAATTTATATTTTGGTTAGTGTGTGATTACTCAAAGTCTTATAACAAAAAAAAAATCTTAAGTGTTAACCGGCTATTCTTCTAAATTCAGAGGCGTAGTCCTTGTGTTTATTATTTTGTGTTATTTTGTTAATAAATCATTTTAAACACAGATTAAAATGTGATAAAAATATATATTTATGTAATGAATGATAATTGATTGTGTAAAGAAATAAAATGCAGAAAAGGAATAATATACCCAAACTAGTTTTCCCCAATTGAAAAGCAAATTAAAAATTTTCTTAATGTAAAAATTGAATTAAATAGATTTTCCATGTATGTTAGATATTAAATTATATTCACTTATATATTTAGAAAGTTGAATTTAATTGATTACCAATTTATTATCAGTACTCCAAATTTTATATTCTATATACAAACTGCACCCATAGAACACACATTGATTTTGGCAATATTTGGTTGCAGCTTTTATACACTATCCGAGGTTTTGTCCTCTCTTTCTTCTCCCCTTGTTTTCGTTCTGATTTGTTTTAAATATTTTGAAACTCTCTTATTTATTATCATTATTACATGTAATTGTTATGTAACAATTAAGTAAGTGAATAAAATGGAAGTTCATTGACCTACAGTAAGTACTACTGCATTAATGCAATTAAATTATTTTGTTTTTTTTACCTGCCTATAAACTATATCTCTAAACGCTAATAAGCGATTACACGCATAATTAATGTATAATCTGCTCAGTGGCTAGACAAACCAGATAAAATAGGTATTATAGTAATTGACGAATTTATGTTGATCACTTACTCTTATCTAAGTAATACGGTTTTAAACCTAGTTTTGCAACTAAATCGTTGGTTAATATACTTTACCCTTACAGTGATAACATAAATATATAAACTGGAAATGCAAATATTTGATGATAAATGTATAGATTTTGCATCTCAACATAGTGTTCCCCAGTCCTCTTGGTTGTTACGTTCTTGTTGTACATCAACGAAATTTATGATCTTCATTGGCTCTATTAGTACCTTTGATGACAATATAGAGCTCACTTAAACTGAACTAAGTGTTTCTGATATCTTTACGTCTGTAATGCTTGATTTAGTTGTTTTGTTCACTTGGTTCTATTAATATTTAGGAAGAAGATTAAAGTTATGTTATTATAGTTTCTTTTTTGTTAAAGTTTGCTTTAAATTAGGTGCAGGGTATACTTTTAGGCTCAAGTAAAGGTTGATAGCTGCCTTAGGCTCGTGCATTTAAACTGAAAACCGGACAAAGAAAACCACTTCCTAGATGTTTGATAAATAAATTCGCGCTTTGCATTTTCAGTTCGAGGTTTCGGCAGCTTCACGCTAAACCTATGCGCATTAACCGCTCCTTTTGTTACCCTTCCTGGCGTAACAAATGGTGGTAGTTTATCCTTCAATTCTGCAGAATATTTACCATTAATTAATCTATAGAACACGTAGAGTTCTGCAACATCTCTGCGGTGCATTGTTGCTAATCTGAACAACAAGCAACGAATAGAGACACAACCTACGAGAATGTGGCCTTTTACCATACAATTTTCGTGGGGTTTTCTTGTTAAATTTGACCTGATTTTTTATTCCCCACTCAAATATTGTACTCAAATCGGAATTAAGCGAAGTAACAACTTCCAACCGTTTAACTCTGAGAAGTAGGCTCTTATGATTAGAGTTCTCTTAACTTTTTTATGTTAAGCATTGTTAATTATTCTCCGGTATTCAATTCTGTAACAGTTTGGAATGATTGAATCATTTTAAATAAATTAGATTCTGACAGATTCTGAATCAAAATTGCCCTATGGCGTATGGTTTTTGTTGCGTGAAGTTCAAGTACAGTGATACAAACTGATCTTTGACTGTCCTTAAAGATAAAGCTGAATTTGTAAAGTAAGTTGGGTTAGTGAAATAACTTTATAACTACATATATTTGCTTGGAATTTATTCAAATGAATTTTCCAGTTTCAATAAAACGTTTTTATTTTATTTCCAAAACGTGATTTAAAGCTACAGTACGGTAACTAATCGCTCGAAATTTCTTATTTATTGTGCACAAGCACGAAACACAGACATCTACATTTCGTTACTAGGTAGCTATAAAACAAATATTAGCGTTTTGACGTGATCTCATTGAAAACTTTTCAAACCACTCTAAACAGCAGTTTAGTCTGACGTTCGTTCATCTTCTTCTTTACAAGTTCCGCAACTAATAATGTTAGTAACGGCAAAGTCGAATGCTTTGCGACATGATTAAGTAGAACATTAATAACACCATGACTGTACGTAAATATGCTAATATCTCTTATACTTAAATATTACATGAAACTTCAACCAATCTATACCAACCTTTCCTCCAACTTTGAAATCATCCGTTTTCCCTTCTGAATACTTTCTGGATGAAATATTAAAAAATGTTCTTATGTGATATTATTTAGCTTTCAAGATTATCCTACTAAAAATTACTCTCTTCATGATACTCCTCCCTAGTTTATCATCTAATTGCCCAATTCAATTCGCCTTCCGTGTGCTAGTACGAGTCAGGAGCAGAAAAAAACACAGTCTCTTCCTTTTCCAAATTATCACAGTTTCTACTGATGCCACTCAACTTGCTTGCATCAAATTGCGTTCAATCGATTAACTGATGCTTTCTAAAATTAATGTTGCACACGCGTTGACTAACATGATAAACTTTGGTCAGGTTCGTCCCACTAATTAGAAGTACCAATCCTTACTAATTAGAAGTACCAACCCCACTGAATTGCATATAACTATGTAATTTTTCGAATTTAATCCAAACATAAATAAACTTATTGAATTTATAATTCTATGTACATTACATTTGAAATTACATGGCTATTTTTATGTGCAATTTCGTGGATTATAAATATTTATGTAAAGATATCTTGTACGAAAATATTTTAAACTTTTTTTAATATCTATAAGAGTATAAATTTGTCTGATTCAAAATAGTTTTATTTATGATTTTTTTTTATATTTTGTATTTGGAAAATTGCCAAATATAAGTATATTGACTCTTCACAATTTATTCTGGAAATATTTTACTATACGCCTCTTACTTAAATATTTGGTCAATTACTAAGATGCAGAATGTGCAATCGAAATATGAGATTTCTCGTGCTCATAAAAAGTTTGTTCAAACTAAACTTTTGTAAGACTCAAAAGTTCAGTATTTAAATAGATGTCACCAGAGTAATCAACAAAGTTTTGTCTAGTAGCTCAACACGTGTATAACATCAAAATTGTTGGCACACATTTGTCGAATATGAAAGATTTATACACGTCGTATAGAACTACCTCTATAACCAACTAAACTTTCTAATGTTATTTGTATGTTCTTTAAAATTGAAATTTTAGCCATCGAAAACTGACCTCATATTAATTACATGTTCACATATTGATATTACCTAGTGATAAAATGATAGGAAACGTATACTTTCAGAAAGTATTTAGTCTTGGTCATTAATGCATTGGAGTATCTATCTATGGTTATATTTGATACACTCATGCATGTATATTTTGTTCAATTTTATTGGCGGTACAGACCATTTTTTACCCGTACCGTGTCAACAATCTGACTGCCATCGTCGCGTTTTCTTCACCTACCGAAAACCGGCTCTCCCTTCAAAGATCGCTGTATCATTCGGTTCGGATCCGCATGCAGAACGTGGCCGAGCCAGCGTACTCGCTGTTCATTGATTTTATGCTCGATATCAGGAATTCTCATTAAATTCCTGATCTCGTGATTGAACAGAACTCGGTATGTGCCATCACGTCGCGTTTTGGGCCATATATTCGACGCATGATTCTTCTCTCGAATGTTAGAAGCTATCTTTCGGACTTATCCATCAAGGTCCAAATTTCACATCCATACATGACAACGGATCTGATCAACACTCTGTAAAATTTCAGCTTATCCGTATTTACAAGATATTTTGATTTCAGAAGTGGACGTAGAGGATATAAAACGCGAATGCCAACAGCAAAGCGAACCTTGATATCCTCTCCCACACTATGATCGTAAGTAATGAGAGATCAAAGATACTTGAATCTGATCATTCTTTTAAACGCGCGATTACTGAAATCAATTGCGTCTTATTCTTGAAAACCAGAGATCAGATATTTGGTTTTAGACTCGTTCATTTTGAGACGGAAGCTGAACACTGTTTAATCTCTGCATGGCCATGGTGAATTGCTCATAGAATGGATCGTCAATGAACATCTCTGCGGTTTGTATTTGAGGTGTTTCAAATACAGCTTGTGCTACATGTGGAATATTACGAAGAGCAGAGAAATGTTCACTCCATGTATCGAGTATCGCATCCATATTAACACAGAGTTTTCCATCCTGGTCCCAAATGGCAGTTGACCGAGATCTTAAGATATCGCTAATCCCTTTAAAGAAACCACGCGAATTGCGCTCATTGCTGAGTTGTTCTACTCTCTAGACTTTAGCCTTCCACCACCCGGGCTTCTTCATCAGAATTACAAACTTAGAAATTTGATAAAAGTTTGAATTGGCTTGTAACAAAATTTTATTAGATTCAGTATGGTATAATAGATAATTCACACATGTCTCATAACAAAAACGATATTTTTTAAACGAAATGAATCGCGAATCTAAATATTACTATGAGTACATGTGATAGAGTTTAATTACTCATTTTATTATAGAAAATCAAATTACGAATAAACTGGCGGTCAGCATATAAAAATATTTAACTTAATTCATGAAAACACAAATATTAAATAAAAAATAATTTCAAGTCTAAACATTCATACGTGAATTATAAATAGATTAAAAAAAATAAATTTCCAAGCAAAATGTTTCATTCCATCTGGATTTATTGTAGAGATTTTCTATCACCTGGCCAAATGATTTAATAATACATTTAATATAAATATTTCATTTTCTTCTATAAATCTAACGACTTCGCTACATATTATAAGAGCTCATACTGTATGTGTATATTAAATGTGAATTTATGTTGTTGAATCATAATGATTTGCTTATATCATATTTATATACTCGTATAGTGGATCTGTAAACGACTTGGGTTTAAAATATTATATCCGGCTCATAAAAATGTATTAATTGCAATTAATTTGCAATAATACACTCTATGGCATAGTTTTATACAAAATATATAATTATGTTGTTATACTCAATAGTAGTCGATTGTATACATAATTAATGTTGGTCTTATTGTATTATCTCTAGTAACGGATTGAGGATCGCCTCGATTTAAACAAAAAAAAATTGATTTTCAAAAAATTTACTTGTTGGCCTAAATATTCGACATGATAGATTATTGACAATCCAATTATTTTTCAATCATCTCAATTGAGAAAATTGTATTGTAATTTTGGAAATATCAATTAATATTTTCTGGGAACTGATGTACATTCATCTGCGATGTTTGGGATTCAACGGTTATCCAATACCATTGTGTGGAGTTTCTTCAACATTTCTCAGTGTATAGCGTCCTCATTTTATACACCATTGAGATGTTTATCTTTACAGCTCATATAGGTCGAACCTGCTATAAATAAGGAAGCAGTCTCCCCACAGTAAAATCTAGATTTGCTTTAATGTTGGTTGGAGTGATACTTTTCAAACAAAAGTATTGGTTTACATAACTATGACAAATTTTTTGTATATTTACAAATACACTGAGAGAGTTGAAGTAAATATCAAACAACGTATAGTGTCTTTCAACATAAACTATATACGTTTTCTTCAAGAGTTATTTTCTGTATATACTTAACTCTCTTTGACCGAACTATTCGTTTTTTTTAAGTAAAACTTCTTTGCTCTATCATGAGTTACCAGTATTAAAGGATTGTACCTAGTGCCAAAAGACAATAATAAATTTTACCATGGTCGAAAAAATGATACATCAATCATATCCTTACAAGATGAATTTCATGAATGACAGAAAAAAGTTTTCCATGGCTACTTTCAATTACCAAAGTCTCAGACAGCACGTATCGTATGTTGTGTGATCCCGTAATTGATTCAAGCAATATTTTGTTTCTATCAGAAATCTGGTCAAATGACGATAAAAATGTTGACATCCCGAATTTTGAATGTATTGCGAAATTTAAGCGTAAGCTGTTAGATCAGCAGGAGTGACAATTTATCTGAAACCAAATGATGTCTCGAATATAGTAACTTCGAAAATGGACATTTTATTACGACATATTCGTGAAATCGACATTTCGCCCACTAACACAGTTAATAATACATTATACATTTTTTATATAAAAGACAAGATTTACGGTCGAGTAGGCTCTGAAGAATATGAAGAAATGTTTATTTCACGTCCGAACTTGGAAAACTTTCTACAAGATAAAAAAATGAATAATAACCGAAATTATCCTACCACAAAACATAACAGTTTTCTCTAGATATCTTTGTAATTTTCATTGGTGTTAAATCGAAGCTTCTTGCCGGCCAATTGATATCACGGTTTCGGCTAATTAAACGACCATCAAACGTTTGACGGCTGTTGAAACCAAACATCGTTCACATCAATCAATGAAGAACGGCCGCAAAAAATCGGTTATCATGGTGGGCTAGGTGTCTGCATTGACCGTAGTGGTTGCGCCGCCCTCATTTTCAAAAAAATATAGGCCAATGATTCCTCCGCTCCACAAACCGCTCCAAACTGTCACTCGTAATAGATGCATTGGCTTCTGTAAGACCACGTGTGGGTTTTCTGGGCCCCAAATACATCAATTTTGCTTATTAACGTACCCACCAAGATGAAAATGAGCTTAATAAGATTTTTTTTGGCAAAATCGACATCATCGTGCAGTTTCTCGTTGGCCCATCTAGCGAAGTAAAAACGAAGCGGATGGTCATGAGTCTACAATACTTGAACCAACTGAACTTTGTAATTCGTTATACCGTGAATTTTTCGCAAAATTATACGTAAACTAGTGCGTGAAACGTTCAATTCTTGAGAGCTATGACGAGTTGATGATGCGTAAATCGATTCATCTCGTTCAGTGGAGATAATATACTGAATTTGTGATAGAATTGAACACAAATAGATGGAGCTAAAGAAGTTTTACTTACGTCGTATGGTCTAAAGCAAACTCACTTTTCGCAGCTTCAACGTCACCAAATTAAACATCCTCTTTGAGTCTTTTTTAAGAGTGGAATTTGATCGATTGCACAATTATTGAAAGTATAATGTTGACCAACTAAACTTTGTTGGATTAAAACTACGACAATTAGTGCCGCTTCAGTTTCGAATCAAGTATGTGTCTGTTTCTATCTTAGCAATCTGTTGGGATCCAGGGCTCTCCCAACTCTTTCGCGGCTCGTTTATTTACGTCCTACATCGTTACATAGCCAAATCGAGGACGTACTGCCCAATAGGTCCGATTTACGTACAACCATTTGCACATTGCATAGCTTCACGCCATCTTATAGTACGGACATGGAAAATGGGCTGGCCTTTAAATTCACCGCTTCAACAGCGGGCCATAGATGTGTTCCTTTATACCACCGATCATAATCAAATGATGATAAGTTCCTCTTGCATCCTGCCCCTATCGGGATCGGAACTCAGTATTTCCCGCTCCAAATGGTCGGTAATCCCGTACGTGATCAAGCCCGATAGATCCAGCATTGGCCTTTTAAAAGCCGGTTGTATTAACAACTCCATAATAAAAAAGATAGATTTTCAGTTTTATATCCGGCTCACAAAATTTTATTCATTCAACTAGCAATTAAAACATATGTTTGGACAGTCTATTATACATTGTAGTTAAAATATCATTGATATACGAGTACATAGTAATTAAAGTTCCCCCATATTAACACATAATATTTTTTATAATGAGCTCTAATTGATTTTTAACTATATAAACATATATAACCTAGAATGGAAATCTTATATTTTCCAAAAGAAACCTGTTGATTCCATACCCATATCCATATCCATAACCAATAATTGTTTAGGTTAGGTTATAAGTAATAAAAAAAAGTATAGAAAACAAACCGCTAAAACCACAGTCGACTCAAAAAACAGAAATGTGTGGGAGATCTTAATATTTTATGTATGTACATACACCATTTACTATACAGTATATAAACACAATTTAACGCTAAACAAACTATATTTATATAATATATAGAGAATTAATATAATAATAAAAATGTATAGAGTTTCGGACAAAATGTCTAAGTATCGATTTATTTATTAATATATTTGTTACGGAATTTTACGCAAAAATTAAATAATAATTTTATCGCGAGTGCTACCATAAAAAAATTGCCAACTGTCAGGAATTAGATGAGCATCAGAAAATATAATCTTTCTACAAAAATTCTTGACATACAAATTAAATTTAGACATGACTCAAAACAATATAATCTATACAATGAGAATCGCATAATTCAAGGTTCATGTGTATTAGAAACTGATTGAATACTTACTTGATGTGCAAATAGTTTCTACAAATAGGTTAGAATTATATAGTTTAGACGATTTACTATCTCTACATAATGACGTCGTAACTAATTGTGTTCAAGTGAGGCAAGGATGTGTATAATTTCCGCTACTATTCGTAAGAACGCTTTATAGATCATGCACAAACTCGACACCACATCTCCAAATGCTAATATTCAAAGAGGACCACTAACGCGACTTAATTGCTTGCTAACACAAAGACATTCAGCACAGTACAGATGGTTTACATCAGTCGGCACATGAACTCTGATAATTGATAGGTTAGCTTATCTCATGTGCAACCGTGGCTTAGACATTCGATTATCGACTGCTTGAAAGTTGTTTAGCACAGTCTTTTTTACCTGTGGTCCAATAATTAATCCAAATTTTCCGTGGCCATCTTCAATCTGTAGCTATGTATAGCCTGGGGACATATTTGTAGGATATGATAATGATACTTAGATAGCTGTGATCAACGTGACAGCTGATGAGAGTTATTCTGGAACTCCGATGTAACATTGGTTGACAACTATAGGGTGCTGAATCAACCAGCCGTTGAAGATGTTCAGCCTTTTGAAGTTATGGCATCTTGTTGTATTCTGTAATGGTTGGTTCGCTAGGTCGGTTTCGATCTGAAGAAGTTATTGATTGGCTATTTGATCGAAAAGATCAAATCCATCTCATCAGGTATATGCGACCGAACTTGATGTATGTTGCATTGTGTTTGTATATGGTATATTTTATGAGTCTTTGTTGTAACAGTGCTAGCGAATTACAGGTATAGTTTTTATCGAAACTGTTTTCCGATTTATATAATTTTCAACTGTGGCGTGACTGTTCATTGTATTTGTGTGATGATTATTTTTTGTCTATCGCCACAAGGCCATTGAGTTTCGGAGAGCCGCGAGTTCCAGGTGACATTCTTTCATACAAGTGATAACGTCGTCAAACGCTTCAGGTTTTCTATGTGGCTGCATGTTTTGCGTGTCGATCCATTATCGTGTGTCCGGGTACTTACGCGGAAGTTTGTTATGTTGGCAGTGTTCGATTTTTTTAGTGTTGTGGACATTTTAAATACCCCAATTTTTATGGATAGATTTATCTTAGAATCTGGCGAAAGAATGCTTAGAGGATTTTAGACCCAAACAATAAGTGGCTATTATGGCACAATTGCATAGATACAAAAGGGAAAAAAGCCTTGTTTGTAATGGCCATTTTGACTAACGATTCGGTTCAGTAACGATGTGTTATAATGTGTTGACGAATGCTTTTAGACCGATCGGTTTCAGTGTAATTATTCTCGATATATAACGTCTTAACTAATTGACTTCAAGTAAGGCAAGGTACTGTATTAGTTCCACTACTCTAATAACGCTTGACAGTATCATGCACCAACTAGACACCAGATCCCTAAATGGAGTTCATTGGTGTCAAAAAAATCCGAAATCAATCAAAAAAGTCCGAAATACATTCAACAAGCTTCACAAGATTTGAAATGCAGACTCCTTGTGGAGAAAAACAATGCTACTATGGTTAAATGTGTGTGCGTGCTGTTCTGTTGTATAGGTGTGAAATATGGAAACACACAAAAACTACAGGTGTTTGTAAACAATGCCTGAGAAGAATAATAACATGCTTCTGGCCCGATAAGATCAAACATAAGAGCATCGGTTTCAAACAAATAAAATAGACATTGAAACCAAAAACAGAAAACCCAAGTAGAGTTGAATCAATCACACAAGAATGACTCCGAATGACATAAGACATATCTTTGAAATGGAATCCACAAGAAAAGAGACAAGTCGGAAGGCCCACAACGACCTGGAAGAGAACATTGCTAGCCGGATGATTTAGTATGCATGTTGTGCTCTTTTAGTGTTTCGATCAAATATTCAACTCACTCACTCGACATTCGGTGGTAATATGTGGTACTGTTAGGCATTCTTTTAAATTTCTTTTCACAAGTTTTGAGGTGAACAGAAACACTTATTGATTACCGATTGAATATACTGCCCAAGGACACATAATACGGCTATATGAATCAGCACACCGTTTTACTCCTTTAGTCGATATAAAAGTAAGTAATAAACCAAATTTAGGTTTTTCGGACTATTTATTTACTGTATAGAATGACATCATTTCTCACGTTTAGTCATTTCTCGTTTAAACCATCTTCATCGATTATAAATTTATTGTTTCATTCACACGTAGTTTTCTTCGGGTTGTAAACGTAAGGTATAGTCTGAACATTGACTTTTATAATGAAATAGAAAATAATCTTAAGGATTTATGGCAACATATCTTTAAATAATTATAGGTAGCACTATTATACACTAATAGGAGTCGTAAAATATCATAAACTAAAATGACGTTTTCTTCGTTCGACGATTTACTCGTAATAGACGAAAAACAATAAGTACTTATGTCTATATACAACTTAATAAGATCAAAATAGTCATAATCTTATTAGCAAACTATAATATTTATTACATATAAATCGTTTTCTAATATCCATGAACAATAATACAATAAAATAAAACTTATTTTTCATACTTTAAGTTTTATTATTGGTACATTGATAAACTTTAGGTCAAGAAAATGGTTAACTGAAATACAATAACCATATAAAAACAACAAACACATCATCGAACTTATTTTATCACTTTCTTTTCGATTCTGACTCAATATTTTTGAGTCTGGGTTTAGAAAGTTCCATGATACGAATACCGCGTTATTGAATATTAGCGATGATATTCATCAAAGTATGAAAAACAGGGATGGGTACGAGACATCTCGCGATGTACACCAGGTATTCCTAGATTTCAAGCAATGACGGCTATGGTATGCTATTATATTTAAGAATACTAAACTAATACATTTGTGTAAAATGACGGTAACGCAGTCAATATGCTGCGATAAAGTTGAGAACGGGTATCGAGAACTTTTGCAATTACTTCTGGTGCATGAAATCAAAATTCAGCGAGTATTTTTAATTGCTTGCAACAGTATGAAGAGCTGTTTCGTAAAACAAACCGATGGTGTCAGATTGTTGACACGGTACAGGCCAACAATAACCTGTAAAAGTCACAAAAAAAATAAACAGGGAATTGATTTCTCTCACTTTGTTATATTTTTCAAAGGTCTTTGATTCTGTAAATCATAAGATTATTTATAAATATATGTAACAAGCTTATCGCACAATTTTACATTTCGGCTGCTAGAATATTTATCAATTATTTATCGGATCTTCCACATACAGTGTTTTTGGTAGTTGTTATTCTAAATTTCGTTCAGTTCCTTTAGGTAAAACTCTTGTATTAGGTGATCATTTAATTAAAGTTAGTAATAAGTTATTTGGAATACTTAGTTGTCTGTATAAAGTTATTAAGTTTACAGACACTTTAAAAAGAAAATGTTCATGTCCTACCTCATTTCGCATTTTTCCTATGGTGATGTTTCGGGAGAATATGACTATTCTAAAAAGATTTTTTAATGGATGCGCTCGTTTTATTTTTGGAATTAGGAAATTTGACCATATTTCACCCTATACTAGGCTTGTTCTTGGTTAAAGTTTAACTAGTTTTTGTGAGTTTTTGGTTTACGCTTGTATTAGATATCTTCTCAAAACTCGTCATTTTTTGTTAAAGGTATTTCTTTATGGAATTCTGTTTTATTCAGTATTAAGAGTTTGAGATGTTCCAAGACGTGAAGGAGGTGTGTACTTGGTGTTGATTTATTCAGTGAACAATTTAAGTAGTTTTTATGTCAGTATCTTAAAATTTTCAAAACCGAATTAGTATTTTAAGTTGACATCAGATTCAAACCGAATTCACTCAAACTCGATAACACGTATTCCAAATTATGAATCTATACTAAAATATTCTTGTCTTTAAAATATAAACACTTTGGATTCTATTTCAATTAGGCTACTGAAACTGCACGGCCTATTTTAATTTGACTGACTGCGATTTATTTGATCGATAAGTAGTCTTTAGTACACACAACTATACATATCAAGGTTACACTATCCCCATAAATAGAATACACTGGTCAATGAAATGGTAACTACAGTTAGTAGATATTATAGCTGAACCAATGCTCTTTCGATCTTAAATTCGCGCACTATTCTATTGATTAGAGTTAATAGTTTGATTTGATTAAAATGAACTAGAAAAAATGTTTTGATTGTTATTGATAGAAATGCATGTCTCGCCTTCACCTGATAACAGCTAGCATACGTAATTTAGTTTCTTTGTTAAAATAATCATTGACCGTTGAAAAAGTTTTCCGATAATGTTACGTTGATATCATCGTTTATTAGTTGTGTTTTATAAATAATTAACTTAAACACTTTAAAAAAAAGTGAGAGGTTTTAGGTGGGTTGAACATCAATAAATAATTTTACAATAGTAACGATTACTTAAATTATCAACAGCAGTTCGAAGTTTTGTAGAGCAATCTACTATGGTTTTGCGATTGTCCATCTTGCCAATAGCACGAAATGACTAAACCAAATAGCTGAATACGGAGAATATAGAGCCAGTATGTTGAACATATCCGGAAAATTCTTTTCAATCTATGACTGAATCAATTTCATTTGTGAGTCTGAGCAGAATGTTGTTTAAATCCAACCTAAACCAGAACCGAGTTTGGTTTTTGGTTTCAGACAACATCTCGAAGACGGTTTTGGCTAAATTCTGTAATTTTGATGATCGCGTCAAAATAGTTTTATTTATTGTTTGCCGCCAAATCACATCAGTAATACTTTAGAACTTTCAACTCAAATAAGTTTCATATCACCTGACTGGTTTTTGCAAGCTTCCACGAATTTTATAATTTATTTGAAGATTCTTGAAATCTAGAATTCCAATTCGTAGTAAATCGGTTGAAATGTGCGCTATATGACATGTTATGTCGTCTGGTTGAATTCACGTAGCCTTCAATTCTATTCAATTGAAGAACAAAAAAGTAAGTAATCAGGGCTATATTGCACTCGACCAAAAATGTATATCCATGACTGAATAAAATTTTTGTGCTGAAAATGAGGATCAAGAAATGTCTAAATCTACTCTTTTGGGTACTCGTAATACTAAAGGGTGATTTTTTAGAGGTTCACAACTTTTTAGTTGGCCATTCTGCTTTATTTGACAACCCATTTAACAGGCGGTATAGTTGCATTTTGTTAAGTTTGGTTTGACATTTCATTATGGATAGACTTATATCCGAGCAACGCTTGCAAATTGACTGACACACAAATTGGTATTGATGTTGAATTTCCATTCAAATTTTTTTTCTCCGATTAAGCCCATTTTTAGTTGTTTGGGTACGTTAATAATCATAATTTTCGAGTGAAAATAACCCACAAGCTTTTGTCGAAACCCCATTACATTCAGAGAAAATAACTGTTTAGTGCTCTCTTTATGGGCTGGTGGAGCCATTGGTCTTCAAAAACGATGATGGTTAGAAATGATTGGAAAATTTTTGCAACAGGACGAGACCACATACCACACAGCGCGCGCTACAATTGATTTACTCAAAGAAATGCTGCCAAAAGGTTGTGAATTAGTGTTTCTTTCCGCCAGTCGTGGCGGCCACATCGTCGAAATTACATTTAAATATAAAAATTTGTAACTCTATAAAGAACAGCAGTAGCTCTATGTTCGAAAAACACTGTACACGTCATTTTTATACACGGACGAGTATTAGCAATTAGAGTAAGCATGGTGCGAAAACATAGTTATTTACTTATATGGAATGACCATTTATGGGTATCTTATTGATAAAAAACTAGATTCGATCGCGAATTGAGTCATGGGTGCGCCGGAGCGCGATATAATTTTAAGTTTCGATATTATACATACGATTACACAGTGGGGTTAAGTTGAACATTTTGGCGTGGTTGCCAATTTGATTCAACTTAACATTTTGGTGTCGCTGGATTGAAGCATACATTTGAGTGAGTGAAATACATCAACAAATATACAAAATTATATTTTGTCTTATCTGTTTTATTTAACACAAATTTAACAGCCAAATCCGAAATATTATGACAGATATATAGTCAAAGTCCTCAATGATGAAATGAATAATATTTTTATAATTTCCTAAGCAAATTAAAATTTATTATTTCCTACTGTAATTTTCTCACACCGAAACATATTGCGAATAAAATTTCAAATATTTATAAATCTTCTTTGGTGATTCGCGCGAGATACTTTTTCTTCATTCATTGACTGCTAAAAAAAAGTTAAAAATAACAAATCTTTGCTATTTTCGTATAAAGAAGCAGAAACATGCTTAACTATGTATATGTATGTATATTTCAGCTAACGCTAATTCTAATTCACTTTTATTATAAAATAAAATCCAACTTGTTTTTAATCAATGAAATAAAAAAAAATATTTTTAAGTGATAAGATTAAGCTTTTGTTTACGAAAGATGATTGTAATGAAATTTAAATACTGGCATGCGAGTGGGAGATTATAATTTGATTAGAAAATAAATGTATGTACCCATTTCGAAGTACATACATACATACATAATTAACTCGCCAATCATTATGCAATAAACTAAAGTGGATGGTCATTTATATGCAAGCCGCGCACTCTCTCATTGATTTTCACTTTTATATTTTATTCACTGTGAAATTATCGTAGGTTGTTATAATATAATAAAGATGTTGAAACGACAGTAAAAATCGTATACGGTTATTATATCGGAAATTTCAAAGAAATTGACTATATCGCTATACACACAATATATATATATATATATATATATATATATATTTATCTTATAGGTATAGCTTAGCTAAACAAACAATCAACATAGAATGTTATCTTGTTTATCTTCTAATTTATTATAATTTTGCGCGCGATTTTGTTTCCCTGACCCATAATCTAAGATAAAATAAAAATAATAATAATAAAAGTAAATAAAACCAAAGATGTTGTAGTCAGATAATATTTTACATAAGACATGTGTTCCAATTTCAACCCAACCTTAATAGTGCAGCAATATTTCCAGTTCATATGTTGCAGATGGTAACAGCATGTACATATATAATTATGTATATAAGTTGTTCATGACTAAATGTTATAATTACCGACAAATATTTATTTAATAAATATTGAACTGTGTACTGAATTGAAACCAATTGAAAAATAATTAAATCGATTTTTTCGACTTCAACTATTCCATATATATAATACACAAATCTCAATTATTGTTATAAATTTATTTCCGCAAACGGAAATTAAAATATTGCCAATAATCTTAGAATTGTTATTTATTTTATTTTTATTTATTTAGACAAAAAATATACAATTTGAAATGGGTTAATAATAAAATAATATTTCGAAGGAGGATCTTCCTGAAAAAGTTGATGTTCTTTCTTGCAAAAAGTGGGGTGACATCATATTGAGATATAATACATAACTATTTAATTGTATTTGCAGGAAGGGATTTAGTTATCTTAATTGGTTTATGTTTACTTTATTATACCTTTATGGTTCAATTGTATATAATATGTAGGTTCAATTTTCGGTGACTTTGAAATGTTGAATTTGAGGTCATCAGTTGTTTCCGATTTATTATCATACGCCCATCTATTTAAGGAAGCCCAAGCGCGAAGAAGTCTTAAAGTGTTAAATAGCTTGTACATAATGTACATCGTGGCATGAGTTTTGTGGTACTTAGAGCACCTTTTTTGAAAACACATATCCAGTTTAAGCTACCAAAGCCAGCTTATCGTCGATCTGTGGTGCTCTTAGTGAAGTAATGGGTATTTATTGTTTCAAACGATTGAATAGCAGAGACTGTTTTCGAACGGATCATTGATTTTTAAATTAAAATTTGATGATTTGCACACATTAATCAACGCTATTATTATAAAAATTTAGTCTAATAACTAGAGTAGTATACTTTAGACAAATAAAACATCCAGAGGCTCACAACATTAGTCTCATTTGTGCCTGTTTCTCAATTCCTTTGGCAACTTTTCGAATTAGGCGTTTGTTTCTGCATTCACCTTATCAATTCAACTGTTTCAATCACCTTATCAATTCAAAAAATCATCCCTGTAGCTAAATCCATCGAATATGATATAGATACGGAAACTGTTCCGATCTATAAACTCGTAAAATTTAGTCATTGATTTTATTGATATAAAAGGTGGTTAAATTTTAAGGACCGACGTTGATTTTGAATAAAACACAAATTATTTAGGAAATTACTGTCAATTCTTTTTATTATGATAATATGGTATGGAACAAAATATCGGCCAAATGGCCGTAGCGACCTCGGCAGCACACCTCCACCCGATGGTCCAAAGTTTGATGACGCTTAGGCATAATTGAGGTTCTATGCCGTTAATGTGCCGAATTATCTCATCATGTAGCTCTTGATTGTTGCTGGCTTATCGACGTACACCTTTTCTTTCAAATATCGTCCACATCCATATATTTCAATTCGGGCCATATATCTTGCCAGCCCATAAACCGCACCAAACAGTCACTCTTTGTGGGTGCATTGGTTTTTCGACAATCACTCTTGGATTATGATTCGCCCAAATGCGGCAATTCTGCTTATTAACGAATCCACTGAGGTGAAAATGTGCCCCATCACTGAAGAAGATTTTCTTCGAAAATTGATCATCCACTGTTGCCATTTCTTGCTAAACTCTGACCATTGACAACGCTTGGAATGGTCAAGATTCTTTAGTTCTAGACTCAAGTCCACCTTATAAGCGTCTAAATGCAAGTCTTTATGCATAATGTTCATCAACGACGAGCGTGAGAGGTGCAATTGTTGGGGACGACGATGAGTTGAGGTGGACAGCTCTTCAGCCACACTATCGCAAACAGGAGCAATATTTTCTGCAGTACGAACTGTACGAGCATGCACTGGTGTTTTAAAATATCCTACAGTTTGCTCAAATTTTTGCACGATTTTTCCGATTGTACGCACATTTGAACGATTAAATTGACCGAAAAATCACGAAGTGCGCGATATGCATTTTGATTTAAACGCTTATTTTCATAATAGCTATGCCTGAATAACTTAAACGCGTTACTCGATTGTGTATCTTTCCATGGTTCAAATTAAGTTAGTCTGAAATTGAGAAATGTCAAATTAAATGCAAAAAACAACTTGACGTTTAGGTGTGGTTCTCATTCAACGTCGGCACTTGAAATTTCACCACCCTTTATAACAATTTTTTATTCATCAAATAAGGTTTGTTTTTTGTAAATATTTTCCCAAATTGTTATATACTTGCCCGAATTATGTGATCACAACTTAAGCAATGCTTATCTAATATGCGCCAAAAGGCACTTACATCTCACATAATTTTTCTCTAAAGAATCTTGGATCAACGTCCTTTTGCTTTAAACGATATTTTAGTACATTTCCTTCGTACGGGCTCAATAGAATGAAGGTCAAAGTTTCACTCAATTCTCATTTATTCTAAACTCGTTACTGTCCTATAAAACAGGCGTATAAAGCCACAAACCACATAAACTGCTTCGTAATTCAGCAGTTATGGTGTCTGAAAAGAAAACTAAAGATTTACTAGCTTTTATAAAAAATAATGCCTATACTATTATTAACCCTCACTTTCACCAACTCGTTCATCAATCAACTATCGATATTATCCGATCCTTCCATGGTTATGCCTGTTCAACTGTATGTATTTCATTCGAAACATTGTAACACCGTGTTTGAATATTCCTATTTTATTTTGATTCACATACAACATCACTCAAGAGAAATAAAACAATACAATGCGGTTACGAACGCTCTAGCTGAATAATACTACACAGGTCCCATGACACGGACAGTAATTTAATGATTGATCTAAACGTCCTTTAGAGATTGGTTTCCAAGCAGGACTTTAATTGTTTCCTGTTAAAGTTTAATTTATATACAGCCTCTGGTTTGAGCATATTATTATCTCCGATCTACTCTGCACTGTAAAATCGTTTCTCAATGAGAGACAAAAGCACTTGACTAGCCCAAAAAACGTTGAAATTTTTTTAAATAAAAATTTTGATTAAACACAGTGACATCCGACAAAACGTTTGTAGAGATTTCAACTATGCAAGGCGTTATTATTTTCAAACCCATTGAAACAAGGTAACGCCTTGACCTATTTCCAAACCCATTGATCAATTATTTATAGATGATGTATAGATGATGTATTATTTATTGTATTATTTATAGATGATGTATTAAATTGATTCCAATATTTGTTACATTTAGCTTGAATAGTTGGAAGAGTTTGACAAACCTCTCAGAAGAAAATCTCCTTTTGTGTCAAACACGACATCTTTAAGAGCTCCTTCAGCCAATAACATTGTAGCTGTTGCTCAAAATGTCTCTGACTCATCATCTGTAATGAGAATATTACATAAAGAGGTTGGCATGGAGGCGTACAAAATTCAATTAGTGCAGGAGCTGAAGCAAACTGATCATCCGCAACGTTTTTGGTTCGCTTATTTGGTTGTGGAATGATAAGAAGGAAAAGATCATTTTTACCGAAAAATTGACTTTCATATTTTTGTAAAGTCGTTAGTGGAAAGATCAAATGAAAGATGCTATTGATAAGATAGCAGCACGCACATACAATTGAAAATGTTCTGAAAAATTGGGTTGACAGAGTGGTGTATTGTAAAGCCTTGAATTTAATTGTGCTCCATAATTAATGGTAATATGCTAATATCTATTCGTTTTTGAATTTAGAGCAAAATTAAATTGCAAACGGTAGATGAACCACACTTTATAAATTATATTAAGAAATTTAGGAAATATGTAGTAAAGAAGTTTGGTAGGACTTGAGTTGAGGCGCAACTGAATACGTTACCTTTTCTCTCGTTGATTGTACATAAACAAAAAAAAACATACAAATGATTTGATTTCGTAGTCGGTCGATTAGGTCAGATGCGATAAAAAATAAATGACAGTGTATAGTTGTTCTGTTTAAATTACTGTCGAGTGATGAAAGGTGGGTAAAACATGCAACCACCCATCGAACCAAAGAAGGTCCGGTGTTGCGTTGTTGTTTTTGGGTCGTTTGATATATTGAATTTAGATATATTATATTGAGTTTAGCCCTGTGGGTGAGGGCAGCCATGTTTCGAAAATATTGCGAACGAAACAAAGACCCATAGAATAACACTACAGTATCCAAAGCTTGTCGGTTTGACGGCCTTATCACATGTATGAAAAAGCATCGGTTGGAACGCGTGCCTCATCATTAAAATCGATAGCCTAAGAAGAGTGATCGATAGCCTAAGAAGAAGAGATCATGTGTTCCAAGACTATAAATTGCTACACAGTGAAGATGACCTCTAAAATCTTGGATTTGGATTTTGGACAAGTAAACAAGTCTGTGTTGGATTTCCAAGCAGTCGATAATCGAATGTGTAATCTTCGCTTGCAAAATTGCACATGACATTGAAAGTATTGAAAACCTCGTTTGTTGATATAGTGAAAACTAAGCCCAAAAATGATTAGTCTGATGGGGAGTATCGTCTTGCTCTTGAGCAACGAAATATAACCCATAATGAAGCGCAAACTCGGTTTACAATCGCAAAGAGGAATAAAGCAGATCTTATACTAAGAGAACACATAAACTCATTTTCAAAGAGTTTTAAGAGTAAAACTCAACAATGAGCGCAATTCACGCATTTTGTTTAAAGGAATCACTGGACTGCCCCATACCTTAAGCACACGGTCAACTGCCATTCCAGACTAGGATCAAAATCTTTATGTTAACGTGGATGTCGTACTCGGTACATTATTCTGCCCTACTTAATGTTCCACATGTATCACAAGCTGTATACCCTCAAATACAGACCGCAGAGATGTTCTTTGAGTATCCATCCTATGAGAAATTTGCAATGGCCATGCAGAGATTAAACGAAAACGTTCACCAGGAATTGATTGCATTAATTCAGAGCTCTTGATATTCGGAGGGCTAACTTTGTGGAACTATCTTTTCGACCTTGTTCGAATAATATGAAAAAATGAAGTTATGCCTCAAGAATGAAAAGTGGCCGCGTTATGCCCAATATTTAAGAAGAATGATCGCATGAAATGCGAGAATTATCGCGGTATAGCTCTCCTTTGAACAGATTACAAGTTATTGTCGTACATTAGTTTGTGAAGGATGAAATTAACGATGATTACCAAGGAGGATTTCGTCCAAATCAGTCAGTCACTGATCATGTTTTTTTGCAACAGCTGATTCTGTCCAAAAAATTTGAAACATCCCGCGAAGTATACCAGGTATTCTTAGATTTCAAACAAGCCTATGGCTCGATCAATCGAGGGAGGCTATGGCATGCGCTTGAATATTTAGGGATACCAAATAAATTTATACATCTGTGTTAAATGACAGTAACGCTGAGTCAAAGCTGAGAACTGGATTATAATTGGATTATACATTGGATTAAATGGCAACGGAGTGAAAGAGATACTTGATCCACTGGAACAGTGTTCAGCTTCCGTTGGTCTCAAAATCAACGAAAGCAAAACCAAATATCTGATCTCTGGTTTTCGAGACCACGACACAATTGATTTCAGTAGTGGTAACCGCACATTTGAATGAGTGGTGAGATACAAGTACATATCTTGGAACCCTACTCACGATAATAGTGTGGGAGATGATATAAAAGTTTCTCTTACCACTGGCAATCGGGCTTTATATCCTCTACGTCCTTTTCTGAAATCAAAATATCTTGCAAATGCGGATATGCTGAAACTGTATACAGTGTTGATCAGACCCGTTGTAGTCACGTTACGTCGTAGAGGGCGATCTGGCATTTTCTAATTTTTTACAACAATATGAAGAGCAGGGTGGTCATTTTGTGGTTCTTTATTACATTTAGTGATAAAAGTATGATAAAACGAAATTGCCGTAGCTTACTGCCGGTGAATCATGAATAAACAACTTCACGTCGGATATTGAAATGGGTAAAAAAGACAACAATATCTTCCATCTCGCCTTATCTGTCAACATTTTATACAGAGTTAGAGAAATTTGTCATGTCGTATTCACTTAATAAGATTTCGGCGGCCCGTTAAATCAGATACTGTCCAGTATCTTTGTATTGGATCTTAAGAACTGAATTTGAGTATAATGTATAAGACGACGAGTCTGAATATATTATACGATGTTTGATTTGTTCTATTATACAATTCGTGTTCTTATATAGCCGGAAATTAAAAACGAAACGGGTGACTTTTCACTATAAATATACCATTTATATAGACTGCTGTTATCTATTTGCATGTTATGTGACCTATTATATTATGTACATACTATAGAAATTACTTGAGTTAATATACCGTGAATTATGTTCTTTTAGTTTTAAAGTTTTTATAGATATAGATGACGTAACGATAGGCAAAAGATCAAAGTTAAATGAACAGATAAATCCGCACTGAAGTGATAATACGAGTATACAGAGAATTTCTACTCATGAATTTTATGTTCATACGAGTGAATATATAGTCACATATAACGAAACGGTAACTAATCATTTTAGTACGGCAATTTGAAAACATTTTGCATGCGATGTATATAGCACATAGTACGAGTATGTAATGTAATGTATGTACATAAAACTTATTTCATTTAAGTTAGAAGAAAGTTTTCGGTTTTATTTTTGTTTGGATATACATATGTATAAGAATAGAGGATATTTCTTTTTTAAACAAATTAAAAACTTTTAAACTCTTGAGGATCATAAATTGCTTTTTGTTCAACAAAATATAAAGTGTCATTACTTTTATATTATTTGTTCGTATTATTTTTTTTTATTGTTGCGGTAACCCTTTATGAGCTGCAATATTAGTGTACATTCAATGCCAAATCATCGTTAAACATATAAATTATATAATGTGCTAAAGTTTGATTCATTTATGCATGATCGCAATTAATACATTTTTTGTAGATATAATTCTAAGAAATAATGTTAAATTCCGTAATGACCATAAAACAGATGAATCACAAAACTTATATCGATCGATGAAGCTTTTTTGAATGCGAGTTCAACACTCGATTAAGATTCAACCCAAATTCAACCATTGTGTTTTGTGGCCATGTAGCTCTGCACTAAATTTGTATAAACATTTTCGTTTAAATAAATTACTTAAGATTAATTGATTAATTGAAATAAATAAAAATATCTTATATAAACTATTTCTTCTTCGTACTATTAACTTCTTAGCTATAATTTAAAAGTCATTATTTATACATACATATACATATGTACTGTATAAGCACATACTCGGTTTGTTTATATTAGTTAGTTTTTTTTATTATGAAAACAATCCAAATAATTAAAGTTCTATATAGTTTATATGGTGTCTTAAACTAATAACAACTATTTTAAGAAAATTATGAATAAAAAATGTCGTATACATAATATAAAGTTTATTAGTTGGAAACATAATTAAACGTAAATATTAATTATTTAGCGTTGAGTACATATAGACATAGCGTGTGTGTGATAATGCTAACGATAATGATGAAATCCGAACTTTACTGGATTTAGTAACATGAAACTTAAGTTTGAAAACGAATCACTCTCATTTATAGGTTTTGTTTAGTTTGATTTGAAATTGTTTATCAAAATAATGGATCTGTTCGTCAAACTTATCGTGAACTTCGTCCATTTTATAGTGTACATAATCGTCCTACAGAGTGGAATAATTCAAATAACAATAGATCGTTTTCGGACCACGTTTATTCTTAATGATAATCTGCATCCCGCAAAAAGTCGAACAGTGCACACTGAAGAAGCTGTAGCCGCTGTACAGGAAAGCATAGAAAAAAATCCTTATCAATCAATACGTCGCCATTCTCAGTAACTGAGGTTGTGTCCTTCCACTTTATTGAAGATTTTACGAGAGAATCTTGGCTCAAAAGCTTTCAAGATTCAACTTGTGCGGAAATTTAAACCAAACGATTGTCGTATGCACCGCCAATTCGGCGAATGGACAGAAGCACAAATTGATATTGATGTTGAATTTCCATTCAAAATTTTGTTCTCCAATGAACACCATTTTTGGTTGAATGGGTACGTAAATAAGCAGAATTGTCGCATTTGGAGTGAGGATAATCCATAAACTTTTGTAAAAACACCATAACATCCACAAAAAATTACTGTTTGGTGCGCTTTATGGGCTGGCTGTGCCACTTCGACCATATGTCTTCAAAAACGATGATGGTCAGAATGTTAATATCAAAAACACCCTTTATTTTCAAAATTGCATGTATCAGTTTTTTAGTCTTGAAAATGAATGACATACAAGTCGGAGACAATTTCAACCATTAAAACCTCTAAGCCGAGTATGTGAAGTTAGTCCAAAATTCATCCCAGAAAAAGCTGTGGAACACTAATCTCAACTAGCATGACACTTTTTCCTCTCAGTCCAAAAAAATTTACTATCATGACAGTTTTCATATACTCAGCCCAAAATAAATGACTGTCACGATAGTCAAACAATTTTGATTAATTACCTTTGTAACTATTGAGAGTTGGACCTTGACGGATGAGTACGAAAGATGGCTTCTAACATTCGAGAGAAGAATCATGCGTGTGATATATGGTCCAAAACGCGACGTCGATGGCACTTACCGAGTTCTTTTCAATCACGAGATCAGGAATTTAATGCAAATTCCTGATATCGTGCATGAAATTAAAGGACAGCGAGTACGCTGGCTCGGACACGTTCTGCGTGCTGATCCGAACCGAATGATACAGCGAACCTTTAAGGGAGAACCGCCTTTCGGTAGGCGAAGAGGTCGCTGTCGGCGACGATGGCTCCACGGCGTAGAGAGCGATCTGGCATCTTCAAACTGCCTACAACGGTTTGAAGAGCTGGCTCGTGATCGAAACCGATGGAGTCAGATTGTTGACACGGTACGGGCCAATAATGGCCTGTAAAAACCGTAAAAAAAAAAAAAAAAAAAAAAAAAAAAAAAAAAAAAAAAAAACTATGTAATAAAGGATTTTCCAGTAAGAGGTTTCATTTTGAATAGCCTGCTTTTTGCGAAACTATTAATTTTGAAGCTGTCAAATTTCTTTTGACATTTGACAAGTAAAAACTACGCCATTACTATAAAATGGTACGATACACGATTTACCTTAGTTCGCAAAACTAAAGCATTTTTTGACCGTCGAGAAGCACTTTCGCAGTCGATATTAGTGAAACTGGTTGAAATATTTCAGCTGTTAGAACAAGTAAGAATAACTGAAAATATTGCTGCTGTAGCCCGTACTGTTAAAAAAACATATTTCACAAACGACATTACACCTTATTTTTGGATAAAGACTTAGGTCTTAAGGCTGGTAGTGTTCAGTTAACACAAGAACTCAAGCCGGTCGATCACCATAAACGTCGTATCTTCGCTGATTGGGTCCTACAAATGCATCAAACTAAACCGGATTTTAATGTAAAAATCATCTTCTGTGATAAGGCCCATTTTCACCTCGAAGGCTACCTCATTAAGCAGAATTGTCACATTTGGTGCTCAGAAAATCCAAGAAATATTTTTGAAACACCGATTTATCATCAACGTGTCACTGTTTGGTGTGGTTTTTGGACTGGCGGTGTGATTGGACCCTACTTTTTCGAAAAATAGCTGGTGCAACTGTTACGATGAATGGATTGCGCTACCGAACTATGATTAATGATTTTTTGAACCGGTATTGGAAGATATTGATGTGGACGACGTTAATTTTCAGCGAGACGGCGCTACATGCCACACAAGCAACGGAGCAATCTCAATTTTGCAAGAAAAGTTTCCTAACAGTATTATTTCTCGAAGAGGTGATCACAATTAACCACTGAGATCTTGTGATTTAATAACTTTAGTCTTTTTCTTTGGGGCCACGTGAAAGATAAGGTCTATGCCAATGGTTACAATCGATACAAGACCTTAAAGATTCTACTCGTATGTATATACCATATACTTATTAAAAAACAACCAATATTTAAATTTTCAAATTCAAACGTGAAAACCATTCGTTGGACGGACCAACAGATTTTGGTTCCAATAATTGGTTTTTATGTTTAAGTGATAATATTGCAAGGGCCCATCATAGAAAAATTCTGGAAAAATCCCATTAGCTAGTTTTCACCTTCCTTATTTTAAATCCAAAATCAGTTAGGACATCCTACGAATGGTTTTCATGTTTGAGTAACTTTATCGCAAGACTGAAAATTAGAAAAAATGAAAATTACATAAACTAGTTCAACGAATGGTTTTCAATAGATAACCAATCTTAATTTTCCAAATAAATTTATTTTCTTTTGATTGTTGAAACTAACATTTTTGAAAATATGTATAATCGAACTGTTAAATTGTAATGTCGTGATAGTAATTATCCACTTATTGCATTACTACATACAATTTTTCCCCGTCTTCGGAGAAGAAATTCTGGGCTAACTTCGCAAAGGTTGTGCCGTTATAATGTCTAGAAATTCCAGAGAAGAAGCTTGTGTGACTGTTAGTCAACTGGTTGTTTTGTATAGAATTGAAGTAGAATGGTAGTTCAATAACTGCTCTTATTCTGAATTATACGAAGCGAAAATAAAGTCTCCGCTTACTTGCAGTTGATTTCACATTAAATTAAGCACATTCGTTTATAGGTTGCGATATTTTTGGATTCATTATTTAACCCAATTAGATCTTCATTTAAGCAAAACGATATAAAAAGTATTCGAACAATTCATTCCAGGGAGTGTGTAATGTTTAAGAGCTAGACTGGTATTTTTCTGATTGCTGGCATGTTTTCTGCTTCTAGTGGTGCTGCAAATATTGACTGCACTCGATGTATTTTGTTCTGGAAAAACTACAGACAAATATTCTATTTGTAATCAGTTTCATCTAACGAAAATATTAAAATGGGACAGATAATGCGGCGTAAGTTAAAAGAATTCTGTTAGTGCGAATTTTCACATATATACGAAACAGATTATCTCTAATACTAATAATAAAACGAAAGCTTTTAACTTATGTAAGTACAAATAAAATCTTAGTTTATGAGCCAGAAACAAATATCTACAATTGTTTGTATTTATTTAAAGGATTTGAAATTCCATTAAAAGCTTCAGGAAAATTATATATTAATAATTGATTTATTCAATAATGACTAGAGAATAACTCTCACTAACAATATCGTCGAACTATTTAAAAAGACTAGTTTTTATCCTATAATGGACCTGAAACAGTAATCATCTATGAATTCAGAAAGTTTGAAATTGGCATAACTTTGTTATCAAAAGCTTAGGTTTGCATCGAGAGATCCGTTGAAAGTAAGAACTCGATTATTGAAATATATTGTTGCCGCTACAATAAATGGTTAACCCTTTTTAAATTGCTTGTGTCAACCAAAAGGCTTGGCAATGACGTAATTGCAAGTAGAAACTTACAATCGGTGATGGTAAAAACATAAAGCTCAATTCCTTTCTTATTAAATAATATCAGTATCAATTAATTTGAATCTTTTATTTAAAAATAGACCCTACAGTTTTTACATATTTGATTTAGATTTGAGTCATTCGATAAGCTATTGTGTTCGTTTTAACTGCTTTCCCTGAAACATCAATCTTTAATAGATGGAGCATTGAATTGAACATCAATTTGTAATAGATTGCTTGCTTTTCCTTCAAATATATTGTTTTGCTTCGCGTGTAATAATATTGGTGCTATTATATGACATAGACGGATTTTAAAATTTTCTACTTCATAATTGTCCGAAATACTGCACTAAGTGTTGGTTTCGGAAAGTACTCTATTTATGATCTAAGATCGTCTGGCAGTCTAGGTTCATTTTGTATAATTTTCAGCAGAATACATAGTTATGACATTGTGCTATTCCAGCTCTAAATCTCGCTGCTCAGAGTTACAGTCATATGTGTGCCTGCGCTCATTGTGATATTGAGTTCTTTAGGTTAATGTGGCTTACGATTTACTTGGATAGGATCTGAACCAGTCTTACGTTTCTCTTTTAATTATACTAAAAAGCTTTCACTTTGCTTTGACCACTTTAATGTTGAAGTGGTTTGTCATCTTAAGATAGAATTATTTATAGAATTATTTATTAGTGAAACCAACTTGAAGATATCTAAGTATCCACATAAGGTTCTTCTGGTAACGATTATACTTTTGGGAATTGGGATAAAACCATCGGTTGGAACCATTTGTGGTTAGAATTGCAGAACCTTCTTCGATGCCTGCCGAATTTTTACGATTAAGCTTTACACGAGGAATAACGTGACACATTACACTGTCAATGTAATTGAAATACTGTTGTCAGCTAAAGTTACATATTTACAGGATATATTCTGAAATCTTCGTTATTTAAGTATATATATGCTTTTAACGTCGTGCTTACACTTATACCATCATTCAAACTTTTACCCATAAAGTATACGAGTTCTAGC
Organism: Tipula lateralis; assembly: GCA_963932295.1. Lineage (NCBI taxonomy): Eukaryota > Metazoa > Arthropoda > Insecta > Diptera > Tipulidae > Tipula > Tipula lateralis. Next base: position 159,799,020 of record OZ010736.1, on the reverse strand, counting down.
AAATTTGATCATTAAACCAACGTCTAGAAGTATAAGAACAACTTTGTAGTTTATTGCAAAACCTTTTATCCGCGTAAACAGGGAACAGCGTTCGGCTTGAGGTTATAAAATCACTCATCAACCATTTAATGGGATTGTCAAGTAATGTCTTCAACATTGTACGTCTAACACTAAATCGAAAATGCATTGTTCTAGATAATGCTATGAGTCACAAATCAAATCAACCATCTGTGAATTGAATATTCTGTAAACTGTCGATACAATGTACAATATTTGCACTCTATATTGAAATAGTTTTTATCGCTCGAAAATAATTGATTTGCTAATACAAAATCTATAAAACTAAACTTAATTGCCACCTACATACCCCGTCGAATTTTGGAATTTTATGACAATTTTATGTATAATTATTCTTTTCATCAGAATTTTTGTATTCAGTTTGCGTTTGCACAAATATATATACTCGCTCAATGTCAGGATTGGCTTTAACCATAATATGTATAATATATGTATAGTTACATAACATACTCTACGAGTATATAAATACATAAAAGTATATATGTAGTTTATGTATATGCTGTATAGTTCAATTCATATTTATCATTTAAATAAATTCTGTATGTAAAAATAAAGTTATTCAAATGTATATTTTATGGATTTCATTAATTTTAATATAAACAAATATAAAAAAGCTTTAAATTTAAGCGGTTATTTATTTAATGAACTTTTACTTTTTACTGCAAAGGTGGATGATGTATTAGGGTCACAAAATATGTAATACATTATGTCTGTTTGGATTAATTCATCTTTATTAACACAATCGACTTGTGTATAGACTGCTTTTCATTTTGATAGGAACTGTTTCAACTCAAAATTAGTATCGTAATTGCCTAATTTTATCAAGTATGTACTCAAATTGCTTCCCGCCCAGTTACAACAACATATTATCCAAGTCTAAATTTTTTAAGAAATCATTTTTCTTCAATGAAACTTGAACGATTTCCAATAATTCAAAAGACGTTCTAGGGTTTAGTTCCTGAATATGTTCTTAGATCAAAACATTTATACTTTCCAAGGTTCAAACGCAATGAATAGCATCATATACATCCTACATAGGGTGTGTCATGTTTTATATCGGTACGAAAACATCGAATATCTGTGACATTTGTCATCTGACTCCGAAATAATGACGCTGTAAATTGAAAATAATCGTTCAATTGTGTAAGCTCAACCTGCATATCGTCGAAATATCGTGGCCAACAGGCATCGTCTTTTGGTGTTTAATTTTACTGAGCACAATGACAGATCGTCAACATGCCGTTCTTGTACGACCAAAACGTTCCAATGAACTGGTTAAAGCAGTTAGATAGAGTATTTTAGGCACGACCCAAAAGTTTTATATCTTCAGTGGAAACACTTTGCGGTGCATATTGAACGATTATTTGCATTTGTTTCCATATAAAATGCAAGTAACATAAACAATATTGCCGACAAATCGTCCACGTTGCTTGAAATATGACCAAATCGTTGCTCGAATGGTTGAGACTGAAACTGATTTTTGGAAGCAAATTTTGATGACCGACGAGGCCTATTTCACACTATGGCGGCGTTAATAAGCAAAATTACCACATTTGGGAAAAAAACCAATGAAACGCCATTGCATGACCATTAAGTGATAGAGATGGGCTATAATTTTTTTAGTGAAAACAAAAAAGTCGATGGAAATCGATACGATGGATGTTGTCTGATTGTATCTGCCCGCAAATGCGTCAAAAAGCTCTACGGTTATTGGTTTCAACAAAACGGTGCGCCATGATACACTGCTAATCAAACAATACAGTTTATGCAACGAAAATTCCCTGGACGGTTGATCTCAAAAAGAGACGACATTGACTGGCCATCCAGATCTCTAGATTTAATTTTGAAGGATTATTTAAAAATCAAAGTGTAATTGTGATACTCCATAAGTGCTATAGTACAAGCATCTGACTGAGTTGATATTTCTGTTGATAAGATTTTAGTGATGTGATTTAATTAAAATCTTTTGCAAAATTAGGATATACAACATCCAGCTGTTAATAAGAATTTATGTTAACCTATCTCAACTTAAGGTTCAAAACGGTTTTCGATCTTATGTCATGTGTTCCCTATAAGATAGTCCTTACCCCTCTGTGTCTATATCAATCGATTCGCATTTATAATATGCTTCGAAGAGTAGCGATTATTTTATCTCGTAGGCTATTGTATCTGGAGGATGCTCGTTGACTATTGCATCGTAGTTACAGTTGAATATGTTCGCATTGATTAAGTAAAAGCAAAATTAAAGTTCTTAGTATAGTTTACGGATTTAACACCTCAGTTTTTGGCTACTTGACCAAGAAGGCATAGGTGATTATTAGCTCATTTTATGTTTCAATCGTTATGAAACTTAAGATGTGCTATTAATCATCTATGCCTCCTATAAAACGAGGGCCCTATGCAGCTGCTTTGTGTCATGATCACTGGTTTAGCAAGTTCGACCGTTAGCTCCACCTATATATGCACCATTGTCATACTGTGTCGATGGTTGGTTGCACCAAATCTGGAATATTGAATTGAATTTTCCTCTAATGATTACGACCCGATCTACCGCATAAGCATGAACATTAAATCCATAGCTGTCCAGTTTAAAACAAAAGCTCGTCAAATGGATCTTTACTTGTAGAACTACTCCCATAATTATTCGCTTAATGACCTACCCAACGACTATATAAGTTCATTGCCCGTCATGAATGGAGTGTCCAGTTATTCCAAACATTTTTATTACTATGTTTTATGAGATGGATATTCTGATACGTTCTATACCTGAGCAGGTTGGTATGGCGAAATGCAATTAAGCCTGGAGAATGGAAAGTGGCCGCGATATGCCCAATCTTCAAGAAGGGTGATCACTTGAAATGTGAGAATTATCGCGGGATAGCTCTCCTTTGCACAGTATACAAGGTTACTGTCATCCAATATCTTGGGAAGAATTATCCCGCTGATGGAAAAAAATTATCAGTGACTACCAAGGAGGATTTCGTCCAAATCGGTCAGTCACTGATCAAGTATTCTCACTGATTCTTTCCAAGTACTACGAAACATCTCGCGATGCATACTTGTTATTCCAGAATTTCAAGCAAGCATATATGACTCCATCAATCGAGAGAGACCATGGTATGCGTTTGAATATTTAGAAATACCAAAAAAACATGTACATCTGTGAAAAATGACAGTAACACAGCCACAAATTATTGAGAACATTTGCAATTACTTCTGGGGTTCGACAAGGAGATGTCATGTTGGAGATGGAACTTTTTAATCTCACGTTGGAATAAATCCCTTGTAAAAGTACCTCAAAACAATATCTCATTCCGACAATCCAATCAACTTTTTGCAGATGCATATGATATCTGTGTGATAGGATTAAATGGCTACGGAGTGTGTGCCGTTCAGAGCAAAGATCAATACCTTCTGACACAACCTCCCGATACCCTCCTGCCCTAATGGCAAAATTTAACATGCCACAATGGAATTTCTGCCTTCTCTCTCAATACGTGGTGGTTCGTTGCGCGCTCTTAAGGCACAGATATATCCAGGAAGGTCGTTTCATGTCGCAACAAGCCTAATCACTAAGCGGGTGAAAGCAGGCACCCCAACGCATTGCGGTATAGATCATCATAATCAAACGAGGGGGGAATTCACTTTCGGGGGAGTACTGTGGCGACTAAGTACTGTCGCAATTTCGATAAAAATCGATATTTCGAGTTAAGTTCTTGTCATTCACTAGTACTGTCGCGTAACAACTGAACGTATATATACGAATCGCACAGTAAGAACATCATGTCCGGTAGCATATGCCTGATGAGATGGATTTGATCTTTTCGATCACACGGTCATTCAATGACATCATCATCATCAGATCAAAACCGGCCTAGTGGATTACAAGAACAAGCAACAACTCCGAAGTACAACACACATTCAAAATAACGGCAAGCTACACTCTTCAAGTGAAATAGATACTCGATCCACTTGAGCCTGTTCAGTTTCCGTTCGTCTCAAAATCAATGAGTATAACCAAAACCAAATATATGATCTGTAGTTTTCGAAACCTAGACGTAATTGATTTCAGTCGTGGTATCCACACGTTTGAAGAGTAATGAGCTTCTAGTATTTTGAATCTCTCATTACTCAAGATAATAGTGTGGGACAGCATATCAAGGTTCGCCTTGCCGCTGGCAATCGGGCTTTATATCCTCTACGTTCACTTCTAAAATTTCTTGCAAATACGGATAAGCTGTAATTGTACAGGGTGTTGATCAGACCCGAGTTAAAAAGCTTCCAACCTTACAGTAACTAAAAAATTGGTTAGATATTTAAAATTTACGAAGCAAATGTGCTCTGTATCAAACGATTTCAATGTTCATAAATCATTTTGAATATGAAATTAAGATTTATTTACGTATATGCTGCGTAAAATACAAATCTTCTGTCACTGTATCCGAATGACTAAAATACAAATTGTACAACAAAATTGTGCACATCGCAACACTGTACATAAGTACATAAGTAATGTATAATAATGTACGATGTACGTGAATTGGGTAAAATCCTTTTCTTTTATTATTCGACTGTAATGTGTACGAGTATAATATGTGAGCTTTGAACTAAATATAAGAGTTAACCTTTATTTCTATTCTTTTGATATCCGGAATTTAACTTTTGCCTCACACACACAATAGTGATAAAAATTCAAAATAATGTTTTATTTAATTTTACATTATGTATTATGACTATTGCTATCACAATTACTCTCTTCGCTTATATATTTGTGTATAGTATATAGGTGTAGTATATATATAGTACGAAAGATTTTATTGTTATTTATTAGGTTTGTTTTTCGCCGTTGGGGATAAACGACAAACACACAAAAATGTTTGGTGAAAAATTTATGTTATATAGCATAAAAGCTTTTGTGTCAAAATAAGGAAATAAGATCATAAGCTTGTGTGAAGATTATCGTTTATATACGTATACCGAATATTAAAAGTCATCATGTTTTTGTGATGTATAAGTAAAGTGGATTAAGTGCAGGAAACGATCGGAATTCGAGGATATAAAAGACTTGGCGCATAAATTACATTTTTATGTCTGTAGGACATTGTCTTTATTCGATTATTCGATTATATAGAAAGCATTCAATGACTTAAGTGTCTATATTATAGTTTAAGCACTAAATATTAGGCAACTCACTGGTGAGATGAGGTATTTTTTTGCGATTTCTCAGGCCAGTTTTGGCCCGTACCGTGTCAACAATCTGACTCCATCGGTTTGTATCTCTTGCTGTATCATTCGGTTCGGATCAAAAAACGCGACCGAGCTAGCGTACTCGCTGTCCTTTGATTTCATGCACGATATCAGGAATTCGCATTAAATTGCTGATCTCGTGATTGAAACGAACTCGGTATGTGTCTCCAACGTCGCGTTTTGGGCCTTATCAAAATCTACAATTTCAGCTTATCCGTATTAGCAAGATATTTTGATTTCAGAAGTGGACTTAGAGGATATAAAGCTCAATTAGCAGGGGTATGGCGAACCAAGATGCTGAAATCTCAACACTCCTTTAAACGTGTGGCTACCACTACTGAAATGAATTGCGTCTTGGTCTCGAAAACCAGAGATCAGATACTTATATGGTTTAGAACTGGTTAATTTTGAGACCAACGGAAGCTGAACACTGTTCCAGTAGATCAAGTATCTCTTTCACTCCGTTGCCATTTAATCCAATCACACAGATATCATCTACGTATGACAGGTTTTCGACTGCCTTAAAATCCAATACAGAATTTTTTACCTGTGGCGAAATCCAACTCCAAGATTTCCAAGGTCATCTGCACTGTGTAGCCATGTTTAGTCTTGGGACATATGCTCTCAAATTTTAAGCCATCGAGTTTGTTGGAATCCTATGAGTTCCAGCGATACTTTTTCATACATTGTATAAGGCGGCCAAACGCGCCATCTTTTCTAGGTGATTGCACGATATGCCGATCCTTAATCTCGTGTCCGGGTACTTACGCTAGGGGTCATTGTTGTTTTGGCGGTAACCGATTTTTTTTTTGTTGACATTTTTAACTCTTGTTGTATTTTACGGATGCGGGTTGTCAGCCGAGCGATCCAACCAAATTAAGTCGCCTCCAACGACAAGCTCTAGATACTGTGGTTTTATTATATGGGTCTTATGTTTCGTTTGAAATATTTACGAAATATCCACATGTGCAGGGCCAAAGAGGTATTTATATGAGCTTTATTTATTGCGTTTTTCACAACTGCACTTAACTCGGGAAATGCATTTGTAAATAACTTAATACACTTACACAGTTAATAATGTATCTGTACATCGTAAAGTAATATTTTATATAACCGGGATGACATAAACACATAAGTTTATAGGTCAGGATGTTAACAATGATATATAGAAACTAAAAATGTAAATTATTTTTTGACATCAAGATTTATGATAATCAAACTTCACATTTGTAGTCACTCTTGTAAGTATCTGGTATTTGAAATACATGCGACATGAAAGCAAAGCAACATATTTTCTATAAATTTTCTATTATGTCTACTGGATTCCATCACGATCCATCTAATGTTAAGTAAATTTATCTTATTTAGCGATAAAATTTATTTATGGTCATCATGCCAATCCTACATTTCTGTAAGCATATTTGATATATGTTTACATATTATGGACCAATACAACATAGTATCACAATTTCGAAACATAAAAATAGTTTCATTTATATTACGTATCTTAACTCATAATGCATTCAAAGTATGTAATTGAAGTATGTAGTTTGGTTTATTAGCCAAATTACACTCTTTAAAATAATTAGGCCATAATGTGAGTTATTTATTCAATTGGCCATTGTGAAGTGAAGAACTTACCTACCAGTCTACCATTGTATTATTTATATGTTATATGGTTTGTATCCGGATTCTTGACGCGTCAGACGTTGATCAAAATTAAAACGAACAGAGCTTAGTCAAACACTTTATTTATTTCACTCAAGAAATTGTAAAAGATTATCCACTTGCCACTGGTGAAGGCTATGTCACTAATGTGCACACTTCATTATATCACTTTTTATTCAAAACTAGCCGTCTTGCCGTCTTAACTTTAAACACTTTAACACTAAGTTTTCACTTCTAATTCTCTATGGTTAAAACAAGGCTTGGCCGATACAGCGATTTAGCCCTGCTTATATAAACAAATCAGTTAGAATCTCGGCTTTTTCATTCTATTCACAAATTCAATGTAACTCTCGAAATATACTTAACCGAAATGTATGCATCCATACATTTCGGTTAAGTATATTTCGAGAGTTGTCATGAATCACTGTTAGTAGTGTTATACTGGTTTTTACTCACTCGTAACCTCCTGATATTGATTCGCCTATCTCTCTCTTTCTCTCTTCATCTGATTACTACTTCTCAAGCTGAAGTCGTCTATCATTACCGATTGAGACGTTGAAGATAGAAAAACTCTGCGATACTTATCGTAAAAATATTGCATGATCTTAGTTGGAGCTTCTATTTAAATCACTACTACGTATGCGGTGTACTATAATCTCTCGACCATTGACTTCTGTCACCATTGACTTACTATTACAGTCACGTAATCATAATAAACCATAATAGTGTGCACAACAATTGCAAGCTGAGTACGTGGCTGGGGTTCCCATGCCGTATGAGTTATGATTTGTTACATTTAGATTTAAACTAAGATTGACAACGAAGGTAATTTCACATTGACTTTGGCTCATATGATAAATAAAGGGCATTTATATAGGACTTAATTCTCGCTTAGGATTGACATTTTTGTGTTATTCAAAACTTCATATTTTTTACGACTGAATGCATCACTAGAAGGAATTACCAAATTAAAAATTAATTCTATCACAGATCAAACGTTATGTGACTTAATTCGTACAAACTCATAGATGAGATATGCAATTTTGACGCTGTCGGATGACTCGATTAGAATATTTGGTGGTAGGCTCTAGCTTAAAGACCAAACACTGAATCCGTACAATTGGTGTGTTAAATCTTGTATAATGTTTTGAGTAACGATTTGGTGGTGTAATTTAACTTAAACTCACGTCTACATATACTCTGAACTATATAACATAGTTGATAGGTTTAGCAAAAACCTTAGGGACCACGAGTCACTATATGAGTGAATTCATATCCTGATCGTTTTTGTGTCTGAAAATCGTTAGTGATTTGTTGCGATCCATGGCAGATGTGGCTTCCATCTCTTTAAATGTTGACTTAATTTCATCTCTCTCTGGACAATTCGGTCGAAAATTCATACTGTATTCTAGAAAGCGTAAAATACACAATGTTGGTTTATTTTCCGTGAAATTAACCAAAGTGATCTTGATGATCCAGAGGGCTTTGGATTAACCCATTAATTCGGAAGTATGGGATGTCATTATTAGCCAATAATCATGAATTTATCGACACCACTATGGGTTAGTAATGTCACGTGTATTTATCGCTCGGAGATACCAAATGGTAGACGTTTAATGAACTTTTTGAACTTTGTGAGACCAAGTACTAAAGCTTGCCATTTGAATACAAATATAAACAGAAATTTGAATAAAATTTTGAGTTAAGGCATCTTATTACTAATTGTATGATCTAATGTAGCAACTCTCCTTAAATATTGTATTTTACACTTTTATTAGGCGAACCGAAGCTGTACGGTTACAAGTTCGGTTTATATTACGAAACACCTATTAAGTTCTGTACTTTCAAATAGAATGATGGCTGCTACAGATTTGAACTATTCGGTTGGTATAATATAAAGCTTTATAGTTGCTTTTATTATATCTAACACGAAGTGTTACCAAAACAAAACGCCACAGAATTTTTATTTGTTGATGAATTTTATTGAATCAAAGTAAAAAATGTTTAGCAGTTTTTGATTTGGCCACAAAAACCGCGATTATGACCGACAAAGCTATCGTAGTTTTGATCCCAACTCTTCACAATACTTACCGAGAAATCTAGCGGATTTGCATACGGTGAATTTGGTGACTATTGGGCAGTGGAAAGAAACGGGGAACGTTGTTTCTCAGCCAATCTTGACTAACGCGCGCTATGTGATTCGACGCCAATTCTTGTTGTAATATCCAGACTCTGCAAAATGTGTTTGTGCCCAAGGCTTGAACGCCACGGTCCAAAACAACGAGCAGTGAACGGGTTTCGGCCGTTACGGCGGGCCAAAGTATCAGCATCGGCGGCGCTTGGTTTCGAGAGACAATCCGTTTTTCCAAATTTGCACTAGAACGGCTGGATAAGTAAGTCCGATCGTTTTTCTTGTTCACATATTGCTCCATAACGAACGGTGACTAATCAAAGAAAATCAAATTCGGCAAATCGCCACTTTCGTGCAAGCGTAACAACTCCTTTGCTTTTTTCACTCTTACTTTTTTTTAAGCATCGGTGAGACAATTCATTTTATGGAATTTCAAGGAATTTAGTCCAAGATGATCTTTCAATTTGTGATGCATCCGTTCGAGTGAAATGTTCGACTCACGTGCGCGACTCCGAGCCAATTGGGCCTTCACGTTCCGAATGATACCCGGCGATGTTGCAGGGCGTTTCGGTTCACCACCAAGGTTTTTTGCAATGCTGCCAGTATCGATTTATGGTGCAACCAACAAACATTTTATTCACATGCAAATGTTTTAACTGGTTGACAATCTGCGACTGTAGTTTTTCAGCCAAATATAGAGCAATCACACATTACGCTTGAATTCCATTGTGGAAAACTTTTTTCTGAATATTTCCCACTAAAATGCTTTTGTACTCTTGTAAACAATGGAATAAACTTAGTGCAAATTTGATCATGCTTGTCATCACTGGTTTGACAGCAATGACAGTCTGAAGTTGGTAACACTTCGCGTTAGTCACCATGTATGTATACAAGTATAAGCTATGAATTATGGATCAACCCTTTTTTTTATTTATTAACATGTCATGATACGTAGTAGTACCAGAAGATTTATTGGCTCACGCCTTTCATAGACGAATAATTTCAACGGTAACCGGAAATATATGATTTAGAGGACTATCAACCCCTATGTTAATAGATTTGTTCACATTACAATATGAAAAACTTACATGACCATCAAGGATTAATTAGTTATTAAAGTAATTGCCACACCTCTTAAAAAGCTGAATTAGAATATAAGATTCTCACAAAGGTCGTGAACCGTATAATATACATATGTGATATACAATTAGATTTCGTCGACTATGTATTCAACAAAAAGCAATACACATTTCGGTGTTCTTTATTACAAAGTTTATTGAAAATGTACATAAAGCAATTATGTATTAAAGCACAGACTATATACATAATATATATATTATATAACATGTACTTAAATATTCACCACGATGGCATGTATGTGTGTATATCTAATTTTAGCAGAAAAATTTATATAAAAATGATAAGACTTTTTGTTATTGTTGGTTGTGTATACACATTTTACAATGAATTATTCATCAAAAAGGCCAGGCATGAGAAAATTTATGTATTCGAGTTAGATAGTGAACGATATTTAAAAAACGAAAAATTACCGCATGTAAAACGATAAATAAAGGTAACAAACTATTATCATTTATATACACAATGTATACTATCCTGTGTAAGTACATACATTGCATGTAAAATAGTTTAAATATATACAACAGTCAAACCGAATCAACTCATGCATTTCGATTATTCAGTTCATTTAATTCATGATATCAAATGTATAATCGATAGTCACCAAAAACATAAAAACGTAAAATTTTATAGAACTCAAATCTTATAATTGCAATTTAAATTATGTATATATGCACATTAAGCCCTGTGGGTGGGGGAATCGTGTTTCGTAAATATAATGAACGAAACATGATACCATCATAGTATCCAGAGCTTGGATACCGCCAAAACAAAAATGACCCCTAGCTTAAGTACCCGGAAACGAGATATAGGATCGGCACATGGAACGTGCAGTCACTAAGAAAACCTGGCGCGTTTGACGGCAATATCACATGTATGAAAGAGTATCAGCTGGAACTCGTAACACTCCAAGAAACACGATGACGGTGGCGATGACCTCGGAAGTCTTGGAGTGGGATTTCTCATTGGGCCACAGGTAAAAAAGGCTGAACTGGACTTTCAAGCAGTCGATAATCGAATGTGTAAGGGAATATACAACGCGATTCTGATAAATGACGAAACGCAACGAAAATAAAGTCAACACTGTCTGGGAAGTATTGAAAACCTTGGTTGTCGATGCTGCCCAGCACATTCTCGGTATAGTAAGAACTGTCTTTTTGACCTTGTTCCACTAATATGGCGAAATGAAGTTATGCCTGAAGAATCGAAAGTGGCCGCGTTATGCCCAATATTTTAGAAGAGTGATCGCTTGAAATGCGAGAATTATCGCGGCATAGCTCTTCTTTGCCCAGCATACAAGTTACTGTCATACCTTATCTTGGGAAGAATTACTCCTCTGGTGGAGGAAATTGTCGGTGACTACCAAGGAGGATTCCGTCCAAATCGGCCAATCACTGATGAAGAGTTCTCACTGATTCTTTCCAAGTACTACGAAACATCTCGCGATGTACACCAGATATTGAAATCTTCAAGTAACCCTATGACTCGATCAATCGAGAGAGACTATGGTATGCGCTTGAATATTTAAGAATATCAAAAAATATGTACATCTGTGTAAAATGACAGTAACGCAGTCACAATGTTAGAGATGAGAACAGGCTATCGAGAACTTTTGCAATTACTTCTAGTGTACGACAACGAGATGCGGTGTCTCCGATACTTTTTAATCTCATGTTGGAATACATCCTAATGTTCAACACCGACAATATCTTATTACGACAGTCCAATCAACTTTTTGCATTTGCAAATTGAGATACTTGATCCACTGGAACAGTTTTCAGTTTCCGTTGGTCTCAAAATCAATGAGTCCAAAACCAAAAATCTGATCTCTGATTTTAGAGACTAAAACGCAAATGATTTCAGTGGGTGGTAACCACACATTTGAAGAAGTAATGAGATTCAAGTATCTTGGATCAGTCATTATTCACGATAATAGTGTTGATATGGCAAATTGTTATTTCACTGTGTGAAGAGATATAGGAGTAGTTATTCATGACCTACAAAGTTTTAACCACGGTCTGCAATTTCGTTGTCCTCAATGTCAAAATGGGCAGAAACCCACATGACAGTTTTTTTGTTGTTATAACCAAAGAGGTTCAGAAATGTCTTAAAATTCCAGACTAGTTTAGACATGGTTAGAAGATTTTTCAAGGAGTTAAAGACGGTTTTACTATCCGGATGAAATATAATCTCTTTGTCGACGGCAACGAGATTAAAAGCTGAAATCACGCAATGAGTAACCCCAATCAATTCCTGATGAATACAGTCTTCAAACTGCCTGAGATTCATAGATCATGCGATGGGCAGTAGTAACCAAAGCCAACACCCTGTTCAGAGACAGAGCCATCTGAAAAGAATACAAGTGATTCGCGTATCTGTTTGAGAAAGTCTGGGGAGAACCAAATATCCCCGGAGGGATAAAACACCTCAAATGATCTGTGGAAAACAGGTAATAATTATGTCGATTTCTGGCCTAGCTCGTTTAAATTCATTAAGAATTAATCTATAGCCTAAAGTAGTGCCGAAAGCATCCAAGTTTCTACACTCCTCAAGCGAGAGGCAGCCAAACAAGCTTTACGTAAAATGAAGGATTGTTACTGGAATATGAAGAGAATGAGCTCCATAGCTTGAAGAGGATTTGAAGACATTGCTCTAGTTACAGTCCGACAAGCGATAAATTGAAGACTTTAACCACTGGCCAAGCAACAGATGCATAAATTAGCATTGGGGGAGTGATGATGTCCGTTTGTTACGATATGAAGATAAATACAGACTTATGTAGAATAGTTAGTGTCGCTCTGTGAATTTGTAGCTATTTTTCGAATGCTAGAATTTCATAGAGAGTTTTAAGTATTATCAATCATTGAGAGTTTTAAGTATTATCAATCGGATTCTTTGTGATAGATTTAACAGACGTACACGTTCCTTTTCCTTAATTAAAGCTATGTGGCCCTCGCGTATGGCAAAGTGCTTAATCTTTTTTGTGTAGTATGTGATCGCAACCAGTTTAATGCGTGCTAAAAGTCGAATGGTGGCACGAAAAACATGTTCGTTAATGCCAATTCCAAACCAGAAGTTATCCAAAACGATGTTTACGTAATTTTGAGAATATTGTAAGCATCGAGGGTATCCCGGAATTAGATGTGACTTATTTTATAAAGTATATATTTGTAGAATTTAACATTTTACTAGACTGTTTGCGTTTGGCAAATAATAAGACGGTTTTATTATAAATAGCTTTGACGATGCAAACAAATATTGATTTTGAATAAATATTAAAATTTTGCAAAAAATTCTGTCTCGCCACCACATTTCGATTTTTATTAATTTCTAATACAAATCAATAAAAATTTGTGATATCGATCAAGTCTAGACGGATACTTCTGATAAAATGAGCATGTCACTGATCAGTTCGATTTAACAATTTGGCCAGAGTTACAGCATATAACAAAAAGTTACGATACTGGACAGAAGTACACTGCAACTAATGTTGAAATCCTTAACAATGTGCAGCGTATTGTATCAGGTTTTCTAGTGGAAAGCTATGATTTTTATGTGACGTTTTGGCCATTTGTAATACCATATGTAATGATCTTACATTTTTTGTTTCATTGTATTGAGTAATGTTAACAATTTTATCATGCTGAGATATACGCAAGAATAAAAATTACTTTGCAACTATTCGTGGCCTTTTGCATTTTATAGTCGTAATAATCGCCAAGTGTGCTTGCTATTCGTCGAATTGTTGAAAATTTTGAGTTCATTTTCTTTACATAATGTTCAAGTGCCAGGATTCCAAGACGTTCTCAAGAATTCGGACTGTCTCAAACTACAGTGGGTGGCCATATTATTAGGGACACACTGAATTTTGTAGAAAAAATGAATTACTGGTTAGTTAAGGTTAGGTTGTTGTGACTATCGCACACTTAGACCGGCAATTGGTCCGTTGTGATACCACTCTATGTATGGCTATAGGTCCGAGTTTACGTAGAACCATCTGCGCATTGCATAGCTCCATGTCAGCCTATAATACTGACATTGAAGATGGGTCGGCCCATGGATTCTAAACACGACGGGGGTCCAGATATGTTAATTTTTACACCACCGATCGCACCGCCCAAACGATCGAAAGTCAAAAAACCATTTGCATCTTGCCCCGAATCGGCTTCGAACCCGGTACCTCCCGCTCCAACTGCCGCAGCTTTAACCACTGCGTAACCTGGGCGGTATGAATTACCGGTACAATAAAAACAATTTGAGGTTTTTGTAAAATAAATTTGTGTGGAATATTGTGTGGAACAAGCAATCTGTATCTCATACTTAAAAAAAATAAAAAAATATGCAAGGAGAGAGGAAAAAAAAGAGAAATGCAATAATATTTTATAGTGTCCCTAATAATATGGCCACCCACGGTACAACCTGGCGGATTTTGAGAAGAAGTTAATCTTGACAACATTTGGTTCTAATAAGACGGGGCTACGTGCCACACAGCAAGTGCAACAAATGAATTATTGCGAGAAAAGTTTGGAGATTCGATTATTTCAAGAAATCGCGATATTGAATGGCTTCCAAGAAGTTATGATTTAACACCATTAGACTATTTCTTGTGGGGTTATTTGAAGTCATTGGTCTTTAACAATAAACCAAACTCTCTTCAAGCTTTACAAGTCAATATTAAACGTGCTATTCATGACATACGGCTTGATTTGGTGGAAAAAGTGAGTTGGAAAACTCGATATAATCCGGATCGAATTTTAGCCGCAGTAGCAAACTAAAGAAAGTGTACGTTAAGTCCCTTAGAACCAGTGTCAATAATTTACCGATGCCGAAACTTCCCTTGCTCGCTCGTATACATTAACTAAACTTAATATTTTCGGACTACTGTGTTTATTTTGATAATATTTCTGGCTCAGCATCGGTCATGATTTAGACGGCAGTCATGGAAATTGATTATTCACACAAACGTCATGGTTGTGCATAGTTTTTACCCGTACATTTCTATCAATGATCCTGAACACATATATACCCTTGAATCAAATTACGAATCATCTTGTTTTTGCAACAAATTATAAAGCCCTATCATGTCTGTTCATATTTTATAGATCGATAGCAAAAACGATATATCATTTAAAATAATGGGTTTCAAGATTATAATATGTAATATGATTCAATATATTATTATTTATAACAAAAGCAAACAAAATCAAAATTTTGTATTTATTTTCAATTCCCGCAATCAAGTTTCTATAGCACTCAGTCACTAACTTTCGATTCGATAATCTTATCTCGACGGCGACCCGATAAGGCATGTTATACTCGTATATGTATGTATATACACACATATTCGTGATTATCAAAATTTGTTATATAGATATAAGTAATAATATATTTATTTAATTTTAATGTTGCCAATATAAAATAATGTTAATTAATAAATCGAATATTTAAATATTTATTTAGTATATCCAGACTTTAATTAAAAATAAAACCCTAAATTAGGCATTTTATTCGAGTAAATGTAAAAGTTGATTTTTTATCAGGCCATTGTTGGCTGTACCATGCAAACAAACTGACTAACAATTAGAAGATGCCAGAACGCCGTAGAGCCGATAGCGATCCTTTCGTAACCGATATGAGGATTTCTCTCCAAAAATTGCCATAATCTTCGAATTAGTACGCAGAACGTGATGAGTCAGCGCACTCACGGTCCTTTGATGTCATGTACGATAACAGGAGTTCGCTTAAAATTCTTAGTGCACATCGTGAGAGCTACACTGTGACAACTGTCGCATTTTATGCGATTTTGAAGATGCGCCATAATGCGACCACTTTCGTTTGATAGCTTCATTTTGCCATACAAATCGAATAAGGTAAAAAAACAGTTCGGCAATATTGCCCCTTCGAATATCAAGTGCTCTGAATTAATGCAATTAACTCTTTCTGCGTGGTTCTAGTAAATTCCTCATAAGATGGATTTGAGGGTATTCAATTACAGCTTGTGACACACGTAGAACATAGAAGGTCAGAAAATATCACACCAACAGAGTTATCCATCCTATAATGGTAGTAAACCGAGCTTTTATGATACAGTGCAATTCAGTGACTTAGTTTTCCACCATTCACGCTTTATTTGTCAATAAATTCGTTTAGCTGTCCTCCAATCCAGTTTAAAGCAACTTGTAATTCTGTATAGACTCATCTCTCGGTCGACGGAAACTTAAACTATCAACAACCAAGAACGTTGATGAATGTTTGAAAACTCGTGAGTATACTAAAGGAACATGATACAATTTACTTGTCAGTATCTTGGTAGATGGTTCTATATAGTAAAAGCGATTCTGTGACAGACGAGAACACGTCTAAAGCAAGTAGATTACGGTTTCCTCCTACTCCTCATATTAACAGCTAAACGATAATAATCATGTGAGAAGACCCTTAGCTACTCTCATGCTTAACTATAAGACAACTCTGGATGTTGAACAAATTTGTCATCTCGTTTGTAGATAACAAATAATGCTGTGCTACTTTAGATGTAGGAAAGTATGATTCTTTGAATTATAGACTCGGAAAAAAATTGAATATTCCTAGTAGATATTGCATTATATCTCAACTAGTCTGTATGGATTCCATTATCGCCAAGAATACAAAAGCAGAGGTTTATTTTCAAAACCTTGCTAAAACCTTCACAACCGACCATATATGTATAGACAGATTTATTTGAGCCTCACTGTGCTCGATTTATGTGTTAGCCTAGAATATCTAGCGAAATGAAATTAAAGAGATCCTCTGGTGCTTGAATAGATGTGCTCGTAAGTAACCCACTATCTACTAGCAGGTTATTATCTGACCATTTACTATCATTGTTTTGAGATATACCATAATCTTTAATGGCCACCAAATAGCAATCCCATATAATAATCCACTATATTCAAGGTTAATTTGACTTATATTTAAAACAAAGCATCTTTTAACATATGAAGGTATGTTAGTTAGAAAATGAAAAGCTGGTTACAGACACCTGGCTCATTGTTACTAAACTAATGTTAGTACAAGACAATCACCTACCTGTTTCCATCCTTTTTGATTTAAACATTAATTCATAATGCTGAAATAAACTTATTAATTTGTGATTCAAGAATTACTTTAATTAATAATTTAAGTCAAATAAAATTAGAGTTAGACTACAATTTATAATGCTAAGACATTACCAGTTTACTTATCTGTAATCCCCAATTTTTTTCCCCTATCGGCGGTCACCTCACGAAATAGACCTGACCTCTGCCTCAAAACCACCTAAGCCAGGCATAACACATCTCTGCAGATATAATATGGCTGGACTCATGCATTTCATATAATTAAGATGTACTTAGTACAAGAATTATCACTCTCTATACACTTAAGGAGCCACAGACCCATATCAATAAAACTTGCTTAGACATGTGTACCATAAATAAGTTTCACTATCCAAAACTAAAAGCTAAAAATTATTATCTCCTCCACCACCCCTACTAGATGAAAGCAGCAACCTTCACACTACACCCATACAAAACACATACATCCAACCATATGCCCTCCATACGAACGCTACACACAACCGTAGCAATTTTTAAGTAAAAGTCAAATTCACCTCGATTCATCTGAGGGTATGGTTCTTAAAAAAGAGAATTTATATTAAATTCGTATTTTCGTATATACGAGGGAGTAACTAAAGTTCGCTTATAAGTTCACCAAAAAAAAAAAGCCTAGATGCACTTCTCAAAACAGTTCAGCATTGACCGAATCAAATATCTCCGGGTTACTGTTAAACACCTCTTCCCGCAAATTTATTTTAATTTTTGATTCAAACCAGAAATCACTAGGCACACTCGGGGAATATTGTGCTGGACGTATTTCTTCGATGCCATAGATCGCACTAAAATTACTCGTTATTTCGACAATATGAGCTGGCGCTTTGTCATGATGGAAAGAATTCCAACAAATTTTTGAAATCTTTTGGTAAGCAGTCTTCGGTATACCATTTTGCAGTTATTGTCTGACCCTTTCCCAGGGCAATATTAGCTAAAAATTTTGATCAGGTGAAGTAAACTGACATCATTACGTTTGTTGCTGTTTTTTGTGCTGACTAATGCGTTTGCTCCTGTAACCAAGATTCATCATCAGTAACGATTTTACTAAAGTTGCTAGACTGTCCATTTTCAAATTTATTTAGGAAATAATTAACAAATTGCACTCGAGCTTATATTTTTGGGCCTAATTTTTAAATTCGTTCAACCCATCGAGCAGGAGGCCTATTATGAAAAATTCGATATCGGATCCGAAAACGGATTTTGCTATTATGAAACTACAAGTGCAAAACGAAATCGAATTTTCCAAAACTCGAATGTCAAAATCCGACTGCTTTGTAGTAGACGAATTTCATTTTGTGTTATCGAATTTGTGTATTTTGAATATTCCACAGTTTAATGAGTAAGATTTCATTAATCTGACAAATCATTAGTCGGTTTAACCACAACAACAAAATAAAATTTAGCAAGTTTAAGTGATTACAAAACACATTATTGCTATCTTCACGCTTACATTTGATAAATTCGACCAAACAATTTCATAATAGAAAAATAGGCGGCAGGTCGGAATTTTGGATATCGGAAAAAATCCGATAGATTCCTTCATGTACTCCAGATGATTATTTACATTCAACAGCGCAATAATTTCATGTATCAATCGTAGATTTTCGTCAAGCAACAGTAACGTCATCAGTGGAAGATTATGGTCGACCTTTCGGGGCTCGTCATCTATTTATCTGGAATCTTCGGGAACCACTTGCATTCATTAAATATTTGTAGTGGTCTTAGTTTAAGCCGAAACCCCTAGAGATTCGCTCTGAATTTTTGAACGGAGTCTCATAAAACAATTCCAAAGGATTTGGTAGTTTTAGTTTTTAAATAAATATTTAAGAGTAGGTTAGGTTACGTTAGGTTGTTGTGTCTGTTATCGCACACTTAGACCGGCGATTGGTCCGTTGTGATACCACTCTATGTACGGCTATATAAGATGGGTCGGTCCATGGATTCTAAACACGAAAGGGGATCCAGATATGTTCATTTTACACAACCGATCGCACCGCCCAAACGACCGAAGGTGCCGCAGCTTTAACCACTACGCCACCTGGGCGGTTATATTTAAAAGTAGCCTACTAAACACCATATTTAAGAGTAGCCTACTAAACAAACTTATGTTACTTCTCTCGTAAATACAATATTTAAGTGCCTCACGAAATTAGAAACTAAAATTAAATTAGTAAACTTAATTAAATTCATTATATGTACTCTAATAAATTAATGATATTTTCCAACATCTTGCATTGCCGAACGAACATATACACTCACGGGTACCATCATAAAGTGTATTAAATGAAAATTTATATTTTTTTCTACTTTAAAAAACTAAAAATCAATTATCTTATAAAACTATAAGTAGATGGACGGCAATAACTGAAGAAGTTTATATTTTAAGAAGCAAATTATATAAATTTATATCACTGCTCCTTTTGTATATAAGAAACGACGACTAAAGTTAGAAGAGTGGTTGAATCAATAATTTATTATATAGAATTAATCAATTGCAGACTTTGACCTAAATTATGTTTCTGTTTTTATTTATAAATTTTTTTAGTCTTTGCACAAAACTAACGAAAAAATCTATAAACATTTGTATATAATAAAGGGTTTTCCAATAAGAGGTTTCATTTTGATCAGCCTTAAATTTATCAGCCAAATGGCCGCCACGGCGACGCTTACAGCATAATATCCTTTTCATGACCAATTCGCACTTTTGCAACTGTCTTGAATCGATTGTGGAATATTGGTATAAAATTAAGGCCTATAAAAAAAAGAATTCTAAAGGTGATAAATCACAAGATGTCGGTGGCCAATTGTGACATTTCTTCGAGAAATAATATGGTCAGGAAACATCTTGCTGAAAATAAACGTCGTCCACATCAATATCTTCCAATTTCGGCCATAAAAAATTATTAACCATAGCTCGGTAGTGCAGTGCATTCACCAGCCTCATTTTCAAAAAAATTAAGGTCCAATCACACCTCCAACTCAAAAACAGCACCAAACATTGACACTTTGAGGATGGAAAAGCTTTTCAACAATCATTCTTTGATTTTCCCTATAAATTCGAAAATTCTGCTAAGTAGGGTAGTCTCTGAGGTGAAAATGGGCCTCATCACTGAAGATGATTTTTCGATGAAAATCCGTATCGTTTGAATGCATTTGAAGGATTCAATCAAGATACGACGTTTTTGGTGATCGACCGGCTTGAGTTCTTGTGTTAACTGAACTTTAAAAGCCTTAAGACCTAAGTCTTTATGCTACATACAGTGTAATGTCGTTTGTGGAGTGCTAATTCCAAAGATCGACGAGGAATCGACTAACCTGAGATTCCTTCAACACTACAGTCAATATACAGCGGCAATATTCTCAGTTGTTCTTGAGCAACGCACACGGTTTCGATTTTTCACATCACTAACTTGTCCCAACAGCTCAAATTTGTCCACTAGTTACGCTATTGCCGTCCGAGAAGATGATTCACGACGGCCACAAAGTGCTTTACTTTTGCGAACTGTGACCATATTTAGTAATGGCGTAGGTTTTACTTGTCAAATGTCCAAACAAAAATGACAGTTCAAAATTGACAGCTGCACGAAAAACAGAATATTCAAAAGGAAACCTCTTATTGGAAAACCCTTTATATGTATACGAGACTAGTTCACGTTCAATTGGTTGAATGAACCAACTACAAAATACATAACCGGGAAACAAAAAGATGGAAATAAAATTTTCCGTTCAAAAATGAAGATGAGCCGAATCGAATCGAATATACATAAATATCCTGTATATACGTATGTGAAGGAAAATTGAAGGAAATATACGATATTCCTTATCATCTTATCAATTATGTATATCGATTTTGTATACAAAAGGTGTATATGTGGCTTTAAAATAAATATTTTAACCATTTTAAACAATTAGGTCGATAGAGGTTGCTAGAGACATAGTGTTTATATTTTATCGGTTTAGACTTTTCGGGTATCACAATCAACGCAAACGGTTTAATACATTTTTTATGTTGTACGTTTCTTGAAGACACATCAATATTTTATCAAGACACCTAACACAATATTAATACTGGGTGTTATCTTTAATTTGTCACACAACGAAGATGATGATGATGTTGGCAAGATTGAAATACTAAACGATTAGGTAATTTGTCAGCACAAACTAGTATTTTTCACATGGAGATAAGAACAAAATAGCAACATAAATAAATTTTATTAAGAAATTAAATTACAATCCATTTACCATGGTGTGGAGGGTTTTCGTTTCTTTTTTTTTGCGATTCGAAGGGACAATAACGTTCCGAAAATATTCGGTTTATGTTCAAGTCCCTTATCACGTATTTTAGTGTAACATTTTTTATATACATATATGTATGTTCTTCTCCCAACATGTCGTGAATGTACAATACACAGCAATATATTAAATTTATTCAATAGGATGGCATGACATGAACAAAAAATAATATTCCACAGTTCATGTATGTGTCAAGTTATGTTTGCTCTATATATGTCAGCGATTCTTACACTATTGTCACAGAATAGTTGATATATTGCAGTACCCATGTTACATTTTCCTCCATGGAAGGTAATCTCGTTCATATGATCATCGGAGGCACGTCTGCAGCGATTGATCCTTTGGAGTCAATTTGCTATCACCCTTTCACACATTTTGGGGAGGACTTTGACAATTTCAGGCTCAGTATTGTTTCCGAGCTCCTCTAACATTGTTCGATTCTTGACACAAACCAACGACTTGATGTAACTCCATAAAAAGAAATCCAATGGCGTGAAATGGCATGTGTGATTTTGCCATTCCATGAATTAATGGTTTAAAGAGTTTCTCATCATCGTCGTTCAATCCTCGCCGTTGACCAAAAATTAACATGCATCAGATGACATTGTGTGTGATAAAGTATTCGTTGTGCTCATCATCTACAATGTCCACCAATACGATAAAATGGTTCGTAAGGTCTCAGTAGAGACGCGGTAAGGGACGTTTACGTATATTACGGTGTAAAACCCATACCACACGATCTGTTATTGTTATCGAGCTTTAAGCACATGTTGGTTTGTTGGTGTCCAATAATCCATATTTTGTTTATAGATAAAATATTTAAGGCCAAAAATCAACTTCATCGCAGATGACGTTTTTCAATGAAATACACGATCAGTTCTTGACTTAGCTTGATTTTGTGGCGTTCATAGCAAAGTACATAAAGTAACGCCACAACAGAAAATTGTCAAAATCGAAAAACAGTTCCGATTCAAAATTTTTCTGTAACTCGCTAGTATACTGTTGCGACAAAGACTCACAACATATATGCAAACACAATGCAACATACATCAAGTCCAGTAACATATCAGATACCCAATCAATGACGTCATCAGATCGAAACCGGTCTAGACTCAACGGCTGGACGATTCAGCGCCTTGTTGTCAACCACGGCCAGATTCATAAATGCCAATCAATGCGCCCTAGTTGTCAATCATCCCAGTTTAACTCCAATCAGCTATCACGTTCACAGCTATCTCAGCATCAATACCAAGTAAGCCAAGATCTTAACTCAAAATTCGCTACAAAAATGGTTTAGAGAGATTCTCAATTCCTGTGAATGGCGTGGAATCAACTATCTGATTCATATTGAACTGAAACACTTACGGTTGTAATATTTTCGACCGATCTCACTGGTGTATATTCTCACATGAATTCATTATATTTTATTCATTATATGCCGCCTGTCTGGTTAGACGATTATTATACTGAAATGGTAGTAAGCGCTTTGAAAGTTACAACCACCGAACATACTTGCGGTAGTAATTTTTAATAATTTCTAAACGTTGCTCGTCTTTGAACTTCGGTACTATCAGAATATTAACTTTGACTGACGTTTTGATGTTGAAAGCCTGATATTTGATAGATAGTTAAAGGATCTCTGTAACTGATTTTAATACAAACTTTCATGTTGAAATATTTATGTCAGTCTTCCAGGTAGTAGATATAAGCTCCTAAAATCTCACGATTTGGCTTTGGTGAATAGCAAAATAGTGACACTAGTACGTTTATTTGAACTAATCAATGTAAAGAGTAACTAGAATTTTTGACGCAAAATTCCCATAACAGGGAAAGGGATCACTGACAATTAGTTAACCTCGAGACGATATTGGACAAAGCTTCTTTGGGTTTTAAGAGAGACAGATTTTCTAAAACCGTTTAGCTTTAAGATAGCGTTACCCGTCGTAACAAGTACAATATCGCCATCTAACTATGACATCTAACTGATAAGGGAATTGATCTTTGGCATCATCTGATTTGTAACAAAACGGAATACAGTATAAAATTTAGCTTCCGAACTTGATGGGTTCAAATATTTAGAAAATCAAGATGAATCTGATTCAGAAATTCATTAGATTAGAAGCTCAAAGTCGAGCACCCGAAATATGTTCAATTAAGTTTAAATCTGTTCTGAATATTTCAGGATATATTTATGCTGTCACGATAATCCGTTTCTGGATCCGTTTCCAAGGCGAGCAGCCTTGGGTTAAATTGCATGATGACACAGTTATCCGCAGTATATTTACTAATGATAACTATGTCATCATTAGGTAAAATATATATTAGAGTTCCGATATTTAAAGTCTTAAAAATCTCCCCAAACCATACTAATCTATATACTCGTATTTTCAAAATTTCGAGAAGAAACGATTCGAACGAATGTAGATTAACAAATTTTAACTTTCTTACATTGTCGATGAAATTTTGAATCACATCAAATGAAATGCTGGATCTGTTCTGGTGTTAACTTGACCTTATAAGAGTTAAACCAAGATCTTAGGTTAAAATTTGCCACGATATATTATCAATTTTTGTAAAGGGCAGGGATCGCCTATTTGATTCATATTGAATTGAAACACTTACGGTTCTGATATTTTTGCTAATTCGATCGATGCATTATCTCATTGGTACGGGAATCCACTATATTTCGCCTGTTTGCCTGTGAGACGATTATTAGTTTACTGAAAACGACAATAAGCGCTCTGAAAATTGCAAACAAACTGACGTTCTGACGTTGACAGCTCAACGTTCAAATCCTATTCAAATTCATAATTATTATGTTCCTATCTAATATTTGATTTGAACCGCCCAAGTGGCACAGTGGTTAAAGCTGCGACAGTTGGAGCGGGAGTTTTAACAGAGTTTTAACCATCGATCGTTTGGGCGGTGCGATCGGTGGTATGATTAAACACATCTGTATCCCCTGTCGAATTTAGAATCGATGGGCCCGTCCCATCGTTCATGTCAGTACTATAGGGTGACATGGAGCTATGCAATGCGCAGATGGTTCTACGAAAAATTGGACCTATAGCCGTACATAAAAGTAGTATCACAACGGACCAAACGCCGGTCTAAGTGTGTGTTAGCAGCCGCAATAACAACAAAAAAATCTAATATTTGATAGATACCGCCCAGGTGGCGCAGTGGTTAAATGGGTTTTTCACCTTCGATCGTTTGGACGGTGCGGTCGGTGGTGAAAAATGAACATATGTAGATCCTTTGTCGTATTTAGAATCCTTCTGCCGACCCATCTTCCATGTCAGTACTATAGGCCTGACATGGAGCTATGCAATGCGCAGATGGTTCTAGGAAAAGACTCGGACCTATAGCCGTATAGAGTGGTATCCAACGGATAAAAATTGGTCTAAGTGTGCGATAGCAGCCACAACAACTTAACTTAACTTTTTTTTAGATAGTTGATGTGTTAAAGAATCTCTATGACTAATAGGTCTTCCTGTAAGATTTTCGCAGGTAGTCGAATATAATCTCCCAAAATTGTGTTGGTTGAGTAACTTTCACGATTTTGCTTGCCACGGTGAATGCCCAATTATTGGTTCCAAAACGTTTTATTTAATTAATCAATGTCAAGAGACTCTAGAGAAAGTTTCTGGCGAAAAAACTCCTTTAAAAAGGGAAAGTATATATTGGTCATAAAATAACCAATTAGTTAACCACGTGTACGGGACGATATTGGACAAAACTTTCTTAGATCGTTTAACTTTAGGACAGAGGTTCCCGTTACAAGCACAATATCGATAACTATTCACTATGCCATCTAATTGATTTTTGACTTCATCTGATTTGTAACAAAACGGAATACTGTATAAATTTTAGCTTCCGAGATTAGAAAATTTACAAAATCGGTGCGAATCTGATTCATTAGATTAAAAGCCTTCATTATTTTACTGAAACAGATTATTTCTGTTATTTTGGAATATACTAAATTAAGTAGTAATAGGTGACCGACCAAATAGCACAGTGGTTAAACCTGCATCAGTTGAAAGGAGCAGGTACCGCATTTGGATCCCGATAGAGATTGATTTTTCATCATTCGATTACGATAGGTGAGAAAACGCTCAATTCAGTTTAAAGCGGGTCTTCTTAATATTTCAGCATATATTTATGCTCTCAAGGTAGTCCGTTTCTTCGCGTCTTTGGTTAATTTGCATGTTGACATCGTTATTCTAAATAAATATAATAGGCACCCTATATAATAGAGTTCAGTCTTAAGCAAAGTCTTGAAAATATCCCCAAACCATATTAACCTATATATACTCGTATTTTCAAAATTTCGAGAAGAAACGATACGAACTGAGGATGGAGACATTTTACCTTATCAATGCAATTTTGAATCACATCTGAGAATCGAAATCGACCCAAGTCTTCAATTGGCCAAAACGTACCTGTGTTAATCGCAATCTATCCTTTAGATGTTTAATTATTGATTAAAGCCCTGAAGCATGTATCCGTAAATCTGTTTCTTAAGCTCTTCACAAATTTCGATCGGTAGATGTTCCACTGACTACTGCAAGCCTGTTGCTCCATCAGATTAGCTACATACAGTCATTCACTTCATCCTTTGGCGTCTGGCAAAATTTTGATCTTCAAATAGTTTGATTTTGACATTTTAACATACAGGGTAGGAAGCACTGAGCTCCAAGTAATGATATAGGTAGAAGACGATTGTTTCTTATTTATACGAAACATGACATAAGTATACTCAACATGTATGATTTCGAGTATTTAAATATTAAATTAATTTTCCGGCATGTATGTATATGCATGTACACAATCTACATAAGTGTGCATACATAAAAATACGTCTTTTTCATTCATAACAACCAAATAAAAAAATATGTAGACGAAATAAGAACAAAAAAGTTGGTTGAAGTGAATTTTAGTCTAAACAAAAAAAAAAATTTTGTTTTAGGAAATAACATCTGGTTATCGTATGATTATTTTAGATTCAATTAAAAACCCCATGCATATAGTTGATACGAGTATATAAAAACTACAAACAATTTTCCATTTTTGTTTTCATCTCATCATAAATTAATTTGGTAATTCTATGTTGGAGCAGTTTCTTTTATAGAGGTTGTGTTTTATGTTAAATGTTTCAAGAATGTCGTTTAATTATTATGTGGGAATTATTTTATGGTTTACAACGAGCACCATGACAGTGTTTATCTAATACTTTAATTTATTGCTTTTATAAGCATTGGTTTAATTGAGTAAATCAGACCATTGATAAATGAAATATGAACTTAAGCCATGGCCAAATCGAGCACGTACGGCTATACCTTGATCAAAAAGTTTTCGGAATTTATTAATCTAAATCTATATTGTCCCCTTCAAAGTAAATCTCCATCGACTACAGCACACTTATGTCAGCGCTTGATCCAATCCTCGAAACATTTTTTATATTCGGTTTTCGGTATGTCGATCAGTACTTCCTGCAATT
The DNA here is from genome assembly GCA_963932295.1 of Tipula lateralis. Classification (NCBI taxonomy): domain Eukaryota; kingdom Metazoa; phylum Arthropoda; class Insecta; order Diptera; family Tipulidae; genus Tipula; species Tipula lateralis. The sequence goes on along the minus strand of OZ010736.1, from coordinate 159,771,839 downwards.
TTTCCATTGTTTCCTCTTGGCTGCTAAAACGCGTTCCCCGTAATGGTTTTTTAACTCGATTGAACAGAAAAAGTCACAGGAAGCCAAATCAGGTGAATTCGGTGGTATTTGTTGCATTTTTCGTCAAAAAATTACGAATAATGATGGCACTGTGTGACGGTGCGTTATCATGGTGCAAAATGCACGAGTTTGCTGCCCACAATTCTGGTCTCTTTCGTCGAATTGCTTCACGCAAACGTCTCATAAGGCCCAAATAATACTCTTTGTTTACTTTACGGTCTGGCCTTCTGACCAAAAATGCATGATGCACTACACCGTTGCAATCCACGCAAACCGTGAGCATTGTCTTCTTTTTTGACTGAAATTGACGTGGTTTTTTTGGTCTTGGGTCATTTGGTGAACGCCATTCACTTTCCTGATATCTGGACTGAGTGTCGTACTCATAAACTCAAACTGGCGTACTCACGTCTCGTCTCCAGTAATGATCCTTTTGATGAATGTGGGATCGGATTCAGATTCGCAAATCATGTGTTTTGCGACGTCAACACGGTCTCTGTTTTGCTTGAAATTGAGATCTTTTGGCACCAACTTTGCTTCTACACGACGGCAACCCAAATCATTAACCAAAATGTCTTGGAGGCCTTGGCAATGTTAAAGTCTGCTATCTCCGCTATCTCTATGATGGTTAATTTGCGGTTATTGACCAACATTTCTTTTACTTTATCAGTGTTGACGTCGGTTTTTGATGTCGATGTTCTGCGACTGCGTTCATCATCTTCGATTGACTCCGCTCGGGCCACTGGTAAACGACCGTTTTCTTTAAAGAATCGTTACCGAGACATTTTTCCAGCATTTCCGCACCATTAAATCCGTTTTTACGCAAAATTTAATACAAGTTCGGAAGGATGGGAGCGCCACCGATTTACATATTGCTTCATGCCAGCCTATATCTAGTATTGGGATGGAAAAAAAAGGTCGGTCCATCAATTCTTAATTCCAACAGAGAGTTTTATAGATAATTTAGAGAGTTTTATAGTTTATACATAATCAGCCAAATCATACAAGTCCAGTTGTTGATTTAATTGGCGTAAACCTTTTGTATAACGTATAGCTTGACTTAGTCTATAAGCGTTGCGTACAGACTCATGCGCTCTAAGGTAATCTTATTTTTTATTTCTGTATTGTTAAGAATGTATTGTTGATTAGTATCAGATTTCTATTCAAATAAATTAGAAGATCTATTAGAGAGTGTGAATAGTATTTATGACTGACCATAATGGCAAAAATTGGTTAAATCTGCGGCAGTTTGAGTGGAATGATCGTGTTCGAACCAATTATGCCATACGCTCTCGATTTAGTTTCAGCGTAAAATAGGACGTTTAAAATGAAATATTAAAATAATTTTTAGTGGTTCAGCCACAAGACATACTAGCTGTGGCCAAAATAGATAGAATCTGAATTGCAACACGCAGTAACTTTCATAGTAAAAATTGTAAAAACTTGTTCGTTATTCATAAGCTTTTGGTAAACCTGATCGAACCTGCATTGGTCTTCAAATCGGACCAAGTAAAAACAAAAATTTGCGTCTTTGAAAGAAGTTCTCTTTAGATCGATTTGTATTCTTATTTCTGGTCTAAGTGATACAAAAAAGTTTCACAGGCGGTTTAACCATCGTTGGTTTTAAAGTTTAAGAGTCGTATCTCGAACAATGATTAACTTGATTGGAATAACACAATTTCTATCTAATATTATACCAAAATTTAATATTGCGGACATGGCACTTTAATATCCGAATCTACTTTACTGCATAAAAGTTTAACGGGGCATTTGAGGCTTCGAAATACTTTCTGTTTGATCAGTTTTATCAATATTATGGTTTTGTTTAAGCAATTCCGGGTGTGTGGTATATCAATAAGCAACGATATTTCAAAGTTCTTACAATTAAATTTCTTACATGCACAATTCTTGGATTACCTAAACCTATATAATTTAGATTTTGAGTACCTACTCTGAATCTTCATATTTTTCAATTAAGCATTACATTTGCGGGTTCCGAATGAAGACTTTCGAAACCATTCCTACATTGCTTAACTATTTTGTGCAGTTTCATCATATGAAAAATCGAACAAATAAGAGATTAAGAAGACACGCGCAAATCACGAATAATAGCTCACAAATTATCGGATCTACTATAGTCGAGATCTCCTTGTCTAGGATATACATACCTCGTTCAATATTAATACGATAACTGCAAGTTGGCTCTTAAACCCAACATTATCGAGGTATTTTTATTTAGTTCTTTTATCATAAAAATAAAGTCATATAGGTAACGGGTTTGAAGTCCAAATGACGTCATCAATGGTTTTTAAAATTTACCTTGCGTCTGTAAAGCAGCAGAGCATCCAATTCTTCTCCGATACGCTTAATTTGAAGTGTCTTAATATGGCTATTTTCACAATCACTTGTCAGAATAAAATCTCATGTGTTACTTATATGCCACAAATTTTGAACATTGGCAAAGAAAAGACTGGACGAAAATTATATCAACGAACACAAGAAAAGAAAATGACCTTAAACGACGAGAAAAACCCATCAAAGTGCTTAAGTACAACCATTAGTTTCAAACCCACTATTAGAGTATTGAAACCACTCAATTAATAGACAAAGACTACTATAAAGTATGGTCATTAGGCTTGGTGGGTTCATTGGGCCAAATTTATGTGCTAATATTAGAGCTAATGCTGTAACATTTACTGGTGACTGATTTTGTGGCATGTTCGAAAACTTTTTCAGCCACACAGCTCGTCCTACTATGTAAATCTTGTAAGAAAACCTGACCGATTAATGCCAAAAATTGTGAAAAATCAACATCCTAATTTTATCTCTTATATTTCCTATTAATAAACTAATTACATTATACAACCTCGATGCATAAGGATAACATTCGAACCAGAAGTGTGCGAAAATAGTATGAAAAATGGTCGTAAAAGAGCTCATCTTTGCGCCACGGCAAGATTATATTCCATGCAAAATGAATTAACGGCTTCCGCGTTGACATGTTCCAATAGCCTTGATTCATGGTTCGTTGCAAATTTTTTAATTTCGTGTTTTATATCCGGAATCTCGAAATTACGTTGCAAATCACTATTACGAATGTACCAGGGTGCATTGAATATACTCAGTAGAGTACAATTACAATCAGCCAGTACAATTGTCTATATATTTAAGATCAAGATACCCAAGTTTTTAGTAGAGTTCTCGTACGGCATCATTACATCGTTTAAGCTGATTGTCAGCGGATTAACCAATGATGTATTTGTAAAGTCGACAAGTTTGATTTTCCATCGCTTGTCCACTGGCGAATTTCATAACTTGCACATTGAAGTTTATAGTAGGTATAGGACTGGGTCCAGAACGCTGCCTTGAGGGATTCCAACCCTTTACTTCTCTCAGTCCAGAATACGCATCTTCTTGTCTTACTCTAAAAAGCCTTACAGATAAATATGATCTCAAAAGATCAGTATATGGTCCGGGAAGCATAATATTTAGTTTATGTATTAAACCGTCGTGTCATAAAAGAAAGCTGCTGCCACATCCAGAAATAAGGTTGAACAAATTTGATTATCTACTAACGCCTTTTCTATAATATCTGTAATTCTGTGAACCTGATCAATTGTAGAACGTTTGCATCTGGATCCAAATTGGTGATTCGGTATTAGGTTTCTTCTTTCTAATGAAATGAAAGGGAGCAGGGATATGGGACGGTACGATTTAGCTTCATTTACCTGGTTTCAGTAACATAATATAATTCCGCAACTTTCCAGGCAGAAAGAACATGCCATAATCTAAAACAGCATGAATGAAGTGAGTAATTTTAGAGCGATAGCTTTCTTTAATAGTTGCTTTAGAATTTCTCTTGTTAAAAGGTCATACCCAAGGGTCTTTGCTGACTTCAGATTGAATTGTATTTCGCCATTAACTTTTTACTGGGTTATTAGAGGAATTCCACCCCTATAATTTTGCTTCCATTTTCGATTATGATATCCGATTCAGTCTCATTCGGTTTGAAAATATCAGCCAGATGATTAGCAAATTCTTCAGTTTTTGATTTGTTATCCCTAGCCCACGAGCCATCAGAGGTCTGCGTAATTGAGGTTTTTATATTTTTTGTTACCTTCCATATAGTGGGTAGTTAGTATCTTCATTAGCGGTCAATTTTCCAAGATACAAAGAAAATGACTTAACATTTAGCTTCTGAATTTCTCGCTTAACCTGATATGATTTTTTATTTAGAATTATCTTTTCAGATAGAATCCTCGTTTGTTGCTAGTTTCTCCTAGCTTTCCTTATTTCTAAGAAAAGATTCCAAATTTCTCTTGGGTAACGTTTACCAATGGTTTTTGATATTGTTCCAAGCGGCTATCTGAATGATATTGTGAAGTTTTCTACCTCTTCTAGTTCCTGAACCGATTTAATCGTGTTTGTAGATTTATCTTGCTTTCTAATTCAGGTCTGAAGCTCTTCCAATCAATTGTTTTATTGGTAAACTGATTTAATAAATTAAGCAACACTGCTGCCAAATGTGATCAAACGATCGAGACAAACGAGGCTTCATGTTCAACAAGTCTCTAGTTATTCTTGCAACGTCTCAATTAAGGATTTTTTAAGTTTAGCTATTTGGTAATGGTTTAGCGCAGTGGTTAAAACTGCGGCGACTGAAGAGGAAGATACCGGGTCGAATCCCGATAGAGGAAGGATGCACAAGGAGTTTTTTACCATCTGATTACGATTAGAGTTGTGAATGAACATATCTATGACTCCCCTGTTGGAGTGCAGAATTCATGGGCCAAACAAAATGGCTTCCATGTCAGTACTATAGGCTGGCATGGAGCTATGCAATTATAGCCGTCCGTTCTCGATTGGGATATGTAATGGCGTGCAGGACGTAAATAAGCGAATCGCCTAAAAGTTGGGAGATCCTTGAGCCCCAAAACAGATTGCAAAGATAAAGATAGACAGACAGAACAATCAGCTTCAAAATATGCAAGACACTTGATTCCGAATTATTTATCTTCTTTACAAAAAGAGTGTAGTAACGATAGAAGGCTTAATGTGCCTAGTAATTACTAGTCTTTATGGATTAAATTTCGACAAGAAAATTTTAACACGACCTATTTGTAATAATTTTTGGGAACATATTCTGCATCGAATAATATTATTTCTGAACACATCAACATTTAATACAAAATGGAATAAGCCGATGTTAACACTAGAAACATTCAAATTAAATGTTAATTTAAAACATATTAATTTATTTTAATTATTTTCTATTTGCAGATATGAATTAAACACAAGAAACCTAAAAATACAAAACAAACCCAAACTATTTTCTGGTTTTTATAAAAACAACCATGGACTTAGTGCCAAATTAATTTTTAAGTAAAATAAATTTTTTTAAAAAATTACAAGAAACAACTCTAAGAATAAGATTCTAGTCAAATTATTATTATATATGTATTATTATGTAAATATAATTAAAATTTTCTAAATGATAATTAAAAATTTACTACTAAAACCGAAAAATTTGCTTTAAAGAAACCAACAAAAAAATTATGTATTATTATAACGATTTGGATTTAAATTTTTTTATTGTTTCTAAATAAATTTTTATTAAATTTTTATTTTAATTTAATTAAATACGAAAAAAAAACGAAAAACATATTTAAAAATTTAGTGATATACATTTAAAACATAGGCACATAGTAAATATGGGAAATAAAAATTCATGTTGTGCTTATTCGAGTCCGCCACCCGTACGAAAAACAAAAGAGGCTCCCGTATTTGAAGAGCATCTGCCCGAAGGTGAACTATCCACAAATAATTTACAACATATATCAGAACGTGAAGCGGGTGACGGTGATGCCGATCCATCGGTGGATCCATCGGCGGCGACAATGTTCTTAGAACGATCCAAACAGCATAGTAACGATAGTCATGGAGGTGGCGGTGGTATAACAAGGAAGCGGTCACAACATCAAATATCACAGCACCACGGTAGATTAACAAAGAGTAGTTCGTGTTCAACAATTTTCCTGGATGATAGTACGGTATCGCAGCCGAATTTAAAAAATACAATTAAATGTGTTTCACTAGCAATTTATTATCATATAAAAAATCGACAATCGGAACGACGTCTCGATATATTCGATGAAAAATTGCATCCGTTGACCAAGGATAATGTGCCAGAAGACTATGATGATCATAATCCCGAGCATCGGCAAATATATAAATTTGTTCGAACACTATTTAGTGCAGCCCAATTAACAGCCGAATGTGCTATTATAACATTAGTATACTTAGAAAGATTATTAACCTATGCTGAATTAGATATAGGACCATGTAATTGGAAACGAATTGTATTAGGCTCTATACTATTAGCGAGCAAAGTGTGGGACGATCAAGCCGTTTGGAATGTAGATTATTGTCAAATATTACAAGACATAACCGTTGAGGATATGAACGAATTAGAACGTCAATTTTTGGAATTACTACAATTTAATATAAATGTACCATCATCGGTGTATGCCAAATATTATTTTGATTTGCGTACACTGGCCGAAGCGAATGATTTTTCATTTCCAGCTGAGCCGCTATCAAAGGAACGGGCACAAAAATTAGAAGCGATGTCGCGCGTCATGCAAGACAAGTATACAATAGAAGCAGTTAAAAATGGTATGAAGAAATGGTCCTCGATGGATAAAATAAATCAAGGTGGTCCCCGAAGGAGTATTGCAATTTTATCGTGATTTTATCTTATATATTTTTTTTTTATACTTCGCTAGAGAAAGAAAAAATACACTAAATAAAGAAAAAATTAATATAAAATACAAAACAAAAATTATGAACAATATTTAAAAAAGTGAATTCAGTTTAACAAATAAAATAAAAAATAATAATTTTAATTTTAAATAGTAAGAACATCGTGATTTTGTTTTTTGATTAATAATTAATTAATTAATGTATTTTTTAATTTTTATTTTTTTTTGTTTTTATTTTTTTAAGTTTCATATTAAGAAGTCGAAATGAGTATATTTTAATTACCTCATAAAAAAGAAGTAAACATAAATAAATAATTTAACTACTGAAAACAAAAATTGATTATCGAATCGTTTTATTTAATTATTATTATTATTGATTTGTTATGATTGTTCGAGCAATGCACAGCCAAACTTGGCATACATATACATGTTAATCGTATAGGTAAGTCAAAAAGTTATATTTAATTTATCAAAGACATAAGTCCTGGTAAGCGATTCCCATTTATAGCTTCTTTTTATTAAGATTGAGCTCTCCACCATCTGCTGTTTCCTGTATAACTTAACACAACACCATACTAGCTATTACTAACAAACTGAAACCTCTGACCACCAACTTGAAAAGCGAGCTTTAGAGTTCCAATATTGTTGATATTGGACCTCTAAAGCTTACTATTCAAGGGCAAATAATCGGTTACTCGTCCGGAGCGCCGTTGAGAAAGAAGAGGAGTAACTCAAACATAATTGAGTAGCTAAGTGAATAACTGGATAATATTGATTACACTACATATGCTGTATGCTTCAATAACGGTTTTTGAATCATGTCCAGGAAGTTCTAGAATGAAGGATCGGTATTAAAAACTTAGGTGGTTCACGAATAGTCTCAAGCTGGAAGAAAGAGTTAGGATTTCTGCGACAAGCACAAGATGGTTATATGTCTCCCTGATAACTGCAACATGTATTACTCTAAGGCGATCCACAGTTGATATCGGAATCTATGTTGATCGGCTATCAAGTCACTGGAATCAGTTTCACTTATTGGCGTTTTAGGAACTACAAGATCGACAAACTGTCTAGAAATTGTACAACTTTCAACTGCTACCGGAAACAGTGAGTTTACTCTCCGTAAGGAGCAGTTGGGAAGAGGTGTGAAGCCATGACAAACGTTAGATGGACAAACCCTTTAACTTGCACTATTGCTTGACCATTTATAGGTTCGTTTTATTAAGATTAAGGTCACTACATTCTGTTTCCTAGATAACTTTGAACAATGCCATTCTGGCTTTTACTACCAAAGATGTCTGAACACCATCTTGAACAGTAAGCTTAACTAGAGGTTGAATATTTCGGATAGAGTTGAAATAATCTTTTACTCGTCAGAAGCACCGTTGAGAAAGAAGAGGATTTGTATGTCCAGATGAGGTAAATAGAAGTTCAGTGAAAAGTATTTAGAAAAGTCACTCAAGCATAATTGTGAAGCTAAGTGAAGAACTGGATAGTATTGATTACATTACATCTGCTGTATGCTTCAACAACGGTTACTAAAAACTGAAACTTTTTATGAATGGTCTTAAACTGACGAATGGTTTTAAGGTGCCAGACTCTTCTGAGAAAGCACAAGATGATTATTGGTCGTTCTCCCAGATTACTGCAACACGTAAAGCAATCATCATGATCACATACTTATTTAATGCCTGTATGAGGTTGAAGTATGTACCCAAATGCTTCAAAACGGCCCAAATAATTATGCTGAAGAAACCTGGTAAACCAGATGAAGAAGTAACATCATACAGACCAATTTCACTGCTTCCGACCCTATCAAAGCTGTTTGAAAAACTACTACTGAAACGTCTAAAGCCCATGTTAAACGTCCCTGATTTTCAATTTGGGTTCAGGAACAACCACTCTACAATAGATCAAGTCCATCGAATAACTACGGTAATAGAGCAAGCGTTAGAAGAAAAGAAATATTGCCCCGCCGTATTTCTGGATGTATCCCAGGCCTTTGATAGGGTTTGGCACGAGGGATTGATATTCAAAATGAGCAAAATGCTGCCACAAAACTATTGCCAGCTGCTTGAATCATACCTCTCTGATCGTCAATTCAGAGTCATCCATGAAGGAACATGTTCTAACTTTTATCCAACGTTAGCGGGAGTTCTGCAGGGAAGTGTTTTGGGACCTGTCCTCTACCTTCTCTACACTGCGGACATACCTACAACGAATAAAACATTCATCGGTACGTTTGCCGATGACACCGTAATTATGTCAGTAGACGAATCACAATCAAGGGCAGTGGAAAATCTGCAACGAGCATTGAACGACGTTACTAAATGGACAATTGATTGGAAAATTGTGCTTAATGAGTTTAAATCAACCCATGTGACATTTACACTTCGACACAAAAATAACAATCTACGCTTATACCTCAATGGAGCGCAAGTGCCGCAGGCTGATTCGGCAAAATACCTTGGTCTGCATTTAGATTCAAGGCTCAACTGGAAACATCACGTAAGACAAAAAGCTGAACAGATACGATTTAAACAACGTCAAATGTACTGGTTAATTGGGCATCATTCCAAAATGAACCTGTATTGCAAAAGACTAGTCTATCAAACTATCTTCAAACCAATATGGATGTATGGCGCGCAGCTATGGGGTTGTACTCATAAGTCTAATAGAGACATTATACAACGTAGTCAAAATAAATTTCTTCGAATGATCACCAACGCTTACCGATTCGTGACTAACCGGGAAATACACAATGATCTAGAAATTGAATTGATTGACGACGTCATCCGCGAATGTGCCATAAGACATGAGAAGAGACTTCTTACCCATACCAACGTCGAGGCCGTACAACTACTAGACAGTACAAACGAAGTAAGGCGGCTCCAACGAATGAAACCACATGAGTTAACCGTATGAATATTATATAACAAGGGAACTGGACACTGGTTCAACAGACCCAAACAAGTTTTATGCTTATCTCATAAGTACTAATGTCAACCCTACTAATGAATTAAGTAATAATACCAATAACGGTGTTATTAAAAAAAAAAAAAAAAAATGTATCACTCTGAGGCGACTACAGTTGATATGCGATTACAGTTGGTGGCTACAATGCCACCCATCGTTTTGGGAACTACAAGATAGACAAACTGGCTAGAAATAGTACAACTTTGGAAAAGGGATGAAGCCTGGACAAACACAAACGTTTAGTTTTCCGAGCCAAAACTTCACTTGAGGTTCTCGAAAATGTTAGTTTCACTACAAAGACTTCATTTTAGATCTGTTGGAGGAATACTTACAGAAGGTTAGGTGTGTTATCTAATAGTTTATGTATTAACTGGGAGGAGATGAGTATTGGCTCGCACATATAAGGCAGTGGTATTTTGACAGTTAAGAGATGGATTGCTTCCAAGCTCGGCAATAGTATGTGCAATATGTGTTACACTTCATCAGAACCTCCAATTGGTTTAATGATGATTTATAAGGAAGAATTAAATTAATCAAACAATTTTCTGACCAAGAAATTTTAGAAGGGAGGATCGGTACTAACAACTGAGGCTTAAGTGCAAGGAAGAGTTTGGGTAAGATTCTTCTGCGACAAGCGCAAGATGATTATTTGTCTCCCTGATTACTAAAACATGTGTACTCTATGGCGATCCACAGTTGATATCGCAATCAGGCGACTATCAAGTCACAGGAAACAGTTTCATTTACGTCTAATATTGCGTAGAGTGACCACTCATTTGTTAAAGAGATGAATGATCATTCCAACATTCTGATTATCGGGCTGATTCGAACGTTTAGGGAACTACAAGATCGACAAACTGTCTAAAAATAGTACAACTTTCAACCGGAAACTGCGACCGGAAACTGCGAGTTAAGTGTTCGAAAGCAGCACTTGGAAATAGAGGCGCCTTTAACTTGAAAATGCTGGTTTCGCTACAAAAACTGTTAGACGAATACTTACCACAGAACGTTAGGTGAGGACGAGGAGTATTGGTTCGCACATTTAAGGCAATTCTATAACTTGATAACAGTTAAGAGATGTGCTTTATGAGAAACTCTAATTGGTTTAATGATGATTTATAGGAAAGAATGAAATCTATGGTACCACGATGACCCGACAAAGATTCAAGTATGCGTATGCAGCAAATGCAAACTAACCATCTTGAGTTGAGTGCACAAATTAACCAAATAATTTTCTGGAAAAAACGAATCTACCGTACAATGAATACAAAGATGACTATTTTTAGCCGTCTAAAAAAGAGAAGAATCAACAGAATAATATGTGCTAAGATAGTGATGGCAACAACTATCAACGAATTCTGCCCAATGGTGTGAAACAGATACATACATAATTTATCAAAGACTTAAGTGCTGGTAAGCGATTCCCATTTATAGTTTCGTTTAATTTAGATTAAGGTCTCGACCATCTGTTTCCCATATAACTTTGAACAACACCATACTAGCTATTAATAACAAAGTGAGATCTCTGACAACCATCTTGAACAGCATTCAAGAGGTCGAATATTTTGGATAGAGTGGAAATAATCTTTTACTCGTCGTGAGTGCCGTTGCGGAGAACAGGATCTGTATTTCCAGATGGGGTCAATAGAAGATCGGTGGAAACGTCTTTAGATAATTGACTTAAACATAATTAAGTAGCTAACTGGGAATTTGATTAACTATATCTGTTGAATATTTAATTAAGATTTTCGGATCATGACCAAGAAGTTTTAGAAGGGAGGATCGGTACTAAAAACTAAGGCTTAAGCTGGAAACACAAGATGGTTATTTGTTTCCCTGATTACTGCAACATGTATTATAAAGTCACTGAAATCAGTTTCACTTACGTCTAATACAACGTTGAGTCACCTCTCATCTATTAAATGAGTGATCATTCAGATTATCTGGGTTACTCGGACGTTTTTGGAACTACAAGATCGACAAACTAGCTAGAAATCGTACAACTTTCAACTGCTACCGGAAACAACGAGTTAAGTATCCGTAAGCAGAAGAGGGGTGAAGTCTTGAAAAACATTAGGTGGAGAGGCACTGTAACGTTTAGTATTGCGAGTCAAATACTTGAAAATGCTGGTTTCACTACAAAGACATCATTTTAGAACTGTTGGAGATATAGTTACAGAAGGTTAAGTAATGAATTGATTTTGAGCTCGGCAATAGTATATGCAATATCTTGTGGCATCACGTGTGGATTCAAGTATCCGAAATGCCACATCTTTGTCTGATATTTCAGAAAACATTTATAGATTCAGAACTCTCATAAATGCGTGTGAATTCAATTGATTAATAAAATATTTTTATTTTTAAACCTCAATCGTATATTAATAAAATTTACAATTTTTAATAAAACAAAAATATTTATCGCCACGACATGAATGCCGATCCTCCAAACGCCGGTTTATTTGGATTATTGTTAGCAGTCTGTGCCAAATTGCCAAAAGACAAAGCATTGTCTGATGAACCTAATTGTTCAAATAATGTATTTTGTGGCTGTGGTGCACCACCTCCAAACGATGGTGATTGTTGTTGATTAACAGTGGCTGCAGCTCCGAATGCTCCAAACGCCGATTTAGTCGGACTCATAAATGTTGCAGTTCCGCCAAATGTGGGTGTTGTACCAAACGTTGCTGGGCCACCAAATGTTGGTGAAGTACCGCCAAATGGTGAACCACCGCCTCCAAATGTCGACGGTGATCCAAATGCAGGGGCTGATTGTGGTGCAGTCGAAAATGCACCACTTGATGGAGAGCCAAAACTTGGTGCAGATTGTCCAAAAGCCGATGATGATGCAAACACAGATCCCGCATCTGGTTTTTGTGCAAACGAAAACGAATTGGCTGCAGTTTCGCTGTTTGAACTATTTCCACCGCCAAATATTGAAGCAGAACTCGGAGTGGACGAGCCAAAACCACTTCCAAAAAGCGAACCACCTGATGTGGGACTTGAATTGATTGGTGTTCCAAAAACTGAACTTGTTGGCGCTGATGTGGCAGCCATCCCAAATACAGAATCACCACTCGCGCCTCCTGCAAACATTGATGTAGTATTTGGAGCTGTAGATAAAAATCCAAAACCTGTCGACGGTGCTGTCGTATTTGCCGCAGCTCCTCCAAATATCGAAGAATTTGTAGTGCCACCAAATGGAGATGCAGCAGTTGTTTCGACTGTTTTTATGGCGAATGGGGTAGAAATAGAAGTGGTACTACTAGGAGTCGCGCTTCCAAATGACAACGCAGAACCAAATAGATTAGTTGGTGGCGCTTGCGATACTTGAGGTGAGGTTGTAGCAGCAGCTGCACCAAAAATAGAACTACCCGTTGCAAATGTAGATGGAAATTCATTTTGTCCTGGAGTTTTCTCACTTCCTGTGCTCGGAGCACCGAATCCAGAAAACACATTTGTTTCTGCCTTCGAAGCTGATAAATTAATTGCACCAAACGGTATGCTCGGTGCACTTGAAACAGGCGTACTTGTAGGTTGCAGTGCTTGTGCGGCTGTTGTGACAGTAGTATTGGGTGGTGCAATTCCAAAAGCTGGCGTAGCACTACTAGTACTTGTTATAGTGGTTTGGCCACCAAATATTGAAGCAGATGTGGTAGAAACAGTTGCATTTCCAAAACTGCTCAAAGCCGATGCAAAAATATTTTCGTTGTTTGAAGTCGTTGTGGTTGGCTTACAAATATTTATTCCTTGAAATAAATTATCTGTGCTGGGTTCAGTACTAGCGGGCATTTCACTTTTCCCAGCAAATGCGTTTGCAAATGAAAACGAAGTACCAAAGCTAAATGGTACAGAAGTTGTTGTTGTGGCTGAGATAGGTGTTGTTGCGGCTGAGATTGAAGTTGTGGTTGGGACTGGGATAGAAGTTGTCATTACAGATGTAGTACTTGATATCGCAACGGGCGTAACTTGTGAAACATTCGAGCTTGTCTCAACTGTACTTGCTGGATTTAAGACAGGTGAAGGCGCAGAACTAACTGCAATCGATTGAAATATAGATAATGTTGTTGGTACATTTGACATTACTTTTGTAGCTTGTGGTTGTGATACCGGAGCTGGTTTTATAATCGAATCAGCCGGTTTAACGTCAATGGAAGTACTATCCAGTGCATCTTTAACCTCGCTAACCGATTTATCTTGTGTCGTCGGAGGATTAAAACTAAATGCTGTTTGTGGTATATTAGTCGCAGGCTTTTCGCCCAACTTTATTATGCTGGATCCTGACCCAAGTGAAAATTCTACTCCACCAGGCATCGATGAAATAGTTTTTGAATCTGCATTACTCACATCTTGTAAACTTAATTTGCCCATTGTTGGCTTAGGCACCTCAATTGGTTTTGGTGCAAACATTTGTTGTGGGGAAGGTGTGTTTTGTATATTTGGTTTGCTCTTATCTTGAGGTTTAGCGGCATTTAAATTACCAAATAGTGGGGAAGCCGATCCGAAACCAAAATTAGGTGATGGTTTTTGATTGTGCTCTGAAAGGATTGAGCTTGGTGTTGTATTAGTATTTGGTTCACTTTTTTTTATCGGCGTCATTATATTTGTATTTTGTGAACTTAGATTAAAAGTACTTCCACCTCCTCCTCCTCCGGGAAAAACTAGTAATGGTCCTGTTGGTAATGTTGTTGTCGGTGTTTTTTGCCCTTCTTTAGTTTTCCGATCGATATTAGCATTGCTAGGTGGTTCTGGAGGTTGAGCAACCGTTGTTGGGAAACCAGTAAATTTCGGTAGATGAGTGTCTTGAGAAGCTGTTACAGGAGACGGTTTATAAACGTGCGGGCCTCTTGGACCTAAAGGCACCATACCTGTTTTAGGCTTTTGTGGTGTCAATATTTGCTGTTTTGCCTCAGCTTTAATCACCTCATTGGGTTTAACCTCTTTCTCCTTTTTTACAGTATTCTCTTTCATAGCTTTTCGGCCATTTATGATTTTAGAAATTAAAAATTCATTTGCAGGCCGCGATGGTTTAATTATTCGAACCTCTCGATTTTTTAAATAATCTAGCAAACTTTTCTTCTTAACGTCCGTCAATTGAGAAGTTTCAGCTTTGACTCGATCTGCAATCGAGAGCGATATTATCGAATCGGTAAGCGATTCAACCGTAGCCGATTCGTCTGTATTCTTTGCGGCCACATTACTAATCAATGATGAATTTAAACCTATTTTTTGTTTGATCACATTAAGAGATTTTCGTTGATGTTGAATAAGTTCCTGTTGCTTGTTTAAGCTTTGGTAGATTAATTGGAGACTGGGAATTTTCATACGATCCCGACCTTCTTGTTTCTTTGTTTCCTCGAAATTCGAAAATTGCGAATAAACCGTTTTATAAATCTCGTTAAAATTAATCTCATTCGCTTTCAACATTGATTTCAATTTCACTAATTGTTTCTGATTTGTTTGATTTTTTCCAGCATTTTCATGGATCAGAAAATAACTAAAAAATAAATAATAATTAGAACAATGTACAACTAGAATCCTGTAAATCTACACATACTCAGGTTCATTATAAATATTATATTTACTCTGTGCTTCCGTCTGCATAGCGAATGACTGATTAAGAGACAATCGAACAGAATGAATATCAGTTTTAAGATTTTCAGTTGCTTCCATAGCTTGTGCCATAGTGTCTTGCAATTTAGCTAAAGTTCCAACCATATTTTTGTATTCGGATGTAAAAAATATCTTGTTCGATTCGAGCTCTTTGCCGTTTTTCGTTCGATTGAGCAAATCTTTTAGATCTCTTTCAAAATTCTGAATTTCTTCCGTTATTAGTGTTGCTATTGTTCCATCGTCCGATTCACTATCTATGCCGGTTGCTGGTGATGATGTCGGAATAGTTGATTGAGGTGTTTTCGAATCAGACGCTGATACAGTTTTATTAAATACAGGCTGAACTTTAATTATGGGATCGGCTGGTTTATTTACTTTTTGCACGGGTTTAGGTGATGCGATTTGATTTTGCGGAGTCACAGTGGGTTGTGGTTGCTGATTTACTTTTGGCTGAGTTACTGCAGGCAAACTAATAAGAGGCTTAGGTTGCGCACCACCCAGTATATTAAACGATGGACTGAATTGCGGTTGAACACTAGGATTAGGCATACTGAATATCGATGGTTGGGAACTTATAGGCGGTATTGCAGGTTTATTAAGTTCACTCAAGACATTTGGTTTGAGAGGCATACTGCCACCAAACAAATTTGATGCAACAGATTTTGGTGGCTCACTCGGATTAAATAATGGCTTTTCGTTCTGAAATTTTAAAATAATATAATTATACTATACGGATGATGTTTATTGTTCTACTCACTGCCGGAGTTGATGTTTGAAAGACAGGTTGACTACTGGGAGTTGAAAATGTTAATTCGGGTGTAGTTTTTGCTGCTTTAATCTTCCTCACGCCAATCTCCCACTGAATACCATCGGGAAATGGACGTGGTGGAGAGCAAATATCAACATAGTTTGGTTTTAGATTAACAACATTAAATGAAACAAAAATTCCATGTGTTGATAGCAGATGGATCATTGGCATTACAGGTAATCGTGTTTCTCCTTGAAATACAGCATGGGTACAACCAGTTTCGATACAAAATCCAATAGGAAAGGTATCGTCTTTCTCTTCAGTTAACGGCAACTCAGCTCGTGCCTCATCAGATGTAATCCATTGACTCCAAGTCGGAAAATCACCTGTTTCGTTAGTTCCTAGAATACCCACTTCCATGCTATTTGCTGATGCTTGCAACAGTATATTCCATTGTGCCAAATGTATTAAAAAAACTTGAGGCTTCCGTGGCCCTGGCGAACTATAACAAATATCGCCATAACTCCTAATAGATGGCGAACCTGCTTTTGGTGCATTTACGATATGAAGAAACGGTGTTGCTTCCGAACTCTCATCCGATAAAAATAAGGTGGCGAATTGATATGTCGATAACCATTGAATGGCAATCGTCTGAAACGAATTCCCAAATGTTCCTGGAGGGCATTGAATAACTCGAGCCGGTTTTAAATCTGGTTTGTATTGGACAATTTTTCCATTCCGAAAACCGACCACAATTTGCTTGCCCTTAGGACTCCAACATGCACATCTAAATGGATGATAAAATAGTGAGAACAAAATAATATCCTCTTTATAATAGTTAATCTTACTGTGCTTGTTCCGCTTTATCAAGCATATAGAATTGAAATCCTTTCTCTTGTAGCATATAAGCCGACATCCCACCATTATCCAAAACTACAGAAAATATATTGTTTTGTACGGGATTCCAAAGGATTTGCTTTGAACGTACATTTTCTTCTGAAGCTAATTTAACTTGTTCC
Organism: Tipula lateralis; assembly: GCA_963932295.1. Lineage (NCBI taxonomy): Eukaryota > Metazoa > Arthropoda > Insecta > Diptera > Tipulidae > Tipula > Tipula lateralis. Next base: position 159,754,668 of record OZ010736.1, on the reverse strand, counting down.
AAGATTTTTGGCTGTTGATTAATGATGGACTCAACAGAATAAATAATAATAAAATAATTTCGTTGTATTTCCACATCAACTGCCAAATAAGCATCATCACAGCTTAGAGCTATTTGATGCGGCCGACTAGGTAGCTGAAATTTAAAATGTGGCAGTTGTTCCTCAACTACAGCTTTATCGATCAAGGACGATAAAGGACAAACTAAAAAACAAATGAGTTAGGAATTAATGCGTTTGGCCAATATTCAAACTTACCTAGTAGATGTGTTTCATATCCTCCAACAAAAACTACGCCTCGTGTACTGGCTGACGCCAACAAATTACAATTATCAAGTGGTAGAATTTGATTACTGAATAAATTTAATTTGTTTTGCAATTTAAATTGTAAATCCTGTAATGTTTATGACATAACCTCAAAAAATTTCGATTTAATTTTAAATACATAGGGAATTATAGTTCACTTACCGTTACATCCATACTGCTTGAAATTTGTTGAGTCATTAAAATAAAACACTATAATAATAATTTATTTAATGATTTTAATTAAAATCGAACAAATAGTACAAGACGATACGACTGTTTACAAAAAATTGCGGACTTTTGTTGTTTGAAGTTTCTGAAAATTCTGACTGCGTTTATATGCTAGAATATTGTTTTTGACAGTTTCAAGGCAGTATATTACATTGCGAAAGTCGTTTGGTCGAAAAACATAGTAGATACTTGAAAAGTAGCTCTATTTTGTATACCAGTTCAGTTGACATATCGATTAATCATTCAAAACAAACAAAAATCTTGTATTCAAGATTTATTGAAAATATATTTTTATAAATTTATTTTAATAAAATATATAATATGGATTTTGATCCAGAGAGTGAGACCCTTATTAAAAAGGAAACCCTTTATCCAGGCACAAAAAATATTGATTTTAAACCAGGTACTAAGGTAAGGTATCTATATATGGCAGCCCATTACCATTTATGGAGCTCTTGAGTGTTATTACTGTCTAATTTTAGGTAAAATTTCACTATCGTACTATAAAATGTGATGAACATAATACAATTATTGATGATAGTAAAAAAACTAACAAACCAATGGAACTTGTATTGGGCAAAAAGTTTAAACTAGAAGTTTGGGAAGTCATAGTCCAGAAAATGTCTCTAAATGAAGTGGCCAAATTTACTGTACATAAAACGTTAGTACCGCAATATCCTTTTGTCTCAAAAGTGATACGAGACCAAGATAAACCGGCCGAAGAACGAAAACATTGTTGCGGTATGACAATCCAGAATGAGGGAATTGGATATCCAGACCTAGATGATTTATTCAATAATCCAGTTGATTTACAATTCATTATTGGTTAGTGTCAGCCGTATAAAAGATAACTTTAGGTTTTATGATTTTGATTTCTTTTTTAGAATTAATATCGGTTCAAGATTCGTCCGAGTATGAAAAGGAATCGTGGCAGTTAAACGACAACGAAAAATTGGGTGCTGTTGACGAGCTGCGTTTGAAGGGTAATGTAGCGTTTAATAAGAAGAATTACTGTGAAGCCGAGTCTTATTACATAAAAGCACTAGGAATGATGGAACTGCTTATGCTTAAAGAAAAGCCACATGACACCGAATGGGATGAACTAGCAAAAATAAAAATTCCTCTTCTACTTAATTTTTCGCAATGTAAATTGATCGAGAAAGATTACTACAAAGTGATCGAACATTGTACCGAGGTAATTAAACTCGATCCAGACAATGTTAAAGCGTACTATCGACGTGCTAAAGCCCACGTCGGGGCATGGAATCCTAACGATGCTAAATCAGATTTTGCTAAAGCAAAGGATTTGGATCCCAGTCTTAGCAATGCAATTACCAAAGAGCTTAAAGCTTTAGAAGATGAAATAAAATTACGTGATATCGAGGATAAACTAATGTTTCAAAAAATATTTTAAATTATTCTGTACCTATTACATCAAAAATAATAATTGTATTTATTTAAATTATCGTACGAAACAAATTTTAAAGTTTTGGCTTAGTTTCGAGCATCAAAACACCGTCATCATACAGTTTTCGCACATCATCAGCATTCATATCGATATCTTTCAATGCACTAATCGCGTCTTGATAATCATTCGTAGTTGGCTGAAGTACAGTACATACCGCTGGAGTTCTACTTAATTTTGGAGCCGGATTTGGCACAATTTCCCCATCTTTTCGAACGAAACTTTGTCTAGCCTTATTATGTGGATTTTGATCGGCTATCTGCCAATCTACAACTGGAGTAACGCAACCATCAGAGCCATCAAATATTTTAGTCCATTCGGCCTGAGTCTTAGTTAAGAATATCTTTTCGAAAATCAATTTACTTTTATCATATTCTTCGAATTGCAAGATATCATCGTTGGCTAATCCTAATTTGTCCAGTAAAATGTTATAAAATTGTGGTTCGATTGCACCAACCGCCATATACTTATCGTCCTTAGTTTTGTATGTATCGTAAAAATGAGATCCCGTATCAAACCAGTTCTCGCCACGATCGTTGGCAAAATATAATAGTTTCTGAGACTGAGTTAGCCAGCTTCCAATATAAGCACAACCTTCTACCATTGAATTATCTACTATTTGGCCTTTACCAGAATGTGTACGTTCTAAAAGAGCTGCACAAATTCCGAAGGCACATAATAAACTACCTGCAGCAAAATCAGCTAACAAATTAATCGGAGGTGTAGGTTTCTCGTGTTTTCGACCGAGTAGCGACAAAATTCCTGAAACGGCTACATAGTTTATATCGTGACCTGCTTGTTGTGACATTGGCCCAGATTGTCCAAATCCAGTTAGCCGAGCATAAATCAATCTCGGATTATCTTTCAATAGTATATCAGGCCCTAAACCCAACTTTTCTAAAACTCCAGGCCGGTATGGATCAAGTAACACATCATGCACTTTGCTAAGTTGTTTTACGATTTTTATTCCTTGTGACTTTTTAAGGTCAACGGCGAATTTACGTTTTCCATGATAAAGTACATCGTAACTAGTATTCGAACTCTAGAAGAACATATTTTTTAACGAGGATAATTATCTATACGTAACCAGTTGTACTCACTCTATCAATACGAGTAACTGTGGCACCAAAATCGGCCAAAATTTTGCCGCACATAGGCACTGGTGCCAGACCAGAAAATTCCAAAACTTTTATTCCTTTCAATGGAGACATTATTTAAAACTAAATCGGTTTAGTTAATTTTTGCATTATTATCTACGATAATTACTATGTACGTTCAAAGTTCACAAAATTAAAATGTTGATTGTTGACATTTGCCCTAAAAAATTAAAAATCAAATCATGTAACCATTGTAAAAAAAACGTGACATGTAGTCTTGATTTCATGCATTTGACACTTTGACAAGCTAAGCGTCAAATTTTATTGCTAATGTTTATTGTTCAATCATTATTACAGAAAGTTTATTTAAAATTAATAATATTGTAATAAAAATAAAATGGAAACAATTTTAGAACAGCAACGGCGTTATCACGAAGAACGTGATCGTCTAGTTAAGGCAATGGTTGATGAAAACCTAGTCAAAAAAACATCAGTACGTTTTGAAATGTTTTGTAAACATAACCTAAAAATTCAACTAATTTTTTTTTATTTTAGACTCGAGAACAAATCTACTCAGATCATCGCCTTAAAGCATTATTGGACGTATGTATAAGTAGTTGTTATTGTGGCCTATTACTAATATTTATTTCTATTTATAGCTTCATCACCAATCTACAGTATCCCTCAAAGAGCTGTATGAGGATAAAGATGGCGAACGGAAATCAGAAGTACAAGCTCTTTCTGGCCCCAATGAATTTAGTGAATTCTATGTTCGTTTGAAACAAATTAAAGAGTTTTACAAAAAACATCCGAACGAGATATCTGTACCACTGTCTGTTGAGTTTGAAGAACTTTCGAAATCTTATTCGAATCCGGATGATATGACTTTACTGGTCGATTTTACGGATGAAGAAGGGTACGGCAAATATCTAGATTTGAATGAATGTTACGAAAAATATATAAATTTAAAGGGAATTGAAAAAATCGATTATATTTCGTATTTGATGACATTCGATCACTTGTTCGATATATCACGTGATCGTAAAAATTCCGAATACAAAAAATATTTGGAAAGTTTATTGGAATACTTGCTCGAATATATTATTCGAATTAAACCATTGTCTGATGTTGATACGATACAACAAAAAGTCGAAAAAGAATTTCAAATTCACTGGCAAAGTGGTACGTTCCCCGGTTGGCCTAAAGAGGCTGAATCTGCACTCGCTTCAATTGGTGCCCATCTCGATTTATCAGCCTTTTCTTGTTGGGAAGAATTGGCTTCACTCGGTTTGGATCGTTTAAAATCCGCACTAATGGCACTCGGACTAAAATGTGGTGGCACTCTAGAAGAACGGGCTCAACGATTATTCTCCACGAAAGGACAAAAAACATTAGATCCATCACTATTGGCAAAGAAAACATCGAGCAAAGATAATTCTCGAGAGCTGTTGCGACAAAAAGATATTGCTAATCTCGAGGCACAAATCTATAAGCTAGCCGATTTGGTGTCCGAACAGCGTGTGGCCACAAAAGAAAATGTACAACGTAAACAGGCGAGAACTGAAGGTGAAAGAGAAGATTCAGATGCAGAAGCCAGCGAAACAGAATCGGATGATGATGATAACGATGATGTTCCATACAATCCAAAAAATTTACCTCTTGGTTGGGATGGCAAACCCATTCCTTATTGGCTGTATAAATTGCATGGCTTAAATATCAGCTACAATTGTGAAATATGCGGTAATTATACGTATAAAGGACCAAAAGCATTTCAACGACATTTTGCTGAATGGCGTCATGCTCACGGCATGAGATGTCTAGGCATACCGAACACCGCTCATTTTGCTAATGTAACGCAAATTGAAGATGCTATAACTTGTAAGTTAAATCGATTTGGGGTAGCTAAGAATTTTTAATTCGAAAACAATATTTTATTTGCAGTGTGGGAAAAATTAAAGACTCAAAAGCAGGGTGAACGCTGGATCCCCGACCACGAAGAAGAATACGAAGATTCCCAGGGTAATGTGGTAAATAAACGAACATACGAAGATCTTAAACGACAGGGTTTATTGTAATTTATATAATAATTAATTAAAAAAAATTTATAATGATCGAAAATCAATTAATTTAATTTTTATTTATCGGTTGTTGCTATATATCCTCTTGAAAATTTTCTTAATTTAAAGTCCCGCTTATGCAACATAACTGTATTCATCGCTCGAATTTGGTGCGCGTTCAATATATTGCTTTTCTATTAACGTTTCTATCGATTTTTTTATCATTGGAATACTTGGAGCAAAACTTACTTTAGATTGGGATAATATCTGCAATGAGAGTGGTTTCGAATCGATTAGAATCGAGTAAATAAATGAGTACTTTAGGTTTTTTTTTAACAAACCTCTTGTATAAGCGCATTATGTCTCAACTTTTTCCTTGATTTCATTATTCTAACGATAGCCGCTTGTAAATACATTTTTCTATCTTCGTCTACGGCATGCATCGTATGTTCAACCTCTTGAGGTGTTTCACGTTGTAGGGCTGCAGTTATTTTAAACTTAGTCCTTTTATTTGAGTAGTCGAGATTCAATTTAATTTCAGTGGAATCTTCTAATTTCTGTAAAAACGAATAGAAATTTATTTCTAAACTACAAAACAACAAATCAAAGTTACAAACCTCTGTCCCACATAATAGTAATTTCGATTCAATTAAACTTTGAATATGTTTTTGTAGCGTTTCATTATTTAGCTGTAAAGTTTCTTGTATATCTTTACACGTCATGATATCGCATGTCTCAAACAACAATAGAATAGCCATTTGAAATGTTTGCATCGTAATGATATAAGGTTTCTTGAGGTACGACACTTTGAGTTCACCATGACAAAAATGATGTAGCCATGTTAGCTTTCGCCCGCTAAAATTTATATGATAGAATTTTTCAAACATTCCGATTGATTTTTCAAATTCTTGAGGTATCGCAAATGATACTGGTACAGTCGTCGAACCAAGTAGTGGCCAGGCGCCTGCTTGTAACACTTTTATTGATAAATTTATTCCTATTTCGTAATTATTTTCTTTTAAGTAATTATTAAACTTATTATTGAGATCGGCCGATACCGATATATCGGTGAACATTCGATGTAATTTATTTGTAAATTCATAGCCACATGCCTGCTTCAAGCGATTGATCATTGATTCCTCCGAGTCCATACTATGTGATTGTTCGTGAATTAATCTGGAAATACAATTTGTATAATTTTGTTAATTCCAGATTCTGTTGAGAATCGAGGCAATCTCGAATACATATTTAAACTAGTTTCAGGTCATTGGCAGTTGAACAACCTAATCTATATTATTTTCCAGACTCACCTTTTAGCCAACATTTTACTGTAAAATTTTTGATAAACATCTTTATCATCGATATACTTAAATATTGTAATACTATTAGCTAGTTTCAAATCAATCTCGGTTTCAGTCGATTTCGATTTTTTCAATAAACAATCACAATATTTTGCAACCTAAAACGGAATGAAGGAAATTCCATAAAATGTAAAATAAAATAAAAACGATTTTAGAGCTTACTAGTTCCGCACTGCGACACGGTTGTTTATCACTTATTTTCTTATTTATAACACTAGCGCATGCCTTATCTAAGGCACTTAAAAATAATGGATCATTATTGAAGGTCTGTAGAATCAATTTTTCATATTTTTGATGTACTTCAAGCATGTTTTCGACAAATTGAATATGAATCTTAAAATATACAATAGCTCGGAGTTAGAATCAGAAAATAAGTACATGGGCTTACAACTTACATTTTCACCTTTCAAAGTTGAAATCGTTTCAATTCCCTCGTTCTTTATATGATCCAAAAATATTTGTATCAAATTTTTTAAACCATTCGGTATTGGTTTAAGCAATGTGTACATATTTTTTAAATCATCCCGTTTATCTTGTGAAACCATTTCTTTGCACTCGGAATATAAAAAGTCCATGTGATCGGTGATCATACGTTCTTCACACTCCTTGCGTAATTTTGGTATAGAGCTTTCGTGCAGAAACGTATACGCACGTTTATACTCATCATTTAACTTTTTTATCACCTCTTCCATATATTGGCTGACCGAACATTTTTGTAGTAACTTAGACGCCTCGGTACGATAATATTCACCACTAGCAGCTAGCATAGGCGTCTCAAAAAGTTGCTGATACAATTTGAGATTGCCCTTCTTTTTGTAATTTTGAACTTTTACAAAACTTTGAATCACCCCATGAATGGTTTGTATGTTTTGTGAATTAAAACCAGATCCAACGCGATCCGCTTTAATTCCCTCCAGAATTTGTTTAACAAGCTCCTCACCCAGTGATTGAATCATATACACACGCCATATATCAAGACCCAATTCTCCAATTTCCATTTGCTCTTGACTATCATTAGAAACATTTCCATATATTATTTCAGCCTCGGAGAGTTTCTGTTTTTTAATGTGTTGCTGATTTAAATATCTGATGAATTTACATTTCGATTACAAGATATCTAACACAAGTACTGTGGTTTTACTTACAAATATAAATAATTTAAATAATCGATTCCCTGACTGTACTCTGTCCAAGCATTAAAATAGCGTTGAAGCAAGAAATTATTACTGTCACCCTCACCAGTTTGATCTTGTCTATTTAAATTACCTACTTGTGTTGCTAGCATATTTTGCACATGATTCTCTAGAAACTGTTTTGTTTCATAATATAATTTGTCTGCTAGGGGTTCCGGATATGCGACACACAACGAGTATACATCTCTGCAACGTAAACAAAAAAATTGAATTAGAATTCTATACAAATATCTTGGAAATTACCCGAATCTGTTGTTCCACACATCTCTTTTGACATTGCCCAATGTGATTACTTCTTTAATTGTTTCTTTTAGATCTTCCCAAGTTTCGATAAAGTTTACACGTTTAGGTTTCAGAGACATTTTGCTGGTTATATATTGTGTTACGAACAAAACGATTTATGGTTTAATAATTGTATAAATATTATAACTATTCTACCGAAAATGAATTGTTTTTATTTTCTATTTACTACCTAAAATAAGAGGAAAAAAGAAAATTATTGTACATATGAAAAACAAAGAAAACATTGAAAATTTACACTTATATATTAAAGACGAAAAAATGACTTTGTAAAATCTATTTTTAGGAATTTTCTTATTTTTTTTTTAAGAACTGAAAATTGGTAAACACATATTCTTTGTTAATAATATTTTGAAAAACTGTAAATTCACACACAACACAAAACAATCAATACAAGGTACTCGCGCTGTACAATTTTTTCCAACAACAACAATACCAACTTGGATGATTTTTCAACTTTCTCATCGAAAATTTATGCCCAAAAATGTATAAAAATCATTTTACAAAACTTCCTCGATTTAATCAATTTATGACAAGTATATAAGTTTGTAGAATTACCTGATTTTAATTTAATTTTTTATTTTATTTTTAAGTAAAATAATGAATATTAATAAAATTTCGTGCCTTATTTCTTTAAAAATAATTTGACATTTAACATTAATTTTATTTTTTTTTTTTCGTTAAATGAAGTATGATACGATTCAAGAAAAATTTTATGCATCGTTTTGAGTGTCACATGAGTTGAAGTAAATTGTGTCTACATGCTTATTAATCCAATTCTGTCAGAATGCATATAAACATACTTATTGAAATGATTATTTATTTGCCAGCAGTATATATTTGGCTTGGTTGCAATAAATAATTTTGTAAATTTAATTCGGATAATGTCACGTGCTTCTATATAAATTATCCGTAAAGCCTTTTTATATCCATTATGAAAAAATATTGATAGTCTCGTAAAAAAAAAGGATAAAAATACATTTTAAATTATGTGCGAAAGAAATAAAAAGTATTTTATAGTAGTTTATGGTAAATTCATAATTTACACCAACACACCGGCAAGGATACATTCGCACTCTTAATTTTTCGTAAATTTTATTTATAATTTTTTTACGTTGTGAATAACTTTCTCTAAATACATGTCACATTCATTTACTTGGCATGACACTAATAGTAAATGTCTCCTCCTCCACTTCTATTTTCGATATTGCCTTTAATTTCGCTTATATATGAATTTGGCCAGTACATGTAAATTTACTCCGTTCAATTAAACCAGCATAATTATGTGTAGTCTTCCATTTTATTGTGTAGTTGAATTTGAGACAACCATTAGTAAAAAGTGATTTAAAAGTTAAATAGAATTATTGAATTTTTATTTGCCGATATTTATTTATTTGTTATATTTTTTCATAAGTTAAGTTAATTTATTAAACCTTTTTTCAACTTGAAACTTAATTATGTAATAATACAAATAGTTTTATTTAAATTTTAGATTTTATTGGATAAAGAAATTTGAACTGCAACTACCTTAATTTTATTTTGAGTAAGTAACATACCGAAGCTAAAGCATTGTGTTTATTGCAAATCGAGGACTCAAACCACAACAAAACGTAAACTTAATTCAAAAAATCCACTATCCAAATAGATCAGAAGTGTCAAATTTATAAACAACGATTTGTCTCAATCAACAAATTATTTTAAATAAAATAAATAGAATGGCCTGCGTTTACCAGGGATGTGAACAACGGTACCAGACTTTCACATCGACTAATTTCTTCTATTTACCAAACGACAACCGTCGTGATATTTGGATTCAAAATTCAGGCAATTCAAAACTGAAAATGGTTCCGCCAAGTAAAAAAGTTCGATTCTGTGAGGCACATTTTGATCCAAAGTATTTTCGCCGGCAGTTCAATAGAACAATACTGAGACGTGATGCAGTACCATATAATTACTATGAAATCGATGAATGGTATGCCATGACACGATTATATTCAATTAGATAGCTAACTCATATTGTTTTTAGTTCGAGAAACAAAAATACTCCATTGAAAAGCATAAATGTGTTTCAAGAAAATAATTCCAAGACTATTAACCAAGATGAAGATCCTATAGAATTAGTTACTGTGGTTGACTTATCCAATTTATTGGATATCGATAATCAAGAGCAATTTTCGAATGAAACTCATTTACATCAAGATTATTTAGAAGAGCAAACAGAATTGGTGGAAGTAATGGAGCCTCTTCAAGAAGAAATTGTAAACATCGAAGTTGAGAAAATCTTTGCCGATAGTGCAACGCAAACCGAAAACGAAGCCTTAAAGATAGGAACGGCATATATACCATCGAGTGTATACGATGAAGATGAACATTTTATTTTATCTCTTCTCGGACCATTGCGAAGACTACCGGAATGTATGAAAATTTCCGCTAGATTATCGATTTTAGAAATAATTGCCCGATGTGAATCGCAAACCAAATAAATACAACTGTTAGATAAAATTTTTTTTCTATTATTTGATAGATGTCTCTATGTGCTCGTTTTTAAAAATTGATTACCAAGCCAACTTAAGCCGACCTTATCTTTAGCTATAAAAATATATAATAATTATTGTCTTTAAAGTGGAGTAAATAGTTAAAAATAAAATAAAATTAATCGTCCGAATAATAATATAACTCTGAAATAGTGTCACTAACCAAATACATACAACTATTTCAGTATTTCAGTATGTAATTTTAGTAAGGTGACGTGATGATGAACTTGATTTATTTACTTTATAATTGACGGACTTGATAAAACATGTTTTTAAAGTATATCGCTAAAAATTTGCATAAATAATTTAGTTTGCTGATTACAGTATGTTTCATCGTACGTTGATGTGGTAGTATTATGTAGCATGACAAAATAAAAATGGACATGCGTCATGTCATATAACATGACATAATCATTTTTATTTTAAAATATTTACAACATAGATATTTCTGATTAGTACATTGACTTAATTTTATTGAGTAAAATTGTTTCTAGATTAATCAATACTTTAACTGAGTCATTATGCGAAAGTAAATCGGTTTTTGTCGACTAGCGGCCACGCTACTATTCGGAATATTTTATGTGTTTACATGTCAAATCGGTATTGAAGTTGAGTTGAGTTACATGTTTAAACGTTAAATTTGAATTTTTTAACGAAACATGTTCATATATAATTGAAATTTAAGAGGACACCTCTAATGTGGCTTTTGGGCGTTCTGTTTACAAAACGTACATATCACTAAAGATTATTCTAAATACATATATGTATATTTATGTACTTGAAAAACGTGTTTCTGAGAGCTTGAAATTAGTGGTTTCCAAAAACTTTTCAAGCTATTGATAATGAATATGAACACTAATAATTATTAATGTTTGGATAATTTGAAATATTAAATCATTTTGGACGAGATGCTTCGACCCCAAAACAGATAGAAGAGATAGAACAGATATATTTTCACCGACCAAATGGCGCAGTAAGTAAAGTTGATATAGTTGGAGCTGAAAGAAACGAATTTGAATCCTGATGTGTTTCTGAAGTGTTCAGAACTCAAAGGCGTCGCCCTCTCTGATAGAACGACGCATGAATAACTGCAATTCAATAATATCTAATTATATCTTTTTGATTCAAGAACCGTGGATTTAGGGGAACAAAACCAATCGGCTAGCTCCAGGAACCTCAGAATCTATCCTGGTTACAAACATAACATTAATTACAGACTCCTAAATAAAATATGTTGCAATGACTTTGTAGCAGTCGGCGTTGAATTAAAAGGACAGGTTTTTAGACGTGAGGTTCTAGTGATTTCCACTTACTTCCCATATAATTCGTAGATTTACTCCCTACTGAATAGATTATCAAAGCAATTCTCCTTCTCTCTATCCAGCGATAAACCTGAAGTTCAAGAACCCAAAAAACGTCGTGACTGGTTGAGATGGAGTCTGAAAAGATCATTAGTAATGAAAATCAGCAAGAACGGAGGAATGGAAATGACAGCTGACAAGCTTAAACACCACTAATCTACGCTTGAGACTTGTACAAAAATTCACAAAGTACAACAAATGTATCCGAAGCCGTATCAGCTACCTTGCACATATTTTCAGAGCCAGTTTGGCCCTAGGTAGTTCGTTTCAATTCATTCCAATGTCATGCAGAATATTGTTCATCCCAAACAATGGCAACCCTAGGGAAAAGTGTATAAACTATTATAAGCCTGTCCTCTTTTCAAGGAATAATACACTATTAGAAAAACCACGTATAACAGACTCTGCAGCTGAAAAACACGGCATGGAGACTACACTTGTTCGGTGGCTTAGAACCATGCTTAAGTGCAGAAGAACTACTGAAGACTAAGGTAGTGTTACGACTATCATGACCGCCATAAAGGGATGTGTTCAGGGTGGAGTTCTGTCTCTGCTCTTGTAATGTCTTGGGGTCAACTCACTGCTAGTCCCATTAAACGACAAGTGATTTTACTGTCCGGGTTATGCCGATGTTATCGTCATAATACTGGTTGGTAAATGTACAGATGTACTATATTAACACATGAAAATAACGATTAACATAGTTGGAGCCTGATGAAGTGACCAGGGTCTATTAGTCAACCCTAGCAAAACTGGGATGGTTCTTTTCACAAGACATTCGTCTCTCATCATAAGTCAAGTATCTGATGATCTGATTAGATCAGAAGACTACCTAGCAAAAACAGAAATGTAATAAAGAATGTAACATTTACTGGAAATGCAAACAATCATTTGGTAAGCCTGTTACGTTATAGTATCTCTTACAAGAGATGTCAACTTGGTGGTCTGTTTGAGGAGAAGAAGATATTCTTGAGCACTTTTTGTGCTCCTGTCCTTCATACTCTCCCCATAGACGGCACTGTTCACAATCCCAATTTGAAGGACAACTGACGACCATGATGGTACCGGATACTGTGAGCTTCATTTGAAGAACTAATAGATTTCGGCACTGAAAGACAAGAGGGGGGAGGGGGCAAGATAGATATCGATAGTCCAGGCTGCAACAGAAGGAATTAGACAATCTCATCTTTACCTTTAAGGCTTGGCTCCCAAAATAGACTACCATGTCGCCCAGGTCTAGGTTACATTTTGAAAAAATTTACACTTTATCTTATTTTTTATACAACCAGTAGAGAACCGGATATACAACCCACCGCCGACGCCCCTCCCCGTCCCCGCTCCCCAATCTACATCTTGCTGTTGATCTTAAATTAATATATTAAGGCCATCAAATCGACAGATCGGAGAGAATGAAAGAGCAGATAATGTTAGTTAAGAAGGGTAAATTGGATGGATTGCTTAAGAGGTATAAAAAGAAGAACATAAGAGATGTACTTTGAACAGTGTTGGGGTCGAAAAAAATTTGTTGAACACACTTTTCTTCAAATTGATCATATTTTCTGCACAGATTGCATCGGTTTGATCGCGGTTCCTATTTGGGGCCTAAGCTAACGAACTTGTGTTGAGCATTATACAGATATTTTTACCTATTATACAAAACAATGACCCATTATTTTTTTTTCTTATGTTAAATACACTACTGATCTCCATGAGAAACGTCATTATAATGCACAATTTTTAAGTCGTTAATTTTTGCACTTGTGCTGCAACATTATTTCGTACGCAAACAAACAAGTAATACATTTTAACGTGGACATTTGTTTCCAATCTAAATTATTTTACAAAGTATTTATAATCAATTTTCATCAGTTTTCTTGCTATTGGCTTCTATGCTCGTGCTTCAATTATTATACTCGCATTTTATAATGAAGCCTTTTATGCACAACACAGTATTGTACACGTACTATAAACCTGCCCTTAACCTAGATCTCGAAAGCGTTAATAATCAATAAACAACTAAATCTTAGACATTGAACTTAAAGCATCAATGTACTATCGGTATATATGTATGTATGTAAGTATATACATTTAGCGGAAAAAAATTAAAATAAGATTAAAAAATTATAAATAGTATATTTATTATGTACGAGTGCAAAACAGCAAAAAACTTTCCATATACTAGTAAGTATTTGCGAGCTGTATGAGCGTGCATTTTATAGTACGTAATCCATTCGCTCTCCATATAAATTATATTTCAATCCATGATTTAAATTTTAAATTATTTCCAATTTTAATTTCAAATGTTCTTCAAATTAGTGTTGAGCAATCATCGGAAAGGTCTCGAAAATTATTTGAATAGCTGGCTATGTACTAACATACGATAAGTGCAACGCAATTAGTAAACACTAAATAGTTTTACAAAAAAATTATCAAACAAAAAAAAATTATATTTCGCGAGTTAAAATTTTGTTTCGCGTTCTTTGGATTACTAATAAAGCGAGTTGACACCTATAAAAACACCAGCTGTGTTAGTATGTGATACTATTTAAAATTAAAGTAACAACAAAATGTAAGAATGCTCGTAATACAAATGTGTGCTTTACTTGTATATATGCGGCATGGTTTAATTATGGTATTATTGATTTTAACGGATCTGGGGCTTTTTTATACTTAGCTTTAATTGGGTGCAGGGCGGACTTTAAGACTGTCCGAGCTCTTAAGATTTGATAGCTGCCTTAAATAACGAATACCACTTCCTAGAATTCGAGCTTTTTACCTTCTGTTCGAGGTTTTGGCAGCTACACCGTAAACCTATGCGCATTAACCGTTCCTCGTGTTATCTGTCCTGGGCGTAACAAATGGTGGGATTTTCTCCTGTAATTCTGCAGAACAGACGTTTAAAAACGTCCATGTAAGCAATTAGTAAGAATTACTAGGTCGGATATTGCCAGTCTCTGTTCTAATATAATTCTTCCCATCAAATAGTATTTATTGTCTCGTGTTACATTTCGAACGAAATGAGAGATGCAAGACGTTACAAGAAATCTTTCAATATAGATAAAGAATATACGTTGAAGAAATTGTTATCAACATTTTTACGTATTTGCACAATTTTATATAGGTTGTTCCTACTTCGGTATTTAGTTTCTTCATCTTATGTTCCACCTATAACTGAATATATCTCTATTTATTCAATTTAATTAAATGCATCATAAAATTTGTGGATTATTAAATCCAGAGGTGATTATCAAAATTGATAATGCAAAATTATTTTAAAGTGGATTTAGTTACACTTTTCTCTACTTGAGTCCTAAAACCATGTCTTAATTAAGCCACACCAGAAGTGTCAAAATTGTGTAATTGGTTTTATGGTTGATCGATTGATTGATTGATTGATAGGACTGTAGGGCGAAGCATTAGGCAAGTTTTCCGGATAGTGCCGGGCCATTTTTACAGCCGTTTACATAAAACGATACGAATGGATACGAATGGATACGAAGGCATGTTAGTAAGGAAAGAACGACCCGGCTACAGACACTTGTTAAATCGCTACTAATTT
Organism: Tipula lateralis; assembly: GCA_963932295.1. Lineage (NCBI taxonomy): Eukaryota > Metazoa > Arthropoda > Insecta > Diptera > Tipulidae > Tipula > Tipula lateralis. The sequence continues at coordinate 159,739,210 of OZ010736.1, read as the reverse complement.
ACTGTTAGCACAAGACAACCATAACTCAAATCTAATAATCTTCAATCGCCAATCCACAATCTGAAGTCTGCACTAGACTACACTTTATAATCTCACGATAACGCAATACCAATCTACTAAACTGAAAACCCCATTTTTAAACTCCACTCTGCGGTCTTTTGCTAATCTATTGTCTTTGGCTAATCTCGAAAACCACCAAAACCATAAAAATATATGGTTGGATACATGTATTAACATAAATATGATGAATACAGCACACGAAATTACACCCTCAAACAGCAAAAGAAACCTCCGAGTGAAGATGGAAACCACTACTCTCAATTTAAAACAACATAAACCATTCATAACAAACATACACTGAAGTACAAGGAGACTCAAATCAGTTAAACTTGCCAAGAATAACAAAATTAACGAACTTAAATCAGCAGATCCCCCAATACAGATCTACCATACATGGATTCTCACTATTTAAACTCCTTTACCACTCAGTCCTCTCCTCTACTAGATGAAGGCAACCACCCCCACACTTCACTCATTTCACCCATCCTTCATGTTTAAAGTATCGACAAGTTTAGAGGCCCGATAGATTTCGAACTGAATAAATCGATTTGGCCCTGTGGCTGGAGGCATCTATTTCGTAAATATCTCGAATGAAACATAAGATCCATAGAATACCACTACAGTATACAGAGCTTGTCATAGGAGACGACTAAATCTGGTTTGATCGCTGGGTGATGACCCGCATCTGTAAAAAAAAAATGTTTGTTAAAAATATCAACAAATAAACAAAACATCGGATACCGCCAAAATAACAATAAACCCAGCTTAAGTACTCGGACTCGAGATTGAGCATCGGCACATGGAACGTGCAGTACACTTAGAAAAACTAAGTAGTATGAAAGAATATCGGTTGAAACTCGTAGCTCTCCAAAAAAATCGAAGACCTAAAAATGGAGACCGTGTGTTCAGAGACTATACATTACTACACAGTGGGAATGTGCCCGGAAATCTTGGAGTTGGATTTCTCATTGAGCCACAGGTAAAATTTGATGTGTTGGAATTTCAAGCAGTCAATAATCGAATGTGTAAGCTTTGCTTGCAAATGAGAGAAGCCAACCTGTCAATTATCTGTGTACATGCGCCCAGTGATGAAAGCCAACAAGACTCATTTTACAATAATTTAGATAATCTGATGCGCTCTATACCGGAGCACGATGACATTTGGTGATTCCCAACATGATTTCAGATTGGTCCGTACTCTCGACATGAAACTGCGACCGAAAATGGAGAAAGAATGATGTACTTTGCGATTGATCTTGATTGATCTTGTGGCAAGTACATTCTTTCCTCATTATAATAAACATTTGGAAACATGATTTCAAAAGAGCGGGCTTGGGTTGTCCTAGACGTGAGATCGTATAGATCTTCAACAAGATTCGTATAGGCAGTGACCATTTTCGTAGAAATCATGGGAAACAAAAATATCGCAGCATTTGCGACCTCATTACCAGTCTTATGAAGTGAACAGTGTTTGGCCAGTATTGAAAACCTCGGTTGTCGATGCTGCCCAATACACTCTCAGTATAGTGAAAACTAAGCTTAAAAATGATTGGTTTGATGAAGAGTGTCGTCTTTCTGTTAAGCAATAAAAAATAGCCTATAATGCAGACTCGGTTTACAATCGCAAAAAGAAATAAAGCAGTTCTTGGTAGGAAGTCAGCTGAAAGAATTTGTAGTGAATGGTGGAAGGCTAAGGTCTTAAGAGTACAACAACTCATCAATGAGTGCAACTCGCTAGGTTTGATCAAAGGAGTCACATGGTTACACCATACCTTAAGAACTCGGTTAACTGCCAATTGGGACCAGAATGGGAACCCCTGTGTTAACGTCGATGCGGTACTCGATACAATCTATCCTATGAGGAATTTACCATGGCTATTCAGAGATTAAATAAAATTCGTTCACCTGGAGTTGATTGCATTTATTCAGTGCTCTTGATATTCGGATAGTTAACTTTGTGGCACTGTCGTTTAGACTTTATTTGAGTATGGCGATAAGAAGTTATACCTTGAAGAATGGAAAGCGTTAATCATTTGCACAGTATATAAGTTACTGCGTCGTACATTATCTTGAAAAGAATCACTCCTTTGGCGGAAGAAATTATAGGAGACTGCCAAGAAGGATTTCGTCCAAATCGGTCAGTCACTGATCAAGTTTTTACAAAGGAAATGTATGAATTCATACAATTCCTTGTATATACATGCACCTGCTTTCATAGAATCAGATTTGTGGTGTTCCTAATGATATCGTAATCTGCTCTACTCCTGCTGGATTTGGTACAGGTTAGCAGGATGTCCTTCTAATTATTCAATATGATTCTTTCATATTAATCATCCTTAACATTTTGATACTCTCTTGAAGCTCCTTATATAAGGCGTTTTTCGAAGAGTATGTACTATTCACAACTCAGTTAAGCATTAATTATACTAAATTATATGCATCGAGTCGAAAAGATTTTCCAATATTCGTTCTTTCAACATCCATAGATTTCAACAGTCACTATTTTACCATTCTGTATAGACGATTTCATATTCGTTATTGTTTTTTCACTTTCTCAAATATCCGGTTAATCATAATTTGAATCACGATTTCTCTCAGACCAATACTCAATCTAATTGTTCCACCATCCATTTATTCGAATTTATTTTATATCGACGGTTTTAACACATTCGTCGTTCACTCTTGGTATTTCAGCATTAAGATGTTCCACATTCAATTCATTTTCTCCGAAAATCTTATTTATCTCTCTTACCTTGATCCATAATCTCTCGGTTTCTCTTATACACACGATAATCACTCATTATCCATTGAATCGTGTAGTGATCCGAAAAGATCCAGTGCATTCGCTGCACCTCTGAAATTACTCTAGAGGTACGTATACACTCTCACTAATAATAGATTTTTGCCCAAACTGTTTTTTTTCAGCTACTGCATCGAAAAAGGTGGATTCTGGAATATTTATTGCTGAAGTATGTATAACATTGCTATATGATATCGATACCCCACCATATCCATCCGGTCTAGCTTTGGAGAGAAATCTATAGTCATTCACATTGAATGTCTTGCCCATCCGTTCCCATGTTTCACTTAAAAATATGACTTCTAAATTCACACGGCCCAAATAATTTGCAAGCCTATCCTTTTAAGCGTAAAGGTATTGTATGTTTATTTGGCCACACTTACAGTTTTAGGATGATTTATGTCTCCTCATGCTTCTATAATTTTTGCACGCGAGCTCCATAATGAAAACCAACTGTGGTCGATCTCCATTGATACCATTGGTTTTTGATGATGTATGGCTTGCTGTCGAAGTTGTGATAACTGTTGTTGATTTTGTTGTTATTGATGATGTTGTTGTTTTATCTGTTGTTGATGTATTTGTTTTGTTTGTGATTGTTTCTTTTTTAGTGGTTTTAGTTGTTGTTTTTGGTCCTTGCTGTTTTGTTTCATTTTCACGATTTACGAAAAATTTTAAATTTTCAAAAAGGATGCTGTTTGATTTGTGGTTGATTTGTGAGAGTAGTATTAGCATATGATCGATAATATTTGATTTTTTCTTAACTTTGATGATCTACGCTTCTTTTACAGTAGGTATGTCGGACATTTTCTTCTGTTACTTTTATATCCTCGTCCACTATTTATGGATTTGATTACAGTGCATTCTTCATCGTGCGGTAATGCCTCACTACGTAATGGTGGATTTGGAATATACATATAAAAGAACATTAATATTTAAGAAACCTGCTTTAATATTTTCTGGTTCGCAGGTGTGTTGAACGTAATAATAATAAAAGTGGTTTGTCTACCCTTTTCGTTTTTCTTATTTTGGCGCCCCTTACTCTTTTAAACCTTCCAAGATATCCTCCTCATTAAGATCCATCAATTCCCTTCAGAAAACTATCTTCTTGGAACTATTCAAGGTTGATAACTTTAACATCTATTTCACCTCCCAACTGAGTAGCTTTTAAAAGGATGGCCTAAGTTTTTACTAATATTAGCAGTTCACCCCCTTTGGTTCAGTTCATCATTATATTTTCATGATATTCGTCGTGATCATGTCCAACGCCTTTTAAAAAAATGTTGCGCCCAACGTGGGGCTCGAACCCACGACCCTGAGATTAAGAATCTCATGCTCTACCGACTGAGCTAGCCGGGCGATGTTAAATGTTAGATATAAATGATTCAGGTTCCACCTCCAAACTGGGTAGCTTTTAAAAGGAAACGCTCAGTTTTTACTTCGTTTTTGAGGATCTGGATCGATCAACGTTTAAGTTTTAAAGCGCACATGGAGAAATTAACTGATAACTGTAAGAGTAGATTAAATGTTATCAAAAGGTGAGTAAACCGAAATGGGAAGCTCATCCTAGTGTGACTGAGATGCTACGGAAGGCACTAGTTTCCTCCAAAATTGCGTATGGAATGAGCGTATGGTAATGGTTCTAAAGTTGGGTTTAACGCGTTAATGAAAGTTGAGTGGTGATCAATTCAACCCCAATACACACTTTATGGTCTGAAATGGGTGATACCCCTCTCAATTATAAGATCACTGTGTGAAAAACTGTACGAATGATTATGAAAGATAACGCGTTAGTAAATGAAATGATAACCAGATTGCAGGCAGGACCAGATTTTAAGAAAACTGAATGAAACCGCTTGATTTTGGAGAATATGAACATATTCAACAAGATCCAAAAAGTGGTACCAACTGTTCCTCCTGCAAATCTAGTGGTATGCTTAAATTTTGGAGACACAACAAAAGCTTTGATGAATGAGTTATCAGTTAAGAGAGAATTTAGCGAGATGCAAATGAAATATTTTGCTCATTTGACTTTGTATGATGATCGTGTGGGTGTTGGAATTTACATTCCAGTACTAAAAAAAGAGAAAATGTTAAGAGTAAATGATATGGCATCTGTATAATGAATGCTGAATTGATAGAGATTATGGAAGGAATCAAAATGGCAATGAGTGACGGGAAAAGGGGGGTTCTTTTACTATCCGACTCTCTGAGTGGTTTAGATTTAATAAGTAAGGGAGGGGATACTTGGGGCAATGTTTATGTGAATAAGTTGATTGAGTACCTTCAATCTTGTGGTGAAGTTGTTCTTCAATGGATACCTTCACATTTATAGATTGAACGTATTGAAAGAACCGATATGCTTGCAAAAAGGGGTTGCTAGAGATTACTTCGTATGTTCCAGGTGAATCTGTGGAGAAAATGGGAGAGTGAATTTGTGCGAAAAAGTCAAATAAAAAGCAAGAACTACTTCGAATGGTGTAGTGTCCCGTTCAAAAAAACTTTCTTTAAGGAAATCAAAGGAGACACTACAATAATACGAACAATGAAACGTGGAATGAATGTCTTCATAAACGTCATTTGAGTGAAAAAAATGTGTGTGATTCTTGTATGGTTGTAGAGGGACATTAAACATTTGCTTTTAAAGTGTAACAAATATAGTCACAATAGAGCAAACTTCGATGTCCTCATAAGTGCAAGGAGTGTGAATGAAATATTTAAAAGGGGTATAAGTGGATATAAGGCTATGTATGAATTTATTAAAATGAATGTTATTGAAGTATGAAAACGGATCGATGCGTGAAAGATGAATAAATTAAACTTATTTAAACACTGTACCATATAATTTTAAATTAATTATTGTACAAAATAATTGTTAATTCATTAATTAAAATGTAAATTGTTAAGAAAACGGGCCAAATGGCTTCTATTATTTGGAGCTAGTGCCATTAAATAAAACTAAAATAAAAAAATTTACAAATAGTAGCAGTTCACCCCCTTTGGTTCATTGTATTTTCATGATATTCTTCGTGATTATACGGTCCAACGCCTTTTGAATGAGGAATGGGGAGCCCTTGGATAAGTTTTTGTTTTCATCAGCATGCCTCATTTTTCAATATTAGAAATAATTATTTTACAATGTTATTAAATTTGTTATACAATTTTTGATAAACTATTTAAAACTATTCAATAATGTTATCCCAATTTAATTAATTTTTATACATTTATTCCACTTTTTCTCACAAACTCATATATCTCTTTAAATCCACCTACTTTTATAACACCAGTCAAACTATTTGTATTACTAAGGATATCGAACCCTGCTCTACATTGTTGAAATTTGTTGCAGTGCAACACAAGATGTTCAATATCCTCAGTAACATTGCAAATCTCACACACGCTATTCTCTTCCAAATGACGTTTAAACAAACACTCTTTCCAATTACCATGATTCATTCGTATTCTTTCAATCGTTCGTACCATTCTTGTATCACCCTTGAGTACCTTATAAAAAGGTGTTCTCAAAGGGACACTACACAACTCACTATACTTCTTTCCTTTCATTAAACTTAAATTTTGAAATTCATTCATCCATTTATTCCATACATTCACTGCAACACTCGAACTATATCTCTCACATCTTTTTTGTCAAACATTTTCACTGTATCACTCACACTAACCCCGTTTAGCAAGCAAATCGGCCCTTTCATTACCTTCGATCTGCCTATGGGAGGGTTCGATCTGCCACTGGATGATAGCTTCGCAATGACAGGATCGAACACATTCATAAATCATATTCACATATGCATTTTCCTCGCGACCGCCATTGATTAACATTCGCATTCCACTCTGAGAATCAGAAAATATTGCTATTTTCTTCTTCTCCTCATGTGTGGCCAACTTAATTCCTTCTGATATAATACCTTCTAATAGTTCAGCATTCATTATACAGATGCTGTCATCAACACGAAAACATTTTTGAAGATTCATATCTGGCACATATACTCCAACACCTACTTTGTTTCCACTCACACTAGCATCTGTATAAATGATAACATATCCAACATATTCACTTTTCATTCGTTCAAACGCAGATTTTAACATGCCTTAGTATAATCCTCCAAATTCATTAGTACGGTAAGATTATTAGGTAAGATTTTCGGCCCAGTTCTATCTATAATCAAAAATAAATTAACATTTTCGAGTATTATACTAGATCTATAAGTTAATTTATAATATCTCCCTGTTTGTAATCTTCCCATCATTTCATTCAAAAATACATTATTCCTAACACACATTCTAACAGTTTCTCTCATTGTGATCCATTCTCTCTTATGATTGAGAGGTGAATCACCCATTTCAGACCACAGAGTGTGTATTGGGGTTGAATTTATCGCACCAATACCACTCTAGGCACATGCATTCTCAACTTTCATTATCTGGCTAAAGGCCCCTTTCGATCCGTTTCCAAACACACATATGCCATATGCAATTTTGGAGGATACTAATGCCTTTCGTATCATATCAGTTACGCTCGTGTGTGCACCCCATTTAGGTTTGCTCACCCGTTTGATCACATTCAAACGATTCATACAATTTTCAGCCAAATATTTCATATGCCTTCCAAAATTTAGTCGTCTATCTATCCATATTCCCAAATACTCAATTATTCAAATATCAATTTCTCTATTCATTCTAAAACCCATGCGTGCACATTTATTCGTATTCACTTTTAAATTTAAACTTTCCAAACATTCAATCACCCAGTTAACTTTAGTTTGAGCATTACTGATCGCTTGCTCGATACTGTGTCCTTTACCAATGATAACCAAATCATCAACAAATTGTAATACCATTTGGTTTCTGGTGTTATCGGTGTGCAATTTAGAGGTATATAGGTTGAAAAGAGCAGGCGATATTTTGCTACCTTGTGGAAGCCCAATACTAATCGAACCCTCTAATCTATATTCACTGCCATTCAAAATAATTTTCCTGTCACTCATAAAATCTTTTATCCAATCGCATACACTACGCGGAATTCCTATTTTCAACAGGGTTAAATATAATTTAAAAGGAACTACATAGTCATATGCACGCTTAACATCTAAAAATACCAATACTACTTTCAAATTGTCCCATTGACGATACCATTAATACCACTAACGATTTAGGACTGTTTCCCCTTCGTATTTTTGTTTTTACAATTTTGCAAACATTTTGTATTATTTATATCGATCGTTATCCATCGCCCGGCTAGCTCAGTCGGTAGAGCATGAGACTCTTAATCTCAGGGTCGTGGGTTCGAGCCCCACGTTGGGCGCGACTTTTTTTTCATATTCTTTTTTTTTTTCCATTAAAACTTTATATCATACAAATACATCAAAATATGTGTGTACTCAATTGAGATATGTACACAAGATGTCTCAATGTAATTAATTACTTTGACCAATATATATACATACTATATATAGTGTATGTATATGCATATATACAAAAAGACTTGAGGCTTGAGTAAAACATTTATAAACATATAGATCGACTCTTTAATTACGACATTTAGTACTCATTAATTAAATGACGGTTAAAAAAAACTTTTTAGTAAATTAATTTAAATTTGACTAATTTCGCATTAAAGTTGTATATATATGTACGTACATATTCTCTTTTCTTTGTGCTATTTAAGATTTTGAGAAAATCATAAAAATTAAGAAATCAAAATAAAGAAAATTAACACACAAAATTTTTCTTTCAGCCTATAGATGTGTGTTTATATATTCGTCGCGTACTCGCGTAGATTAATTTCACATATGCGCGGCTCTTTTGTAACGATGTGCGAGTACTATACACACTACAAAACGAACAAAAATTGTAGGTGAATAACTTGTGGTATGTATATAAGAGAGTGTATATAATATATACGAGTATATAAGCTGGAAGTAAGTATATATAAGATCTTTTACATGTATACGAACAATTTATTTGCGCTTGTCTTATTTTGTATTGTGCACATACATTACTAACTATATATACCATTACGCCATGGTATGACGGGTATAGATCATCGACACACATATAATATGAAGAATATATATTGCACATCTACAATATATAGTTTTGATCGCAATTCACGATTTACAAAATAATCATCTTAATTGTAAATGTCAATTAGTATTCGGTTTAAAAAAAAAAGTTCAAAATACAAAAAAAAAAAAACCAAAATTTCGATGGTGCGGTTTCTTATTTTAAATTACGCCACAAACATATGCCAATCTCGTGTGCACGTACAATGCACATACTGTCGATTTGAGTTGGTGTTTCCTTTTATATATTTGTAACCAACTGAAAATAACTTTATTTATTTTTTAAAGACAAAATTAGGTTATTGAGTTGAAAATATATTTTCAATAAAAAAAAAAAAATAATTGTAATTACAATAATAAAATTGTCTATTACATTAAAATTACATTAAAAAAATTGAAGTACCGATGCCAAGTAGTGCGCAAGCCACCATAGCGAATGAATCAGCTATTACACCAAAAACTTATTGTTAACGGTGTGAGAGCGATATTCAGTGATGTGTAAACGGTATAATTTTGAATTTGGGACTATTCGTGTTAGTTTCTTACCTTACACACCGCACTATATAAGTGTATATACATATATCCACTAACGAACGTTGTCTTTTTTGACTTCTTCTTCTAAAATAAAATTTTATTTTATTATTTAAGAAGACAGCGAATATTAATATTGTACAGTACATGACTAAACTGTATAAAACAGCTCAAATGCGCGCGATACAAGAAATTTCGAGAAATTTGATTTACGATCATCACCTTAATTGAGTCTGATGAAGTAATTTATATATTTAAGAAATATTTATATCTTCGGTTATCGATTTGTCATCTAACAGGGTCCCAGTGTGGTGAAATCCAAGCCTAAAACTGATGAGAAATATCGTCTTGTTGTTAGGGGACGTAATACAGCCTATATAAAGTTGCTAGAAAGGTAACTAAACTATTTTGTGGCAGGGACTAAAACCAAACCCGATCCTTAACTCAGATTGGTTCAGGTTCGGCCTTTTTACAAACCATGAACTCGAACCCATTAAACCCAAAAAATCATCCAGTTTCATAAAAAAAAATAAGCGTAGAGGAAGCGTTTTTAGCTTTGAAATTTGTACTGTCACCACAAAGAGCAAATCTAATGCATGTGCTAGAGTGGTAGTTGGGCGATCAATTCAACCTCAATACACACTCTATGCTCTGAAATGGTTGATTCATCTCTCAATTTCTTAATTATAAGAGAGAGTAGCTCACCGTGCGTGAAACTGTGCGAATGAAATAATAACCAGATTGCAGGCAGGATCAGATTTAAGGAAAACTCAAAAAACCCCCTTGATTTTAGGGAATATGAACATAGTCGACAAGATCCAAAAAGCGGTGCTAACCGTTCCTCCTACAAATCTGGTGGTATGTTTGAATTTTGGAGGCACATCAAAAGCTTTGATGAATGAGTTATCTGTTAAGAAAGAATTTCACAAGATGTAAATGAAATATTTTGCTCATTTGACTGTGTATACAGATGCTTGTGTGAGTGATGATCGTCTGGGTGACGGAATTTACATTCCAGCACTAAAAAAGAGAAAATGTTAAGAGTAAATGATGGCATCTGAATAATGAATGCCAAATTGATTGGGATTATGGATGGAATCATGTTTTCTATGAATGACGGGAGCAGACGGGTTCTTTTATACTATCCAACTCTCTGACTACTTTAGCATAAAGGAGGAGGTGTTGAAAAAGTTGTTTGAACTTCTTCGATCGTGTGAAAGTGAAGTGGTTCTTCAATGAATACCTTCAAATCTACAGATTAAAGGTAATGAAAGAACCGATATGATTACCAAAAGGAGTTGCTTGAATGAGGATGTAAATGAATATGATTTTATGGACAGAGATGTACTTCGTATGTTCCAGGTGAATCTGTGGAGAAAATGTGAAAGTGAATTTGTGCAAAAATATAAAATAAAAGTAATTTGAATGGTTCCTTTGACGAAACCTTTCTTTAAGGAAATCAAAGGAGACACTACAATGGTTGGAACTGAACGAGTTCAAATTGGAAGGAATGTCTATATAAACGTCATTTGAGTGAAGAAAATGTGTGTGATTCTTGTATGGTTGTAGAGGACATTGAACAATTGCTTCTAAAGTGTAGCAACCGTTCAATGTCCTCAAGTGAACAAACTTCGATGTCCTCATGAGTACAAGGAGTGTGAATGAAATATAAAAAAGGTGTCAATATCGATGCGGCACTCAACACATGACGTTAACATTTTTGACATACAATTAATGTTCCACATGTGTCACAGGTTGTGATATAATGACCTCAAATACATAGTTCTTGACATTCAAAAGGGTATTTTTATGAACTTTGTTTTAGTTATGCCAGACAAATGGAATGATGATATCTAATTATTACCAAAAGTAGCACACGTTTTATGTATACTGGGTACTTCAAGATCTCACAAAAGCCTAAAACTTGATAAATCGAAAGAGCAGATACTATTAGCGCAAATATATCTGGCAGCATTATTAAATGAATACACAGCATAGTAGACAGTATCGCAGTTACAATGCAGTGTCTGGTTTTCGACAAGCAGAATCATTGTTACCGATACTTTTTAATTTCATGTTACATACATACATTAATGGCGTTCAAGTACCAAGTACCAAATAATATAATTCACAATTATCATCACGCCACAATAAAATATTAAAAAATCGAGATTTCGAGTAAAGTAACACTGTTGCGAAACGATTGAACACCTACATATACGAATCGCTATATATTTAATTTTTTCGATTAAGCAGTCATTCAATGACGTCATCGTCAGATCGAAACCAGCCTAGCGAATTACAACATACAAGCAAAACAGTATTCAGCTCATGTGGTCAATCATCGAGTCGAAACCTAAACATTGATTTCTGAGGAGATGCAAGTATGATTAATTTCAAGTACCTTGGAATTCTAATTACTGAGATGGTAATAGTGTGGTAGAGGATACAGTATAATATTTTGGCTGCCCATACTCTAAATTCTACCCAACCATGCCAATGTTTTTCTATAGACATACATTTGAAATTCTCTTATCTTGTGCCAGTGTTGTTATAGACATACATACGTATTTCCACACCATCACGCCAGTGTTGTTATGGACATTTCATCTCACTAAGCCTGTGTTATTCTAGACATAAATTAAAAATTCTATTTACCGCCCAGGTGGCGTAGTGGTTAAAGCTGCGGCATTTTGAGCGGGAGGTACCGGGTTCGAATCCCGATAAGGGGCAGGTTGCAAAGGGATTTTCACCACTTGATTACGATCGGTGGTGTGAATGAAAACAACTATGACCCCCTGTTGAAGTGCAGAATCCATGGGCCTTCAATGTCAGTCAGTATGGGCTGGCATGGAGCTATTCAATGTGCACATGGCTATGTAAATCGGCCCTATGGCTGTACGTCCTCGATTTGGCTGCAAAGCGTAAGGTAAGGACTTAAATAAGCGAACCGCGAAAGAGTTGGAAGTGCCTTGAGCCTTATAACAGATTGCATAGAAATAAACGAAAAAAAATCTATTTTATTACGCCAGTAAGGTAATACACTTTCATAGAAACACATAGTGTAGATTGTATGTTGAGAACAACACTGGCCCTATGAGAACCATTTTGATATGTATGTCCGGAACTACATTGGTATAGTTGGACGGCATTTAGAATGTACAACAACACTGGCATTGTAAGATGATATTTTAGATGTATGTCTATAACAACATTGGCATTGGTGAGTGGAATTTAGAGTGTATGCTCATTACAACATTGACAGCCAAAGTGTTACTAACGCCAGATGCTATACATATATATGTAGATGTGAGCTCGATGGAGAAGAATACAAGAGATCGTTTCTAGCATTAAGGAAGAGAATTATACCTCGTGATATATACAGCATTAAGACGCACACTTTATACCGTGCATTTAATCAAAAAATAGTAAATAAGCTGACCGTATAAGCAGTACCAATGGCTATGATTTACGTTTATTAATATATTCAAAACAAATTCTATCGCCCAATATAGAATTATGTTAAAAAAAAATTAGAGTTTGATAAGATAACATAAATTATTTGTTGTATGTTTTGTTAATCGTATTTCCGATAAATTTTGACTGTAATTTAACTATTTACATGGTATAGTATACACACGGCCAATTTGTCTTCTTTATGCCCGAATATCAACCCGAATATTCGAGCTTTAAATTTATGATTTATGTACAATGCTCGTCAAAAAATTATGGGAACTACATTTTCAATTGTAGATGATCTAAGGTTTCTGGAAAGACTTCCTTTTGCTTAAAACGACACTCTATAGAATATCTCACACGTGCTCCGCGAGAGTAAGGTCACCATTCGTCTATAGAAATACCTGCCCACACCATTAGTGAGGGGAACTTTTTTAATATTTCGCTGGCTATACAATATTTGGATATTGTTCTTATCTTGATTTTTAACCCTCTCCTCGTATATAGCTTGTGATAATTATTAGTTTGTTTTTGACTCTATTTTGTTTTAGGGCAATCGATCTTTCCCATGTACCTTTTAACGTCCTACCTTTCGCCGAAACCAAATCAATCACATCTGTTTATAGATAGGTTCGATTGGCGTAGACAGATCGAAGCGTCAAGTGAAAATGGGTCAAGATATCAAAAAACTACTCCATTATCTAATCTTAACCCTATAAAAACACAAAATAGGCAACTCTGCTCAATTTTGTCGCGTTCAAACTTAATTATTTACTCGATTCATGTGTATTTACAAACATGGGTTCAGTTGGAAATACTTACCATGTGTTGAACACTAATGTGTATCTTGAAGTATCAGTTTTGGGTTTTCCTCCGCAATAAAATTTTTTTCTGAATACTAACAAAGCGTACCCTGCCTTTAATTGTTTTATTACTTAACGGCCCACTAGATATTATATTTCAAATAACAATCCAAATGTATTCAAATGATACCCTGTTACATTTTAAAACAATTGTTTTAGCACACAAATGGAAACAATCGAATATTTTGAAGCTTGGTCAATGGTGAATGGTTTAATCCAGTTTAGTTAGTAATCGAATCGTTAATGGAGTAGATCGATTGTAAAAATATCTAAAACAATATATTAGTGACTTGTGAACTCGTGTAATAATTTTGAGGTTAAATAAAAAATTTAGCGAAATCATGTCTACCCCGTCACGTCGTCGCCTGATGAGAGATTTCAAAAAATTACAAGAGGATCCACCAACTGGTGTATCAGCCGCACCAACCGATAACAATATCATGCTATGGAATGGTGTTATATTTGGCCCATACGATACCCCATTCGAAGATGGAACATTTAAGGTGGCGATCGAATTTACCGAAGAATATCCAAATAAATCACCGATTGTGCGATTTATATCGAAAATGTTTCATCCAAATGTGTACGCCGATGGTGCAATATGTTTGGATATACTGCAAAATCGTTGGAGTCCGACCTATGATGTTTCGGCAATTTTAACATCAATACAATCATTATTAAGCGATCCAAATCCTAATTCACCGGCAAATTCGATGGCAGCACAGCTTTATAAAGAGAATCGCAGAGAGTACGAGAAGAAGGTGAAGATTTGTGTGGAACAAAGTTTTATATACTAGACGAATTATTCTAAATATTTTTTGTGAATTAGCTTTGTAATTAAAATGAATTAAAATAAAACTCTAGCACTTATATTTTGTTTCATAAAATGATTACATTTCCCAGAACAACGAGTCTAAAACCAAATATTTGATCTCTGGGCTATTGATTGACAATCCAAATGTCTTGGATCTCTCATTAGTCACGATAATAGTGTGGGAGAGGATTCTTGCAAATGCGGATAAGCTGAAATTGTACAGAGTGTTGATCATACCTCTCATGTATAGAGTTGTGGCTTGACGGATGAGTACGAAAGATGGCTTCTAACATGCGAAAGAAGAATTATGCATACCGAATTATACATACCGAGTTCTTTTTAATCACGAGATCAGGAATTTAATGCGAATTCCTGATATTGTGCATGAAATAAAAAGGACGGCGAATACGCTGGATCGGTCACGTTCTGCGTGCTGATCCGAACCACACAATACAGCGATCGTTAAAGGAAGAACTACTTTTTAGTAGGCGAAGAGGTCGATCGCTCTACAGCGTAGGGTGCGATCTGGCATCTTCTAATTGTTTCCAAAAGTATGTTGAGCTGGTTCGTGATTGAAACCGATTATTGGCCGAAATTGGTCAAAACCGATAAAAAAATAATTGTATTTGTAATTCTTCTCTTTGTCTAATCAGATTCATATTTAAATGCCACATACTTCTTCGATCATAAAAGTATGTATAGTTTCGTATATTTTCTCACTCTTTACTGGTGATCTAAAGTTCTATGTGAGTTCCTTATGACATCCATTTTTAGTCTTGAGTTACTTGGAATGATATTGACTGTACTTAAAATTTACTTGGTGATCTGGGGAAGAAAATTATAAAAAACAAAGCGTAATTCAATCTCAAAATTTAACCATGAAACTTGGGTTTCAATGTTTAGTCGAATATAAACGCAAACCAGATTCAAGCAAACAATTACCTATAGCTTACCTAATGTAAAACAATTTGTGATTAAACATGTATCTAGAAATTTAAGTAATTTCATCCAAGTATAAAATACCAATAATTTTAGACAATTTGAAATAGTTTGGTTGTAGTGTATCGGGAATGTATTTCAATCCATTTCAACTACGTTGTAATTTATTTCGTCTTTGTATTTTGATTCCTTCCTTGTATTCTTTGGCTTACATCGAATTGCATTGAAATGTATAAATAAAATCCAAAAACATGCTTCAACTGCATTCCAAATCAACAGTTTGTTGTACATGCAGTAGTTCGGCAGATGATCTTAAACATGTAAACGAATCACACCTGCCTGATATAAAAAAAAAAAACCAAAAAAATAATCTAAAAGTTTACAAACTTATTTTACTCGCGTCGCGTACTATACAATTTATGTATTCGTTAATTTTAGTCAAAATACTATTTTTAAAATGGAAAATTTATGGTTGTAAAATACAAATATACTTTTACAACCTGACCTTACTTTGTGTGCAGTATTTTAACTTAAAATAAAATTTCGTTTTATATATAAATCACACATTAGTCATATGGTTGCCAACGATGATTGAAATCTGGTTGATTTGGCATTGGCGGGCATATCGATTTAGCACGGATCTAAACTTATCATGATGCGATTTTAATTAGCGTCCGTTCCAGTATATGTACGTAGTAAAATGGAGAATAAAAATGTGAAGAAGAAACCCGAGGAAAAAATCAATGAAAAGCAACATCAATTTCCGTAATGTGTGTATATATGTACATACGTATGTATATAGATATCGTATATACAACTATGTGTAAGATAAAAGTTTGCGTTTCTTTATTGGATTTCAAGCATCATACTTATTAATTAAATATTCGGGGAATATCCCTACATTCGATCTTTACGTTATTTTGGGCGCAATAATTGAAGTACTTATGTGTTGCATCGTAAATAAATAATCGTTGTAAAAAGCACATTTTCCCGCTTCAATCAATTTTTATACATGCATACATATATATGTAGTCTATATACATTTTATATTTGTTGTTAGTGTAGACTTCTTAGAACACCGGTTAAATATATATTTATATACAGTGGAGAATATATATATATATAATTGTATATTATATATTTCTCTATATACTTTATATATAACGCTTACTATTTACTCAGAATATTTCAACATTTTTGTTGTACCCTATTGTCGTTAGAAATCGTTTGAAAAAAAAAACTTGTTTTTTTATACGCTATCTTTGTTGTATTTTAACAATTTCGTATGCTTGTTTTCATTTCTACATGCATACAGTAACACACAACACAATACATATAGCAAAAAATAAAGGTGAGAATTTCTCTTCTCTTTGCAAAATTTCACTCAAAACTACACACGTAAAGAGAACATGCGTCGATTATTTTATTCCTTTTTATTTTCTATGTTTTGTTTACTTCTTCTCTCACACACCGGTATCATATGCTTTATTTCGTTTTCACAAAAGCGGTTAATTTTTTCGTTTTCGAAATGTGGTTTGCAAATGAGTTGAAGAAAAATTGTGTCTCTTCATTCTCATTCAGCGTCAGTCTGTTAAACAGTTTAAACGTTCGATAAAGTTTATCAACGAATTTAAAATAAAATAAAAAATAAATTTAATTTTATTTAATAAATTAATATAAATTTTTAATATAAAATACATAAAATAAAATGGCAGATATTGCAGTAGAGAACAAGTGAGTAACTTAAGTTAATATTTCTACAAAAAAAGTGTGTATACAATGTTCAAACAAACGAAAAATGCTGTTATAAGTGAATTGGCGGCAGTGAAACATGAAAATACTAATACAAGATTTGTAATAAAATGGCGTCAGTGTTACAAATCATGTAAAAGATAAATTTCAGTTGTGTTACAGTTAGATTTGAGTAATCATAGTGATATTTAGAAGTAATAACCATAAAATAGCAAAAGTAATTGTGTGCAAGATTAATTATAAATGTGTTAATTTTTTAGTATCAAGAATATGGCATCATAATATCGATCGCTTTATAAAAAAATGACGCGCACGTTCGCTTCATATATTACTCTCGCGTTTGCATTAGTATAACAAAAAAAATATATGTCATACGAAAATGTTATTTATAGTTTATGTTCATAATTAACGAAAATTAAAATTAAATGTTGATAAATTTATTGGAAGAGATTATTTAAATTGTGGGTACGAAATTAACGATTGAAATCAGTTACCTCATTTGTAAATTCGAAAGTTCTCGTATTTACCGCGTCATTAGTTACGTGTTTAGCCGCATGTTAGCGTGTGGAGCCACCTTATTTAAACATCGCGTCTCTTTTGTTTATACACTGGCTTTTATTTGTTGTATGTGTGTTTTGTACACACACACATTTACATATCACGTTTGTGTGCTGTAAAAAAAAAATATTTATATCTATAAGATTTATGTTTTGCAATGTTTTTGACGTTTTACTCTTATTATAAATTTTAAAGAGACGCCCCAGTTGTTGAGAAAGAAGTAGAGGAAACAGAAACCCCCAAAGTTGCCGAAGAGGAGGAAGAAGAAAACGCTAACAGAAGCAGTACCGAAAATGGTACAGCAGAAACAGAAGAAACAACCGAAAATGGTGTTTCATCCGAAGATAAAGGTGATGATGATGAAGAAGATGAGGAAGAAGAATCGGCAAATGGAGATTCAGCAGGTAAATTATTTAAATTATATTTTATAAAGTTGAAGCTAACATTAATAATACTATTTGTTAAATTTTAGACGCTCCTGCAGAAGCTGTAAAAAGAAAACAAGCTGGTGGTGATGCACCAGAAGGAACACCTGCCGAAGATGCAGCCACACCAGAAAAAAAAGCAAAACTCGACGACTCAGTATCGAAAGATGTTGAAGCTAACGGAGCAGAAGCTGAAGTAGTTGCTTAAGGTTTTAGAAATAGTTTTATTTAAATAACAAAAAAGTAAATTAACAATACAAAACAAAAAAAAACTAATAAGTGTTAAATTTTTGACATAAGTATTTGAAAGGTATTTGTGGGAAAAACGTTTTTAGTTTTTTGTTTTGTTTATTTTAACAGTATCTCAAAAACAGACTTGGTGATATTCAGCAGCGTCTGTTCGTATATAAATATAGATAAAAATAATTTAATAAATATTTTTTCTTATAATTTATCATGAAAAAACAAAAACTTGTAACAAAAAAATATCGTTAAAAATTTTCCCACAAATATGTAATAATTTAATTCTGATTGTTCAATAACTTGAAAAACACACAAAACAACAAAATTGAAAAAAGAATATCATTTTTATTTTTTAGATACTTAAATTTGGATTTTTAATTAGAAAAAAAAACTGCAAAAATCAAAAAATACGTTAAAAATCCAAAACATTCCTAACAGTAATATTAATGTATAATTATTATAAAAAACAACTTAGTACTTGGTTTAATAATTTCTGTTATAATTTTTCAATCTCGGTACAATATTTATATACAACAGAAAAATAACAAAAAAAAAAAGCAAAATCGATAGAAATATCCAAATATTAAGTTCAAATGTAATTAGGATTTTAAATTATTTCTCTCAATTTTCGTTTTTTTTTTTAAATTAAAATTTTGTAGATGAAAAATTATAAATAAAAAACTGATACCAAAAATAATCGGGGGTTCAGTTCGAAAAGAAAATTAATAATTATATATTTCATTTTTCTTGAATGTTAAAAAAAACAGTTCTAATGTGTTGTGCGCTCTTTGTAAGATATACATACGTTATATATATATATTATAATAGAGAAAAGAAATATGGTTTTTAATTACAGGAAAAAAAAACTTTTGTTTACATTACGATGGAAAAATTACACACTTATATAGTAATGCCAAAATATGTATGTATGTATATTGTATTTTCACACACTGCCAATCATATCAAAAAACAAATTTTTTTATCTTGTAATTAAGATTCACAAAATGAGAAAATTTTTATATATAAACCAACGTTTTGATTTGAAAATGAATTTTATTAATATAAATATGTGATTACATCGTAATGTAATAAATTTTATGATTATTAATGAATTACAAAGAGATAAAAAAGAAAAAAAAATATCTCATTACGTGTTTTTTTTGCAATTCTTGAATTTTTCTATATACATTTTTAATTTTTTTTTTTATATATATATATCTACAAAATGCAATAAAGTTTAGTTCCCATTCAAAAAAAAAAAGTGTTTTGTATATAAAATGAATTTAAATGCCACATGTACTTTTTTATTTTGTTGAGCGGAAAGATTTTCTGAAGGTCAAACATGTTTGTCCTTGATACTTTCGTTGAAGGGTATACAACTCTTGTATTCATTTAAAAAAGGATGCTGCGTGGGTTTATTTAAACGTATATACGGAATGTTATAGGATAGCGGGAAAACTATGGCTACGTCATAATTAACCGTTAAACAGTTCAAATTACGTTAGAATGTGATAGAAATAGATGATTCAGAAATTTGACTAAAATTACAAATTCTATATTTAAGACCCGTAAGGACATCTATAGCGCGAAGTTTAAATTACAAAATGCATCGTTGGAAAAGCTGCAATACGTTTTTTTAAATTACTTGAGAATCTATTAATATTTTTATTTGAAATGTTTAATAATTACAAAATATAAATTTTATTGTTTTTATTTGTATTAATATATCCTAAAATACAATAAGCATTATTAAATAATAGTAATTTATTACATTTTATATATAAAATGACATCTTTTCTTAGATATTCAAAATAACAGCAACATTGCCATCTCGTGAGTAGTAGCTTGATCAAATATGGGACTACATGTGTTTGCTCAATATTGTGCTTTGTTTTTAGGCAACTGTTGTTAAATAAAAGGAAATATTTTTAAGATATTCAAGTCAGGAACGAGCTAGGTGGAATTGATACCATAAATTGAATAGAAGAAAACTAAACAAAAACGCAGTTTTTAATGGAATTAACATTTATGCATTTTTTATTTGACTCAATATTTAAAAATGATTTTAACATTATTTTCGTGTTCGTGTTGTATATAGGGCGTGCACGTTTTAATTTCACATACACGTATTTTGTACGACTGCATTATTTAGAAGAATTTCCTTCTATTTTTAAAGCCAATTGGAAATTTCTCATTTAATTTTTTTTTTTAGATTTTAATAAATTAATGTTACAACAATATAGTAATTAATTACGAGTAGTTTATGATGTATAATCTTCATTAGCTTATTCTGGTTTGCGGAAATTTTTACCGGCGAATTTAGCATCAGCTCCAAGTTCTTCTTCGATACGAAGAATTTGATTGTATTTAGCGAGACGTTCTGAACGGCATGGCGCACCAGTTTTAATTTGTCCAGTACTCAAACCAACGACTAAATCAGCAATGAATGTGTCTTCAGTTTCACCGGAACGATGTGATACCATGGTGCCCCAGCCATTGGATTTAGCTAATTGATGGGCACGAATTGATTCTGTTACTGAACCAATTTGATTTACTTTCAATAAGAGACAATTGCAGGCTTTCTTATCGACAGCGGTTTGGATACGTTTTGGATTTGTAACAGTCAAATCATCACCGACAATTTGAATTGGTGTGTTGGCTGTCATTTTGGTCCATGCATCCCAATGATCTTGGTCGAAGGGATCTTCAATCGAAACAATTGGGAAATCCTTGACAAATCCAAAGTAGAGATCGGTCAATTGGTCGGGAGTGAGCCATTTTGATTTGTCGCTGTTTGGATTTTTGAAATCCAAATCGTATGAACCATCCTTGAAGAATTCAGAGGCGGCAACATCCATACCAATTTCTACTTTACCAGTGTATCCAGCTTTTTCAATAGCATCAGAGATCAAATGTAGTGCTTCAGCATTGCTCAAAATGTTTGGTGCGAAACCACCTTCATCACCGACAGCTGTGGCATCAAGACCGAATTTTTTGTTAATAACACTCTTCAAGTGGTGATATACTTCTGAACCAATTTTCATTGCTTCGGTGAATGATGAGGCACCAGTTGGAAGAATCATGAATTCTTGCATGGCCAATTTGTTACCAGCATGGCTTCCACCGTTGATAACATTGAAAGCTGGAACTGGTAAAATAATGTTTGGATTGCCAGCCAAATCAGCAATATGCTTGTAAAGTGGAATTCCCTTTTTGGCAGCACCGGCTTTAGCGATGGCTAGCGAAACACCAAGAATGGCGTTAGCTCCGAACTTCGATTTGTTTTCTGTGCCGTCCAATTTAATCATGAATTCATCAACCTAAAAACGACAAGAAGTCAAATATTTATAAATTATATTGTAACACAAATGTTGTATCTAAATAGCTCACCTCAACTTGTTGGGTTTCATCCAAACCAGATTTAAGAAGTGCTGGTGCAATTAAATCGTTGACATTTGAAACAGCCTTGAATACAGATTTTCCCATATATTTGGATTTGTCATTGTCACGTAATTCAAGAGCTTCATGAACACCAGTTGAAGCACCGGATGGTACGGCGGCACGGAATAATCCCAAATCTGTGTAAAGATCTACTTCTACAGTTGGATTACCACGTGAGTCAAAAATTTGACGGGCATGGATACTTTTAAGTGGCATTCCGCTCCTAAGTTAAAAATAATAGTATGTTAATTTTAATCATCACGACATTATAGATATTTTATACGTATGACCTCTAACCGGGATTTGAGGTCAAATCATAATGTTAGGTTAGATTATTTTTTTTTTCATACACTCAACAACAATTACTATACATTTTGATATAATTTAACTTTTATTATGCTACAAAACCTATTTATTTATGATTATATTGTGCAATTGTATGGGAATAATTGAATCACGAATCGATAACAAAATGGTAAATGTACAGTAATTAAATATTGAAAGTATGCGCTATGCGGCATATTGGACACAATTTGATTTACATATTTAGTTTAGATTGATAATTTAGTAGGCCATGGATTTGCTTCAAAAAGAAGGTTGGCCTTCTTATGCAATATATCATCATGGTCAATTGACTCAATAGAACTTTTGCAAAACCTAGCCAAAATGTCTAGAATACGTAATCTTTAACAGTTACAAATTTATCAGAACCGTATATCAAACAAGAACACTACTGAATAGATAGGGAGTTGCCATTTTTTATTATTACAGTACCGTAAAATATCATGCCATAACTTTTCAATGCCATTTTCTCTAACCCAAAAATAATAAACTGTATAATCACTAAATAAACACTTAATTAAATCACATAAATATATATATATAAACTTACAATTAAATTTTAATAATTAACAGAAATATAATTTTAAAATTGGTTTAATCAAAGAATTTACGTCTGCACAAGGAAAACTCGATACGTAAACTGCTTCGAAATGCAAAATTTTTTCGATTTTTTTATCTTCGTGTGGAATACTGAAAAGTAGTAGGGATATTGACCTTGATCAAGGAGACTCGTAATAAAATAATGACGTAATCGAATTGTTTATTTAGTTTGGAAGATGCAAATTTTGGTATTTATTCGTCATTATATTAATGATGTAATTACTGTTTGATATATCATGATAAAACCAACACAAAAGTATATAATATATGTACGTGAATATATTGATTTTGGATCGTTGAAAATATATTTTGTGGGGAAAACTGTTGCGGTAAATTTTGGGGAAGTATTTGCGGTTTAATAATTAAATGGCAGATTAGTTGGCATGTTTTAACACATTGAGCTACTTAGCGCTGTCAACTGTTGACAAATAAGTTCTCATTTTTGGTAATGTATTAACAATTTTAGCAATAAAAATGATAAATATCTATTACAATCACATGAAAATTAATTTATTATATTGACAGAATTTTAATAAGCATAATTCTTATGTATTAAATGGTTTATACCATTTAAACATTAACTAAGACGCACACCTTTTTTGAGCAAAATATTTGACTTTTTGTTGGTTCAAGGTTTAGATTAAATAGCTCAATGAAAATATTTGTTATGAAAATACTCGTTATTTATGAAACTTTGAGCTCACTTTTGTACCAATAAGAAAAAATTAAGACAACTCTACACGGCGTGTGATGTATAGAATTGTTGATTACATTGAGTTATGACATTATTTCCTATGACCGGAAACGTACATCACTTATAACATAAACCGTAAAAGACAATCTCTTAAACCTCTTCCCAATGAACTAGGATTTATTCTCTCTCGAGCTTTTGGAAAAGTTTCGATGATGAAATTCTTGCGATGAAGCTTCATTATTTTAACAAATCGTGTCCTATTATTACCAACCAAAAGTCTCGGAATAAGTCATTTTGGTGTTTGGATCTTAAAAATTAATATCCGTAACTTCAGAATATCAAAAGATTTGCACAGAGGGCTCCATGGACTGACGGCGAACAAATTAATAGTCTCTCGGACACTATTAGTTATTAAATAACACTTTGGCTAAAAATACCTTTTACTTCCTTAGCTGCTGATCTCGCTACATTTTTTAGGTTGCCAATCATCAACTGTGATTTTAGTACTCAGCTAGTTTCTAATTTGGGGGAGTCACTTACCGACTTCTAGCTTTGGAGTATATTTTCCTTTGTACTGTATAAAACAGCTGGTCTTGATGGAGCTTCTCCTGCTGAATTACAGTGTGAGTTTTCAGCATCACATACTCAGACAAGCACGTAATAGCTTCTGGCTGTTTCACAATCGTGGATGACTGACTTCAAAGGCATTTTGTTTTATTAGTCTTTCTTCGTCCTTTTTTAAGGCTTTGGGACGAATGTCAGCCTATAGTACTGAAGGGTTCTGTTCATTAATTCTTCACTCACACAAGGATTCGAATCCCGATAGGGGCAGGGTTCATAGAGATGTTCACCATCTGTTTACGATCGGTCGTGTGAATATATACACACCACAAATCGTAATCAGATGGTTAAAAATACCTTTTGCATCCTGCTCCTTTCCGGATTCGAACCCGTACCTCCTGCTCCAATTGTCGCAGCTTTAACCACTGCAACATTTGGTCGGTACCAGATATCTAATATTCATTATGTATTACCTTGTTTCGTGGATATTGCAGGCATGCATAATTGGCATGCATTAAATTGAACATTGATTATTTTCTTGGATTTAAACATTATTCGGTCTCATGTTGCTGTAACATGGATGTTTTCTCAGTTTCTGTTCAAGTTTCTAAAGGTTGCCTATACGGGGAAGTTTTATTTCACCTTTTCTATCACTTGGTTATAAAATTACTTGTTACACTTAAGCAACATGCTTCTGTTGGTGAGAGCTATATACTGATGATTTGGTCATTAAATTTTCAGGTCAAAATATGTTTACCGATTTAACGCAATGGTCTCTACAAATTGTGGAAATTTGATGTGTTGAGCAGGGTTAGTATATTAAACCGTCTAAAACTAAGCAAAACCAGGTCTTAACATAAACCAGTAAAGGAATGCCTGTTCAAATATTCACCCAGTCTTATTAGGCAACACCGACCAAATGGTGCAGTGGTTAAAGCTGTCGCAGTTGGAGCGGGAGGTACCGTGTTTTTCACCATACGGTTACGGTGGTGTGATTGAACACATCTATGACCCTCTGTTGGAGTGCAGAATTCATGGGCCAACCCATTTTCCATGTCAGTACTATAGGCTGGCAAGGAGCTATGTAAGGTGCAGATGGTTCTACGTAAATTGGACCTATAGTCGTATGTCTTCGATTTGGCTGTAATGGCGTAAGGTAAGGACGCAAATAAGCGAACCGCGAAAGAGTTGGAAGTGCCTCGAGCTCCGAAATAGATTGTAGAGATAAAAACAAACAAACTCATTAGGCAACGAGCAAATCACTTGATGATATAACGAAAACTATATTAAAAACTCCTACATTGGTGGCTCAATAGGATAGGGATCTCTTATTGCAATTATGAGAATGATAATTGGAGTGTAGGAGGATCAAAATATAATTATGAATGCTAATCAGATCAAACCCGACATCATGGTGAGGTATATTGGTCAAACCGAGCTCTGCAATCACAAGAAGGTTACATTTGAGTTGCCGATGTGCTATATTCGAATCTCGTTCAACTGAAACTCTTACAAATTTCGATTTCGTATAGGATTTAATACCAAACGAGGTTTGTATTTGAAAATTTGCCGCCTTAAAATTTTCTAAACAAGAATTTATATTCTGTATTATTATCGATTGGAAATTCATCAGTTAATTTTTAAAATTTTTTTAATAAATTATAGTTATAAAGTATATTTTCAGCACAAAAAATTTTGTGTTATTATTGTGGACAACGAAAATCTTTACCGGCGAATTTCGCATCACATCCCAATTCCTCTTCGATTCGAAGAAGTTGATTGTATTTGGCGAGCCGTTCGGAACGGCACGGTGCACCAGTCTTAATTTGCCCAGTACTCAAACCAACCACCAAATCGGCAATGAATGTATCTTCAGTTTCACCAGAACGATGTGATACCATGGTACCCCAACCATTGCATTTTGCTAATTGATGGGCACGAATTGATTCCGTAACCGTTCCAATTTGATTGACTTTCAATAAAAGGCAATTACATGCCTTTTTGTCGATAGCAGTTTGGATACGTTTTGTATTTGTGACAGTCAAATCGTCGCCAACTATTTGAATATCCGTTTTGGCTGTAAATTTGGTCCATGCATCCCAATGATCTTGTTCGAAACCATCTTCAATCGAACAAATTGGATATTTTTTGATATAGTCAAAGTACATTTTAGTTAATTGCTCGGCTGTAACCCACTTTGATTTATCGCTTTTTGGATTCTTGAAGTCTAAATCGTATTTGCCATCTTTGTAAAATTCCGAGGCGGCACAATCCATACCAATTTCGATCTTTCCTTTATAGCCAGCCTTTGCAATCGCATCTTGAACCAAGAGTAGTGCATCATCGGGACTCAAAATATTTGGGGCGAAACCACCTTCGTCCCCGACAGCTGTCGCATCGAGACCAAATTTTTTCTTTATCACAGCCATCAAATTATGATATACTTCACTTCCCATTTTCATAGCTTCGGTGAATGTACACGCACCGGTTGGTAGAATCATAAATTCTTGCATAGGTAGTTTGTTACCAGCGTGACTTCCACCGTTGATAACATTAAAAGCTGGTACTGGTAGGATGATGTTACAATTTCCAGCCAATTCGGCAATATGCTTATAAAGCGGCATACACTTTTTGGCAGCACCAGCCTTGCAAACAGCGAGCGAAATACCAAGAATGGCGTTAGCTCCAAATTTAGATTTGTTTTCTGTTCCATCCAGTTTACACATAAATTCATCAATCTTAAACAATAATCGAAATTATAATTTCATCTGTACATTGAATTGAAAATCTAACAGCAATAACATACCTCAACTTGTTGGGTTTCATCACAACCACATTTCATAACGGCCGGTCCTAGTTTTTCGTTTACATTTGCGATTGCTTTGAACACTGATTTGCCCATATATTGTTTCTTGTCCTTATCGCGCAATTCAAGTGCTTCATGGACGCCAGTTGAGGCGCCGGATGGAACAGCGGCCCGAAACAACCCTAAATCTGTGTATAGGTCAACTTCTACCGTTGGATTACCGCGCGAATCAAAAATTTGACGGGCACAGATGCTTTTAAATGGCATTCCACTCCTAAATGTTAATGAGATTCGATAGAGTCAGAATTTATTAGGTTTAGGGTTGCCCTACTCTCGATCGATTTAACTTACATATGTTTAGCATGGTATGTCTTGGTATAAATTGGTTTAAGAAAAACCGGCCCTCTTCTTATACAATAATTCATGGTTGAACTTTTTTTTTGTAAGATTTTATTAGAAAGAAAACGGTGTTACAATTGAAGGCCAAAAAGTCTATATATAGAATACTTTGTTTTTACAAAACCAAATATTCGATAACACCGCACTACTAGGTGGTTGGAGAGTTGGAATTTTATGCATTTCAACAGTACAGTAGAATACAAGGAATACTCGATACGTGAGGCGCGAAATAACTCAGAAAATATTTGGTAGAATGACTCAATTGCATGAGCAGCTCCAAGGGCTTAAATGATTCGAGTGAGAGAGCTCTCTTGAAGTTTTAAGTAACTCTAATTTATGGAAGCTTGTCTATATACTCGTTATTGGCAGTTTAACTCAATAGAGCAGAACACTTTTCATACAAATAAATCTTCTGGAGCTTGCTTTATTAAAAAGAACTATCTCAGCGATCAGTTTGGTTTAATATTTGCTATGAGCCAAAAACATATTTTGACAATTTATTACCTTCTGAATCCAGAGTTAGGTCCGAAGTAGAATCACCATTGATTGACAGATTAACATTTTAATATCGACAGTTTAAAATCAGCTGAGATGTGTCACCTGAGGGTCCATATTTGGAATCTAAACAATAACTGTGAACATCAGCTTACCATTGAAAGCAAGTTTAACAGCCAAAATCTCCGACTATTGACGAATTAGAATCCGAAAAACGAAGACATAAAGTCCAATTGGAAACACTCTGCAGAACTGTGCGAGCTTATCACCCATGTTTCTGCAATAAAAATGACATCCTAGTCGTTTTCTAAGCCTGATAA
The DNA here is from genome assembly GCA_963932295.1 of Tipula lateralis. Lineage (NCBI taxonomy): Eukaryota > Metazoa > Arthropoda > Insecta > Diptera > Tipulidae > Tipula > Tipula lateralis. The sequence continues at coordinate 159,711,034 of OZ010736.1, read as the reverse complement.
GTGCTTATTCGACATAATTCCATTACTGTTCACCCGAGCCGGTTGAGTAATAGGTGCAGACAGTGGCAACGAAGTACAATCGGTTGAGGTTGAGTATAGAACCTAAAACCTTTTGGGGCCAAGACCACAACATTTTGCACAACTGATGTAAATTTGTCTCATCTTGGCTCTCTGAAAAGTCACCTCAATAGCAATAAGATCATTATCAGCAATGGTTCTGAAAGCATCTACTTGTGTTGGTGTATAGAAGTAATCGGAGAAGGAGTTATCTTGTCCCTTATCAATACTAACCTTTTTCTCGATACACATATTTGGACAACGATCTGAGTGAGGAAGGAATGGATAAAATTTCGTCCAGCTTCGATGAAAGAGACACAATCGCAGAGGTTATCATACTATCACAAAACTGTTTGAATCCCAGTACGATCTGAAGTGGAAACACAACTTAACTGTTTTGAGGCCATTTCTCATCCTATATTACGCCGAAGACAAATTGAAGACGGCTATAGACCCGATACGGCTATATAACGCCTGCACATTCCATTGCTTCATGCATTATGTGTTCTGCAATCCAACGCTGGGCCATAGATGTGTTCATTAACTTGTGGTTTTGCATACAGCCGCTATCGGGGTTTGAGTTTATATTGAATTCACTGACACGAAGAAATCATTACGAGCTTATTATATATTATTACATATATATGAGCGCACTACCTTTAAGCAGTATACATGACATCGGGAACAATTTGCATAGTAATGGGTGATCCAATAGTGTAATATTTCGTGTCTCTTTGCCTATTTTATGGTGTTCATAACCGTCCAACTGAACGCACTATTCGCGGAACAATCGATAAATTTCGATCCACTTTTTCATTATTGGATACTCATCACCCGACTAGAGTGTGTATACTCGTCGATCTAATGTAAATATTGCTGCTGTAGCTGAAAGTATACGTGGAGACCGTAATCAATCAATTCGTCGCCGTTGTCAAGCTCTGGATTTCTCATATGGCACATTGTGGTGTATTTTGAAGAGAGATCTTGGTGTCCTCCGTCACTTAGGCTCAATTGTCTCATGGCGACATCCCTTCGACATTCGTTTATTCATTAAACATAAGTTGTATTCACAATGATGAGCGTTGTACCTTTCCCCATGCTGCTAGTGGCCCATGTTCTTGACGATATTTAACATTGCAATCATCGTATGCGAGTCGGTTATCATTATGGAGCGAATCATTACGTAAACGATCACGATCGTATTTTGTGAAATCCCATTTGTTGGATACGAAAATCTTTTGACGACCTGGGAATTTGAACTTGCCACGACGAAGAGCCTCGATAATTTAAGCCTTATAACTATATGAAGCTTGAACTTGCATAATTGGTTGAACTCGTGCAACATGTATCTTGGGGTTTTCGAAAGGCACCTCTCATTCCGGTTTGGAGCCTATCAGCTCCAGCACACGATACCATTTAATTGATGCGGATGACATGGAAGGATGTAATCTCATTCTAATGTGAAATTGATCTTTAGCGAAATGTTTAACGAGATATTTGTTGTAACAAATACGGCCAGCTTCCAAAAGTTTCTGAAGTAAGTTGTTCATATTCATCAGATATCAAATGCACGCATAATGGATAATCTTCTACGGCTGCTTTCTTTTTACCCAAATCAAAGATACGAGTTTTGGATCTGGTACACCACGACAGAATCGTGATTTTGGGTATGGTTTGTTTTTGCAGTAACGATAACATCTTGCTGGACCGCCCAGATGGGGCAGTGGTTAAAGCTGTGGCAGTTCGAGCGGGAGGTAACTGGTTCGAATCCCGATAGGGGCAGGACTCAAAAGGGATTTTTCACCATGAGATTACGATCTATGATGTGAATGAACACAATTATGCCCCCTGTTGGAGTGCAGAACTCATGGACCGACCCATCTTCCATGTCAGCACTATAGGCTGGCATGGAGATATGCAATGTGCAGATTATTAGAAAAATCGGACCTATAGCCGTACATCCTTCAATTAGCTGTAATGGCGTAAAAGTAAGGACGTAAATAAGTGAACCGCGAACAAGTAGGGATGCCTTGTGCTCCAAAACAGATAAGAGATTAGAAAAAAAAGAAAAAACATCTTGCTGGACGTCACTCCATTTTAGACTTTGTCTAATGGACGTCGAATACAAAAAGATGGCTATAGGTTTGGTTTATTTAGATCCATCTTCAGATTGCATAGCTCCATGCCAGTCTATAGTACTGACATGGTCGATGGGTCGGCCCATCGATTCTAAACTCAACAGGAGGTCACAGATGCATCCATTCTCACCACTGATCGTAATCAGATGGTGAGTAAACCCCTTTTTTATCTTCCCCTATCGGGATTCGATACCGGTCCGTCCCGCTCCAACTGCTGCAGCTTTAACCAAGTGTGTGAAGTTATCCCAGGATCGCATCCTAGAAAAGAAAAGGTAATACTAATTTCATCCCATCCCAAGATTTTTCAAAATCATTCCAGAAAATTGTGTATTTGTGTATTTGTTAAAAATCGGGAAATATTTAAGATCGAACAAGTTTCTACCTTCTATAAAAAAAAACTGGCAAATCATAATCAATGAGATTTTCAATCCAGATCAAAGTTTGTGTGGAATCAAATTTATTATATCCAAAAATATAATTGTTTTCAATCTTTCTCAACAATTATTAGAGTTAAAAACGATCTCATGTGAAAACGATAATAAAGAGCCAACCGACAACACCAGCCGTATGTTGAGATTTGCGCTATTGGCCAATATGTTCATGGCCCAAGTTGTTTTTTATATATAAAAAAGATTTATATTGAAGGTTCCTAAGAACCACGAGTGTCGTTCTCGTGTTTCTTAGGGACCATCGTTCTCGATCGATTCAAATCAACATTCTCGATCAATTCAAAATCAGATGACATCGAGAACGGCACTCCTGGTTCTTAGGAACCATCAATATAAATCTTTATAACAGAAAAAACACTTTGGGCCATGTATACATATTGGCCAATAGCGCAAATCTCAACATACGGCTGGTGTTGTCGTTCTGCTGATAGTTAGTGGACATGATAACAATTCGAGTTCACATGAGATCACTTATAAGTCTAATAATTTTTGAGAAAGATTTATTACAATTACTTTTGAATATATTAAATTTGATTATGATTTGACATTTTTTTTATAGAAGGTAGAAACTTGTTGATCTTGAGTACTTATTTCCCGATTTTGAACAAATACACAATTTTCTAGGAAGAGTTTGAAAAATCTTGGGATGGGATGAAATTAGTATTACCTGATGAACATTTTTTTTTCTGGGATGAGATCCTGGGATAACTTCACACACTTCTTTAAACTGTGCCAATTTTGCTTATAAAGGCATACAATATAGAGTTTGTTCAAGAATTGAAGCCGGTTCACCTTCTGTTACGTCATCGATTTGGATTATAGGCGTTGGAACCTCTCCAAATTGATCCGTTATTTATCGAACAATTGTATTCAGCGATGAAGTTCAGTTTTGGCTGAATGGATATAAGTCAACAAACAAAATTGTCGTATCTGAGCATATGAACAGCCAGAAGAGATTTAAGAGCTTTCAATGCATCCTGAAAAATGTACTGTTTGGCGCGATGGCGCAAACTACCGAGCAATAAAGCCGGCTTGTGGTTCACCAAGGTGATGCAACGTGCTACACAGCATAAATAGAGTCACAGTTCACAAGGTTCGATTTTTGATATGTTGTGGTTATTTTCTATACTACGGCGACTAAGCCGAGGTGATTTATTTATTCGATGATGTGATAGTTTGGACATTTCTAAGAATGTATAAGTAAGAATTTATAGAACATTTAACAATAACAATATATTTCTACTAAGCTATCGAATTATAACCAAACTATATTATATAATATATCATTTACGCAATTATGTAAAAGAATATTTATTGAATTAAATGGTGATTATCAAAACTATAAAACATGTACATTCCTAATTAAACCAATAAATTAAAATTTTCCAACATTGAACACCAACCCCAACACATATCCCAATTCAAACGAAAAAAGATTAATTCTTCATACCATGATACTCGTATTAAGTTCAATCACCCATTCTCGCATCACTCCGATGATTATCGTCGACATCATCCGACAATCGAAAACTCGTATAATCGAAAAAAACACTTCTTCCTCCCTCCGACTATATATATATATATACCATCTCACCAACCCACCCACCCAAATCAATTTTCTTTTATAAATTTTCTTATACGAGTGTACGATGACTCGTATATACATGTGCTGTATCTATATACACTCGTACGTACAGATAAAGATTTTTCCAAAAACGGAAAAACTTGAGATATCGGTTTTGTTGTTGTTGTTTCGATTTTAGGTTGATATTTTTTTTATATCTATAACAAGTCCATCACCATCTATGTACGAGTACATGCAGATGTATACCTATGTGTATAGTTTATATTGATTGAAATTAAAAACAACAACAAACCAACGAACTGATGGGGAAAATGTTTGAAGAAAAACCTTAATCTGAAATCTAGATTGTGTACCAGCACTCCAACACACGAAATTTTATCTATATAATACACGGGTAGACGGAGGTAGATACGTAATGGCGTGGTGCTGTTGTGCTGTTTGTGTAACAACACCCACAAAAGACGAGATACTCATCTCATGTATATACATCTAATATACAAGGTCATTCAATAAGTCCGTATAGGATAAAAGTAAGAAAAAACAAAATTTTGACAAAACTCGAGTTTATTATTCAACACAGTTGGATTCAACCGCCCAGGTGGCGCAGTGATTAAAGCTGCGGCAAATGGAGTGGGAGGTACCGGGTTCGAAACCCGATAGGGGCAGGATGGTAAAGGGATTTTCACCATTCGATTACGCCGTACGTCCTCGATTTGGCTGTAATGGCGTAAGGTAAGGACGTAAATAAGCGAACCGCGAAAGATTTGGAAGTGCCTCGAGCCCCGAAACAGATTTTAGAGATAAAAACAAACAAAAAAAACAAACAAACACAGTTGCCTTGCAGGGCGAAACAACGAGTATAGTGAGTTCCCAACTTTTCGACACCATTTTTATGGTACGATTTCTCTTTATCATCAAAATAGGCCTCCGTTTCAGCGATTGACCTTCATTGGACTTAAATTTCTTTCCAGCAAGCATTCTCTTGAGATCTGAGAACAAGAAAAAGTCACTGGGGGCTAAATCTGGAGAATATGGTGGGTAAGAAATTCGAATTCCAATTCATTCAATTTTGCCATCGTTTTCATCGATCTGTGGTACGCATTGCATTGTCTTGGTGAAAAAAACATTTTCGACTGTTTCTGCCCTCAATCGATCCAAAAGTGCACAGTAATAGTCGCCGTTGATGGTGGTTCCTTTTTGGAAATAATCGATGAATATTATTCTGTTCGCTATTCTCACTTTGGATTCGGTTCGTCGACTGCTGTCCACTTAGCTGACTGTCTTTTTGGATTCTGGTGTGTAATTGTGAAACCACGTCTCATCCATTGTCACATATCACTCGTCTGAAGCATTGATTCTTTGTTGTTTTTGGTCGACTGTAAGCTCATGCGGCACCCACTTTGCACAGAGCTTTCGCATACCAAAATGTCCATGTAGAATGGTAAAAACACTACCATCTGATACCATCTGATACAATGTCAGCTAGCTCGTCTAACTTCAATTTGCGGTTGTTCATAACCAATTTGAGGAGTTTTTTGATGTTTTCTGGAATAACAGCCTCATTTGGGCGAATGGAAAAAATTCTAGTAACGCCATCGATAGTATCAACCTACGAACTTATTGAATGACCCTGTATATACGAGTACATAAAATATGAAAAATCCTCAATTGTGGTATGGTGTACGTGTTGTGTTTGGGATACAGCCATTCTGTTCGGAATTTTTGTCTGTTTTCAAATACGATTTTTGTGCTAAACCCATAATTCTTAAAAACCATATCAACGTATGCACATGTACACTAACTATATGGAATACTAATAACACACAAATGGTATCACTTTGAGCTGACAGCACGTTCCTTTCCTCATCCTCAATATATAGATAAATACTCGTACACATATTGGTTGCTCCATCTGCCTACATCTATTTGCTCTCGATATATGGAATAAAATGAGAAATAATGATTTGGCATGTGGGAGTGTGGGAATGGTAGCCTATCATGATACATACACACAGATATACATAAACTAAGATGGATGAATAGATTTATACATATATCATGTACTCTACTTAACTATATCTCTGTATGTATGTACGAGTATGTATGTATGTGTATCTAACATAAATCTTTGTATTCATTTTCATTTTCTTTCCGAATGATTCATATATGATGTGATGATAGTACAAAGATTGTTGTTGAGTGTTTCTATATATACACATGTACCGGGTGTCCAGATTTTGGTTGTCATTCTGTGAAGGGATGGTCGAGGTTCACCTTGGTTTGGAAAAATCGATTAAAGCAGCACGCTCACATTACGTGGAACAACTAAGAGAGATTATCTGGCTTAAGCGCCGAAAATGGCTGGCCAACCATTTCATTCAATCGAAAGACTCAAATCTAACGATATTGGCATAGTTCATCTCCGGTTCTCATATCAGCCAACTTAATTTATTAATTCAGATATATTTAGACTCTGAACATGCTGCAGTGATACTTTCCATAAGCGACAACTGAATTCGAAAGCAAGATTGACCAACAAACACGACTTAAAACGGTTCAGGAAATAGAACAATAGGTAGTAAACCATTCAGATAGCCTCTTGGGATAATAGGATAGCTAAAGGAACAATATCCAAAACCATTGGTAAAAGTTAAGCCAGGGAAAAATGGCAACAAGCAAGGAGACCATCTGACAAGACGATTCTAAATAACAAATCCCAATAGCTTAGGCGAGAAATTCAAAAGTTAAATGAAAAGTCGTTTTCTTTGTATCTTGGAAAATTGACCGCTAATCAAGATATGAACTACTCACTATAGAAGGCAACAAAAATTATAAGCTGAAAAATTTGCTCATCATCTGGCTGATATATCGGATATTATAATCGAATATGGAAGCAATAATCATGGTGGTGGAATTCCTCTAATAACCCAGAAATTAATTCTGACGACAGTAAAGAACGCTGGGTATGACCTTCCTAAATTCTAAAGCAACTACTACAAAAAGCTATCGCTAAGCTAATTCTCTTGCTTAATGCTGTTATTAAACGGTATATTCCTTCGGAAACGAGATTGAAGATCGGCACGTGGAACGTGCAGTCACTCCGAAAACCTGGCACGTTTGACAGCTTTATCATATGTTTGAAAGAGTATCGGCAGGAACTCGTAGCGCTCCAAGAAACTCGATATCCTATAACATTGCAGACTATATGTGTCCCAAGGCTATAGATAAACTCGGAAATCTTTCAGTTGTCTGTGTATATGCGCCCACTGATGTGTTTACCAACCCCAAGATAAAGACTCATTTTACAATAATTTGGATAATCTGATGAGCTCTATACCAGAGCACGATGTTAGATTGGTAATTGGCAACTTTAATGCTAGAGCTGGCAGAAACCAGACCGACTTATGTAATAATATAGGTCCGTACTCTTGACATGAAACTGCGACCGATAGTGGGGATAAAACATCTGGTAGCCAAATTGACCATGTGTTGATTTCTAAAGGGCAGGCGGGGTTTAAAGTCACGGAGAACAGGGGAATATACAACGCGATTCTCCTGTGAAGGTCTGATAAATGAAGGAACGCTACGAAAATATCAAGATCGTGCCAGCATTTAATTTGGGCGATCTATAATTATCAATCTGAAGTAGTGAACATTGTCTGGGCAGTATTAAAACCTCGGGTATCGAATCCACTACGCACACTCTTAGTATAGTGAAAACTAAGCTTAAAATGATTGGTTTGATGAGAAGTGTCGTCTTGCTGTTAAGCAACGAAATTTAGCCCACAATGAAGCGCAGACTCGGTTTAGAATTGCCAGAAGAAACAAAGCAGTTCTTGCTAGAAGGACGGCCAAACGGATATATAGAAAAAACTCAGCAATGTGCATAATTCGCGTGGTTTCTCTTTAGGAATCACCGAATTGCACCATACCTCAACTGCGCCATTCGGGATCAGGATGGAAATATCTTTGTAAATGTTGATGCGATACTCGATACATGGAGTGGACATTTGTCTGCGTTGATTACCCACAAATACAGACCACAGAGATGTTCATTGAGGACCCATCCTATGAGGAATTTACAATGGCGATGCAGAGTTTAAAGAAAATTCGTTCACTAGGAGTTCATTGCATTAACTCAGAGCTCTTGATATTCAGAGGGCTAACTTTGGGGAACCGTCGCTTGAAGTGCGGGAATTATCGCAGTATAACTATGCTTTGCAGAGCATACAAGTTACTGCCATACATTAGGTTGCGAAGAATTATTCCTCTGACGGAGGAAATTATCGGTAACTACCAAGGAGAATTATGTCCAAATCGTTCACTCACTGATCAAGGTTTTTCGCTACTGATGATTCTTTCCAAGTACTACGAAACATCACCCCATGTACGCGAAGTATTCCTATATTTCAAGCAAGTCATGTATGGAAGTGAGAGTTGGATCTTGACGGATGAGTACGATAGATGACTTCTTACATTCGAGAGAAGGATCATGAGTGTGTTATATGACCCAAAACGCTTCGTTTCAATCACGAGATCAAGCAGGCTCGATCAGGTTCTACGATGGCTCTCTGGCGTAGAGAACGATCTGGTTTCTTGCGACAGTATGAAGAGCTGGCTCGTGATCGAAACCATTGTAGTCAGATTGTTGACCATGTTTGCGTCAATAATGGGGTGTAAAATCCACAGTAAACATTCAAGGACCAAGATGGGAACCTTGTGGAAAACCCGATGTAGCTTGAATTGGCTTGGACTTGCTGTTTCTAATATCAATGTATTGGATGTGGTTGCTTAAGTAAGATTTTAACCAAGCCACAAAGTTTTTGAGAACCCAAACGAATACAACCGTTCTGCTGCTTTACAATGGCTAATGGATTCAAACGCCTTGTCAAAGTCTATGTACACCATGTCCACTTGTTTGTGACTTTCAATGATTGTGGTGCTGGTGAATTCTATAATGTTTGATCTCTTTGGTAAAAATGATCAAACATTATTGGAGTAATTCTAGTTATCTTCTATGTTTTAGGAATCTTAGCGACTGATTGAACAGCATGCAAAGAGGTAGTTCCCGGTGTAATCTTACAAAAAAGAAGCAAGTATTTGGTCAGGCCACAACCATCTCCAATTGCATTCAGAGCCTTGTTTATGACTTCTATTGTGATATGTGGTACTTCAATGGACAGGTTGCTAGCGTGGTGGGGATTTTAGTACTTATCAACGTCTTCTGGTTTAACATGTTGGATATGACTTGCGCGTTTTAATGATTTCTTTGAATGTCATATGGTATATGCAGAAAATACCTTTTATTGCACGTTTTATCTAATAAAAGCTCCAGAAGTGCTTTGGATCGATTTAAATTTTGTCTTATATATGTTATGTATTTAATCTCAAAATGTTTCCGTTAACAACAAAAGGCGTTGATGGTTTGTTCACCTTAAACGCACTTCGTTCATTAGTAAAAATTACTCAAGTGTTCTCTCTAAGCCATTTTGTATTTGGCAACTTTCGCTCAAGTTTGAGTCGTTTTTAAAACGCAATTATGAAACATGACAGGTTTCGACAACATTTTATTGGTCCAAGTTAGAATTTGATACGACATATAATAACGACATAGTCCATTTCCGGTTGTCACATCGGCAAACCATCTCATTTAATCACTGAAATTCGAAATACTCAAATCTAAACTATAAATCCTATTGATTTGTATCTTTTTTATTGATCATTGTAGGTGGTGAGCCCACCAGTTATTTTGACCACAATCTTCTACAATCGAGGTGCCCACTTAGGGAACTACTAAGGTTAAAGCTTCCGAATTGCACTATAACTTGAAATCTCGATCAAACACCATTCGGGACCTGCGGTGCTATACATTGTGATACCAAAGATTTGGTACTCGTGAAATGACTCGAAGACTTTATGTTCCAGATGTTACTCGTGTGGCTTTCTGCTATCATTTAATTAGTTCCTTTTTTCTTGGAAATTTGCAGAAGTAATAATGATACCTAAACCAGGAAAGCCGCCAAGTGAACTAACTTCATACAGGCCAATATCACTTCTTCCAATTATTAAATCAGGATTAATTAAATCAGGAGTCGTTCCGTCTCATCAGTTTGGATTTAGAGACAAACACTCCACAATCGATCAAGTTCACAGAATAACAGATTTATTAGAAAGATCCTTAGAGGAAATGATATGTTCAGCCATATTTCTGGACATAGCGCAGGCATTTGACAAAGTCTGGCTAGATGGTCTAGTATTTAAAATAGAGAAAACTCTGCCAGTTAGTTATTACGAACTTTTAAAGTCGTACTTGAAAGAGAGATACTTAAGAGCTAAGCGGGATGGAATTTACTCCAGCATAAAAGAAGCTAAAGCAGGAATTCCGCAGGGAAGTGTCTTAGAGCCATTCCTTTTTGTACTGTTTACAAGCGACTTACCGCAGACGAATAATACAACTATCACCACGTTTGCAGATGACACTGCAGTTCTAGTTGTTGGTGATGGAACAATCAGTGAAGTCACACTCAAATTACAAATAGCCATAAATAATATACAAGATTGACTAGCTAAGTGGAGAATTAAACTGAATGAACCACTACCTGTGACTCTAAATAATATTCCTGTACCAAATGTAAATCAAGCAAAATACCTTGGTATGAATCTTAATGCAAAGTTAAGATGGAAAGTACACGTGAAAAAGAAAGCAGAAGAGCTCCAGTTAAAATATAGAAAAATGTACTGGCTAATTGGCAGAAACTCTCAGTTATCCATTCATAATAAACTTATGCTTTATAAACAAGTGCTCAAGCCGGTCTGGACATATGGTTGGGATGCACCAAAACCAGCAATCAACAAATAGTTCAAAGATTTCAAAATAAAGTTCTCAGAGGAATAATTAACGCCCCTTGGTACACTCGTAATAGTGACCTTTATAGAGGTCTCGGAATCGACAAAGAAGTATGCTCGAAAACATCAGGAGAGGCTCCATCAACACCCCAACCATGAAGCTGTAAAACTACTTCATCAAGATGGTATTACAAGAAGACTCAAAAGACAAAAACCTTTTGAGTTACAAGAATAGTTCGCAGAAGGCAAAATAAATCAAAACATCGCTATGGAAAGTTTACATAGGAGTGCTTAATAATTTACAGTCAGAATCAAACGCTGTTAGTCAAAAATGACTAGTTACTTTGTTAAAAAAAAAAAACAATTTAATTAGTGAAATGAAGGTATAAAACCTTTCCTTTGTAGACCATATTCTTGCTTATATTTTTACACTTATCTTGGCATAATCACTACTCTGACGGACAAAATTTTTCAGTGACTATATAAAAGGTGGCGATTCCGTTATAATCGATCTGTCACTGATTATTTTTGGAACATCTCATGATGGACCCCAGGTCGATATAGGTTTGTAGACAAGTCATCTGTTTAAAATGACTATAATATGAAGTCACAATGGTGTGTTAGAATCGAGCTGCCTCTGATACAATGTAATCTCCTATCCTTGGAATACGTCCTATATCTGATTCAATTAATTTTCAACTGAGTGAAAGATTTATCTACTCAACTGAAGTCTTCTCAATATTCAGTCTAAAGTCTGAAGTCAGATATCTGATCTTTGGTTGAGATAATCGTACAGAGTATTTTCAGACTCACAGTTATATGGAAATGTGAAACTGGATCTTGTTAAATGGCGTGTGATATATGGCCACGTTCTTTATGAGAAGAACAGTTTTTTGGTGGACTATCACTGATCCAAAGTTCAGACAATGAACATTAGTGGTCGTAGGATCACTTATCTGCGTTTATGGTATATGTAGCTTTGCTTTCCTTTATGCGGAACTCTATTTCCAGCATCCCGCTAAATTTGATGAGCTGTTAGAGAGAGAAATAGTATTTATATTCTCTGACATCCTTTTCTGCTTAACCTTACTTTTTCATTTTTTGAAATTCGTCAAGAATTCTGCACTTATGCTCACAGTATAGTAGGCATTACTGCAGATTTTGCACCAACTGATTACGATCGGTGGTGTGAATGAATGATCGGTGGTATGAATGAATATCTATGACCCCCTGTTGGAGTGCAGAAGTCATAGGTCGTCCCATCATCTATGTCAGTTATAGTGCAGTTAAAGTACTGGCTGGCACTGAGCTATATGCAATGTGCAGATGATTCTACGTAAATCGGACCTATAGTTGTAAGTCCTCGATTTGGCTGTAATGGCGTAAGGTAGGACGTAAATAAGCGAACCCGACTGGAAAGATATAAAAAACAAACAAACAGGACTTGTGCTAACCGGTATACATTCCAGTTTCTGCATCGTACCCGTGTGTCAATCGAAACAATATTGGACCTCTGACACATACTCCTCAATGGCAATAATGGATAGCTCAGCTTAAGTAACAATCAAGATGATTTTCCTCGTTGCTTATAATTTTTTAACACCCTGTAACCTAGAGGTTTTCAAAATTATGACTCATCCTTTCCATATATGAGTTTATCTGAAACAAGGAATCACCTCTTAACTGGATATCTTAATCCAGTCACCATATGTATATAATATGTTGTAGATTGTGTGTATACTAAACGAGTATTCATATATGTAGGACCAAGACAACATGTGCAAATGATAATATTTCAATTAGACAAGAAATTAAATGAAATTTGTAAAGTACATAAAAGATGAATATTTTGAATATCATGATTTAAAAGGATACGGATGAGTACAAAATTCTTATCCTTTTCTTATATACAAATATAATATCGTATATGTTGAAAATATAATTAGGGGTGGCTTCGGGTTATATGGAATAAATTAAATTTGAAGTATTTAATCGGAAGGAGTTGGTACAGGTTTACCTAAAAAAGGTCAGCACATGCCGTTGCTTATAGATTACCAACAGCCTGCTCGAATTTTGGAATTAATGATGATGTGATTTTGGAATCTGGTTTGGGACAATAAGCCAGTCAAATCAGTGTGTGTATAGTCAGGTTGAAGAGATGATGGGGTTGCTATTTAGTCGACTGGAATCTGATCATTCCGTAGGAAGCATGTGGTCGTTTGATTTAATTTATGATTTATTAAACGAGGCTATGTATAGAGTAATAATAATAATGCAAGCATTTACAGGCCATTTTAGGCCAATACTTGCTTTTCGCTATGAGTCGAATATTGTTAAGATATTGCTGCACAAAATAGCTTCCGGATTTAGCACGGAAAATCGATTCACTGTCCTTAAGAGGACATTTGAAAGGAATCTGGTTTGTGCCATCTCTTTTACTCCACCGTCAAGGTTTCATATCCATATATAATCAAACGTTGTGACGTTTTGGTATGGTGGGTTGGATAATTGGGCTACATCAGCGAGATCGCGAAAACACATTTCGAACATATGAGATTCCCGTCTCTTATCCCGGTTCTAAACCCATCCAAGACTTTTTTTGTATGTCCTACCTTAAATAATCAGTATGATAATAATTTTTGTTTGTTTCCATGCTGAACACGAAATAGTCGCACGGGGGTCATCAAAAATGCAATTTACCACTACGGGAGATGACGGTGGAAAAAAAACAAGAGGCGATGCGGGACAGTTTAAGTGAAGAGCTGGACAAAATAGCAACAAGATTAAACAAAAAAGATCAACCGAAAAAAGAGGAAAATTGTGAGTTGGTATAAAGATTGTCACCATAACCCTGTATGTGAATATTGGCCTGAAGTGGATGACAAAAAAACAAAATAGCACACCGACTGGTTTTAGAGATAGATGGACTGTGAGTGCTACTATATGTGCGGACAATGAATGTACATTTAAGTGTGAAAAAAATGATTATATGTTAAAATAAAGGTGATTTGTGTTTGAATTTCATGCAAGAAAAGAAAAGATAGAATTTACCTATTCGTTATAAAAGCGAGAACGAACTATTGTTATTATTAAAGTTGGTTGGAACCCTATAATGTTCCGCACTCAATGCCACAAAGGGCCCATGGTGCAAACCTAGGATTACATCAAAGCGACTGCAAACTTAGACGCGTTCTGCAACTTTAGCAAACTGAAGCAGTTTGAACCAGGGCAGAGAAGACAGTAGATTTACAGGAATAAACCTGCAGCTAAACACAAGAAATCTCATACGGTCGAAAGCTGGAGAACTGCTGATGAAGTGTAAACTATCGTCAACATCTTACAGACATTCGTCGCATACGGCATCATTGGCCAGTCCCATGCGATGAAGGTGGCTTTTGAAACGGCCATGGCCAGTAAGTATGGAGACTAAAATTCTCAAGTTGTCCATTTTTAAATGAAAGAACGTAATTTGTCAGGTTAGAGTTAATCCCTCTGATAAAGTATTTCGCCTTACGACAAGTAGCGGTATCTGACCACGTCCGCTTTAAATTCGATAGGGTAACTGTTTTAATTGTTTTTTTCACTATATAAGTAGGTAAAGGCGCAGCTGGTTCAGGACCTACGAAATATAGGTGAGAACCAGTTTTAGCCAAACTGTCTGCAATTTCGTTGCCCTCAATGTCACAATGGGCAGGAACCCACATGACCGTTACCTTGTTGTTACGACCAAGAAGATTTAGAAATTTCTTACAATCCAGTACCAGTTTAGAGCTGGTTAGAGGGTTGCTCAAGGAGTTAAGGAAAGTTTTACTATCCGTACAAAATATAATCTCTTTGTCGTCGGCCACGAGATTAAAAGCTGACATCACGCAGTGAGTAATCGCAATCAATTCCGCTTGATGAATAGTACAGTAGATCCCCAGACTGCCAGAGATTCTCAGATCATGCGAAGGACAGTAGTAACCAAAGGCCGTTCCCTGTTCAGTGGCAGAGCCATCAGAAAAGAATACAAGCGATTCGGATATCTGTTTGAGAAAATCTGGTGACAACCACATATCCCTGGATGGATGAAACACCTCAAATGATCTATGGAAATTAATGACAGGCAGAAGCCTATCAGTTACGTCAAGTTCTGGCATAGCCAGTTTAAATTCATTAAGAATAGATCTATGGCCTGAAATAGTGCCGAGATCATTCCACGCCCCAACACTCCTCAAGCGAAAGGCCGACGAACAAGCTGTACCTAAAATGAAGGATTGAAACTGGGGTAAGGAAAGAATTAGCTCCACAGCTAGGAGCGGAGTTGAAGCCATGGCTCCAGTTACAGCTCGACAAGCAAAGTTTTGCAAACAATTGAGTTTAACAATTGAAGATTTAACTTTAACCACTGGCCATCAAACAACAGATGCATAAGTTAGCATTGGGAGAACCAGTGATTTGTAGATAAAATATAACATTTTGGGGGATGATCCCCAAGAATTACCAAAAGCTCTGCGGCATTGCCAAAAAATAGCAGTGGCTTTTTGTAGTTTAAAGTCCAGATGATACTTCCAAGAAAGTTTGTTATCCAGAAAAACTCCAAGGTGTTTGACGTAGGCTGAGCTATTAACCTTACAACCAAAAAGTGATGGTACAGAAAAAGCTGCAGTATTCCTACGCCTAGTAAAAATAACCAAGTAGGTTTTAGAACGAACTAAGAATGGAACCAAATCAAGTAGAAGAAAGAACAAGGACATCAAAATTAATCAGCATTATCTTCCTCTTTCCTGGGTCCTTCGCTTCTGTACCGCATTCCATTCTCAGTATTGGATTTGTGATTCGTGGCAGTGATTTCCATGAGATCGTGTGCGCAACCCCGCCCGAGCTTACCTGCTCCACGAGCTGTAGTCCGGGAAATTACGTGCCGGTAAACTGGCGCCCAATTTGTATAGTTGATTTTTAATTTTCGTCTACCGAAACATTCGCCCTTACAACATTCGAACACTTGTTCAGATTTATTGTAATTTTTGTGTACATTACGAAATGTTTCATATACATGGAAAGAATGATCTGTTGCTGATCGAACTTTTTTGAAGGTTAGACATAGAACGGGCACCTATTCCTCGGGTATAATCTCGTTTAAATCGAATTCTAGTGGAATTTCAAGACGAGTGTATGTCAACAAAAATAGAATTCTATAAATCTTTTAATGTTGTATATCCTGATCGGTATGAGTGAAGATCCCCTATGCACCTCAGCAGTAAAACAGCTATAGACAAAGTAAAATATACGGATGACTCTAAGATGGACAAAAGAACCCAAATAGTATAGAGCTTTCGAAAATGGTTTAGCCATAATCAAATCCCTTGAGACTATAACATTTTAAGCATGTGTGTGAAATTGTTCTAAATAGTTCTAAAAAGTGATTTAAATTCAATCGGACTGACAAGCAGCTCTATATTTATTTCATACTCAGGTCAAACACCTGTAAATCTTAACTGGTTGGAGACTAGCAACTATTAATAAGGTAATAGTTCTGTGAGTTCCAAGAAATGCTGGAAGTGAATTGATTTTTTGTCGAGTCTCTCAGGCCCATTGTGACACTCATTCCTAGACGTACACTCTCAGTCCCGAAATTTATTGGTTCTTCTTATGAAGTTCAAAAGATCTGGTATCCTCAAGGCCGTCAGTTGATCCTTAAATAGGAATTGTGATCCAAAACAGTGCAGTCTATGGAAAGAGTATGAAGAACATAAGCAGAAGAATGTTCAACAGTTGAGCCGAGCAAGATCCTTAAAGTACGTCTATCATAGTTTAAGAAGGACTAGTATCTTTGCTTACTAATTGATCCAAAGATGATTAATGATAGTCGACAAGAGATGAGATTAAGATAATGACGTCACTCCCAAAGTGGGCTTAGGTCCCACAAAAGTGGAGACCGCACCCAAATGGTCCAATTTATTAGCCAATACATTTCCTGTGACTGGGTGCTCAATGAATTCTAACTCGATTCAGACTGCCTAGTCGATTTAAGGCAATTATTGTCTCCAAAACAAGATTCGATGAAACAGTATCCGAACTAATCGCCTTTAGAGTGCTGCTTTCAAAATTGCAGCAATTTCCACCTGAAACACAGTAGCGTACCTACCAAGGCGAATAGATAATTCGACCACATGATTTTGTATGTATAATCCGACACTATAGCTAGATTACAGCATACTGATCCATTAGTAAAAAATATCATATCGTCATCGGAGGAGTAGGATGGGCTATATAGTTCCATGTATGATTTCCGGTAATAGTTACTAAAAATAATTTCCCGAAGGCGTGCTTCGCCACGATAGTGTCCGAAGGAATGTGGGCAGTTGTGTGCATGCCCAGCTACCTCAATATTTAACAGTGCCCAGAAGGGTTAGGGATTACGAGATTATGGGTCTGATTACCGACACGTATAGCCAGTACACGCGTCTGGGTTTCAGGCTCCATGATTTACCAAATGACTGTTTGCATTTCCAGTAAAGCAAGCTTTGTTGTAGTTCCCTTCTATATGTTTTGCCAAGTAATCTTCCGATTTAACCAGATCCCCAGACAGCTGAGTTCGAAAGAGAGCGGGATCGGATGAGCCTCAATTTTTGGAAGACTTAAGTTCCCCAAAGTCCTGCTTCTTGTGAAAAGAACCATCTCAGGTTTCGTAGGATTAACTGATAGACCCTGGTAACTACATCAGACTACAACTATGTTAATTGCAATTTGCATGTGGTCACATAGAACATAGGTATATTTACCTACCAGTACTATGGCGATGTCATCAGCATAACCTTGGCAGATAAATCCGTTTTCGTTAAGTTGGACTAGGAGTTGACCACAAGACACCACAAGAGTGGAGACAGAACCCCACCCTAAGAACATCCCTTTTGGGCGATCACCACCGTCGTATCACTATTTATGTCTGCAGTAATTCTCCTTCACCTAAACATGGCGCTACGCAACCCAACCAAGTGTGGTCTCCATGCCATGTCTTCCAGCTGCAGGGATCATTGCACTGAATGAAGCGTTGTCAAACGCGCCTTCGATGGTCAGAAACGCTCCTAAGGCAAATGTTTTGTTTTCCAAAAATTTTCCAATCCAACGACTTCATGAAGTGCTGTTTCAACAGATCTGCCTTTATGGCATGCGTGTTGTTTGGAATGTATGAGATTTGCGAATAGTGCATCGTACTCTTTTAAGACTTCTTATTCGTTTCGATCTGCAATTGTGAACCGCGGTCATGAGCCATCCAACGATCTTGAAGCTCGTCAATCTTTCTCCGTTAGCCGAGCGATTCAACCAGATTCAGTTGCCTCCTAAAAAAAATTGTTTCAGTTTTGCTATATACCAAACTCTTCAAAATCAAAATCCCGGATGCGATTGTATACTCAATTGCTAAATCATGCTGAAATCGTACAAGTTCATCTGGATCACACAATTGTGTTCGACCTTTTGACACGAACCAAACACATTTAAATACATAAACTATTAACTCAACAATCTCTCCTCTACTAATCGTATATATGGTATACTCGTTCAACCCGAAAAAAACAATCAACATCTGTCTCCCCTCCTCATCATCTTTGCCCCCGTACCGCAGCCTCATTCCAAAAAAACTATTATTGCAAGAATTTTCTTAATTTTTCTTAGCCAATAACTAAAAATGTATTTCGTTCTGTGTATAATATGTGTGTGTGTGTGTGTGTGTGTGTGTGTATGTATGTATGTACATAATTCTGTATAAAATGCAGATATGCCAGTTGGATGTAATATGTATAAGTTACACTCACACACATAGACACATAGACACCCATGCAAGAAATTTGGGAAGAAAATGAATCAAACCAGTGAGAAAACGAGGGAAACTCAAGTATATATTTTTCCTCGTCTGCTTCGACTCCTTCTTCTTCTTCTTCACTTTATTGTACTTGTTATTTTATTTCGATTTTAATCTCAATCGTGTGCCTTTAAGTAGTTTTCTGTACAAATAAACTTCTTCTTCTACTTCTTCTTCTCCGAACTTTTTTATCTTCTTAAGTTTTTTGTCTGAAAATATTTTTTCCAAGAACAATACAATACAAATAACACATAACAACCACCACTACCAACAGCAATAATAATAGTATGGATACCAAGAAAATGATAATAATAGTTATAGTTATGAAAATAGGAGGAAGAAAAAGCTGTAAAAGCTCGAAGGAAAGAAAATCGAAAAAAAATTTAAGTTCGAGTTTTATGTGATGTGAATAAAAATTTAATAGATGAATGATGACTGTTGTTGTTCTTGATACTGCCGACTGACTATATCATGTAGAATGATGATCATGATGATGATGATGTTGTGGAAAACGAAAAGTTAAGAGCTGTTGTTGCTGCTTCACAGCTTGACGTTGAGATTTTTTTTTCGTTCGTTCATTTTGTTCACAGCGCAGATATATATGTTTTCTCAGGCGAAAGTTGGTTAATCTGTGCTTTGTTGAGTGGAACGAGCAAAATGACATTTGTTCTTCCCTTGATAAATAAAGATAAAATGTCTTTATACATATACGTATGTAAGTGTGTATATAGAAATCTTATGTTGAGATATTAATAATAGAATAATGTTAGTGTATTGTAACGTTGTGCTATCTACTCGTTTATGAAAAATGGAAGCTCCTTATCATCGTTAAATACACTCGTCTATATTTTGTAAAGTATATATACTGTAAATATAACCCTCCTCACTCCACAAACATATGTGCTTGCTAATTTTGTATTTTATATTTTTTGGGATGCACTAATACTGCAATCAGTCTCAATAGACGATAAAATTCCCATGAGAGCAACAAAACAGAATATTTATAACAATTTCATTGACACTGCACGTAGGTTTGGTTCGATGGCAGTGGCTGATTACGCACGCTTACACCAGTGACGGTGAATTGTGATAAGTATGAGCTTCGATGAAGCTACGAATGAAGCCTATATATAAATATCTTCTTTATTCTAATGCTGGGCAGGTGCACTCCCCCGTAAGTGATGTCTTTTGATGGGAATGAGGAAGCTTATTTCAAAGTACGAACCGTTTTTGTATCCGGATTGAGAGATCAATTCACTCAAGGGAGTGTTGTATGGTAGATTTTCTTTTTTTTTTTCGTTTATTTCTATGCCATCTGTTTTGGGGCTCAAGGCACTCCCAACTCTTACGCGGTTCACTTATTTACCTCCTTACCTTACGCTTTGCAGCCAAATCGAGGACGTACGGCTATAGGTCCGATTTTCCTAACCATCTGCACATTGCATAGCTCCATGCCAGGCTATAGTACTGACATGAAAGATGGGTCGGCCCATGGATTCTGCACTCCAACAGGGGGTCATAGTTGTGTTCATTCACACCACCGATCGTAATCAAGTGGTGAAATCCCTTTTGTAACCTGCCCCTATCGGGATTCGAACCCGATACCTCCCGCTCCAACGGCCACAGCTTTAACCACTGCGCCACTTGGGCGGTCGTAATTTTTCTTGATATTGAGGGAGCCTTTAATAACGTTCAGACAGATGCAATCTTGAAAGGATTATCTTTCATGGAAGTGGAATCCTCCATAATCAAGTTTGTCAGTCATATGCTGGGAAGCAGGACTGTAAACTCAGAGTTGGGGGAGGCAACCATAAGAAGGCGAGTGGTTTGGGGAACCCCACAGGGGGAGTCCTGTCCTCTCATCTCTGGAACATGGTATTCAATGGATTACTTCTGGAGTTGGAGAGGGAAGGTATAGGAGTGGTTGCCTACGCTGATGACGTGGTGATCATGGTATCAGCTGAAGTTTTATCGACCATTAAGGAGGTAATGCAGAATGCGCTTCTTACTATTACAAGATGGGCCAGTAAATGTGGATTGGAAGTCAATCCATCTAAGACTGAGCTTTCTGGCTTTTCGCTTGATAAAGTGAGATTTCCGGGTGTAATCTTAGACAGTAAACTTAGCTGGAAGCCAAACATCTTGGTGAGAATTAGCAAAGCTACGACGGCGATGTATTCGTGTATGAGTGCAATAGGCAAACGTTGAGGTCTCAGACCGAAACACCTTCTCAGGTCTTAGAGGTAATGTTACACCTTCTTCCAGTAGATATCTATGGCAAACAGATGGCGGCTATAACATAGCCACAAGACTAACGGTCGTGTCTCAGTGGAAACATCTTCAAGCAGGTCACTCGAGAATAATTGGTTCGCTAAAGAAGGAAATGGCGAACCTTGATTATATTACATCGATATTATGCTTCGAAAAAGGTTTTCAAACCTTAATCCCTTCAAGAGAATTCTTTGGGAATAAGCTAGCACTGGAAACCGAAGCTATACAATTCTACACGGACGGCTCAAAGCTAGATGGTAAAGTTGGAGCTGGGCTGTTATGTGGAGCAATAAATATAAGACACTTCCGTTCGAATCCCTGACCACTGCAGTGTGTACCAGGCGGAGATAATAGCGATTGAGGAAGCCTTGATCCGGTTGAGGCATAACGTGATATCCAAGAGGGATATCACGATTTATGTGGACAATCAGGCGCCTATCAAGTCACTGGAAGCAGTTCTATTGAAGTCTAGGGTGGCATTTCAATATTCAGATTATCTGGGTCCCTGGCCACTCTGACGTCGAGGGTAATTACAGGGCAGACGAACTAGCTAGGCAAGGTACAACTTTTCAGCTGAAGCCTGAAAGGGCGAATGTAGGGAGGCCTACAGCAGAGCTAAGACTGGTTCTGAGGAAAAGGACAGAAGCTTTAGCACTGGAGAGGTGGCCTAGCACCCTCACATGTGAGAGGGTGAAACAAATGTGGCCAAGGGTGGATTTGAATCGCTCCAGAATCTTAATCTCTCTGGAGAGGAGAGATCTAAGAAGGATAGTAACAATATTAACGGGACACTGCCTTTTCGGTGAACATGCGAGAAGGCTGGGTCTAGAAACAAATGACTTCTGTAAAAGCTGTATGGACGAGGAGGAGGAAGAGACCCTTGTTCACTTCCTGTGCTCTAGTCCTGCACTGGTACTAAGAAGGTATTTACACTTGGGTAGGTATGTAATGCACAACCTTTCAGATCTTGCAGATATTAAAGTGTGGGACATTTTACGCTACATTAGTTATAGCTCAGGATGGATCCAATAGAGTGTTAAGGGTACTAGGGGACTAAGATCCTGTGGTATCACAACGGACCGGCAACGGTCTAAGTGTGCGTTAGCAGCCACTCTAACCTAACCTAACCTTCGTATCCGGATCTTTTCAGCTTGACAGAGTATTCCATAGGCTGGTTTAAGCCGATTCGTTGAAATGTTGTGGTTTTTATCATTATAAAGTGTTTGTGAAGGCGGAGTATGTCTTTATACGGACCTTTGTCTGACCTCATAAAAACAAAATTGCAGTTGTTCAAAGATTTCAGAATAAAGATATTATCTTGTTTGGTTGGACGTGTGGATGATGGTACAAGGTTTTGCTTAGTTTGTCGATGACCATGTCGATTTTTTTTTAACAATTAACTCACCGGGTAGCTTCATGGTTTAACCGGAAACCTTTTCAACTATGGTGAATACTTAATGTCGTCTTTCACCGTTGCTCGTATTCCGATTATTGGTATCTCGGCACTCTAATGGGTTTTGTTACCTTTGGCCATAAAGCAGCTTTTAACTGTCGACGGAAGCGTTCATAACCGCGGCGCTACATTGGTGACCCTCTTATGTCCCTTTTTTAGGGAATTTTACATTACACTACACGTCGATATCTTCTGACACACAACTTGTCTACTTCTCAATGTCTGTCTTCTTAAATGACATTATTAAGACACAGATATTTCCAGGATATTTGTCACATGCTGCAACACAGACAAATATAAATAATGTGGGGGAATGCGGGCACCTACAAATACACATGTCAGGTTCGTTTCATGCCGCAGCAAGCCTAAAATCACTAAACGGGCGAAATCAGGCCACCAACCATGTTACGGTATTAATTAGAAAAAATTCGAGTATGTAGGGTATATATGAATCACGCAGTATACGAACATCAAGTCTGGTAGCATATGTCTGATAAGAAGGATTTGATCTTTTCGATCACACAGTCATTCAATGACGTCATCATAAGATCGAAATCGGCCTTGCGAATTACAACAACATAAAATGCGCAACTTCGAACAACAATTCATAAATCCTCCAACCAAGCGGCGCTATACAAGTCATAAGGAGCCCGTGGCCTTCAATTGACAGCGGCTTTCGCCTAATACCGTTCTAAATTGACATTTTTGGCCGGACTTGTCTTGCTGTACTACATGTGATGATGTGTGTCCACTTGTCGTTCGTTAAGCGCCTCCGTTTGAACGTTAATCTTAACGCTTTAATCGGCCACTCAATCAGTGGCTCAATCAACACACTGCACTACATCTACTCAAGTAATTTCTCTAACTTATATGAACTGCACACAAGACACAAATCATGAGTATAAACTTTGATATACGGTAGTAAAAGCTCAATCTCTATATAATCCCTTCGGTACTCCTACACGAGTACAATTCCATAATAGTTTGGTCACTCTTTCTTAATTGATGGCTTCCAACTAACTTACAGTCCAAGATGGTACCCAAAAATCTAAAAATTAGGTAAAAGCTCAGCGCATCTAATTGTCTCAGTATTTCGTAGTAAAGAGAACCAGATCCTTAAACCACACCTAACAATCCATTTTATAACATTCGAAAGAGCATTAGAGATCACTTCCTTGATTTTTTTAGGTATTTACCTGAGACAGCTAATGCTAAATCATGAACATAAGAAACTACTCCCTTTCTAGTTTCAACAGCAAACCATTGATTACTACATTCCATAGTAAGGGTGGTAGTATTTCATCTTGTGTTGATCATCTAATCACTCTTCTTCTTCTTATTTGGGATGCACTAACACTTCAATCAGAATTTGTCTCAATAGACGATAAAATTCCCATAAGAGCACCAAAACAAAATATTTATAACAATTTCATTGACACGGCACGTAGGTACAGCCATGGCAGTGGCTGCTTACGCACGCTTGGCTGCTTACGCACGCTGAAACCGGTGACAGTGAATCGTGATAAATTTGAGCTCGGAATGACGCTTAAATATAAGTGTCTTCTTTATTGTGCTGAGCAGGTGCAGACTAGTGATTGCAAATTTGGGGTGATATTATAAAACCGGTTTTTCGGTTTTATTTACAAAACAAAACCGGTTTCCGGTTTTAAACCGGTTTTTTTAACAAAATATATTTTTAATTTCTACAAAATGGTTACCAGAATTTAAAAAAACAATAGTTTAAAAAAATCTATTATATTATATTTGTATTTGAAATAGTTTTTTTCAAATGCAAATAATAAACAATTTAGCCAAAAAAATAATAATACAAAATAATAATTTAATAATTTTTTGGTTTTAAAAAGTGTGATCTCACTAAACACAACATGTTTATTGTGTTATCCACTAGACGTGATCGAATTTCATGCATACTTCCTGACGCCGAAAATGCTCTTTCTGGTTCCACGCTGGTCGGTAGAATCAACAGTAGAAAATTGTACACTATCTTGAGTTCCAGTTCTCTGATCCCATTAAGATGAACGTTAGTGTTTAGACCTATATGAATAATCTTTCATCACAACCACTGTTGGAGGTTTTTATTTTTGTATTGGTTTAATAGATTGGGATTGTTTTCTTCTACTTCGATCTTATCGTCATCGCCTGACAACATTTTTACATTTTTTATTGTGCCAGACATTCTTTCAATCTTTAAACAATCAGTTAAACAATGATTTAGCACGATTCCAGAAAATATTAACAGTAAGCAAGATAAATCAGTTCGTCTTTCTTTATTTCGGCATTTATTTAATTCGGCTCCATTTTCATGTCAATTACCAGTTGGCCACTATGTTTGTCCAAATGTGACCACATAATATTCATAAAATTTTATTAAATAAATTTAAAAGGTCGCATCGGCAGTCAGAAGAATTGCATATTGCCGACAAAGTGACTCGACTCCCAATTTTATTGGTAAAAAAAGCAATAGGGTTTGTTAGAATTTTAAATTCATCATCAGGAAAAGATACGATGATTTCAGATCAACTTAAGGATACTAAACGCATGTTTGTAATTTATAAAATCGCTCCCACATGAAAAGGAAACTGTCGCGTTTTCGAATCCAAGACTAAATTTTTCTTTTCCGAATTCTAATACAACATATTTTTGAAGATTGTCGTCGTTTTTCACTGGTGTATTTCTAAGAAGTTTTATAATTTTTCGTACTTTATGAAACGGTAAAGTTATGTTGATCAGGATTTACTGCATTGTTCAGAAAGTTATCATCATCACCGTCTGACTCGGAATCA
Source organism: Tipula lateralis (assembly GCA_963932295.1). Classification (NCBI taxonomy): domain Eukaryota; kingdom Metazoa; phylum Arthropoda; class Insecta; order Diptera; family Tipulidae; genus Tipula; species Tipula lateralis. The sequence goes on along the minus strand of OZ010736.1, from coordinate 159,685,588 downwards.
TCATACATATCAAACATACCATCATTTTCTGTCTGTTTAAATGCATTCAAAGTATTCGAGCTATAGAAGATTTATCTTTACAATATAACACATTCAAAATAGCCAATAAATTATGTTGTGAAACACTGTTGAGACTGCGGCGTGATGAGAAACTCTCTTAACCATTAAGCTACAATCGGAAAACTAATCGATCTTTAATTAGTCTTTCAATTTTTCTCATAATTATCTGTTCTTATGCAAATAATGCCACTTGCAAGACAAGTACCAAATTTCATTAGCTATTATTATGCAAATGTAAAATAAGGCCATTTTTTTGTTACATATGAAACCGGTTTTAAAATGTAATAAAAACCGGGTTTTCGGTGATGTAAAATAACAAAAATAACCGGTTTTTCGGATACCGGAAAACCGGTGTTGCAATCACTAGTGCAGACTGATTCCCTTCTCTTTTTCTTCTTTGTCTTGATAGTTCCTGCAGAAGTCATTAGAACTCGACATACCTAAGAATATGTTGCCTAAGAAGCAATTGTTCCGAACATCAGCAATTACTCCGAACAACAACCGATTTTGGAGGAACAGTTTTTGCCGGATTGGTCTTGCTATACTGCACGTTATGGTGTTAGTCTACCTATCGTTTGTTAAGGCTGTTAATCTTAACGTTGCAACTGTCGTTCGTATGTTACTTGTGCACTTAACGGTCTCATTATTTCGTAGTAGAGGGAACCAGACCTATTTTGGATGCGTGTACCCTTAAACCACACCTATCAATCCATTTTATAATACTCGAAAGGGCATTTGAGATCACCTACTTAATTGTTTCCAGGTATTTACCTGAGACAGGTAATGCTATGTCATGTATAGAGGAAACTATTCGTATTCCCTCCTTTTCTAATTTAAACAGCAAACCATTGATCACTAAATTCTAGAGTAGGGGTGATAGCACGTCATCTTGTGGTGTTCATCTAACCACTCTTCTTCTTCTTATTTGAGATGCGCACTAATACTGCAATCAAATTTTTTCTCAATAGACGATAAAATTCCCATGAGAGCAACACAACAGAATATTTATAACAATTTCATTGACACTGAAAATAGGTTTGGTTGGATGGCAGTGGCAGTCACCGGTTTAACCGTACGTAAGGTTACACCGGTGACGGTGAATTATGATAAGTTTGCGCTTCCAATGAACTTCAAATTAAGACTAAACATGAATGTCTTCTTTATGCTATTATTAGGCAGGCGCAGAAAAAGAGAATCACTTTATCCTTCTTTTCATTCAACTTGACAGTTCCTGCAGAAGTCATTAGAACTCGACATAGCCTTCTGGAATATGTAACCTAAGAAGACAGTATCCTGCAATTATTCATAACACCGTTCTAAATTGCAGATTTTGTACAGGTTTAACGTTAAAGTGTGTGTCAACCTTAACACTGCAATCAGTCACTCAATATATGCCCTTATATAATATTACTATCCAGATAAGAGCCATTCGTAAAAAGTTGTAAAACTTGAATTTTGGGCACTGGTCCATCTTTTCAGGATTATCTAGATGGATATATGATCGAGTGACCTGTTGCATATATCATCACGGCCATATAGGTCGATTTTCGAGGATATTTAAACGATTATAATTATATCCAAGACTCGAGTCTTTATGGTTAGCGCTCGATTAGGAGCATACAAAACACTCGAAGCTTTCTCAAGTATTTTCTTGTAAGTTACGATGTCAAGAACTACCCATCACAAACAAATTTCAAACATGAGTCTAAACCTTGCTATACGGTAGTAAATAGTCAATATTCCGTTCCGGTTTCAATCCCAATCTCTTCCCAACGGAATACTCCTACACGATTACAAGGCTGTAGTAGTCTGGTTATATGTGCTAACGGTCTCAGTATTTCGTAAAGTAAAGAGAAACCGATCTGTTTTGGATTGATGTTGCCCTTACACCACACATACCGGTCTATGTGTGGTTTAACCAAGAAATGACGTCCAGATTTGTTACATGGAGCTAAGTGGTTTCTATGTTGACATCTACTTGCGCCTCCCCAATAAGATCAGAAGAACTACTCACGAATTCACAATAACACTCATGAGGTGGGACAGTACAAATCAAGATACAAAAATATTTTGAACGAGCTCCACAATGTTACAGTCATACCTAGAAAATATAAATTTAGAGCACAGTTTGACTTTGTATGTAAAGGAACAATAGGATCCGGGACAACCGCATGTATATATGTTAGTGAGAAAGCATTGATGATCCAAGAAAGTTTCTAACCTTTTATGGAATGCTTTTATTTTTTAAAAATAAGATCTCATTGACACTTAAGACGTGTTCTCAATTTCAAGAATAAATACTGTAATTGTTGGCAGTTAAATTACCAAAGAACTATAATTAAATAGAAACCAAATCTTGGTAAGGCGATTGAGGAACGATTGGTTGAAAATAAAAACTTACCTGAAGATTAATGAAGCCATACGGTGTGTAAATTCTAGCTATTTGAAACATATCAAGATGGTGCATGTTAACCCTATTGGTGGGAACATGTGCTGTTAACCCTCTATGACCATGTTCAACTTGCTTCGACATTTTCCCGGGCTTTAATAATATCGCACATCTGCTAAACGATAGCTTCTTCTAGTCGCGTTAATGAAAACAGTCGTGGGCGAGTGGCGATACATTGTCCTCTTAATTGTTTTACTCGTCTATGTATGGTTGTTGCCTAGAGACGGAGTCTTCATTATCAGTTGAACTTCTTCCATTTGTATTGGGTTGTAATGGTGGCAATGCTTCCTTCAATTCATTTCCGATTGGTAGCTCGCATAATTTTGTAATTGATTCTTTATATGTTGCGCCCTGACATTTTACTATGACGACTGGAACCAAACTATCCGTCCCAGCGTTAGTTTAAAGAACCCGTCCCAGCTTATACTGGATTGCAGGTAGTTGATCATCATTTATTAATGCTAAGTCGTTTACCAACAAGTTAGGCTTGATCTTTGTCCACTTGGTCGCTGCCGAAGTTGGTGAATATAATCAGAATACGATTCGATGTTTGGTGATCACCAATTAAAAAATGCTCTGAAATTAATACTGCTAAGTCAGAGACATCTATTGTGAGTTGTGTTTAAAGGCAAGAGTCCAGAAACGCTTCATTTTGAGTTGTTACCGTGCAAAGTTCCTCGAATGTTAATATTGAATCACCATAACCCTCTTGAGATGAAATTTTACTGATTTTATACCTGCCTCCCAGATACCTTCAAAATGAGGAGTGTGAAAAGAGCTATATATTCTTCGTAGGCCTTGTTTTGGCAAATGCTGTTCTTGGTTGCACTCTAGCAACTGGTAAGGTTCCCATTAGCTGTTCTGACATATGTTGCTTGTGGCGGAAACATTTTAGACATTTATGAATCAGGCTTCGCACCACTCGCTAACCACCATTAATCTATAGTATTTGTTCCTTAAACATGTATAACGTCAATCGAAAATACATCACGTAGAACAACCCCTTTAGCTCTTGCTAACAGTAACTTATAGTAAAGAGGTTTAGACTTTCATCACGAGGATTTACGGTTGGATCTTGATGTACCCACACCAAACAACATTCTAAATGACGTATATCTGGAGGAATTAAAAGCAGACTCAATTGTAAACCAAAAAGGCAAAATCAGCAGAAGGGAGTTTTTACCAACTACAGCATGATATTGTGGATACTCTATCCATAGCCTGAAATCTATCTCTCGAAGTAGCTTGTCCCATGGTACAACCGAAGGCAAAGTACAAGCCATTATGGTGGTCAGAAAGTCAATAGGAAAGCCTTCAACAGCGCGAGGCGCACTGGACAGGCTAAACTTTGGGTGTCAAGGAGCGCCTAAAAGGAAGCTAAGAAGTACGAGGCAGGTGCAAACGAAGCTCCTTCGTCTTCCTGATTAGTGCAGCATGTATCAATCAGAAGTGCGGGCGATTGAGTAGCCATACAACAATCAAGGGGGGAAACTGGAATTATTTCATTTTATCCAGGTTAGAATTGAGTTGCCACTAATCTCTAAACGAGTGAACATTTCAATGCCTAGATTATCTAGAATGCTGATTACTCGTACGTTTCTGGTTACTTGAACGTAGAGTATGCCAGATAAGTCTGTTAAAAACTAGACTTTCATTTTATAAAATTTGTTCTATGAAAGAACTCTCGAATTTTTGTAGGAGTTCTTGAAGGGCACTGCATTCTGGTGACAAGATAAAAGGCTGGGTTTTATTGACTTCTGAAGAAGCGTTTTGAATGTGGAGAAGAGACAGTGGATAATTTTATATGCTTCAATCCCGTATTAGAACACAGATAGAATCTCTACCTGACCAGGTACATGATGGAATACCTCTCTGAGCTCGGAGGCAAAACTGTGGTAATGTGAACGATTTGGGCCTTATCAGATGTAGCAATGTGAACGATTCGGGCTCTAACGATGCATAAGAACAGAATAATCTGTGAATTCGCAACGGACCGGCACCTGTCTAACTGTGCGTTGGCAACCATTTTAATGTAACGTAGGTAAAGTATACTATAGATGATCATCTTTTAATAAGGCCCTATACATAACGATAAACAAATCAGACAATATAATCTCAAACATTACTGTACTGACAACCTTCCACAACCCTCATTTCACCCCAAAATTCGTAAGTGTAAGCATAATTCAATCAAACACCTTAACAATAATTTTCTTGATTATCATATTTCCTTTCTCGCAAACGTACACACCATAATTTACTGGTTAATAACAACAAACACGACGGCGATGGTAGTAGAGTGGAGAGGGGTGGGCTTGGATGGTAAAGGGGAGATCAGGAAAAACAATTTTCAACTCTATAGAATTCACGAAAATACCAAGTTTGGATTTTTCCATTCTCATTATAAAAATTTTGTTTTTACGAAAACAAAGCAATCAGAAAACTCGACTGTATGTACGAAGACGAAGAAGTAAAAACAGTTGGGTGAAAAGAAAAAAGAAAAAGCTTTCAAAAGTTTATAAAAGCCAAACAACAAAGTTTTTATAGTTTTTATAGTTTTGTCAAATGGTATGGTGAATATGTGAATGCGATGGGTGAATATGAGTATGCGATGTCGAAACCACAAAAACAAGTTCTTTGTATATATTGTTGTTGTTTATCTTGAAAAGCGTTTTTCTCCAAACGACGTCTGTTCGATTCCAACCTTCCATATACCACATGAAGACGTACATACATATACTCGTATGGTGTATCGAATGCCATTTTGGTGTTGTTTTTTTTTTGGTTTGATATAATCTTTAACTTGCATTATGCACATTTGCACCCCCTCCCAATTGTATACGGTATGCATTTACACAATACAAAAGCTCATTCAACATGTTTTAAATTGTCTGTATACGAAGTACTCGTACATCTATATAGAATACATAAAAGAGAGAGATAGATAATTTTATTGGTATTACTTCCATTCCATCACACAATATAAACTAGAAAGTTGGTTTTTTTATTCATATTTTTCGACATACACACACCCATATATATATATACCCACATATAACAAACAAGCATTCCACTCTGTATAGGTGGGGTGGTTTTTTTCACCCCAAAAAACAATTTAACTTAAATCGACGTGTACATTGTGTTCATTGCATGACTGCCGGCATCCGTTCTAAATTGAGGATATCGTTCGTTGTTGTTGTTTGTGTATATGGTTAGTCTGTATATAGAGGTGTGCTTTTGGCAGAAAGCTTAGTTTTTTGGTGGTTGTCGAGCAAATTTTAATCGTAAAGTTTTAAAATAAAATATTGAATCGATATATTCGTGGTATAGCTACAATACCCAACCGTATGTATGTATATATGCATATTGAGCTTTCGCCATCATCTCTTCATTTCAAGGTGAAGCTATATATCGTCAAAACCAATGGCGGCAAAAACATAACGAATACACGTTTGATGGTGGGTGTTTAGATTCAATTATGATCTGATGGCCTTATCACATGTATAAAAGAGAGTATCGGCTGAAACCCGTAGCTCTCCAAGAAACTCGATGGTAAAAAGTGGAGAGTATGTGTAAGACTATACACTGCTACAAAGTGGAGAGGACATTGGAAATCTTGGAGTTGGATGTCTCATCGGGTCACAGGTAAGAGGACTGTGTTGGTCGATACTCGAATTGTAAGCTTTGTGCAGTGGTTAGTATATTGGTTTTTCATAAAGATCCTTTTGGAAACATGAACACATCCACGTAAAACATTCAAAAGAGCAGGCTTGGTTTGTCCAAGAGGTGAGATCGTATCGGTTGTTAAAAACACAGCTACGATGGGTACTTCCGTACAAGTTAGATAGGACGCGATCTTGTCAGCAACCGCATTTTACGATCTAATCATCAATCTGATAAAGTGAACAGTGTCTGCAAAGTATTGAATACCTCGGGTGTCGATGTAGCCCAGCACATTCTCGGCATAGTGAAAACTAAGCCCAAAAATGATTGGTTTGATTGGAGTGTCGTCTTTCAGTTGAGTTTCGATATATAGCCCACAATGAAGCGCAGACTCGGTTTATAATCACAAGGAGAAATAAAGCAGTTCTTTCTAGGAGCACAGGTAACGCATTTGTAGACAGAAGAAGCACGAATGGTTGAATGCTTAGGTCTTATGAGTACAACAACTCAGTAATGAGTGCAATTCGCGTGGCTTCATTAATCACCGTATTGCACCAACCCTTAAGATCTTGGTCAACTTCCATTCGGGACCATGATGAAAATCTCTGTGTTAACGTCGCTGCGGTACTCGATACATGGCGTGACATTTGTATGCCTTGATTACCCTCAAATGCAGACCGCAAAGATGATCATTGAGGATCCATTCTATGAGGAATTCACCAAGACAGAGATTAAAAATCATTCACCTGAAGTTGATTGCATTAATTCAGAGTGTTAAGACAAGCTCAACAGTCGGTAATACTGCAACTTAATATCAACTACAACTTAATGACTAATCAGGCAATACAACAACTACAACTTAAATTGCACTTTCATTCTATAAAAATTGTAACTAGTTCAGCTTTTGCTATATAGACAATTATTTGGTATACCGGGTGTTTCTTTTAAACTGAGACGATCAAATTTCTTGAAAAATTGCCCCTCTACAGAAAAAATGTCCATAATCAAAATTTAATCATACCGCGGAGGAAATACATTAGTGCAGATAAAATAGTCCCTCACCGCTCGCTTTGTAAGTGGGGCGGGGGTAACTTTTAAACTAAGATAGGAAGCCATATTTTTTATTGCAGATCCGGATTCTACGACTAAAAGTATGTATGATTTGAATGAAATATTTTGTTCGGTTCATGATAGATGGCGCTGTAATCGACGATATTCAATATTTCAATTTCTTGTTCTTAGAGCACACGCATTTGATTCTGCAATACGTTTGAAATAAAAAACATTACGTTTTCATTGGAAATACTCGAAATTCGTCATCAAAACAATTTATTAATTTAAATGTCAGGTGAATAAAATAATTTTAGCTTGAAATAAGTGTTCAGAATGATGACCTGCGATTTCAATACGCACTTAATTAAACGTATAAAAAGTTAGCCCAGGATTCATCCCAGAAAACTGAAAAATGGCAACACTAAACTATCGCGACAGTTGTTCCATCCCAGGATATAACTGTCAGCCCGGGATTTCTGTCATATCAACTTATCATCCAAGAAAAAATTATAACGACACTAAAATATCAGCCCAAACTATCGATATTTGATCGCATCTACAGCCCGAATTATAAAAGGTTCGGATTAGTGCGAGCATTTTTTAGATATGAACTACCATCATCTTGAGTTAGTTTTATGAGATTTTTATGCGATATATTCATTATAGCTATTTATTTTCTTCATTTTTTAACACAACAAAAGTAATACAATCTGCTTTGCCTTGACAGATTTTAGTTTTAATTATATTACATTTGAGTAGTGTTGGTGTGCCTAATTCATTTAGCGTTACCCGAGGAACACTTCGCGGAAGTTCTCGGCCTTCAATCCCCATGTATTATATGAATATTTATATGGATAGATAAATAATATGTTTTTTTTTGTTTTTTGTTATTTTTTTTTCATTATAACTTAATCTAAAATATTTAATTCAGAAAAAAATATTATTTTTTTTAATATTTCATTTTGAATAGAAATAATATTAAATTGTTTTATAATTCACTTTTTAATTAACATAATCCAAGATTTTATTGGTCTAATTTTTCGTAAATTAAGAGGTGTGGATGTACTCTGTGTGACAAAGCAATTTTAACTTGAGGAATTTCCTTCAAATCATCATAGATTTCCCAGTGATCTTCCCGATAACAATAGCACACATAATGAGCAATAGTGCTAGCAGCACTGGACGGTATAAAATTAATCAATGAACTAATTTTAAATGTTTCATTAAACATTGTTACGTGTTGAGGAATGTCGGTAATAGGCGTTTTAGCTAACGGATTTGTTGCAGGTTCTACATAAATGAAAACACTTTTACTCGTAAAGATTTGCTTTTCGTAATATGTTTTACATTTTGGGCAAATTAATAAATTACTGTCTTCTAAACAATTAGTAAAATTCTTTACTCCTAAAGCATCCAGCTTAAAAAGGTTTATAGGAAGGTAGGTCAAAAAATCAATCACTGTCTCATCGCATTTGACATACTTCAGTACTGACTGTGCACTAAAATAATTCATTAATTTTAAAATAAATGTTGCAATTTTTGTTATATTACTAGTGCAATCTCGATCCAAACCGAATATCTCAACCAAATTTGAAAAACGGAGTTGTTCTGCTCGGATTAAATTTCGTTGTTTTAGGGACTCGATTAATTTTATGAATTTATTACCTGAATCGAAATAGTCTACGTCTTTTAAATTTAAAATGCTGGTGGTAAACGAGTCAAATGCACACGTATTAAAATAATTCTCTCCCGTGATTGAACCACTTCTTAAATAAAAAAGATAAGGGCTTTCTACTTTTAACTTTTTATTAAAATGTTTTTCAATTTTGGTGTAGTTTGCAAATTTTTTGCTTTTTGTTGACGACTGAATTAAACTGTTTGCTCTTTCATTTGCCGTCATAGTATTTAATAAAGTTAAATTTGATAAATTAAAACTGGTAGTTGATGGTTTTGGGGTAATGATTCGTTTTTTCCAAGTCTCTTCAGAATTGAGAATTGAAGCGTACGATTTTTCTTCGTCACTTTGTTTTTCAACCTTATCAGAATTCATTTTTATGGGTCGCTTTGGAATATTCAATGTAAATCTTTTTAATATATATTCATTACGCGTATTAATTTGTTTGACAAATCTTAATGCCTTAGTAGGCAATTTTCCCAAAGAAGCATTTCGTTTTGTGAGCCGTTTAATTGTACCGAAGTAATTCTCTATGTGGCTGTTACTCAGTCTACGAGAATGAAATATTGCCGACCAAAATGGAAGAAATGTTAAGTATTTTTTATTAAAAGTTTCCAAAAAAGACGGATTATAAAATTCATTTAGAGGCCCTTCATTTTGCGGTATTGAACCCGATATTCCATCAGATATTGTTTTAAATGAAACATAAAATGGACTTTGGGAATAAAGAGTTTTACCAAAATTTCGCACGTCGTCGTAATCCTCAATCTTCGAATTGTCACCTGTTGGAGCTTCTAAATAAAAATCCTTGTTTTGTTCGGTATATTTGACAATTTCATTAAGAGAATTCAACACAGATGTTGTTACATATTTAGATTTAAGGACTACCGAGAAATGTTGCCAAACTAGTTTTACAACTTCAAAATGGTTTATTAAAAATAATGAACCCACGATTTCTTTTATTAATTTTTTCTGTGGAATTTTGTTGTTGTATGTTTTGTTTACGTCACCAGCCATATTGTGCATTAAGTGAGAAACACATAAATGCAATTTCACTACTCCAAAGTTTTCCGATTTGTTCATTAAACTGGCATAAGCCAACGTTAAATATTTGATAATATCCATTTTATTAAAAGAATCCATGATGGCATTAATTTCAGCGAAGCTACAATCAGTTACTATCGACTCAAAAACGGGCCAAATTCGTAGCTTAAGTTCTAATTCGATACGGTATGATCTCAACCATGCGCCAATAGTATCGATGTTATCGCCAATAGTATCGAACTGATCATATCCGTCAAAGGGAATGGGTCTGATGGTTCAGAATCATTAACTTTAATTGGTATTACTAATGCATAATACAAAATGCTAGACAGGTTGTTGTCGGGTGGTTTCACCAGTCCACCGGTGGCATCCAAATAAGCAACCAGTTTTTCTCCTGCATTTCGCTTTAAATACAGTTTAAGCATGGATATTTGAATATCGTTGTAGCAAATAACACAAAACGGTTTTACATATAATTTTTGAATCAACGTGGGGTTCAATAAAATTTCCTTTTGTAAATCCAAAATATCGTTTGAGTCATTGTCCTGCTCTTTCAGAGCTTCGGATCTCGCTTGTCTCAAAACATTCATTGATTTAACTTTTGTTGTTTTAAATTTGGTTACAACTTGTGGATCCACATTTTGAACCAAATTTTCAAACATTTCTTCGGCTGTTGTTTTGCAAATTTCTTTTTTTAGGTTCACCCTGTCTAACCCTCTTAATTGTCTGGTTTTTATTAGTCTATGGTTTAGCTGCCCTTCTGTACTGTATAACTTAAATATTCCACTTTTTAAATTATTATTCAATAATTTATATTTTCTACAACCACTATGGCCACAGTATGATCGAATGCTAATAGAAAATTTTAAATAATCCACCGATTTTATATTTATTAAGCATCCCGTTTTTGAACTTAACAAATCACTGATGATGTTGGGATATGCATTTTTATCTAATTTTTGTGTATTTTGGCAATATAATTCTGACCAAATGGCCATTTTTATTTCTATTTGACCTATGTAATGATCGTAAGCCGTTCTTTTCGTAACTTTCGTAGAGGCTGATACAGGCTTCTTAACTGGCCGGTTTTTCTTCTTCGGCTCAAAATCTTTAATCAACTCAAAATCTTCGTCTTCGAGGTGCACATCCAAAGCTTTGTGAGCCGAATTTGAATTCCTAGGTTGTTCCAAAATATACTCAAATACTTCGGGCAACTTAATTATTTTATTCTCATCGGTTAGTTTAACAACTTTGTTCGGAAAAGGGATAACATGCCCTTCGAAACTAACGTTTAAGCCCATTGGGTCAGTATTAATCAATTCTAAGTTAAAATCGTTTAGATTTCTTTCGGGAGTCTTTTTTTCAACAAAATTTGAAGAGCAACTTGGTTTTTGTACATCCTCAATCAAGTTTGTTGATGCCATACAGTTTTTTCTTTGTAAAAATTTTAGATTTAATTCACTGAAAAAATTATTATTTTTTAACAGCTTAACGAGTTTTATGCGATTTTTTTCTGTACATTTAAGGCCGTCTATATTCTGGTAAACTTTAAAGAATAGCGAATCTTTTCTGCAATTGCCTAGTTTTATATTTTCAATATGATCCAAAATTACATCCTGAATAATCGAATGTTTACATTCCTCGAAAGAGAAAGCTTCAAAAACCATTTTAATACAATATAAGTAAAATGATAACACAAAATAATGTTTATTTGTTGTCGATGAATTTAAATTGAATAACCTAAATTTTCAATTGGTAAAACTAAATTTCAAATATAATAACAGCAAATGTATGAAAATACTGCGGAATGATTCACAAAAATCCGTTACGTATTCTATTATTGTGACAGCAAGAACTAACTGCTTTTATACAAATATCGCCAGTAACTCGAAATTAATCGACTTTACTTTTCGGACACAAAAATATAGATAATCACTAAAACCCGTTCGCATACAAGTCTCATGAAACTAACTTAATTTCAAGATGATGGTAGTTCATATCTAAAAAATGCTCGCACTAATCCGAACCTTTTATAATTCGGGCTGTAGATGCGATCAAATATCGATAGTTTGGGCTGATATTTTAGTGTCGTTATAATTTTTTCTTGGATGATGAGTTGATATGACAGAAATCCCGGGCTGACAGTTATATCCTGGGATGGAACAACTGTCGCGATAGTTTAGTGTTGCCATTTTTCAGTTTCCTGGGATGAATCCTGGGCTAACTTTTTATACGTCTTAATTAATACGCATTTCAAATGATTGTACACAACTGAAATGTGTGTTTGGTTGAATTTCAACACCCGCATTTCTGATTCGCTCAATCATGTTCTCACGTGTTGTTGGTTCTTGTTTGTAAACTTTGTCTTTGAGATAGCCCTACAAACAGAAATCTGGCGCAGTAAGATCTGGTGATCTGGCGGGCCAAATTATCGGACCAGCTCTACCGATCCAGTGACCATTGAAATCACGATCAAGTATTTCACGTGCCACCACCAAATAGTGTGTTGGACAGCCATCATTTTGAAACCACATGTTCCGTCTCACTTCTAAGCTCCAATTTTCAAGAAACATTGGCAGTTCATTTTTGAAAAAGTTTCGGTACATTTGACCATTCAAGTTGCCTTCAATTTTATTTCAAAAGTATTGCAGAATTGAATGCGTATGTTCTAAGAAGAAGAAATTTTAAATATTGAATTTCGTCGATTACAACGCCATCTATCATAGACCGAACAAAATATTTCATTCAAATCATACGTACTTTTAGTCGTAGAATCCGTATCTGCAATAAAAAATATGGCTTCCGAACAGTAAAATTTATAAAAGAAAAGCTCCCACCAAAGGTAAGCGCACTATTCCCTAAATAGTTCGCTTACCTCTGCGGTGGGATAATTTCTTGTGAATCCACACATTCCAATCTGTGATTGGAATTGTACATGGTCCTTTGAACCAAGCAACAACTGACCAACAAGAAGTGTTTAAAAATTGCAGTAAAACTGAAAATGGATGCTGTAATAGGCTAAATCAACCAGCTGCAGATGAACTACAAAAAAGATGGAGATAGTCGAAAAACAAAACCTATCTCGAAAGAAAGATAGACGAGTTGAAAAAATTATACTCCACTTCTTTTGCCACAGATTACCAGATAATAGCGATGGACCGTCCTTTAAAAGAGGATCCTCAGTATAGAGCAACTAGGAAAATAATTGGCGAAACAAGCAGAAAATTACCTGCCAAGATGCGTCATCGCCTGCACAATGGACCTCAACAGCTTTGTTCACACCATTGTCTAGTTTGGAAAACATGTAGTCTTCGATCTTACCGACATAGAATTGTCAAAAATGGGCCAGCAACAACACCGCCACCATCTAAAAGGGTGGATTGTCAACAGCAGCTTGACAATCGCATATTTTTAATCAATAAGTCATCTCGCATCAACCAAAAACTGCTCAAGAAGCAAGATGGTCTGATGAGTAATATGTATCGACCACTCCATCGAACAAGCATCCGATAGAATATATGAATCTCAAAATAAAAACAATTGTCAAAAGCAAAAGAGATAATTGATCAACAACATACAGATATTCAAGTAGAAATGGAAGAAGAAGACCAAACAAGTATTTACTCCCAAGATAACCTCTATGAAATTCTTAAGCAGAGAGTGGACAATGTAATAATGCGATTACAATGAAACCAACAACAAACAGAAATAACACTTTCTGAAGAAACCAGGGTACAGTTACCCAAAGTACAGCTATCAACATTTGATGAAGCTCATTTAACGACATATTCACTGACCTCATTCACAACAACACCAGCAATAAAGATGACTTACTTGAAGTGTAGAAGGGAGCAGCCCAGTTAATTAGTAACCTCTCAACAACTGGTGACAATTACAACAAAGCGTGGGAGATATTACAAGCTAGATATAACAACGCTTGACTACTAGCAAACAAGTATTTCAACTCCTTGATGACATTACCAACGATACATGCAGGATCTGCGAAAGTAATTCGAGTTTTACATGATACTACAACTGAAATACTACACATCAGCAAGCTAAATATTAATTCTTCCTTCGAAGCATTAGTAATGTTTATTGTAGGTAAAAAAAACTCAAAGGGCTATTTATTCAGAGGGCTATTTCAAGATATTCAGAGGGCTATTTTTGTGGTCGATCTTGTTCGATAAGTATGGTTAAATGAAGTTATGCCTGAAAAATGAAAAGTGACAGCGTTATGCCCAATATTCAAGAAGGGTGATCGCTTGAAGTGCAAGAACTATCGCGGTATAGCACTCCTTTGCACAGCATACATCACATATTATCTTGTGGAGAATTACTCCTCGGGCGGAGAAAATTATCGGTGAATACTAAGCAGGATTCCGTCTAATTCGGCCAGTCACTGATCAAGTTTTTTGGCTACGGATGATTCTTTCTAAATACTACGAAACATCTCGCGATGTACACGAGGTATTCCTAGATTTCAAGCAAGCTTATGTCACGATCACTCGAAAGAGAGATACTTACATTTTTAGGAATACCAAAAAAATACGTACATCTGTGTAAAATGACAGCTATGCAGTCACAATACAGTGTCAAAATAGAGAACTTTAGTAATAAGTTCTGGTGCTCGGCAAGGAGATGCGCTGTTCTCGATATTTTTTTATCTCATGTTGGAATGCACCCTTCGTAAAAGTGAAACACCTCAAGACAATATCTTATTCCGAGAGTCCAATCAATTTTTTGAATATGCAGATGATATCTGTGAGAATGGATAAAATGGCAACGAAGTGAAAGAGACACTTGATCCACTTGGTCTCAACACCAAATGTTTCATCTGCTGTTTTCGAGACCAAGACCAATTATTTTCAGAAGTGGTAATCACACGTTTGAAGGAGTAATGAGACTCAAGTATCTTGGATCTTTCATTACTCACGGTAATAGTGTTTGAGAGGATATCATGGTTCGTCTTTCCGCTGGGTTATCCGTTACGTCCACTTCTGATTAAAAATATCTCGCAAATACGAATAAGCTGAAACTGTACAGAGTGTTGATCAGATCCGTTATCATGTATGGATGTGAGAGTTGGATCGTTACGGATGAGCACGAAAGATGGCTTCTGACATTCAAGAGTACAGTTCTTTTCAATCACGAGATCAGGAATTTAATGCGAATTCCTGATATCGTTCATGAAATTTTAAAACATCGAGTACGCTGGTTCGGTCACGTTCTGCGCGCTGATACGAATCGAATGATACAGTGATCTTTAAAGGGACAGCCAAGTTTCGCTAGGGGATTTTTGACACGGATTGGTTCTCTTCCTGCCTATGATAAAAGTTTTGGCTGAAGTGGAGTGGCTTCAATGATTTGTATAAAACCTTTAAAGAATACTAAAAAATTTTACAGACTATGTTTTGAGAAGCAACATTAAATGGAATACACCTTCAAAAGAGAAGACCATTCGGTTCAAAATTCTTATGTCAACAAGTGTATCTTAATTTATTGTTGGAACAGTGATCGAATTAAGTATAGGTGTTGTGTTGATCTTCACACCGAGTGGACGTGTTTTTTTCCTCTCGGTGTTATTAAATAAAATAAATTCGTTTGTTGTGTGTGCGTGGTTTTAAATCGGATCACAGATGAGTATCGCTATTATATTATTATATCATATTTTATTATTATTGTTATTACATTATAAATTATATAATATTGTGTTGTGTTGTATTTAATTATATTTTGTACGATACTATTACATCTCCAAACGCTATTACGCATTGACATCTCACAGGCAATGCTTTATACAAGTATTGGTATTATTGTGTTACATTTGTTTCTCCGTTTCTACTTGTTTCTCCGTTATATCTTTAATATTGTAATTTGTAATATATAACGATTTGTCTTTGTGTCTTATGTACATCAATTTTCAAATCACACGCACACCACAGTATTCCATTGAAAGCGATCGCATGCTTTGTATGTTTCGTCTTCTTTCGTTTGCCTAGCACATCGCTCTTCATACAATTCTCTTATTCCCCTTTCCTTTAGATGTTTTTTTATATTTTGGTTTGGTTTATGTATCTTTCAAAACATACAGTAGTAGGGATTTTGTATATTTAAATTTTAACACGATCACTGCCATTGTGCGATCGTTGTGTAGGAAAATGTTAATATATTCAATGTAATTGACGAATTACATTTTATTTTTATAAATTTTTGGATTGTGTTTGTGTTGTATATACATCATTATTTGATTGTTGAAAACGCAAATTTAGACACGACTGTCTCATTTAAATGCCTAGGTATTCATATTATGTATATAACAGAATTTTCGTTTCGTCCATCAAAATTCTGTTTCCTATGTTTATTAGAGAATTTTTTTTTTTTTGTTTATTTTTATTTTAGATATTTTATGCAGTTGTTATATATATTTACATATATACAGGTGATCCTTGACTTACGTCGTAGATTATCATATACATATATACAGGCGATCTTTGACTTACGTCGTGGATGCGTTCCTGAAAAGTTCAACGTTACTTGAAACGACGTAAGTCGAAAAAGTATTCAAATGTGTAATGTACAATGTATTTAAATTCTAAATGTAATTTAAATACATTGTACTTTTTACGTTGCCGGCATGTTTTTCATGGTATATTTGAATACTTTAATGTAATGTAATCTTATCCTGCTAGGTTAATAAATTTTCTACGTCAGACGGATCAGCATCTATGAAGCCAGTTTTTTTTGGCCATGTTGATGATTTGAGTTTGTACTTCAGCTGCATCTTCAATAGAACTGGTGGACTGATTCGACCAAGGCTTTTTCCACGATCCAGACTTGGTGGTGTCGCTGACTTCATCCCAAGATTTGCTAATGTTGAAAACATGTCATTTCGTGTAGAGACTGGCAGTAACCTAAGCCTTTCTATAACTTCCTCAAACAACAAGTAAACTTGTTTTTGTGATACCCTTTAAAGCTCTCGGGTTCTCCGAATGGTAAATTAGCAAAGGATTTAACTTGAAGTCGCCGACGACATTACCACCAAGCAGAAGCGTCAAACGGTCTTTTGCTGCTTTAAAGCCGGAAGCCTGTTTTTCTGCTGTGGTCAAATATGTTCGCAAGGGCGTTATTTTCAAGTAATAAGAAGCTGTTTCGACGTTAAATAGTTGATGGCTTAAATGGCCATCTGCAACGATGCTTTTAATTGTTTGCAGAATGAAGTTTGGTGCAGCTGTGTCTGCGCTAGCAGACTCACCTGAAGTTTTAATATTTAGGAATTCGTTCCGATTTTTAAAATTTTGGAACCAACTCCGACTATATTGGAAAGTATTTGTTTCTTCGTTATTTAGTTGACAAGAGGCCCGCAAATACTCTTAGCTTTGGTTTGGATGATCGACGTACTAAATGTAATATTTTTTGGATTGAGCCTTTTATCCAATCTATCAACAATAATTCCATTGTCTCGATTCTAAAATTAGCAAAAATTTTCGTACTTTTTGAGGTTCCCGCTTTAGCATGATTTAGATTCTTTAGCGAATCTTTTTTTGCGTAAAAATTGTTCTTTCAGTTGTTGGTGGAATATTTAAATTTCTGGAAATTTGTTTTCTCTATTCCAATTCGAAAGGGTGCGTGTGTGTGACACATAGTTAATTAAGAAGGTGTACACATCCTCAGGGATTTTGTAGGACAGGAGTGTTTAGATTTGGTGCAGAACACGGGTATGTATCTTCCATTATCGGAGTTACATTTTGGGATTGCGGTTGAGGGTTGTTTTAGTCTGGAAGATTGTGATGTGTCGGGCGGGTATTTGAATCTAGTGGCGAAGATTTGGAACTATTTAAATAATTGGATGTCGGCGGGATCGTAGCTGTTTTGCAGTGGTGGTTTGGAGGCATTCAGTTTTGCAGAGTGGTGGGAGGTTTTGATGTTTTGGTTGGATTTTTGAAGGATGTCGGAAGCGGTTTTTGTAGGTATGCTGGTGATTTGTTCTTTGACTCATGATACTGCTATGCGGTTCGCGGGGGGGGGGGGGGGGGGGCGTTTTCGAAGCTGGATTCGATTGAGACGGGCATGAGCGTTAATCTTGTTGCGGTGGCGATTGGGAGCCTCTGTTGGCATGTGGAATTTTGGACGCGAGTGGGATTTGTTGGGGCCTGGAGGATTCGCCGGAATGTGGGGTGTTTGGATGAATTTCGGTTTGTTGAAAGTCAGTTGAGATATGTCTGTACTTTCTATTTTTATTTTTTTAAGGTTGGTGTTCCGTTGTTGAGGGTGCTCTGAAAGAGTTTGTATTTTGGATGCTTACGATTGGGTTCTCGTGTTAGAGTTTAATTGCTACTAATAGATGTATGTTTGGTTGAATGTTGAGTTTGGATCGTGTTTGGTTTGCTTGAATAGGGTTCGCTTCGAGGGGTGTTGATTTCCTTCACTTTTGGGGTGCTTCTGCTCCATTGCATTATGTGGCGTCCCTGCCTGCTTTATTGCCTGTGTGTCGTGCATACGTGCCTGTGGGTTATCCATGCGTAATTTCAATTTATTAAGTTTCGTATTTGGATTTAAGGGTGCTTTTTGAAGACAATATCAATTGTTCTTTTTTGATTTATGAACGGTGAAGGTCGGAGCGGATCTACTACATTTGTAGTAAAGTGACATCCCTGATCACGACCATAATACGGGCATTGCATTACAATTACATTATATTGCAGAAATATAAAAATAATAATAATAATTTATGGAAAAGGTTTGGTTTTAATTACTTATATAAGTGTAAATATGATTATAAAGGGTGATTTTTTAAGAGCTTGAGAACTTTTTTTTAAAAAAAAACGCATAAAATTTGCAAAATCTCATCGGTTCTTTATTTGAAACGTTAGATTGGTCCATGACATTTACTTTTTGAAGATAATTTCATTTAAATGTTGACCGCGGCTGCGTCTTAGGTGGTCCATTCGGAAAGTCCAATTTTGGGCAACTTTTTCGAGCATTTCGGCCGGAATAGCCCGAATTTCTTCGGAAATGTTGTCTTCCAAAACTGGAATAGTTGCTGGCTTATTTCTGTAGACTTTAGACTTGACGTAGCCCCACAAAAAATAGTCTAAAGGCGTCAAATCGCATGATCTTGGTGGCCAACTTACCGGGCCATTTCTTGAGATGAATTGTTCTCCGAAGTTTTCCCTCAAAATGGCCATAGAATCGCGAGCTGTGTGGCATGTAGCGCCATCTTGTTGAAACCACATGTCAACTAAGTTCAGTTCTTCCATTTTTGGCAACAAAAAGTTTGTTAGCATCGAACGATAGCGATCGCCATTCACCGTAACGTTGCGTCCAACAGCATCTTTGAAAAAATACGGTCCAATGATTCCACCAGCGTACAAACCACACCAAACAGTGCATTTTTCGGGATGCATGGGCAGTTCTTGAACGGCTTCTGGTTGCTCTTCACTCCAAATGCGGCAATTTTGCTTATTTACGTAGCCATTCAACCAGAAATGAGCCTCATCGCTGAACAAAATTTGTCGATAAAAAAGCGGATTTTCTGCCAACTTTTCTAGGGCCCATTCACTGAAAATTCGACGTTGTGGCAGATCGTTCGGCTTCAGTTATGAAATGTCAAAGCATACTGAGCATCTTTCTCTTTGACACCTTGTCTGAAATCCCGCGTGATCTGTCAAATACTAATGCATGAAAATCCTAACCACAAAAAAATCACCCGTTAGTTGGAGAGGGTTTACAAGGAAAGTTTATTTTATTTTTAATAAAATGTTGCATAATTTTGGAATGTAATACGTTTTAAGAGAATAATTTGTATTTTCTGATAAACATATTCCAATCCAATATCAGCGTAATGGTTGACGGGTACTTAATCTAGCAAACCATATTAATTTAATTTATGGTTACAGATTCAGGAGCCGTAAGTTAATTAATTAAGAGTTTTGAATTTTATTTTAACTTTGATAGGTGTACGGACTGGATTTTAAATAAATAATAAAATTAATAATAATTAAGTTACAGATTCCTATCTAGTAAATTTATTTTTAGACATTTATTAAATGATTTAATTTTAATACGTTATAGCTTAGTTGCAGGTAATATCTAACTTACTCAATTATTTATTTGTATAATAATTTACCCTATACACGAATGTATGTATATGAAATGCTGTCGGGTCATAAAATAAATAAATATTACCCCTCGCGTTAGATGGTGGTGGATCTGTAAATATAGGGACGCAAATTTATATGCAGCTTATGATGAGAAGACCCCAGGATAATTAACCTAAATACTCCAGTTTCAACTGCTGAGGTAACACCAATATATATGATGGAATTGGAAATGTCCTTCCTATCCAAATAAAAATAAGAACCAATGATAATGTGAAAATGATATAGATTTTACTAACAAATTATATTATTGTAATAATTATGTAACAGGAAAATGGTTCTGCTGAAGATTGTCACCCTATAGTCTATTTTGACTCTCTGATGAGCATGTTACAGTATTTTGGTAACATTATCGTAATGGATGGCTTAAACTATCAAACTAAATTAATTAAATTGTTTCAGATACCTGAGCGATTAGTTAAAAAAAATTTCTTTCAGAGCTCTGTACTTATGTTCTAATTAGGTTTGTTGTGCGGATGGGAGTTCAAATAAATAATAAAACTAATTAATTAAGTTACAGATTTCTGAGCGAACTAATAAATTTATTTTAGAATTTTAATTTTAATTTAGTTTTAATTTTATTCAAAATACAGAAGAGCGGATAGGCGTTGCGGACTGGAGAATGCTGATTGGCGATTGCAGACTAGCAGATTAAAATTGTGATTGTCCTGTGATAATAGTAGTTTAGTACCGACTGTCATGGTGTCTGTAACCGGGTCGCTCTTTCCTAACTAACATACCTTCCAATCCTTACCTATCGTTTTATGTAAACGGCTGTAGGAATAGGCCCGGCGTTATCCGGGAATCTTGCCTAGCGCTTGGTCCTACAGTCCTATCAATCAATCAATCAAACAGTGATCGAATTAAGTATACTGTATAAAACCAAAACTCTGAGTCTCAGTCCATAAACAAAAAGTTTTGTTCCATTAGTTTCCATTAAGTTTGATACTCGAACTAAGTAGCTTCCCAGCCAACACAGTGACAACAAATTTCAATTTATGGACACAATCGTATATAAACCACCAACATCAATTCCAGATGTACATACAACACTATCGTCATGATTATGTTTTGTTTTTGACACTCCCGACGACCACCAATCCTTCCCCGTTCGAACTATATACACGTACATATATTCAATCCATTTCTATACCGCACACCCCGTCCTCATACCTAACCTGATTTTTACCATTCTGGTTGCTATTTTACTTGTTAGTTTGTCTTTCGACATTTCTATCTTCTGCTGTTTTTGTCATTTATACCTTTTATTTTATTGTTATGCTGCTATTGCCGGTTGTCGTTGCTACGAGTGTATACATATATACTGTGTGCTCTTCAGAAGCTATAAGTGGAAAATCAACAAGAGTGAGAGAATTTTTTTTTTCATTTTTTCCCATCGACGTCAGTTGGGTTTTATACATTTATGGTATATAGCCTCTATATACATATACGTATAGGTATATACTTTATATAAATTGCTCGTCTTACATTAGCTGTCGGTATATATATACACAAAACCAGAGAGCATTAAACAAAAAAATTGTAATCCAAAGCACAGGATAAAAAAGCTTTCTTTTTTTTTTTGTTCAATTTTAATCTTTTACGTAAAAACAGAAAATGAAAAACCACAACAAAAACAAGTTGCGTATCTTGAATGGAGAAAAATCGACTCGAGGTTATGGGTCTAATAGAGCAAAGACGATATATTAAGGTTATGTTGGTTTCGGTCGTTTTGAGTATATATTCAATAATAATGTCGGAATGCTTCTTAGAAAATTTTCATTATCCGAAATTTTTTTTATTACGTGGGTTGGGGTGACTATTCTATTGTGGATTGATTTGTCTTCATGTTTGGTATACCCAGATCATGGTGAAATTATTTATTCTGACTTTGATGTCTCTAGTAAGTCTACCAAATAGTAAATATTTAATTTTTGGCCTTAACTGCCAACTTTAATGGCTCAAGTTGTAAAAGTTGCCCCAAAGCACAGTTTGTTGGGTTATACTTATGCATGTGGTACGTAATGACAAGTATCCGAAATATCACCAATGGTTGCTATCGTGAACTGTTTAGAGAGCTTTCGAGTTGTTGTTGCTTCTAACAAGCCAAACTGATACGCGGTTGTCACGGCTCGTTTTTTTTAATCTCACGTGAACTCCTAGCACATATTGACTAAATTTAGGTGGTCAGATTGATTGTGATAATTCTGATCTCTTACATTTGGTCAATATGTGATCTATTGGTATTATACCTTGGGCAAGGTATTATACCTTGTTTTAACCAGTGATGTATTGCATCTACAGATTAAACCTTGAAAGGAGTTCACTGGTATCACTAGTATCGAAAACATGTTCCAATTATAACTGATAAACTATAGAATTTCGTGAGCCATCATCGGAAATACATCGAACCGTATACATGTATGGCGACAAGTCCTACGAGTTTCGATCGTTTTTTGAAACTGATGATGGGCGTCTGTAGTTTCAAAATCTATTAGGCTAACTTTAATGCCGAGTGATCAACAAACATGTGTCAATTTGTGTCAATTGCTTCTAGGCTACAATTTATTGTGATGTTCTTAAAGGTTTGAACGCCTAAATTTTGTGTGCCATGAATTACAACGAGATAAGTTATGTTGAGCTTCATTGTTTAGATTAGGTTAGGGTGGTTGTCTTGGTGGACGGCATACAAACATTTTCATAACCACTCCCAGCTTTTGACGAAAAGCTTTACTGTCCAAGGAACGTGTTACTGCCTGTTTGGCTTAAAAAATGCTGCATAGTAATCGGTGGGCTGGAAAGAGGGATTTAGCTTCAATGTCTCACAGAAATCCGGTTACCTGACCATTTCGACTGTTGCACTATCTGTAACGAAGTTCAGTACCTAAGGATTTATGTCTAAATCACTTATACAATCGATCGTCTCAAAAGAGTATCTCAGCCATAAACTTTATCTTTAAGGATAGTGACGAGATATCATAGTCGATATAAGTATTTTCTTCTAGTAGTTTTCTTTTTTTTCGTAGAATAGATAAGTACTACTCATATCTAGGGGTGAGAATAATTTTCAAATCTTGATTAGGTGTGCTTCACATTGCACCACTCATACACTAGAAATTAGCACTCTGCATTTACATCATAGATTTGAGACAAGATCATATCACCAAACAGCGACGCCACATAAAAGAATTTGCCAGATGACTGAAGTATAGGCTCAGTATACAAAGCGGTGTTCCAACTCTCATCGTTTACCAATGACCTTCTGTAAGAGTATAGAGAGTTTTGTTAACGTGTTTGGTGTCCAAGATTCGACCCATAGATATTTTGCTTTGTCTGAGAAGATCAAGTTAAATCCGTTTAGTAATGGGCGATATCGATCTGGTCAAGATGATTTACATTTAATCCTCAACTACAGGCCTAATTGGAGAGAGAACCACCCAGATAAACAGTCATGATCCTGCCTCAGGCAGTGCTAAACATCAATCAATCAATAAACCTAGTATTCTGTGAATTAAAACTTAAAATGATATGTACCATGCTGTGGGAATGGGCGGATGGCTATAAAATACGTGGAAACGGTTTGATCACGGTGAGTATTGATTGATAATCAATGACTGTGGTGTTGAAACAACCAGCCGATGAAATGTGTCTCTTTTGAATAGAATATGTAAGTTTTGCTTCTGCGTGGTTTAACAATCTGTTTATTGTGTTGAAGTCGAAATGTGTCTCGACTTTGTCCGTTTGGATGTCCGTGTTTCGGAGTTATGTAACCCCATGTTGTCCCTACCTTGCATTTGTTTGGATATACGTGGTAATTTAACTTATGCTATAATCCAAGTGATGTACTAGACCTTGGATAACGTTACGTTTGAAACTGAGTTACTCTTGTCAGAGGCTTGTGGTCGATATTAATGGAGAAATCTCGACCATCACAAAACAAATATAAAGTGTTTGACTGCTTGATATATTTTCAGTAATTTTCAATCGAATATATTTTCAATTTTGCGTTGAGAAGTTTCCCAGTGGTTCCGAACAACCAATATTGTACTGATGTAGATCCGACGGCTGTATTCGATGCATCACTGTCAGCGGATATTTCTTTTTTCTTCCAGTCACTCAGGCTCGATTGGCTCATTGTGACATACCCTCCCAGACGTACACTCTCAGTCCCGAAATCGATGTTCCGAATTTTCATCAAAGTCCCACAAAAGTGGAAACCGCACCTAAACGGCCCAATTTATCTAAAAATTTATTTCCTTTGATACCAATGTGACTGGGTATCCAGTGAAGTTTAACTTTATTCAGACTGACTAGTCGATTTAAGGCTATTTTCGTCCCCAAAACAAGTTTCGATTAAACAATATTGGAACCAATTTAGAGCAGCCTGGCTGTCAGAAAGGATGCAGATATGAATACCTCTGCAATTTATCTCCTTTGCAAAGAGTGCTGACAGTAGCGGGGCTACTTTGGGGGGTAAATAATTCGACCTCGAGTAAATTTGGTATTCATCGATGGTAGTCGTTTCCGTAATATAGGATTAAGTAGAGACTTTCGGTGTTCATCAAAATCTGCGAGCATCTGGAAGTGTTGTTCGAGATAGAATTTGTTGTGTACCTAAAGGCAAAAGTATGTCGTCAATGTAAACATATACGCTGTAAATAGAGATTGATTTTGTTCATGCTCACATGGCAAATGGAAAGTAGGGTTGTGATTGCCTTTGACACGATCTTGGAGAAATTTTCAATAAGGTACTACTCAGGCGTTGTGACTGCATTTAAAAATTCTCTTAACAAGATTAGCCCATCTAGATCTGTTTTCTTGACCATATATATGAAGTGGACAAGAGGTGGAATATGCCCATAGTTTGCCAAATCCAAGTTATACCACGTGTTGAAACTTTGTTTGAGCAACTTTAAGTGTACATTTTTGGTTAGACCGTTTTCGAACTAATGAAACCATACAATAACTTGCTGCTCGAAAAAATCATTTCCATCTCAACAGCTATATGCTACTATAAACTTCATATTTGTACTGTGCTTTTCGTAGAGTGGAGGGATTTCGCGATTTATTAATTTCAATTGTGGTGTGAACTTCATCGTCAAAAATTTATCTAAATCCATTATTTTACGTGCTTTCTATATGAAGTGGGGTAGTATTGGAGCTTTCATATCTATATCACTTTATGCAACAGTTTCTTATCATAGCTCATAGAAGTATTTGGCACGGTTGTCTTGCAGTGTGATTTTCAGCCCAACCCTCAAATAGGGACTTACTATTTCGAGTTCAAAGTCCATCTATACGAGAATACATAGTAATATATCCTGCACAATCTGTATATTAATTTGTGTGAAAAAGCTTAAAGCTCATAACCACAATAATTTTTTATTTATGCACCAAATTCTGAGTAATAAAATAAAATACCGCATTATAATTTCAACCTGATGTCGATAATATACCATATCAGCATGTGTAGAGTATATACATTATGTAGTATATAGTGTCATTGATCCAAACTAAACCAAAGTAGAATTAGCACGTAACGTCTGACCTTAATTGAAAAAAAAAACAGAAAAAAAGGTGTTCTAACCTACACACTCCTTATCCATACAATGTCTTATTTTTAAGTAAGCATCCATCCATAATTTTTACCAGTCTGCATTAAAATGTGTGTGTGTGTGTGTGTTCACTATGTATGTATGTATGTATACACTGTAAAGCTCTTATACACAACGGCGATGAGGTATATAATGATATCAGATAATGATGTTGAATTTGTTGTTGACATATCGTCGTATCGTTCGGTATAGTGGTATGATTATGGGTGATAATAATGATTTTATAGATTAGATGCTATATGTATAGTATATGTCTGTATATAAAATGTTGTGAAAATCGTTTTGAAAATGTGAAGCAAGAGGTTGAGCAAAATAACGAACACCAACATTTAATTTTAATTAATTTCTACACTAACAACATATCCATACGACAATGTTGCAGAGTATATTGATGGATTTGGAAGGAAACCATTGTGTATATACATACATATGTGTATACGATATCGATATTATCACTAAATATGTGTATACGAAACATGTATGACATATGAAAATTTAGATAATCATATAAATATTTCATTTCAATACCAACCATATTGTTGAAATCACCGCACCAACCCATCCATAAAGAGGGAATATAATTGTTCACCCGTAATTCACTCATCAAACATTCAAATTCAAATTTCATGTACAAACACTAAATTTTTTTCCTCTCTAAATACATAAAGCTCTGTATATGTACATACATATATTGTCTGTGTCACAAAAATGTTTTCAACCTTTTTGCCTCCTCATATTTCCATCACGAGAATGCCAAACCAAAAACCCTCCCAAAAAAAAAAAAAAAGGAAAATTATTCCCAACAACACTCAACCTCCGCATTACGATACAGCATATACCATATTGTACGAGTGTATGCGGTATATACAACACACTCGGTATATATATGTACGTTAACTTTTGTCTTCTTAACTCATTTTATCGTATGTACGAGTATGTGCACAGATCGCAAACTATCTGGTTGAATCAAAAAAAAAAAAAAAAAAATTACAAAAATTACCGAGATAAATGTACGAGTGAGTATATATATGTATCCTAGATGTAAATACATCGGTATGTAACGTGAACATTTCAGCAGTCAACTGCAATGCCAGCAACAAAATATGTATTTTGTTCAAAAAAATTTTCCAACCTCTATCCTACATACATATGTACACTACACAACAGAATGTGTATCTATACTTCATATATACGTTTATAATGTGGCGAATAGTGGGAGGGGGTGCCGAAAAGCTCTATCGCACGTAATATAATATTTTCGCTCAGCCAAAACAACAATATATAACAGACTGAAAATTATTTTAATTCCGGGAAATTTTTTTTTTATATCGTTCTCGTATACACACACTACCCACTGTTGAATTACAAAATACTTATAGCTCATCATAACAAGTAAAGGGCTGCCACTGCTACACCTATGTGATGTGTGTACTCGTATATATGCTGATGTTTCCTTTTCGAATGTGTCGTGTTAATTTTTGGATATATACGTACATAGATTTTCCCAATATGACAATTCAACCCAAGTTAAATGAAAATTCATGTATATATGTATGTGTACACCTGGCTGTGTATACATATATACACATACACATACACCTGTACACATAAAGTACCAAAATTGTTGGATAAATGAAATATAATTTTGTGATATTTCCACTTCATCATACCGAGATGAAAATTTACACACGCCTACACTTGCTCCTACATACGTACATGCATACATCAAGCAAGGAATGAATGAAAAGTGTATATGTATGGGGACATGGTCTTGATGTTTTCATTTTAGACAAATAACCGTAGCACACAAATAAATTATATATATAAGATAAAACGAGAGACGAAGATGGAATGGCAAAGTGACTGCGCGCTATTAACCTTAGTTCAATTATATGTAATTTGGTGATGAATTAAGGTTGTTAAGACGTATGAGATTTGATTGCCACCATGACACATATATATAATATCAGTATGTCTGCTGTGCGTCACTCGGACGTTGTACGAATACTTTCACTCAGGCTCGGTACGTATACTTTCAGTCATGAAATATGTTCTCAAGGTCATTAGTTGATCCTCAAGGTCGTTAGTTGATCCTGAAACAGGAATTATGTTCCAAAACAGTGCAGTATTAAAAAAAGGAGCACAGTAGGTTTTATTTTAATAGTTTCTTCTTCTCCTCCCCCACACTGTTCTCAGTTTTTAAAAAGGATTGTGATCTTTGCTGATTTATTGATCCAATTTTGGATTAGCGACAAGAGATGGGATTGTCTCATCTCTTCTGGTACAGATAACCAAAATGATAGTCGATATCTCTTTTAAGAAATAATGGCGTTAGTTCTAAAGTAAAATAATAATATAAAAGTGGAAGATGCAGCCAAGCGGACCAATTTATGAGCCAATACATTTCATTTCATACCCATGTGACTGGAATAGGTGAAGTCTAGTCGATTTTTCACCAAAATGTGTTTTGTTAAAACAGTATTGGAACTTTAGAGCAACCTGGCTACCAGAAAGGATGCAGAGACGACGATCTCTGTAATTTATCCCCTTTGGAAAGAGTGCTACTCTCATAATTGCAGCAATTTCCTCCTGAAAGACAGTGGCGTACCTATCAAGAGGGATAGGGACTTCGGGAGTTTGTTTTTATAACCCGACACCATCAACCAGAAAACAGCTCACTGATCCGACAGTAGCGATCATCATATCGTTACCGGAGAGGAAGAATGCGCTGTTGTGGTGCCATATGTGATTTTTGGTAATAGTTGCACAAAATTTCCCGAAGACATGCATCGTCACCATAGTGTCCGAGGGTATATGGGCAGTTGTGTGCCATCCAAACTTACTCCATATTCAAAAGTGGCCAGAAGAGCCAAATAATTTGTATCTGCCTTGTATTCGAGCAGTAGTTTGCGTTACACACCTTCTGATTCAATGATCAAGCGGAAGCAAACCTACTGCAATCACAAGTGCCTCAGCAGGTGTAGTGTGCATAACTCCCACAATCTTCAAACAAATACGTCGATTTAAACGGCTCAGTCCAACCCTACTCATTGTTTTCGGTCATCAAATAAGTGGGACAAACGAGAGTATGGGTCTGATCACCGAAACTTGCATTTTCAGTAAATTTTACATTCTTTGTTGCATTTCCCGTTTTTGCCAAGTCTTACGATCTTACTAGATCCCCGGATACTAAACAAAACCATTTCAGTTTTCCTAGAGTTGACTTATAGATCCTGATCACTACATTAGGCAACGACTATGTTAATCGCTATTTGCATGTAATCACATAGTACATCCGTATATTTACCAACCAGTTTTATGGCGATGTCATCGGCACTACCTAAGTCTGTAGTAATTCTCCTTGACCTAAGCATGGCACTAAACTACGGAACAAGCGGACTAAAAAATCACTGGACAACCAGAATTTTGCCTTGGAAGAGTTTCTGAACATCTAAAATGCGTTTATAACGCTTCCTTTAGTGCGAAATGGCATAGAGCATATCTTTCAAATGTGGAGATCATCCCACGTTAAACGCACCTTCGATGTCCAGAAACGGTCTCAAGTGAAATTTCTGGTTGTCCAGCGATTTTTCAATCCGTCCAACGACTTCATGGAGTGTTGTTTCAACGGTTTTAACTTTCTGGTACGTCTGTTGTTTGGAATGTATGGGATTTTAAAACAGTGCATCATTTAAAGTATCTATCAACTATAATTGCTCTAAACATTTTAGTAGAAAATGTATGGTACCCGATGCTTCATCGGATTCTGTCTTTTGTCACCACCTTTTTCACATTCTTATCTCTGAAACTTGGTAGTTGGCGTGGTAGTTGATTTCCATCTACTATACATTAGAATCCTCATTTTTGGGGAAAGTGGGATTTCATTAGAATCTTTAAGGCTTCCTGATTTGTACTAATATGAGAACCATAAGGTTTCTCTAGAGTTCCGACAGTGACCTTCATATTACCACAGAGAACTTTCTTGAGTTTAGCGGTCGACGTAAGGCTACCCATTTCTTCACAGAAAGATCTCCAATTACGAGTGGCCCGAAAATGAATAAGACAATCGCAGCCTTAAGGCGATATCGTCAATCTAAGAATGATGCATTAAAATCTAAGAAAAGCATTAAAATCTAAATTCTTGATTAGAGATTGTGAGCGTAAGCAATATAATAATGATCTGGAATATTTACCTCTATCTGACCATGCTGATGTATTTAAGGCAAGAAGGAATTAACATTATGCTCTTGCCTCGTGCTATCTAACTTGAAAGTTTAAACGAGGTAAGAGATTTTTAGAACCGAAGAACCAAATCGGGAACTATATACTACATCTTATTTAGTCACTTCAAACCAAAGCACTTGAAAAAATCCTACCTATAGTTCGTATGAGACGAACTTTATTCTTAAAAGACCCATGAAAACTAGGCGCTTTGGTGGACTAGGGAGATGGGTATACTTGGTTTCTCGTTTCAGTCTACAAATCTAACTGCCAAGTTTCCGTGATTGAATCCTAGTAGTAAAGTGTTATGACAAAGGCAATATAGACCATGCCAACAATTTTGAAATAAACCTTTCTATATATCGTTAAGTGTTTAGTGCAATAAGTATTCTATCGATAAAGTACTTGGAGTAAGCTCTATTTATGCCAAACAACCTTCATACTACAAAGGTAAATCTGTATTGGCGGCATTTCATGATTTATGCATTTATTGGAGCTGAAAGTCATGGAACTTAGTCTTGTCAAACGGCTTAGTATCATGCTTTTGCGTGTTAGCGCCGTGCTATAAAAGCTAAATCGTATATAAGATACGATAGTATTTGTATTCGCTTTTTGACAGATCGAAATACTGTCTTTCAAGTGAAAATTATTCCTATTTGTAGTGCAGCATTGGGTTAAAGATAAATTGCAAGATTTGCCATAACTATGTCTAATCTGACTCTAATACTATTTCCTTGTTGCTTATTTGGATCAGTCATGGATGTATGGAAGAAACTACAGTTGCCGAGAACTTGTAACGGAGGATCAAGTTCTCGGCTACCGTGGTATCTTTCAGCTTTTGTGGGCCCTGACTTAGTTCTATGCGCGTGACGTTGTTTTCGTGGTTCCTTTTTGGGAACCAACTTGAGACCTTGAAAGCATCGGTTATCGAGCTCTTCATTCAGAAAACACAGATTCCGATATTTCCGTGTTCGGTTGGGATGAGGTGTCACAATGTTCCGATCGAGCCTAATTTTCTTAAATATTTTAAATCGCCATTCACTGTTGCCTGTAAAGGCCTAGTTTATAAAGCAAAGCGAACTGTGAATTTCTTACAAAACGTTTATCGATTGACATTTTCTCTATGTTAGATAGCGATAGTTTACGCTATAGATCCACGTTTTAGATATTACCTTGATATTCAAAGGAGAAGTAATTTAAATTAAATTACTTCTTCTTTGAAGAACGTCTGAAAGATTGCCAAGACACTACGTCAAGTACACTCTATATACACATTCTGTGATTGAGTCATTTGGACAATAAATGCAACTTCTTTTCTTTACCATAAAAGCTCTACTGTTTGATAGTATGAATATGAGTGAGGTCTACATTGTATGTTTTTTCGGTCTAGGAAACAGTTTTAGTTATTCGTCATCCTGTGGACTCTATCGGATATTCTTGACCACAGCAACAGATTGACCACAGATTTATGGTACATTCACAATATAACATTACTTATATCTTGTACGATGCTTTGGTAGGGATGATCCTAGACCATCATGGCTGAAAATAAAGAAATCGAGTGTAATTGAACTTCGAAAAACATAATATTTAAATGTGGGCGAGTAATAAAATTTTTGGTCCACACTAGAACATTCACTTAAAACCACAAACATATTCATTTAATATTTGTAAAGGTCTGATAATGACAAGTAAATTGCTGAAACAGGTCAATCTCTAGGACGCACACAAACACCAGATGTAATAAACATCTAGTACTTGTTAATTTTCTGCCAATGACGAGAATCGATACTCTACAACCCGACCCTACGATAGATGAAGGAACAGAATGAAAATATTAAGATCTTGTCACCAAAACCACTTTACGGGCTATGCCTATAGTTATTATGAAGTGAACTTGAGTTAGGAAGTATTAAAATCTTCGGTTGCCCAAACTGTCGTCGTTGTTGAACTCTCCGTTTTAGTATAATTGAATATACTGCAAACCGAGTTTGCTACAATCATATCAGATGGTATAAAAGAGATAAAAGAGTAAAGGCTGACGTTTTGGGAATCAAATCACCAATGAGTCTAATTCGTATATAGACTGATTAGTGATTCATAATTAAATATGTACCTCGACCAATTGCCATACCAATGTACACTACTACAATGTATTTAAATGCGTTTAAAATACCTTGCCAAACCGTTATAAACTTTTTAGTACATTCGATTTTGTCTTCTTTATACGGGGAATTGTGTTGATCGTCACACAAAGCAGACGTGCTTTTAATCTGTTTTGTGTTTTGTCTTATTTTAAAACTAAAATTCATAAATTTAATAAAAGTGAAGTACAAAAATAAAATAAAATAAATAAATAAATAATAATAATAAATTAAAAAGTGCATTTTTATAATATAATTTAATTAATATTTAATATTAAAACTGTAAAATTTAAGGTTAGTATTGTATTTTGTACATTTCATTTTTTTTATATACATTATATTTGTTTGTGTGTTGTATATTATGTGTGTGTGTTTCGATGTTGATCAAAGTTTTGATTTTGAAAAGGCAAATACACACACACACACACCAGTCCGCATTTCAATGTCATA
Organism: Tipula lateralis; assembly: GCA_963932295.1. Lineage (NCBI taxonomy): Eukaryota > Metazoa > Arthropoda > Insecta > Diptera > Tipulidae > Tipula > Tipula lateralis. The sequence goes on along the minus strand of OZ010736.1, from coordinate 159,653,054 downwards.
TTCATTACATAATATGAATAGCGCAACGTAAAACACGTTCTTTTGTTTCGTCCATCAAAATGCCTGTCCTATTTTAAAAATTTATTAAACGTATTTAACATACACACTCGTATTCTCGCAACGGTTCTATTCTTTATATAAAATTAAATATTGTATTTCTCTTTCGTTTAGAGGAGTTTTTGTTTATTTTTTATATTTTGTTTTATGTACATGCACTACCATTATATCACAGGCCAAGTCATAATATTTGTGAATTGGTATGAATAAATGGTTAGATTCATAAGTAAATTAGTACAATTCATTCGTAAACTGTCGCATTTCACGCATTTTTTTTGGCTTTGCTTTGTTGTATCTTACTATCAGTGTTACCATGTATGAAGATTTATCTATAATTCTACTCTAAATTCGAAGATTATTCTACTCTACAAAAGATTTGAAGTTTTGGCTCAATAAATTAAGGCTTAATAAATTAATTGAAATTTTACCTTTTTATAGTTTCTCATTACAAAATTATCTTTGTGGTGGGTAAAAAAGCCAAGTCGAAAAAGAAAATTGAACCAATTTGGTTTTCTCGGGGATTGAACCAATTTGCTTTTCTTTTTGGGCAATTTGCTTTCGTTTTAAACTTTTTGGTTGAAAAAATGTTGGGTTTTTAAAGATGCCACTTAAAATAAAAATAATTTTTTTTTGAAACATATGGTAATACTGCTTACAATACAGGCCTTAACATCAATTTTTGTTTAAGAGGCATCTAAATATGATAATTTATCAAGAGTTTGGTAAAGTAGTTTTCCCATTTATTGGTACATACTCGGAATTTTCATTCATAAGAAATTTTCTTGATTTTTATTTTCATTTTCGGCCAATATGATGATATTTTGGATATCGAATATGATCATAGGATCAATATTTTAACTAAATAATATCAAAACTAAACAGAAACTTTATTTTCAAAAATTACAAAATATTAATGAGAAACAAAAAAAATTGTTATACTTATTAATAATCTCTTTGGAAGGAATCCTTCGACTAGATGGTACTTCATTTAGCAGATCTTCAGCCATAAGAATGGCGTTGATTGTCGTTGTTAATAAAGAATTTCTGTTTTTATGAACTTGCGAAAATATACGTGCGGCCGTTGCTCTGCTATGAGAAAAGCTTAGTATAGACCCAATAAAATTTCACAAAGTTCTGTACATTTATTCATGTATAGTATTTCGTTTATAAAAGATGGCATTCATTGATAAGGTTGCACCAGTCATCATCCAAATCTTCGTTGATTAATTCGTTTAATTCGTTGATTAAATTAGGAAAAAATCTAATAAGGGGGCCAAGAGCTTCAGATTTTTCTTGTAAATTTATAATTTGCATTGCAATCAACGTTTCATCCTCAAATTGAATTTGCTTGCACAACTCGGTATAGTCAGCACAACAAGCTATTTTAATAGAGCTTTCAGGAATTGATCCGCTATTAATAATTATACCTGCTTTTGCACCAATTTTATGACATTCCAAGACTATCATGATCTGAACTATCATCAATGTATTCCGGTTTAATGAAGTTGGAAAGTATGGTTTTAAATTAAGTTTTAACAGTCGGCAGCATGTACCCAAGGAGTTTCTGCCTCATACACATATATTGAGTTTATTGGTTAGTTTTAAAATATAGCTAAGAAAATAAAAATAAATTTTGGTCATTAATTTATCAGCTGATATGACATAAAATAGTGACAAAGAGCTAAATTTGATCTAAAATGCTATTTACAATAGCTTCGAAAGAGAACCATCTTGTGTAGAAGCTGTCTTTAATATATTGTGTGATTTTAAATTAAAATAGTTCTGCAATTCTCGATTCTCAGCTTGACGCTAAGAACTGTGCGAAAAAATATATATTTCGAGCCAATCTCCAAATGTTGTGGATATTTTTTTGCAGCTTCCGATGAACACAAATGCAATGAGTGGCAAGTGCACTCCATCGCATATAAATTAGGCTGAAACTATTGAAGAAGGATTCTCACACCACCTACATTGCTCTTCATTACCGATGCATTATCGAACGCAACACCAATTAAATTACTTAAAGTTACATTCACTTCTGCGAAGTATTTTACTATTTCATTAGTGATTGAAATGACATTGCAATTATTTAATTGTAGGAGACCAAAAACCGGTCACAAACTTTCCCTAAAAAAAAAATTAAAATATCTTACCACTAAAACTAAGCACTTGTTAAAGCTGATGTCTGTTGTTTCATCTATAATCAGCGCGAAAACTTTTGTTCCTTCAAATGTTTAGCGATATTATTGCGGCCTTCTTCTAACAATAATAAACTAGTGGTTTCGGTAGCTTTTGCTTTGCCACACAGTCTTTAGTACACTATTACCGAATTTGATGCTATCGATTTTATTGCTACGTGTTTAATTGATTTGATTTAAACGAAGATGCAGAGTATAGATAACTATATAAATGCAATTATATAATATTCCAAGTAGTAGTAACTTAGCAGTGTAATAGTGAATGTGTAAAAAAAGTAACAAATTTCATGTTTAGTTACAAGACAGTATAAGCTCGATTTAAGTAGTGACGTAGTATCATGGTGACAAAAGTAGCATAAAACTCCGATAGTAGCAACTTTGATAGCACTGGTGTGGTTCGATAAAATTTATATAGAGTGATTATATAACTTAACTCTTCTTTTCTATTTGATTCTTGTGTAGGTAAACCTCTAGCACACAAAGAATATACAAAAGTCTTACAAAAATTATTTTGGTTTTGTTATGTTTTGTTATGTTTCTAACGCCCTGTGGTTGGGGGCATTCGTGTTTCGTAAATACTACGAACGAAACATGAGACCCATAGAATACCACCACAGTACCCAGAGTTTGTCGTAGGAGGCGACTAAATCTGGTTGGATCGCTGGGCTGACGACCCGCATCCGTAAAAAAAATATCACTGTTAAAAATGTCAACAAAAATAAAAAAATCGGATACCGCCAAAACAACAAAAAAAACGAACCCCCGCTTAAGTACCCGGACACGAGATTGAGGATCGGCACGTGGAACGTGCAGTCATTAAGAAAACCTGGCGCGTTGGACGGCCTTATCACCTGCATGAAAGAGTATCGGCTGGAACTCGTAGCTCTCCAAGAAACTCGATGGCCTAAAAGTGGAGACCATGTGTCCCAAGGCTATACGTTGCTACACAGTGGAGATGACCTCGGAAATCTTGGGGTTGGATTTCTCATTGGGCCACAGGTAAAAAAGGCTGTCTTGGACTTTCAAGCAGTCGATAATCGAATGTGTAAGCTTCGCTTGCACATGAGATTAGCCAACCTGTCAATTGTATGTATACATGCGCCCACTGATGTAAGCCAATCCCAGGATAAAGACTCATTTTACAATAATCTGGATAATCTGATGGGTTCTATACCGGAGCACGATGTCAAATTGGTGATTGGTGACTTTAATGCTAGAGCTGGCAGAAATCAGACCGACTTATGTAACAATATAGGTCCGTACTCCCGACACGAAACTGCGACCGAGAATGGGGAAAGAATGATGTACTTTGCGATCGCTCATGATCTCAAAGTAGCAAGTACATTCTTTCCTCATAAAAACATCCACTTAGAAACATGGACACATCCACGTAAAACATCCCGAAGCCAAATTGACCATGTGTTGATTTCAAGAGGGCGGGCTCGGGTTGTCCAAGACGTGAGATCGTATCGGTCGTCAACCAAATTCGTAGGCAGTGATCATTTTATGGTTGCTGCAAAGCTACGATGGAAATTTTCGTACAAGTCAGGGAGGACAGGAGAATATACAACGCGATTCTCCTGTGAAGGTCTGATAAATGAAGAAACGCAACGAAAATATCAAGATCTTGTCAGCAATAGCATTATGCAATCCAATTACCAATCTGATGATGTGAACAGTGTCTGGGAAGTATTGAAAACCTCGGTTGTCGATGCTGCCCAGCACACTCTCGGTATAGTGAAAACTAAGCCCAAAAATGATTGGTTTGATGAGGAGTGTCGTCTTGCTGTTGAGCAACGAAATATAGCCTATAATGAAGCGCAGACTCGGTTTACAATCGCAAGGAAAAACAAAGCAGTTCTTGCTAGGAGGACAGCTAAACGAATTTGTAGACTGAAGAAGCGAGAATGGTGGAAGGCTAAGGTCTTAAGAGTACAACAACTCAGCAATGAGCACAATTCGCGTGGTTTCTTTAAAGGAATCACCGAATTGCACCATACCTTAAGATCTCGGTCAACTGCCATTCGGGACCAGGATGGAAACCTCTGTGTCAACGTCGATGCGGTACTCGATACATGGCGTGAACATTTTTCTGATTTACTTAATGTTCCACATGTATCACAAGCTGTGTTTGAATACCCTCAAATACGGACCGCAGAGATGTTCATTGAGGATCCATCCTATGAGGAATTCACAATGGCCATGCAGAAACTAAAGAAAAATCGTTCATCAGGAGTTGATTGCATTAATTCAGAGCTCTTGATATTCGGAGGGCTAACTTTGTGGAACTGTCTTTTCGACCTTGTTCGATTGGTATGGCGAAATGAAGTTATGCCCGAAGAATGGAAAGTGGCCGCGTTATGCCCAATTTTCAAGAAGGGTGATCGCTTGAAATGCGAGAATTATCGCGGTATAGCTCTCCTTTGCACAGCATATAAGTTACTGTCATACATTATCTTGGGAAGAATTACTCCTCTAGCGGAGGAAATTGTCGGTGACTACCAAGGAGGATTCCGTCCAAATCGGTCAGTCACTGATCAAGTTTTTTCGCTGCGGATGATTCTTTCCAAGTACTATGAAACATCTCGCAATGTACACCAGGTATTCCTAGATTTCAAGCAAGCCTATGACTCGATCAATCGAGAGAGATTATGGTATGCGCTTGAATATTTAGGAATACCGAAAAAATATGTACATCTCTGTAAAATGACAGTAACGCAGTCACAATGCTGTGTTAAAGTTGAGAACAGGCTATCGAGAACTTTTGCAATCAATTCCGGTGTTCGACAAGGAGATGCGCTGTCCCCGATACTTTTTAATCTCATGTTGGAATACATCCTTCGTAAAAGTGAAACACCTCAGGACAATATCTTATTCCGACAATCCAATCAACTTCTTGCTTATGCAGATGATATCTGTGTGATTGGATTAAATGGCAACGGAGTGAAAGAGATACTTGATCCACTGGAACAGTGTTCAGCTTCCGTTGGTCTCAAAATTAACGAGTCAAAAACCAAATATCTAATCTCGGGTTTTAGAGACCAAGACGCAATTGATTTCAGTAGTGGTAACCACACGTTTGAAGGAGTGATGAGATTCAAGTATCTTGGATCTCTCATCACTCACGATAATAGTGTGGGCGAGGATATCAGAGTCCGCCTTGCCGCTGGCAAGCGGGCTTTGTATCCTCTACGTCCACTGCTGAAATCAAAATATCTTGCAAATACGGATAAGCTGAAACTGTACAGAGTGTTGATCAGACCCGTTGTCATGTATGGATGTGAGAGTTGGACCTTGACGGATGAGTACGAAAGATGGCTTCTAACATTCGAGAGAAGAATTATGCGTGTGATATATGGTCCAAAACGCGACGTCGATGGCACTTACCGAGTTCTATTCAATCACGAGATCAGGAATTTAATGCAAATTCCTGATATCGTGCATGAAATTAAAGGACCTCGAGTACGCTGGCTCGGACACGTTCTGCGTGCTGATCCGAACCGAATGATACAGCGAACCTTTAAGGGAGAACCGCCTTTCGGTAGGCGAAGAGGTCGCTGTCGGCGACGATGGCTCCACGGCGTAGAGAGCGATCTGGCATCTTCAAACTGCCTACAACGGTTTGAAGAGCTGGCTCGTGATCGAAACCGATGGAGTCAGATTGTTGACACGGTACGGGCCAATAATGGCCTGTAAAAACCGCAAAAAAAAAAAAAAAAAAAAATGTTTCTATTGAATTGTTTTTTTGTTCTTGATGTTACATTGCTCGTTACTGTTGCCAGTTGCCACTCTAACTGATTTAATTTTTTGCACAGGCTCTGATTCACTAATATGCGTAATATACGTCACGTACTCGATCTGCTAATTAGCAAAATATGGAAGGACAATATGTATCATATTTCAACTGCTAATAAAGAGGAATGGCCTTAGAGTCTATTGGTAATCGATTAAATAGAGGTAAGTAATTTATAATTTTCACGGTGATGGCACTCAAAGTTAAATAAATAAATAATTTTTTATGGAGATTGGGGCAGGTTAAAATCTTTCCTCAATAAATTTAAAATATGAGATTGGAGGTTGGGAACAACAATCTCGATTAGCACATTTTACAACCTGTAATATATTGGCTTGTTTGTACATATCTTGCAAACCTTTCTTTTTTTTTTATTAATATCCTCGTTCTTCAATTCTTCGGGATCTTTATAATAGGCAAAAACAGGAAATCCATCTATAACTAAAACTGACACACTGTATTCCAGATGCATCCGTTATGGGGCTGGAAGACGTGCGGCAGTCATTCCAATTGGTACACGAGCCTTATCAACTTCAGAAATAAAACATACTTAGTTTGGTCCCAAAAATGATGATAACTCTTCCAAATACCTAAAGTTGGCAAAACTTTCCATCATTATGTTGATTATAAAAGTTGTTTTGAGGTCTCATCAATTTAACTGGAGCTGTCTTTATATGCTTCTTACCTTCAAAAGAATTACTGTGGCAATAATCTTAAATATACACCACTTCTAGAAATACCAAATCCCTCCTTATTTAACCCCTCATTAACGCCAATTGGTGGTCTACCAGGTTTATCTCTAACCTTTAATTCTCGTTTTGATTCAAACTGAAACTCTACGCTTTCCATTCACGTATTAATAATAAATTTGCCTGCTTCTAGGTCATAGTAGAATTTTCTGTTTGTTTTAATTTTTCCTGTGTACTGCGTTCATGCTGCTTGTCAATTGCAAACATTTAGTTATTCTATAAAATCAGAGATGTCGTCCGCGTCCGTAACACCACCTTTCGCCCGAAACTTGTTCATTTCGAATAGGATCCAATTCTATACCATTATGTAGAACTATACTTCTCAGATGGGCATCCTTTTAGTTTACCTCGAAGATCCCTTTGAACTGGGTAGATTAGATCATTAATCCTTGTAATCATCTTACATGATCCTTTCCAACAGTACTGTAATTCTGGTGGTAAATTCTTCAAGTTTGGGTTATAACACAATACTAACTGCTCTTTCTTAAGTGTTTTATTGTTCTCTCGGATCTCATATCGGGATTTCATCCTGTTGCTTGGTAGTTTTATCATTTTTACTAGCTGTTGGTCTTTACTGTGTAACTCTTGACCTCTCCGTAGTAATTTTTTCTTCCAATTCACCTTAAACTTATATTAAACGTCTCAATATAATTTACAATATAATTTGTTATCACACAGGCTCTTCCGTTGATTTCTACCGTTAAGAATGTTAATCGTGAAACAAGGATGGACTTTATGCCGGATTTGGTTGCAGAAGTTAGCTTTCTTTCTTTACTGACTTTTTCGTTTAATGTTTGCAATCTTACAGGACCCTCCTTTTCTTCTGATCTATTGTCATCTTACTTTTTCTTCTGACACACCGTTGATAGTATTGTTACTCGCCTACGTTTGATTTCCCAGCAGCCTCTTGAAATGCTGCTGCAAACTCTTATCTGCAGGACTCTATGTCGGTAGCAAATTGTTGTAGTGTTTCTCTGATTCTTTGAAATCTACAATATCGCTTGTGATCAGAACCATATTTTCGTTCTAAGACAATCATGATTATATCATAGTCTCTTGGTTTGGAATCTGGAACAATCTGTAACATATCTGCTGCACCACATTTTAACGCCACTACAAGAGCTGCTACCTGGTTTTTCTTGTACCAATTATTTCTAATACTGCCGTTATAAATTGTAATTTGAAAAAGGTTGAACCGTCCTTCGAATGTCGGAGGCTATCTGGCGATTAGAATTTTTTCTAGACCATTCATCATTTATACCATCACTACCATTTAATTCCCATTTCAAAATTTGCAGGTGTTGGAGTATGTTCACTGCCCCTGTTGCATTAAGTACTCCAGTATTAGATTCGTACTGGTCTGGATTCACATTTTCATCTAACAAAGCTTGTTGTAGCCTTACTTGTAATTCAGCCTTACTGCCCCGCTGTAGGAAAACCCGACACTTGTATCTCTAGTAGTTTAATGTTTCTTTATTCACAATCTCACCGCTGTCACCAATTGTTACGATTTCCCCTATAGTAGGGACTCCAAACAAACCAAGGTTCGATCACAGGACTGTGAATAAATATCACTTGCTTATTTTCGACAACGTTTATTATTAATCATCATAATTAGCTTTTACACCACTACTATTTTACTTTCACTTGTTTCACTTCTTATCACCTTTGTTTGTAACTTGTCACTGTTCTAATTCGTACTGTTTGCGTATTTATCGTGTATTGGCCTGCTTCTAGGTCATAGTAGACGTTTCCAGTTTGATTATTATTTTGCCTACTGCTGCTTCTTAGTTGCAAATATTTAGTTATTCTTTTGAATAAGAGATGTCGCCCGCGTTAGTAACAATATTGATTCGAATTTTTCTTCTCTATACTGTTATTATGGCGACAGTCTAGTAAGGAAGACGAATTTTTAGAGTAAAAGGACATTGCGGTATGTGTTTGTGTTACTACACTTATTCTTATATATATTGTACACTGCCCCTAAAGTAATCACCCTACATTTGACAGCTGATGAGATGATATAATTATGCGGTATCCACTCATCCGCATATATACATACACATAACATTCTATAGATGATATCCAAGCAAAGATTACGTTTTAGAATGTGAAGAGGTATATATGTTGAAAAGACTCATTATATCCTGTGGATCAGTCATTGTCAACAGTCATTTTTCAATTTCCATTTCTGTATACAAGTTTGTTGTTGCTATATTACTGCTGCTACTGCTTTTTTACATTTGACTTGGTTGCTTACAATTTTTTTTTGTTTTATATACTTCCATATTCTGCTGTCACATCAACTAACGTACATATCTTCATAATCATCCCAACTCCCCCTCTCATTTATATATGTATATATATGAACTCCAATATACGAGTATGTATATACATATATAATACACCACCGTTAACACCACGTAAGCTACATAATATTATACAACAGCAGCAGTACCAACAACACCAAATGACAAAGAGCACGAAAAGCATGTAGTATAACATCACAAAAATGTAACATCATTTTGCGCCCCATACCAGCGAATCATTTATCCGACGTCGTCGTTTTTCCCCCCCTTCCCCACCAAAAACCCCCATTATCACCATCAACATTATTTTCATCATCATAAAGTAAAAAAAAAAAATGGAAAAACCACCAGCAATTCAACAATCGTGTCATTTCCATCGAATATAATATATACCAACAACAACAACAACGGCTAAACTAACAACTCTAGCAGGAGCAGCAGCAGCAAAAATACGATATAGAAAAGCAAAAAATTGGTCGCACTTTGGCAAAAAAAAAAAAGCATAAAATAAAAATTAAAGCACAAGAGAAAATGATAAAAAAAAACGACGAGAGCTTTTTGTTTTGTTCAAATCACGTTTCACTGTTGAGCAGAAATTGCTGTAGATAATATATTTTACTGTCGCTGTATGTGTGTCTATATGTGTGTGGTATATGTACGTACATATATTTATACGGCAGCGTGTTATGGTTTGAGATGGGGGTAGCTAGCGCACGAGGTTTCGTGTACATGTATATATACGATGACAACCAAATCTAGATGGGTGGTACATCATGGCACGGGGATATTATATGAGATGGTGTGTATATAGCGTATGATTTTGAATGTAAATTGGAAACTGCTTCATTTTAGTAGATGTTATGTTATTTTATTTCGATTCAGCAATAGGGAATACGCTTGAAATATGTGTAGTGACACGATATCTACTCGAATCTATATATTGTTCGTACACATGTACGTACATATACGTAGTACAGACGAATTGAATAAACACAAAAGCTTTTTACAGATAAGTAGATGTATTATATATATAATATATTCGATATGATATCGTTTAAAAGCTTTAACGTTTATTGTTTGCGCTATATGTGTTTGTGATTAATTAACAATAAAAGTAGCTTTAGGCATAAATACGTATATTTTAGAATCAATTATTACGTTTATGGATCATAAAGCCTGTTAAATATGATGTCTCTATATGTTGGCAATGTTGACATCGAATTAATTTTTTACAAAGATACTTAGTTGGAAGATATAGTCTTAAAATTTGAAAATGGTTGCGAAACACATGCATATCGGTAATTGAACACATTACGCTACCGAGCCATTCGTATATGAATGTTCAATCGTGTCGATACAGTGTTAGCGAATTATAAGAAATTAGGCCTGATTTCACATTATTATTTAGATGGATTAGATGAATTTGATCTTTTCGATCAAGCAGTCATTCAATGACGTCATCATTAGATCGAAACAGGCCTAGCGATTTTTAACGTACAAGCAATAACTCGAATTACAAATCTCAAGAAACACATAATGCCTTCTGCGTTACATTGGTGACCCCAGATGGGGTCACCAATGTAACCAAGAGCCTCTTAAATATTTCAGCAAAAACAGCTTATCACAATGTAATTGTCTGCCTTCTCTCTCAATATTGTAGTAGTCCGTTTCACGCTCTCAAAGCTCAGATATTTTCAGGAAGTTCGTAGATAATAATAATCAAAAACGGAGGGAATATTTACTTACATGAGAGTAATGTGAAGCGAAAACTGAATTGGTACTTTTGATTTAATGACGTAATCAGCGAAACAACAGTGATGCAGATGGCAAACAATTAATAATATTGTTAAGACTGTCACGGTTCGTATCCAGATTATCGACTTTGCGGATGGGGATAAAATTAAAACGTTCAGACTTTATAGTCAAACTATTACTTTCTTTATTTCACGCAATACATTTTTAAGATTAGCCACATGGTAGGGGACTAGTCTTCCCTTCTCTACTTAAACACTTTAACACTGGTTTAAAATAAAACTTGTCCGATACGGCGGTTTAGCTTATATACAAAATCAGTGAGAGTTTTGATTTTTCCATGTTTTCCGCAACAGTCACTGTTCCAATTGATTTTTATTCATTCGCTGTAATTCCTTCCCCTGATGTTGCAATTCGCTCGTTGCATAGTGTTATTCTTTTTCCTCATCTGATTATCCGTTTCTCAAGCTGAAATAGAAGATAATATCTCTCGCTCTCCGAAACATGCAAATATTGCATTTTTCACGGTTAGATTCGAACCGGGTTCTATTTTAGCTGCTACTACGTACACCGCGTATTATAACTACTCGACCATTGACTGCTATGACGATAACTGCGTTGCCTTAGGCATATTCATTACAATTCAAATCGCAGACTTATAAATTGGCGACCTCGTCGAGCCTGTTTACCTTCTGACACAACTTCCTACGTTTTTAGTACACCGTACTATATCAAGTTTGCAGAATCATCTCTACCGTCTAACACGACCATAACCTTAAATTCGTTTCATGTTAAAACGGGACGAAAGAGAGTTGAGTTGAGTTGTTGTGGCTGCTATCGCACACTTAGACCAATTTTGATCCGTTGTGATACCACTCTATACGGCTATAGGTCCGAGTCTTTTCGTAGAACCATCTGCGCATTGCATAGCTCCATGTCAGGCCTATAGTACTGACATGGAAGATGGGTCGGGCCCAAGGATTATAAACACGACAGAGGATCCAGATATGTTCATTTTTCACTACCGATTGCACCGCCCAAACGATCGAAGGTGAAAAACCCATTTTGCATCCTGCCTCGAATCGGATTCGAACCCGGTACCTCCCGCTCCAACTGCCACAGTTTTAACCACTGCGCCACCTGGGCGGTCTGCGCCAACGGGACGAAAGTAGTATACAAATATATTTTCTATATTCAATGACGTCACCATTTAGAAAGAGGTCTAGCGAGTTTATATTTGTATAATGTCTAGTAGTGGAGACAACCGAGAACAATACTACCATTGAAAATGGTTACTGGATCTGTCGAAAAATGCAATCCGCCTTTTCAGGATTAAAAAACGAAGTTCACTCAATACTCAATAAATACTGTTCATAGTTACTGTAAATGCCCAGAGTGTCAAAGGAAACCTCATGCGACAGAAGGCTACCCAAAGGTTAGATCGATTTTTGTCTACCAAGAGTATCAAGATATTATGGTTCGAGAGCTCTCACTTAATCGCCCGAAATTCGGATGTGAAAGTTTAGCGACACTGATTGACTCTACAAATCGTAACAAAGTCTCAGTAGTTCTACAAGTTAACGTAGATGTCTTTGTTATACAATTTGAGTAGTTAGATGAAAATAACGAACAATAGAATTTACACAAGATGTTTCGACGCTTTGGTCATAACGGTCAATAGAATATCAGTGAATGGGAGCTAGCAGTGGGGCGTAGTGTTATTGCTTCAACCAAGTCCCCGTATTTATAAAACCATATTTTCTCACGACATTGAGATGTTTCACCAAATTTGTGTCTACATCCAGAAGACAGCCAGTATCATCAAGTCGTGTGGCGTACTTCTTAATAGCCAACTCATTGACTAGCTAGAAAAAAAAAACTTTTTATTCGATACTGTTTGTAAATCACTATCGGCCATTCTGGTCCACTCATAAAATTTCATTTTAAAACTGATTTTATCCTGTGAATATCTTCCCTAACTCTTTCATGAACAAGCATTTTGTTGGTCTCAACGGCTGGGCAACATTGAAGACCGACAAGCAAACTTTTTCTTGTTAACACAAGAGCTTATTCTTTGACGTTTGGTTATCATACGAACTTGATCAAATGTGGAATGTCTATCTCAAAATCTAAATTGAGGATCATTGCTGCTAACGGATCTGATAGTAGTTTGTCAAATAGTTTGCAATCGTCACCTTTGTGTGTGTAAGAGTCCATTTAATCATTTTTTATTTATAAATTATGAGTTAGATTTTTTTTTTTTTTATATTAAGCTTTAATTGGGTGCAGGGCGGACTTTTAGACAGTCCTAGCTCCTTGTAACTGTCAGAGCTCCTGCACCCAACGCGCGGTCTTTCAAGTAAAGGTTGATAGCTGCCTTAAACTTGTGCATTTTATAATCCAACGGAAACTGAAAACCGGATAACGAATTCCACTTCCTGGATGTTCGATGAATGAATTCGCGCTTTGTACCTTCAGTTCGAGGTTTCGGCAGCTTCACCGTAAACCTATGTGCATTGACCGTTCCTCGTGTTACCCGTCCTGGCGTAACAAATGGTGGTATTTTCTCCTTTAATTCTACAGAACATTTACCATTTATTAATCTATAGAACACGCATAGTTCTGCAACATCTCTGCGGTGCTGTGTCTAGATCTTTCGTAAGTCTGGAGTTTCGTATTATTCGTATGGCACGCCGCTGAACTCTATCCAGCAACTGGAGAGCAGTGCCATATGCTCCACCCCAAACTTGACAGCAATATTCTATGCACGGTCTAATAAAGGTTTTATATATCTGGAGAACCTGATGCGATTTAAAAAACCGTCTGCATCTATTGAGGAACCCGAGTTTACGTGAAGCTGATTTGGCCAATGCGATAATGTGTTCATTCCATTTTAAATTGTTACTAATTTTAACACCAAGCAGACGAATTGAGTCACAACCCACGAGAACGTGGCCTTTTACCATAAAAGGGTATTCGTTGCGACTTCTTTTACGTGAGAACGTGCATATTTGTGTTTTTTTCTCGTTAAATTTGACCTGATTTTTAATTCCCCACTCAAATATTGTACTTAAATCGGAATTAAGCGAAGTGACAACTTCCAGCCATTTACCGTTTAACTCTGAAGGAGTAGGCTCGACCTCGAATGAAATAGAAGAGTTCAATGTTGCATCATCGGCAAAACTGTGGATAGGGTTCACAGTGCTATCCAACAAGTCATTAATGTATAACAAAAACAAAGTTGGTGACAAAACTGATCCCTGAGGGATTGCGGCATTTGGGGACTGTGTCGTTGATGATCTCCCATTTAGCACAACGTTGATCTTTCGGTCTTTGATAAAGCTTTTTATCCACTTGATGGTCATCGAATCTAAGCCGTATGCCACAAGTTTACAAATGAGATTCTCATGCCAAACCTTGTCAAAAGCCTTGGATATATCCAAAGCGATTGCAAAGGCTTCTCCATGGTTCTCAAGGGCGAGATCTCATTTGTTTGTAACATACGTCAAAAGATCGGTTGTGGAGCGGCTTTCACGGAAGCCATATTGTTTATCTAAAATTATTTTATTAATCTCAAGATAATTCACCAGTTGTTGGTTAATGCATTTCTCAAAAACTTTAGCCACGGCTGACACAATTGATATTGGCCGGTAGTTTGAAGGGTCAGTTTTATCACAACCACGTTTAAGGACCGGTTGCACCATCGCACTTTTCCAGGCGTTCAGGTATTTACCTTGCTTATAAGAAAGGAGAAAAATTTTAGTTAATATTGGAGCCAAGTCACTGGCAAACTCCTTCAATATTCGAACAGGAATTCCGTCAGGTCCAGTGGCCTTATTTATGTCCATTGTCTTGAGGTTCCTGAAGACAATTTCCTCCGAGATGTTGACAGGATCCATTTTGGTACCACAATACGGAATTGACGGAGGTGTAACTCCATCGGGGACAACTAAGGTCGAGTTCGAAGTGAAGACGTTTGCCAGTAAGTCGGCTTGCAAATATGGATCCACCACCAAAGCACCGTCTGCACATTTCATTGCTGAAATAGATGTTTTAGAAATATTGGCAACCGATGCGACCATCTGGTAAAAGTTGCGATCGGAGATTTTCAACTCGGAAGCCTAAGCGGCTTTCTTGTTGTCAGCTATTTTCGCTTCCTTCGCACAGATTTTTTTACAGATGTTACGTGTGGCCTTGTATTCGTCAAACGAAATTTCGTTGCGCTTATATTTCTTGTGAGCAGATTTATTTGGTCTGGCGGCTTTGGCGGCTTCTTTTAAAAAATTTTAAAATTAGGATTAGGATTGGAAAAGGATGATGGGATATATTTACTCATTCCATGTAGAACGGTTTCGGTGAAATTGGAAACGGCGTCGTCTATTTGATTGTTATAAAAACAATGGCTCTCTCACGGGAAATGTTGAAAAAATGACCGTAACCCATCATTGTCAGCCTCGTTAAAATGCCATAGACGCCTTGGCTGCTGTCTAAATTCTGGTGGTGTTGCGACAGAAATTTTTACTGTTATCAGGTTGTGGTCAGAATTTCCAATTCCAGCCTCGACACACGCTTCCATGGAATGCGGAATTGTTGTTAGACAAAGATCCAGAATATGACTGCTTGTAGAATTTTGACATTCAAATGTGGAATCACTAACAATCTGCGTAAGGTCATGCGCAACAGCAAGCCACTCCGTCTGACGCCCGGCACAGTTCGTATTTTGGTGATTCAACCATTCTTTATGGTGGACATTAAAGTCACCAACTATAATTAATTCGCAGTAGGGATGTTGATTGCGAATGTCATCACATTTGTCTGACAAAACTTCGAAGAAATTCATGGTTTCTGAATCCGTTTGGTTGGGGGATCTATATAAACTAATTAAAAAAAGGATTTTATTAGGAAGGGATATTTTAAGTACAATAGTTTGAGCGGTCTTTGAGAAAATTTCGTACTTCTGATGTCGAGCGTACGGTATGTGCTCTTTAATGAATAAACACACTCCACGTTGCAACTCGAATTCTTGTTCGAACTGGTAGCGCTTGAAGTAGAATTCGTTCTCGTAGATGTTATGAGATACTTTTGTTTCCGTTAGCACTAATATGTCGGGCCTGCGTGATTCGAGATGTTGATGTGCGCAGTTTTTATTAGTCACGAGTCCACGGACATTGGCAAAATGGATGGTAAGGCTAATCTGCAGGTATGCATATTACTCATTTTTCAAGACAACAAGATCTTTAAGTTATTATTCTACGCTGTTGAATTTTTTAACCTTGTCCTCCAGCTGCTCTTTCCTTTTTGAAAGTGTACAATTGCATCCTTTTGAAGTTCCACAAAAAGTGAATAATACGAAGGGAGTGATATTGTGACAAAGAAGTCAAGTATATATGGAACTTTGTTGACATTTATGGCCTAGTTCGTTGTTTCAGTACAATGCTTTTAGAGCTTATATTCCGTTATTGCTTCTAAAATTTCGGTGCATACATATGTAAATTATCCCCGATAAGTATATTTCGTATTAAAGTCTCCTCTAATAATAAACCTCTAATTATCATTTCACTGATATCTGTGCTTAAAGGAACTTTTCAATATTTGACGATATTTAAGCAGTTCCAGACCATGCAGTTGTGGTTATGACACTTTTATCTTTGCGGCGTTTTGGCCACTATATAATCTCTATGGATAGTCACCAGTAAATCTCTTTGTGGTTTAGATACTTCACAGGAATTCCGTTGGATTTTGTACATTCCATTTATGAAATGTTGTTCTGATACATCTTGGATATCTAATACCTTTTTTATGAATTCTTTGGATCTTCCATATCTTCTTGTTTTTAGACTTAATTTTATTTTGTGTGTTATTTTTGTCTTCGTCTGAATGTGAAAGTGAACATTGAGAGATGGATTTTATCTGTTTCTTTGGTATAACTCTATTATATGTATGTATTTACTACCTTTCTCATTCCGAGACAGGGATATCCCCTATGATAATTGTATCACGCTTCAACCTATAATTTTCCTTATGTCGTGGTTGTATGTTTTCTACTTTCTTTACAATTACTTCTGGTAGTTGGTTGTTGTATCTTTTTATTTTGATCAACATTTGGTGGTGTTAGATGAACGTTTTTCATATATAGGATCCTAGCTGCCACGAGATTAGCACCACCATCTAGAATCAGCCTTTCTACGAAGCTTTATATCGATTACGGCCATTTTCATGCAACATGATAGCTGAAAGCTACTGGTACTTATGAGTAAATAGATGAACTATAAATCTTTTAGGATGACTAAGGATGAAATAAATCCTATTGAATCCTTATATTATCCATTCTCTATAGGATATCGTATAGAAAGAATTTTTATGTCACCTGGAAATATATCATGCCGGACCATGTCCAACTATGGAGCATTTAGGCAGATGTTGCTAGCATAATGCTATGCTTTCTGGAACGGTTGCTATCACTCACTGCATAGATATTGAAAAATTCAAACTTGTAATACTTCTTTGTGACAGTTAGTTTGGTTTTGGTTTTGTATATTCTTTGTTTGTATAACTCTGTTATAAAAGTTATGCTTGTTTACAGGACTCCAATATTTTGCAGCGCTTTCCTCATTGTTTTTCTTGTATTAGTGTCGAGACTCTTTCGAAACCGAGGATAAATTGATTAGAGAAACTTTTTATATGATCAACATATAGTCTTAGGCCCAGACCACAAATCACATATATAAGATTACGCATTGCGCATGTTTGCTATCTTCACACCGATTCGCATATTTGACATAATGACGTCATTCGTGCGAAAAAATTTTGTTTATCGGTGTTAAAAAACGTATTCTCAGTGATTTTATTAATTTTTAAAATTATTATAAATTAAAAATGAGGTGTTCTGTATTTAATTGTGGCAGTAAAAATGATACTAAGGAAAATTGTGTAGTTGGATATTATTGTTTTCCAAAAAATTCCGTAATATTGAAAAAATGGTTAAATTTTTGTAAACGGAAGGATACATTTAATCTAAAATGTTCAAGAGTGTGTGGCATCCATTTTACTGACGCCGACTTTGAAAACAAATTGGAATTTGAAATGGGTAAGACATATTAAGTGATTAATATAAATTGAATCATATTTAATAAAAATTATTTTACAGGATTTGCAAAGAAATTGCGGTTGAAGGCAAATGCAGTGCCGACATTATATCCAGTTTTCAAACAACGTGATGTGAATATCTTGAAGAACATAAATCGTATTAATCGAAATTAAAAAACGAGAAAATAAAAAATTAGTTTCATCTTTACTTAACAATGTAACATTTGAAGAACCTAATCCTAATGAAAACCTTAGTTTAAATGAGCTAATCTCAAACGTCGACCAAACAAATTCAAACAACATAAACACCGAAACGGAGCCAGATCATGCATGTAATGCTTTAAACGAAGAAATGTATGTACTCAAATGTTTTTTCATATATTATTAAAGATTAATGCAATCATAAATATAGGGAACATTATAAACACGAAATTCAACTTCTTAAAAATGATTTGAAAGAATCACAAAATGAAGTTCAAAAATTAAAAGATGAAATAAAAAATCTTCAAACAAGTTTAAGCAAAAGTGAGTTTGAAAGAACGAATATGGAAAGTAAATTAGCCGAAATATTTACTTCGGGTCAACTTCGAAAATTAAAAAATGGCAGTAGACGATTGCAATGGACGGAAGCTGACATTGCCAGGTCCATCACGCTGTATTCGGCCGGCCCTAGATCATATAAATTATTAAGAAATAAGAAATTTCCACTTCCTGCTGTCCGCACTTTACAAAAATGGGCACAAAAAATAGAAGTTTCTCCCGGTGTACCGGTGTACTTGACCCTGTAATGAAAATTATGAAATCAGCGACTCAACTAACGGAAGACCAAAAAGTGTACGTTCTAAGTTTCGATGAAATTAAGATCAGAGAGACTTATTGCTATGACAAATTATCCGACACTACCCATAAACCGGCTAAATATTGTCAAGTTATTATGTTGAGAGGTACGATAATTAATTTATTGGCAATATAATTTAGATAATTATCAAATATTAATAACATAAATGTTTTACGTTTTTTTTTATTGATTTCAGGATTAATGGCTAAATGGAAACAACCTTTCTTTTACGATTTTGATTGTAAAATGACAAAAACCATTTTATTTGAAGTGTTGGAAAAAGTCAAAGATTGTGGGTACATCGTGGTGGCTATAACCAGTGACCTTGGTGGAGGTAATCGTGGCCTGTACAAAGAACTCAATATAGAAGTTTATAAACCATGGTAAGGCATTTATAATTTAATTCTTTACCTACATAATATAAATTATTATTTTACTTAATTAGGTTCCTGTTTGACAACACCAAAATTTTTGTATTTGCGGATGTTCCCCACCTTATTAAACTACTAAGAAACCATTTTATTGATGTTGGATTTATTATTAACGGAAAATGCGTCAAAAAGGAAATAATTTTGAAATTATTGTCCTGCACATCAACGGAATTGAGTGTGACTCACAAAATATCAAATAATCATTTGAATGTGGCTCGAGCTGAGAGACAAAAAGTGAAAATGGCAACAAAACTTTTATCTCATACTGTAGCACAAGCCCTCTCGAGAGTAGCTTCTTTACGATTAATACACGAAAACAACTGGGAAGAATGCTATAATTTATTTAAACTGGTATCTATATTGTACAATAAAAATATAATTTCATATACTTAAACTATACTTATACTTTTTAGACGAATGATTGGTTTGATGTTATGAACATCAGACTTTATGCTAAGGATTCCAGAGATCGAGTGAAAGCGTACGGATTAGCTGTGGATGTCCAAGATGATATTTTAGATCGAATGTCCAAACTTATGATGGAAATGACAGTTGTAGTAAAGAAAACATTGTTGGCATTTCAAAAAGGTAATACGATATACTAAATATAAAATGAAACTTTATTTTATTTTATTTATTTTCTAAGGTGTTATTCAGTCCAACAATGCTTTAAAGTTGCTATACGAAAATATAAAACAATGTTTCAACTTTAAATATATATTGACGTACCGATTAAATCAAGATGTCCTTGAAAACTTTTTCGGTACAATTCGAGCTAAAGGTGGTCTTCATGATCATCCTGATAGGCAAGAATTTAAATTCCGGTTGAGGTCCTATATTTTAGGACATAACGAAGGAGTGATTTCTGAAAATGCTAATGTGACTGTTGATGACACTCCCGATTTGGAATTGCCAGAATCAACTCTTACAGGTATTTAATTCATTAACATTAACGTTGACATCTCTTCAAATTTTCTATTTAAAATTTGCTTTACTTTTTCAGGATCAGTTTTCAGAAACTTTTCGGTGACAAACGAAAATGAAGATTGTCTGGATGAAAATGAATTTCAATCAATGGAGTATGACGGCCTCGAAAATCTCGCAGGATATATTTGTCATAAATTACATGATCAAATAGATGACATAAGAGTAGATCCCACAGTTGCTTCAAATGAGCCTTAATCTTCATGGGTGGATCTTCTTAATGAAGGGGGTTTATCAAAACCAACACAAGGCATGATGATTCACATGGCAAGTTTAGAAAAAATTTTCAGCGATACTAATGGAGATGACTTATTAATAAGAAATAATTATCAGAAATATCTAGTAGAGTTATCAAAAGACATAGACTGTGACATAAAAATTAAAAAAATGTTCTTTAGAGCGCGAATGTACTTTAGAATAAGAAAATTAAATAAAGAAATTGTAGAATTAAAATCTAAGAAACGTAAATATAAAAAAATTATAACTTTAACAAAACTTATTTAACAAAACTATTTTTTGACGTTCAAAATAAAAACAATAATATGGAACAATTTAAAAACAATTTTTTATTTGGAATTTTAGAGAAATTTCTTGTTTACTGTGTTTTTATTCAATAACTATGGCTCACTATAGCTGATATTGAATAAGAAGTTTACCAAAGTTAATTATTTATTTGTTATTATGTATGAATATTAGTTTTGTTGTCCCACATAAAGCCAAATTTAATGTTTTTCAAATATATATAAGGTTGAAATAACTGTTGTAATATTTATTTAAAATGAATTTTTGCTTTAAAAAAAAAATTCATTGATATACCAAATATTTTCATATATAGTTATTATCGACATCGCACGAATGACGTCATGCGCAGTAGAATGTAAAAACGAAACACGCGAAGGCGTAATCTTATATATGTGATTTGTGGGCCCAGACCATTCTATATACCAGGTTGGAATAAATATATATATAGCTCGTGACATACACTTATATATGGAAATGAATGGCTAAATAACTTCCTTGATAGATATTTCAAAACTCTTACGTTACTAATGGATGTCATAATAGATGTACTCACCGAATTCAAGCAGAACTTGTCAGGATCTTGCACAGTAATGTAGTAGCGTACATACATTACTGTGCAAAAAATTTCAATTTTTAGATTGCATTTTGTAACTCACTAGAACTCTGATAGTATAAGTCGTTTAAGTTATGTTTATGAAGAACGAGTATAAAAAATCCGACAAAGTACTAAAAATGTCTAAACTAAACGACCAAGAAAAAGGTGTTGTTATCGCGTTATGGAAGGAAGGGCTGTCGGCAATTGATCTGGCTCTTCGTTCCAAGCGGAACAGATTTAAAACTTCACCGAAATTGCAAGCCGACCTTGCTACAGCAACAGGTATTGAAATTTCCAGCTCAACTGTTCGGAGAAGATTACTAAACGCAAATATAAGGGCACGCTGCTCGATACAGAAACCTTTCCTAAAGTTATCTTCAAAAATTTGTCAGCTTCAGTGGGCCAGAGAGCACTCTAACTGGACCAGGGAGTTGTGGAATAACGTGGTGTTCTCTGACGAAAGCAAATTTAAACTGCATGTGGTAGATGGACGGCTAATTATGCGTCGAAAACCAGGTGAACGCCTCAGCGATATCTGCATTCAACAAGTGCCTAATAAAAGTGCATTCAACAAGTGCCTAGTAATGCTGATGTTGGTCACTTGGACTTTGTCGAAGCAGGGGTAACCTTTAATGTGTACCTGAAAATTCTGGAAAGGCGTTGGAAAGCATCAGTTTTGGAGCTATTTAGTGAAACTGAGAGCTTTATCTTTCAACAAGACAACGCGCCAGCCCACAGATCAAAACAGGTGACTATGCATTTTTTTTTGTTTTATTTATATAAGTTTTGTATAAATTTTAGATAAAAAATAATAAACAACTTTGTTGCATTTTGTTCTATTTTCGCAAATTCGCATTATTTTACTAAGATCATGAAATTTAAAACCAAATAACATTTTGTATAAATAATGAGTTAAGTAATAAGAAAAAAAATACTTGTTGGTGTTACAACAATTGAGTTCGTGAAAAAATTGGTTTAATTAAAAAATGTTAGCTGTCCGGATTTTTTTGCACAGTACTGTATCATGTATATAACTCATCATACTGGTTCGATTGCGATTAACAGAATTTTCTCTTTCGATTCCAACTGCACTAGCAGCCATAACAGTGGGTATACCAAGCATTTTCGATTTATATCCAAAATAATAAATAATTCAGTTAACAGTTTTATGGTACTCGATCCAAAATTAAAGTGAGCGTGACATAAAAAAAGGTTTTATATACGGCATTTGGAATTCTCGATTCCATATATGGATCACGTATAAAGACGACAATATAATATTTTTACGAGATCCGAAAACAAAATCACAACACCGGGAAGAATCAACCAACAATTATCAACACAAAATAAAATTGAAAATAATTTTCTCGTTTCGACTTCTTCTTATATTATATATTATCGTCCACCGTTTATTTCTTCTTATTCTTATAATATGTACAGTATGTACAGCTGTATGGTGTACGAAAAGTTTGTGTTTGGTGTATGGTTCACGTTGGTATATTGTATAAACTTTGTGATGATTTTTCCCTCGACGATTCGTACTAATAACTATGGACGATACTGTATACTATATACATATATATATACACACTACTCTACTTATACTGTATATATAGATAGCTTTTAGTTCTGTTATCAAGTTGTGTGTGTGTGAGTGTGTGTTACTTTACGAGGTAAAGAAAAAATACCATAAAATCGTCCATCGTTGGCATGGGAATTATATATATGTATATACAGTCGTTATGGTTTGAGGATAAAATTTTGGTTCAGTTTGGAAATTGTACAAAAGGCCGGATGAATAACATGATATAGTTTTTACTTGTTTTTGATTTAAGCTCATTTTATATTGTTTTGTATGTGTAACGACTGAACACTATCTGTGCTTATATATATATACCCACATATATAATATATAGAACGATTGTGCGGCATCAACATTGCTTATACAATTAATTCTTGTTGTCTTTATGTATATATGTATACCCACTATCACTTCGCTATATAATGCCGCAAGAAAGTTTTCGGCACGTGCCAAATAACAATTCTCTCATTTTATCATGATATAAATTTTCCCCCCATCATCATCATCATCATACACAAAATATTTTTTTTTTGTATAATACCAAAGTACGTAATTCCCATTTTATTTCGCCCTCTCCCCACTTCTGTGCCGCCCTATATATAACCCAGTGAATAAAAGAAGAAATAATTTCCATAAAAAAAAAAAATAACAACAAGAAAAACAGAAAGTTCACACCATCAAGTATATATACAACGATAACAACAACAAATCTACTTTATGCCTTTTTTTGTGCTTTGGTGTCACCACCCAACCATAAACCGAAACAAGACAAGACAGAAATATAAAAGATGAGGAACGTTTTTAGTACCCGCATACATATATAGACGCATGTACTACCCTGTATTCGAAATCAAGAAATATATAAATTTATATATGTATAAACGACGGCAAAGTGAAAAATAAAATTTTTAAACTTTTTTCACAGTAGAAAAGCACAAAACCGAAAATTGTGGTTAAGTCACATGATTTAAAAAAAAACAAAAAAACAAAAAAAGTAGAGGAAAAACGAAAAAGGAAAATTACATCCTCTTTATACTTTCAGACTATATACATAGATATACAGTTTTCCAAGTATATCGTACACCGAAACGGAAAGCACAAACAATTTGGTATTTTCCACTTTGAAATATTATTTTCTATATTTGAGTTATAGATTTATGTGTGCGAGTGGAAGAAAAAAGCTCATATACAGAAGAAATGGAAAATTGGTTCTATCCCTACTTATTTTTCCTTATTCTCGTAAACCATAAGAAGAAATGTTTTTTCTCTATATAACGTCTGTGGATGCTGTATGAATATATATATACACACATCTATATATATATATATACATAAAACCGAACTCATCTCAAATAATAGAGAAAAGCTTTCAAAAAATGACTTTTTTATCTTGTGGAAAGTACAAAAAAAAAACTTTTTTTTTTTTATTCGAAGTTGAATTTTTATATCCTTTTCAAACCTCATCACATAATATTAACCATTCCCAAATGGAAAATAAGATGAAAAACCCGAATACTTCTTCTATTCTGGTTGGTTGTTGTTGTTGTTGCTGCTGCCGATACTGCTGCTGCTTCGAAAGGAAAAATAATATTCTCATCACCCCAAAAAAAAAAAAAAAATAAAACTTTTCGGTGAGCTTTTTATGGTTTTGTTGTTTTTCCTATATATATATATGTGTACATATATATATGTATATACTTTCACCATGTACACAATCACATTTAATTCGAAAATGTGGGTTGAATTGTTGTTGTTGCTGGTTGTGCGCTGCTTTGAGGGTTTAAATTTACTTCGACTTCTGAGCCTTCTTCATCTTCTTTTTGTTGTTGTTGTTCTGTGCTTTTTTGGTACGTCGTCTTTTGCTTATTCGTCTTATTATTATATGATGGTGTTGTTGTAACACACACACACACACACATATATATATATATATATATATATATATATATATATATATATATAAATATTTTTTTTTTTAGGGTGCTTCAACTTAAAAAGATTTTCTTTTGTCGGCAAAAATAAAATCTTTTGGTATGGAATCTTATTTTTTTGTACCACTGGGCGCTGTGTATATATATTTGTCGGATATAGAACATAAAATATGGGGAGTAACGATGAATTAATTGCGCGTGCCGTATACAGAATGATGAATTGTTTTTTATGTTTCGTTTGATTTACGACCGTGGATCGATGAGCTTTTGCCATAGAGATTTGGGACATTATAAAGACGATTTGATTGTCAGCGTAAATCAAAAAAATATAATTGTGTTGTCTATATAGTTGGATAATTGAATCTAGGATAATTGAATCTATATTATGCACCCGAATTATTAAGTTATTGTTTGGAGCGGAATCCTCCATTGGGGTATAGAAATGTCATAGCGTACAGAATAAAATGAAGCTTAATCTTACAAATAAACTTACTGGTTGGGAATTATTTTGAGAGAAACTGGACAATCTGGTTGAGTTAAACACGAACTTGAATTACATGCGTCAGTAGCTAAAGAGGCTTGACCCGTATTAAGTGAGAAAGTCATACAAGAGGAGTATCATACAAGAGGAGGATAAAAGGAGTACGAAAAGACGCATATGGCATAGGCAGAGACATTATTGGCAAAAGCCGACTAATTAAAGAACACAAAAAAGCTTGAGCTGAAATTATTTGAAAGGACTGGATTCTGAGGCTGACAAAAATTATTAAAATATTTACAGGGCCTTATACATAAAATATTAACATTTTGACATTAAACCACAGGATTTTCCGAAAGTTCTTCCTCATAAGGCTGTGCGATTTGAGAACTGATAAGAGAAAGGAGTACAAAAAGATACATATGGCATAGGCAGGGACATTATTGGCAAAAGCCGACTAATTAAAGCACACAAAAAAGCTTGCACTGAAAATTATTTGGAAGGACTGAGTCCTGAAGCTGACAAAAATTATTCTCTTTGGATACTAAACGATTCAAGAGGTCAATGATCCAAGTGCCACCTATAGAAAACATAAATTGAGAATGGGAGCGACGTTATAATGAAGAAAACGCAGAACTGGAATCAGCATTTCAACCACCGGACATACAATCTACGATTGATCATACCTGACTCTCAGTTTGGATTCAGAAATACACATTCGACATTGATCAAATTCATCGCGTGACTGCAAACAAAGAAGATTATTTCAACATATCAACAGTGAATCGATACAACTTTTTGACATAACACAAGAACTGAGAGGCCTTAAATAAATTAAACCGCATGAGCCAGGCATCTAATAAATAAAGGTTCATTATTGGAAGCAGAATATTTATTGGTTGCCCTACTTGCACCACATATTTGTTTGAAATGGGACAAGTATAACCGAAAGATAACTAACGTCAACTGACTTCGATTGAAGATCGAACTTTGGTAAAAGCTCGAACAGCTGCAAACAAAGTAGATGGAGCTATCACCCAATTTAAGAGTTAAACTGTCAGAATTGAACGTCATCAGCCATATCGAATTCTGGTTAACGCTGTATAGGATGTGCAATACTTTTCATTGTACGTCCTACATTCCTAAAGGAATAACTTTTTAGTGTGTTTGTTATGACTGGAATTCGATGTCCGATGGACTTCGATGTCTGAATTTGACACTGAGAGTTTCTATTTCTTTCACCATTCGTATGTCTTTTTTGCTGGATCGGGATGATAATTAATGTACTATGCTCATCTTATATGTGCATGTGTTCAATCATATTGTTTTGTATGGCTTTGGCAGTTTGGAGGCGTAGGTCAGGTCGATCTCGAGATTGTCTAGGCGTTTTCCTGGAATCTTGCTTAGCGCTTGGTTCTACAGTTTCAATAAAAATCCAGTAGAGCATCCTGTTTGACTATTGATGTCTTTAATTTGACTTCTGGCCACCACAATAGAACCATAAGATAACTACGGTTATACCAGGGCTTTATGCATAAAATATAAACATTTTGGCATTAACCACAGGATTTTCCGAAAGTTCTTCCTCATAGCTGTACCGTGCTGAAGTTTGATGCTTGATACTGTCTAATCAATAGTAATTGCTCTGATAAAATGAACTGGTACTGGATGGACACATTTTTGATGGATTCTTACTTAAACTATTCTTAGAGCACCGCGTCGCACCGATACTTAGTGCATACTGTATATAACAAGATCATCGCTTTTGGACACTGAAAGCTGACTATAGCAAACTAATACGAAGTTTATCAATTACCAAGTGCACAGCAGAGACGAAAGCGCACCTCCTCTGGGGACATTCTTTGGTCATTTTGAGAGATACGGATAAGTCATCTAGTTAGTGGTTGCGTCGCTGAACATATATGTTTAAGATACATAAAGGGTACATTGTTAAAGCGAATTCTGTGTTTGTTTTCGTCAAACTATGGACGATTGAATTTATGGCTACGACTGGACGTTTCAACTCGATTTATTGACTGTCGAGCTACTACTTAACGTTGGTGTTATGCAAAATACTCGTACTGAACGTGTTCATCTGTTTCATAACAGTTGATACGGAAACTCATTGATACATAAGACAGCATTATTCAACGGGTGCAGAATGAAATATAAACCGAATTACACTAAAAAATTTTTCGTTGGACCGAAGGTATCGAGTTATCTAGTCCCAACAGGAGAATGATGAGCAAAAGGGAATTTCATCATCGAACTATAAAATACGTGAGGAATTATGAACGCGATTATGACCATAAAAAATTCATGCATCGAACTATCGTCCAGCCAATACAATAGATTGGCATTGAGCTATATACATACAATGCCCAGATGGTAATTCTGTAGTTATGCGTTGTTGAAGAGGTGCATCGTTTAAATAAAAGGAATTTGTTAGAGTTAACTGGATGAATGTAGTGGGGAAAATATCACCAGTCGTATAAGTCAAAGATTAATGATGTGCGGTTTCTCGCTGTCCCTTGTTCTTATGGCATTACTTAACGAGTAATCCTTAATTTATACATTGTGACATTTCTCCTTTCTACATAGTAAGAGTGTTTTTTAGAGGTTTACAACTTTGAGTTGGAATTTCCTGCTTTTGTTTGGTTTGACATTTCAATATGGATAGACTTAAATCAGAGCAACTCTTTCGAATTGTAGAATTTTTTTTATCATAATTCTGGTTATCAATCTTGTCGTGCAGTTAAGATTTACTCTTAATGATAATATGCATCCCGTTAGACGTCAAACAGTGCGCACTGAAGAAGCTGTAGGCGCTTTCTCAATCAATTCGTCACTGTTTTCAGCAACTGAGTTTGTGTCCTTCCACTTTATTGGAATGGACTGAAGCACAAATTAATATTGATGTTGAATTTACATTCAACATTTTGCTCTCCGATGAAGCCTATTTTTGGGTACGTTAATAAACAGAATAGTCATATTTGGAGTGAGGATAATTCACAAGCTTTTGTCGAAACACCATTACATCCACAGAAAATTACGGTTTAGTGCGCTTTATGGGCAGAATGGTACTGTATGGTGATCGATATATTGACATTATTAGAAATGGTTTCGCACCTCGATTAGCTGACATTAATCTTACTGATATGTGGTTCCAACATTAAGACGGCCTCACAGCGCGCGCCACAACTGATTTACTCAAAGAAACTTTTGATGAATGAAGAATTTCGAGTGTTGGTCCATTAATTGGCCACCAAGATCGTGTGATTTAATCCTATTGAATTATTTTTTTGTGGTTATGTAAAGTCACTTGTCTACGTCGATTAACCAGAGACAATTGAACACCTGGAAATCAACATTCGAAGAGTTTTGCGAAATACGATCGCAAATGGTGCGAAAAATTAATGAAAATTGGTGTTCCAGATTGCTCCTTGTATTGAAATCATATTAAATCTTTAATCATTAATCTCATAAAATTCTTTATACAATATCCTTTATCATAAAAACTGCCTTTATATCAGCTTCACATTCCATAGCCAATACTAATATGTATAGTGGCTGAACGACGAATTCGGTGCATACATCTGTACGCCATCAGGAGGTTATTGTGTTCATGCATCATCAGTGATCCTATCACAACGTAAAGCTTTATAAATGAAAAGCTCAACAAGAATTTCTAGATTTTTCTTGTTGCCAAGTTTGTGGAGGTTAGCTTTTTCACGTCTTTTCTCAAATCCGATCTAAGTAAACAATAAGACAAAATATTGTTTTATATAAAGCACCAAAGCCTTTGTCAACCGTTGTCAACCACCCAAGTCTAAAAAATATTCTAACAAAATGAAAAATAACACGTGGATAAAAGTTCGTCAACATCGCAATTCTCAAATATCTTTAATCCCAATTCCAAGAAAAACCTAAGTTTTTATCGAATTGTATATTGCTTCTGGCAAACGAATGACTGTTATTCATAAAATATTAACAGAGACCAGTCAATACACACCGTACACGAAAGTAGCAACATAAAAAAAATACAGATCTCAGATTTGACTTGTTATATTAGGCTTGTCATTGTCAAACATCTTTCGGCTGTTTGATTATATACATTTTTTTCAATTATACACTGTACAACGAGATGACTCGTATGTGTACATATCTACATATACATATATAGAATGAAACTTTTCTTTATATAACAAATTTAATGTCATTAAAATTAAATCAGAAGTCAAGATGAAGAAAGTACAGACACATACATACCATATATACATCAGCCACAACACAACACACAATGCCAATTCAAAAGCAGCAACACTATCAAAAAAGCTCAATCTAAATTCATTTTCATCGCTTCTCCATTTGTTCGTCGTTCTCCTCGTCGACATCGAGTTTTCTTAATTTTCTTCCTAACCATCTCCCCGACTTTTGATTGTTGTTGGTTTCTTTCTTATATATACGAGTGTATATACATATTCAATGATGATGCTATAATTCACTCAACAATACTCTTTTCTACTTAACATCACAACACAGGAAAAAAAAATGAAAGAAATTAAGAAAATGTAGAACTAAGAAGACGACAACAATGAAGAAGGAACGAACAATTTTTCCGTCGTGATGCTGAATTGTGTGTTTTTTTTTTTAGATTTTCCCAACTTGAACTTTTAGTTCAAAGTTTTATGTACATAGCAAAAAAAAAACGAAATTCTTTTTTGTTTTGGATTTTACTTGATCCAAACTGTAAAAGTTTTATATTTTCATGAAAATCACAAAAAAGCTCTCATACCAAGAGCAGAAGAAGAAAACTTTTTGTTATTTCGGTTTATGCTGCCAATGTTACAATATACATATATGTATGTATAAACTGACTCCAGCTTTTTGGTGTTTTGTTGTTGTTGTGTTATTTTATGCGCCCAACGACATGTGTTACATGTCGGGTATGAACTTGCTGTCGACCACATTTTTTTATTGTTGGTTTCGACTCGTACCGTGTGAACAATCTAACCTTATCGGTTTCGATCACGAGCCAGGTCTTCATACTGTTCTATACACAAGTAGAAGATGCTAGATCGCTCTCTAGCCCATTGACAACACCGGAATGGCGACAATTATGCACTAGACTGCAACAAACAATAACAGAGAAAGACTCATGGACTTGTGTGTCACAAATCAGCTATTCAAAGGCAGCGGCAAATTCCCACACAAGAGTATCCATAATTTACCATGTGCTGGTGAATAAGAAGTTTATATCATTCGTACAAAATGTCGGAGCAATGAGAGGAGCAGATGTACACAGTGATCACCAACGAGTAAGAGCAAACTTCAAAGTCAAAGCAGCCGCTGTGAAAACTACAAGGACCAATCGGAGGAAATAGAGACACAAGAAATATCTTCAATGAAACGCTCCAAATCAATCTACGGAATAACGAAATCGGCACTCTGGATCAAAAATGGGAAGAAATAGAAAACGCCTACGTAAAACTTTTTTTTTTTTAACGACTTCCGAGTCAGCGGCAGCAAATAGAAATATACGCACATTACACCAATGTGTAAGAAAAGTCACCGGGAAATTTACAAATGCACCACTATAAAGGATTTACAAGGACAAGTCCTAACTACATACTACCAACAACTAAATAGACGGAAGGAGTTCTTCGAGAACAATGACGTAGATAGTGAACCAATTGAGGAGCTTCCAGATGGAGACTATAACGAAACCCATCTACCAACGGAGCGATGTGTGGAATACTGGGAGAATCCCGCAAAAATGGAAAGAGGGCTTAACCATAATGATCCCAAAGAAAGGCGACTTAAGAGAATGCAACAACTGGCGAGGCATCTCCCTGCTCGACAGTACAATGGAAATAAGCAATGGCCATCCTAGAACGAATCTCACCAACTTTGAACCAATTCATAAGAAACGAACAAGCTGGTTTCAGATCAGGAAAAAGCTGTACAGACCACATTAACACAGTCCGAATCGTAATCGAACAATCCAACGAATGGAACTCACGGCTATATCTTTTCTTCGTGGACTTCGAACGCGCATTCGATTCCATCAATAGAAGCGCAATCTGGAAAGCACTCTGTGAAATAGGCATCCCAAGGAAAATAACCGAACTCATCCGAGAAATGTACCGGGATGCTGGAATTCAAGTGTAACACAAAGGTAAGCAGATTTGCACATACTATAATACTCGAGGAGACAAGATTGTGTACTTTCTCCACTCCTGTTTCTCATAATATCATGCGCAAGCTAGACATTGCATCACCAAACGGAATTCATAGTGGGATCCAATTCGAAAATTCATTGATCTCGACTATGCAGATGATATAATGCCTGGTAACACACAAATACATAAACATGCAGCAAAAGCTTAAAAACTTATCAGAAATAGCACAAGATGTCGGGCTTAAGATAAACATAATGTTACGATTTCGCCGAGTGGTTATTCTAATTATTTTATCCGGTTCGATCACTGGATTGTGAATATTAAACTCGCAAAGATTAAATTTCAATTAAATTTATTTCCCACAAATATTACACAACTATTTCACAAATAATTCACTAATATTTATTTTCACTATTATTTTACACAATATTTATCACTACTTTTATTTTAACACTTCACTTTTTATCACTTCCCGATATTAACACTTCGAAATTCAAAATTGAACTGTCTCGTAACTCAAATGTCTACACGTATTTATACGACACAAATACTTGTAGAACATTCCATTATTTTGCTTCTCTACACTTCTCGAAATTTCGTTGCGTCGTATTTGGTTCGCTCCGCCTATTTCATTATTTCTTTTTACTTTGTTCGTATTTGTAAACATTTGGTTACAGGGTAATCCCAACTGTTATAATTTTCTTTTTAACTATCACAGGTGACATCTGTGATTCGTGACACTACCCTCCGCCCAAACCTGTTCGTCCCGAACAGGATCCAGATCTCTTCCTCTATAGAACGCCAGTCGCTCCAGGTGTACAACCTTGGGTTTTCCTCGTACTCTTCTTTGGATCCTATAGATCACATCATTTATTCTTGTTATGACCTTGTACGGTCCCTCCCATCCAGGTTGTAATTTCTGCGATAACCCTTTCTTACGTTGTGGGTTGTGAAGCCATACCAATTGTCCCTCGTCAAATCCTTTATTGTTCGCTCGTACATCATACCGAGCCTTTGTTTTATCACTTGACAATTTGATTTTCTCTCTGACAAATCCGTGTATGTTGTTGATCTCCTCTTTCAAGTTGTCCACATATGCTTGTCCACATTTAGCTGATGATGGGACCGCTCCGAATTTGAGATCGCCTGGTAGTCTTAAATTGTTGCCAAAAAGTATTGTCGCTGGTGTTACACCTGTTGTGTTATGCACCGCCGATCGATAAGCCATTAAGAACGATGGAATACCTTGATCCCAATGCCGCTGGTTTTTATCCACTGTTTTGGCTATAAACTCCTCCAATGTGGCATTGAAACGCTCCACCATGCCATCAGACTGTGGGTGGAAAGGTGTTGTCCGCGTTTTATTAATTCCCAGTAACTGGTACATCTCCTGGAAGACAACCGATTCAAAATCCCTTGGTCGGAATGCAGTTCCATTGGTACCCCATAACGGCTTATCCAACCTTTGAATAAGATCTTTGAATAATATGCGATGACACGTTCCTGCCCATCGATTTCCTGTGACAACACTCCTCCCAAGCCATAATTGCTTGCATCCGTATCCAAAATAAAACGTTTATTCGGAACCGGATACGAAAGCAATGGTGCTGTACATAATCGCTGCTTCAGTTCATTGAACGCTTCCTCGTGTTCATCACTCCATTGGAACGGCTTGTTCTTCTGTGTCAGCTCGTGTAAACTCCTTGCGATGTTGGCAAATCCTGGCACAAATCGGCGATAATATGTGCATAGTCCGATGAAACTCCTTAGTTCATGTAAATTCTGCGGTCTTGGCCAATCCTTTACGGCGGAGATCTTGTCTTCATCTGTATGAATGCCGCTTGTTGTTATTTTGTGTCCCAAATATTTGACTTCATCCCGGAACAATACGCATTTCTTCGGACTCAACTTCAATCCTGCTGATTGGATTCTTTCGAATACTTCCTCCAGGTTTTCTAGATGTTCATTGAAGTTCTTGCCCATAACAATGATGTCGTCCAAATATTCCAGGCATGTTTTCCAGTGGAGTCCTTTAAGTACACGTTCCATTAGCCGTTCGAAGGTCGCAGGGGCGTTACAAAGTCCAAATGGCATGACATTGAATTGCCATAATCCATTGCCCACACTGAACGCTGTCTTTTCCTTATCTTCGTCTGCGACCTCCACTTGCCAATAGCCGCTCTGCAAATCCAATGTTGAAAACATCCGTGCTCCTGCCAATGTATCCAGTGTGTCGTCGATCCTTGGTAATGGGTAACTATCCTTTTTGGTAACTGTGTTGAGCTTCCGATAATCAACGCAGAATCATCCTTCTTTTCCACCAATACTTCTGGTGAACTCCATGGACTCGTTGACTGCTCAATTACTCCCGATGTTTGCATATCAGTTATCATCTTATCCACTTCTGCTTGCTTAGCCAATGGTAACCTTCTTGGCGCTTGTCGAATTGGAGTTGATGCTCCTGTGTCGATCCGATGTTTAACCATATTTGTTCTGCCATTATCTTCCGGTGCACCACAGAAAATGGACATATATTTTTGAAGCAACTCCTTTGCTGCTTGTTTTTCTTTTGGCGTTAATTGTTCCGTCCATTTCTGTGTTAGTTCCTCCGTTATTTTCCGTTGTCGTTGCTCCTTGGCCTTTACACACGGATTCGCCTTCTCGCATTTTATAATCGTGGATACTTCCTCACCTCGGCCGATGATAGTTCCCTTTTTGATTGTTTATGTCACATCCGATAAATTAAGAGCCCGTATCGGAGCTCTAAAGTCACAATCCGGTTTAACCAAAGCTTTTCCAATTATAATTTCTTTGGTTTGTATCTCGTCACTGTTGGCTTCCACAACCCACAACCCTTGTGTTCCTGGACCTCCATCCAATTTCCCCCAAACAATCGTTTCCGAGTGTGGTGGTAGCTTCGTCCAATGATCCAATGTTATCCTTTTTACGACTGGCTCCTTCCCGTTGTTCAGTTGCAAAGGCAGTTCGACATTACCGTAGCTCAATGTTCCCGGTGCGACATCCAATACGAATCCATTTCGCTTCATGAAGTCCATTACCAGGATGACCTCATCCACAATATTCGCAACCAGAACTTCATGTCGAAAACTGTTGTTCCCGATTCGTATTGTAACCTCCTTCTTTCCTTTGATAGCCGCACTGTCGCCTGTCGCCGTTTGTAACTTGAACCCTTTCATAAGCTCAACTCCATCCGTCGATGGTCACCACTGTATTTCCGCTCCAAAGCCAACATGATTTTACAGTAATCCACTCGTTCGTATTCCGGCACGATTTGTAGGAGCTCCGCAGTACTGCCTTTTAGCGCTACAATTAATGCTGCCACTTGATCCTTTGCACGCCAACCATTCGTGGTAGCCGCCATTTCAAACTGGAGTTTGAAGATGTTGAATGGTTCGTTCCGTCGAACGTTGGTGGCTTCAATTTCATTCAGGTGGTTGGTCGAATAACTTGAGCACTGCCGTTGGTTTTGAGATCTATTAGCTCCTTTTCAAGTTTCTGGAATCGTTGATCAGCCCATAATGATTCCGACATTTCTC
The DNA here is from genome assembly GCA_963932295.1 of Tipula lateralis. Classification (NCBI taxonomy): domain Eukaryota; kingdom Metazoa; phylum Arthropoda; class Insecta; order Diptera; family Tipulidae; genus Tipula; species Tipula lateralis. The sequence continues at coordinate 159,618,010 of OZ010736.1, read as the reverse complement.
GAAATTTCTCGTTGACATCGGCCATTAAAGTTTGCTGAAACTTTTCCTGGTGATCCATTCGTTCAATCAATTTTTCCTGATCACCTCGCATTTGCTCCTCCAATCTTTCTTGACCACTTGTTATTTTCCCTTCGAGGCCGCCGATCATTTGCTCCTGTTCAGCACGCAATGTCCTTTGCTCGGTAATCATTTGTTGCGTTTGAAGTTGCATTTGTTGCATAGCCGCCAACAATTGTCACATATCGAAACCTCCAGATGTTGTTGGAGTAGTTTCTTTAACGACGACATTCTCTTCTTCCGCTCTGGTCGTTGATTCACAGTGCCCCAAAATTAAACTCATGTTGATCTGGGTCAACATTTTCATCTAACAAAGCTCAACTGCAACTCATTTCGGTTGCCCGCAGTTGGTAGATTCCGTAGACCCAACTCCTTCTTCAAATTTGCCACTTTTAAGTTGCAATAATTTCATCTTGGATATTCACAATCCCGCCACTGTCACCAATTGTTACGATTTCGCCGAGTGGTTATTCTAATAATTTATCCGGTTCGATCACTGGATTGTGAATATTAAACTCGCAAAGATTAAATTTCAATTAAATTTATTTCCCTCCAAAATGACACAAAAAAAATTCCCAAATAATTATTTTAACTATTATTTTACACAATAATTATCGCTACTATTATTTTAACACTTCACTTTCACTTTTTATCACTTCCCGATATTAACACTTCGAAATTCAAAATTGAACTGAACTCACTCCGTTGGCATTTAATCTAATCACACAGATATCATCTGTATATGCAAAAAGTTGATCGGACTTTCGGAATAAGATATTGTCTGGAGGTTTAGCCCTTTAAATTGCATTACATGAGATCAAAAAGTATCGGAGACAAAAAAAAGATCTAGATAGCCTGTTCTCAATTTTAACACAGCATTGTGACTGCGTTACTGTCATTTTACACAGATGTACGTATGTTTCCTTGGCATTCCTAAATATTCAAACGCATACTATAGTCGATCGAGTTATGACTTGTTTGAAATCTAGGATTACCTGGTGTACAGGTATTGCTAGATTTCGCGAGATGTTTCATAGTACTTGGGAAGAATAGTAACCATTCGTGAAAAAAATTTGATCAGTGACTGACCGATTTGGACGGGATCCTTCGATTGGCCAGGTTGGCATCTTTTGATTGGACATCGATTTGGACGAAGATTTGCTCTCTTGTCCTCCCTGACTTGTATGAACATTCCTATCGTAGTTTTGCAATGACCAGATAATGGATCCTGCATACGACTTCTTTTGAAGACCGATATGATCCTACTCTTTGACAACCATAGCCCGCTTTTTTGAAATCAACGTATGGTATTTTCGGCTTCGGGATGTTTTATGCGGATGTGTTCATGTTGCCAAATGGCTATTGTTATGAAGAAAAAATGTTCTTTCGCCTCTTTGAAAACATGAGCGAGCACTAAGTGCATCATCGTTTCTCCATCCTGGAATCCAACTCCAAAATTTTCAAGCTCATCTTCACTGTGTAGCAATGTATAGTCTTGGGACACATAGTCTCCCACTTTTAGACAATCGAGTTTCGTGGAGAGCCACGAGTTTCAACCGATACTCTTGCATAGATGTGATAAAGCCTCTTCTGAATCTCGTGTCCGGGTACAATAAGCGGGGGTTAGTTGTTTTTTAGATCCAACCAAATTTAGTCGCCTCCTACGACAAGCTCTAGAGTGATGATATTCGTTTTTATATGCATCCGACATATATCTCTCGGGTATCGGCCTATGTTAATGCTCGAGTTTGGAGATCTAAATTTTAATTAATGTAAACATCGTGGTCCGTTTTCTGTACTACTTATTCCCACTCGTGTTTACCGTATCGACGACATGCGAAGAAACACAAAGTATATACACTGGTATAATTTTTCATTCATGTACACGATGTTTGCGTCAAAATGGAAATTAAAAATAGAAAAACCGCTCTACACACACATAATTGTTGGTCGACTGTTGATTCGAGCATTACATCATTCAAAAGGGAGCACACAACAACAAAAAATTTATATTTTATATCACCACCCACCACTACCGCACCAACCACCTTACCGAACGATACAAACAGACGAACGGTATAAAAGCTTTGTGTGTTATTGTTGTTGGTGTGCGCTTGTCTATATATATACATACGTACACACACTTTGTCAACAATAATAATTTTTAACGGTTGAATTTGTCACACCAATTAAATGGAAAAACTGGGAAATAAACAAACAAAAAAGAAAAACGAGGAAACTATATAGCATATAGGAAAAGCACGAGGACTGCGCAATTCTGATTTGTTATAATTAGATTTCGAATACAGTCGAATGATTTTAATCGGTTCATACGTTCGCGCCCCCCATATACGAGTATATATTCACCTGTGTTTCCGAGCACACTATATTATGAATGATGACCCCTCGTCTAGGCACCATCTCATCGTTGGGAATCAAAAAAAAATAAAAATCGAATAAAATGTAAATGTGCTTCTCTCTTCCCATATTATATATGTGTGTGGATGGCACTGGGCAGAAAATAATTCCAATTAAAATCCCGACGAAGAGAAAATCGTAACAATAAAATTATGTGACAAAAAAGGGCACCGTGATAAGTATGTTGGGTGGCGGTAGTGTGGTGGTATATTGTGAACTTTTTCGAATTCATAAGCTAATAAATACAATCCGCTCATACACACACGCACACAGACGAGTGCATACATAAATTGAATTTTTATATAGAAAAGTTTAAAATTATAGTCTGTGATGCGTGCATGTGGATTGAATATAGAGAACGGGGACTGAATGGGTTTGATGCTGTTTTGTATTTATACGATGCCGCTTCTGTACATTTTCATGGAAATTTTTGTATTTTATGAACCATAAAAATGTGTCATTTTGTATATATTTGGACATACAATAAAATATTTTAGGTTATCTGTTGACATTTTCTTGTCTGGATGTGTGTGTGTGTATCTACATATATATTTTGTCGTGTGTGGATTTTGAGTGTTTTTGCTTTGGGTTTTTATTATTTTTTTTTTGATTAAGAGATAAACGGGGTTTACTGTAAAAAATATTTATTTCGGTTTTATTTGAGATTGGGCAGAGAGAGAGGTTTAATGTGCGGTGATTAAATTTTTTTTTCCAGCTGATTGTGGTGATATTTTACAGATGTTTGAATTTTATGTGCGTTCGTATATAGTGTTTTTGGCATGAGGCGGGATGATTTATTTATTTCGCATCTAGTGGATAATTGAGTGTCGAGACAAGGGAGAGCGATATACAGTTTTTTATGCTTCAAAAGATTGGAAGATTGTATCGTAATTGGTCGAACTGAACACGTGAATTATTAATTCATTGGACTTTGTAAACTTGTGGCGAACCAGTGTATATAGTCGTAAATAAATGGTATTTTATAGTTACTGAACTGGTTTTGCAACGTCATCAGTGGTGATGAATGAGCTGGAGCTTCAACTAACAGTTGGAGATTTGACATTGGTCACAAACGGAATCACTGGCAAGTTCAATGCGATGAAGATAATTTTTGAAACGACCAGTACTATAGGCTGACATGGAGCTATGCAATGGGAAGATGGTTCTATGTAAATCGGAACTATAGCCCTACATATAGTAAAGGGTCCGCCAAATACCTTTTTTTGTGTAAATGCTATAAAAAAAACTACTAAATATTTAGCTCAAATTTCTATTTTTATTTAAAAGTGGATTGTACTTCCGGTTAATAATGGAAAATAATTTCATTCAAATGGCTGCCTCGGCTGGCCATGCAGTAGCCTACACGATCGGTCCAATTTTTAAGCACATTATCGATTGTGTGCAGCTGTATTTCACCAATGGCTTCACGAATATTGTTTTTTAATGCGTCAATTGTCTCTGGCTTGTCGGCGTAACACTTATCTTTGAGGGCACCCCACAAATAATAGTCCAACGGTGTCAAATCGCAGCTCCGAGGTGGCCAAACGACATCAGCTCTGCGGCTGATAATGCGATCTTCAAAAACAGGGCGCAAAACATCGAGTGTAGGTTCAGCTGTGAGGGACGTAGCGCCGTCCTGTTGAAACCAAATGTTGCCAATATCCTCCTCTTCAATTTTTGTGAACAAAAATTCGTTCAACATGGCCCGATAACGATCGGCATTGACTGTAACGGCCACTCCTTGCTCATTTTCGAAGAAAAATGGCCCAATTATGCCTCTGGACCAAAATCCGCACCAAATAGTGACTCGTTTTGGGAGTACCGGCTTTTCAATGTATGCGTGCGGGTTTTCCGTGTCCCAAATGCGACAATTTTGCTTGTTTACATACCCGCCAAGATCAAATGAGCTTCATCCGAAAAGATGATTTTTTTGGCAAAATCGGCATCTTCTGTAAGTCGATCGCAGGTTCACCCAGCGAAGCGAAAACGCATTGGATGGTCAGTTGGCCTCAATTCCTGAACCAATTGGACTTTGTATGGCGTCATACCAAGGTGTTTATGCAAAATTCGTCTCAATGATGTCTCCGAAATGTTCAATTGTTGAGAACGACGGTGAATTGATGTTGATGGCGCATCACGCACACTTTCTGCCACAGTATCAATATTCTCAGGTGTTCGCACTGTTTTTGGCTTTTCACGCTTTGGTTTATCGATGAGGATGCCATTCTGCAACATTACTATGATTTTCAAAGTAATGTCGCAATATTTCCCAGCGTTGTTCAAGCGTATATACACAACCATATTCGTTCAGCGGAAGGATAAAATTAATTATCAGACATGAGCTAAGTGTTACCATTCACGAAATAAGAACTAGTTGAAAAAAAACTTTAGATGGCGGACCCTTTAGTATACCCAAACAACAAAAAAAAAATTGTTAAAAATTGTAAATTGTTAAGTTGAACCCTCTCACTAAGATATTGTATGATCTGTTAGATCTGTCCAGGATATTATCTTAACTAAGATATTATCTGACTCAGATATTTTATGATTTTATAAAAGATTGGTAAAAATTTCGTAGTGATCCCAAATTATAGCTAAAATCGCTCTATAGGGCCTTTATTTACCGAGATATTAAGGGTTTTATGATTTTATAACAGATTGGTTAAATTACAGCTAAAATCGCTCTACGGCTTTTATTTACCGAGATATTAAGGATTTTTATAAAAGATTGGTCAAAATTTCGTAGTGATCCCAAATTATAGCTAAAATTGCTCTAGAGCCTTTATAAAAGATTGGTCAAACTTTCAATGTGATCCCAAATAATAGCTTAAATCGCTTTAGAGCCTTTATTTACCAAAATATTAAGGATTTTATGATTTGGTAAAAGATTGAAAGATAGGGCCTTTATGTACCGAGATGTTAAGGATTTTATGATTTTATAAAAATTTGGTCAAAATTTCGATGTGATCCCCGAATTATAGCTAAAATTGTTCTAGATCTTCTGTTTATTCTTTTTACGGTGATATTAATGATTTTATTCTAATTTGTGAATACATCGAGATTCGTAGCATATTTTTAGAAAATCGTTAATAGTTGCTTTAGATCGGAATTGTTTCAGTTTAATATTTTTTGTTGGGTCAGTGATACGCCACAGTTCCAGCGACTATTGTAGAGAAAGGTCGATACCCAATAATTTGAACACCTGGTGAAATCAACATGATTATCAAACATCTACTCTTTCTTTATAAATGAATACTACACTTCCGGAATAACTGTAAAATCGATAACTAAACTCAACCATACTTCCTATTTTTCCACTCTAATTTCCTTTCAAGATTCTTGAGATCTGTGTATAAACACAAAAAAAAAATTCTTCACCAACCATTTCATGTATACATATACCGAATAAGGTTATATCGAAATCAACATTAGAAAACTTGATTTCTAAACAAGAATACATAACGAAAACATAGAATCGTTTTCCGTTTTTTATGTATCCCTGATAAAATAGGCAACTGGTTTGTTGTTGCTGTTTGCTATACATGTATGTATGTTTATACATTGATTTAGAGATTGTATATATACACACAAGTTTTAGGGGTTGATTTTTCAGATCTGATCAGATATTTCCTTAAATAGAATTCCTTTTCTTTTGGTTTGTGTGAATTATATTTTCCCATATACTCGAAATATCCTTTAAGTGACCTCAAGGCATTCGATAAGATTATCGACACGTATGTGTATATACCACAACCAAATAAAGGTGAATAATTATTTACACTTTAGTGTATAGACTATACAGTATTTATGTAAATATGTACAACAAAATCTTAATTAATAGGTATAGGTAAATCCACACATCCACACCTACAGAGAGTAAAAGTTTAAAAGCTTATTTATACAAAAAAAAGAAAATTCCATGAAAAACCTAATAATAAAATCACACACATAATAGCTGAGACAAAAACTCATTCTTATCTGGTTTTAAATCATCCCACATATTAAACAAAAAGCTTAAATGTAGAAATGGAAAAAAATTAACAAAACAATCAAAGCTTTTAAATATATCCACCCAAAAACATCTGGGTAGAAACAAAAACAAAATAAAACGTAACTTAAGAATGTTGTACCTCGTGTACTCCTACATGTCTATATATATATATATATACATACATACATACCAAGAGGTGGGGTGGTGGTACGAACAAAAACAAGCAAATATGAAAAGTGTGAAAAAAGTTTATAATCAAAGGCACACACATACACACAAATCGAAAAAAAAGCACGAAGGAAAATTTTATCACAATTAAAATTACGTAAAATTTAAATTTTTTGTGTGTTCTGTCTCACTTCTTCGTTTTCCTCACTCTTGTGTGCTTTCGCAAAAAAGCTTAGAAAAAATACTTTGGAATTTGTTATAAAACTTTTTTGTGTGTGTGTGTGTGTGTGTTGTGTTTCACATAATATACGAGCGAACTCGACGAAAGTTTAGTTATGAAGCAAAAAGTTGTGTAAACTCAACTTTTGTTATATGTATACACACATAGATGTGACGACGATGTGCTCGTGTGGCTGGTTTGATAGCTGATGGAGGTTAATTAATGATGTTATGATGAATTAAATGTGCTGCGGATTTGGTGGGATGGATTTAGTATAATTTTTATTGTTTTTATGTTTGAACTTTTATGTTTTATAAATTATGAGGGTTGGTATGGGGATTCGGTATATTTTCGAAACGGGATGTAAAGGAAATTAAGTTATATATCGTCGAAGCAATCAGATAAAATCAACTCGGCTAAAATGGTAGAATTATATATATATATATTGTGAATATTGCTCACGGGGGCGCGTTTCATTATTTGTAATCAAGCAAATGTATTTTATCATATAGATGTGGTAAAAGTATAATAACACCCGACATATTATCGCTTTTTTTATATATTATTGAAACTATAGTCTTTCCAGACTAACCATCACTTTACATTTGAATTCTTAAAAAATAAACTATAATGTCGTCACTGTTGATCCAGCAGCGATCCACCAGTGCCTGTTCGTTGGCAGATAGCTGCTCACATACTAGCGAGTTCGAAGGGTTACTATCCAGTAGCCGATAGGCTTCCGCATTAACATGTTGCGTTAGCCCTGATTTATGCTTCGTTCCAAATCTTTTTATTTGTTGTTTTATATCCGGAATCTCCAAATCACGATGCAAATCACTATTGCGAATATACGAGGGTGCATTTACTACTCCGAAGTACCTTATTCTGGAATGCTTTTTCCATTTAAGCTTAACATCCAGTGTCATACCCAAGTTTAAGCAGAGTTCTCACACGCACCATCACATCGTTTAAGCTACATAACTGTCGGCTTATTTATTCGTCAAATTAACATGGGCAGATCTGATCTTGATTTTCTATCGCTTTGTCCACTGGCGAATTTCATCACTTGCACATTGAAGTTTATTCACTGCCTCTTTCACAGTTTTCGCTATTGATAGTATAGCGGTGTCCGTCACCAAACCTATATAGTAGGACTAGGCCCAGGACGCTGTTTTGAGGACCTGTCCTTACCTCTCTCAGTCCAAAATATTCATCTTCTTGTCTTACTATAAAAATCGTTTTATAAAAATGATCTCAAAAGATCAATATATGGCCTCGGAAACATAACATTTAGTTTTTAAACCGTTGTGCCATACTTATCGAAGGCTGCTGCCACACCCAGAAATAAGGTTCATCAAATTTGTTTATCTTCTAAGGATTTTTATTTTTAAAATCTGTAATACTGTGAACCTGGACTATATTGTTGAATGTTTGCATCTGAATCCAAATTGGTGATCCGGTATTAGGTTACTTCTTTCTAATGAAATGAGAGGGAACAGGGATATTGGACGATACGATTTAGCTTCAGTGGATGCTGCATAAGATAGCAGAAAAAATCCAGCAGAAAAAATATTTTTTCTACTTACCACCAGAGGCACTACAGTCTGTACATTTTTTTCATATTATTATTATATGTAGTGGTTTTACTGTGAGCTACAGATGAACCCCCGTGTAACCAATATGCCATTATGATTTTCCTGATAGCTTAGGTCATAATACCTACGAATATGAAGTTTGAGGATAATCGTCTGGGTCAGAGGACCTCTAGAATTTTTTGAAGTTTTAGCCCATACATAAAAATCAGTTTTTTCACTTTGAGCTATGGAAGGACCCCGAGTAACCAATATGCCATATTCAAACATACCAATATGCCATATTCAAACATACCAATATGCTCAAACTTCAAATTTGGATGTACTTAAGCTATTAGAAAATCATAATGGCATATTGGTTACTCGGAGATCCTTCCATAGCTCACAGTGAAATAACTGATTTTTATGTATGGGCCATAAATTCTGGAGGTCCTCTGACCCAGACAATTATCCTCAAACTTCATATACGGATGTATTATGGTCATAACTACCAGAAAATCATAATGGCATATTGGTTACACGGGGGTTCATCTGTAGCTCACAGTAAAACAACTACATATAATAATATGAAAAAAATTTACAGATTTTATGTGAAACCTTAAATATATATTTATTAATATTTTGTCAATAATCACGGACAAATTCTGCTGGTTACAAAAATGACAGCAGAAAAAATCTCTTAAGCGATTGTAGCTTCTGGTGGTGAGTAGAAAAAATATTTTTTTTGTTGGATTTTTTTCTGCTATCTTATACAGCATCTTCATTGGGCGGTTTACCTGGTTTCGGTAACATAATAACTTTCCAGGCAGAAGTAACATGTCATAATCTAATAACAGCATTGAGCAAGTGAGTTAGTTTACCAATTCAAACTTTCTTTGGTAGTTGCTTTAGAATTTCTCTCATTGAAAGGTCATACCCAGAGGCCTTTCTTGACTTTAAATTGAATTTTATTCCCTTAGTAAATTCTTTGTGGCCTATTAAAGGAATTCTAACCCGATAATTATTGCTTCCATTCTCGATTATAATATTCGATTCGGTCTCATTCGGTCTGAAAATGTCATCCAGATGATTAGTAGCTTATTTTTTGTTGCCTTCCATAGTGAGTAGTCCGTATCTTCATCAACGGTCAATTTTCCAAGATACAAAGAAAATGACTTTTCGTTTAGCTTCTGAATTTCTCACTTAAGCTGTTGAGATTTGTTATTTAGAATCGTCTTGTCAGATAGACTCCTCGTTTGTTGCCATTTTCTCGTAGCTTTCCTTTTTGTAAAGCCAGGTGGGTAACTTTTACCAATGTTTTTGGATATTGTTCGATTATTAGTATTATTCCAAGCGGTTATCTGAATGATATCAGTGAACTTTTCTACCTTTTTTTTCTAGTTCCTGAACTGGGTTTAGTCGTGGTTGTAGGTTAATTTTTTTTCCTACTCAGATCTCAAGTTCTACCAGTCAGTTGTTTTATTGCCAAGAGTTTTTTTCGTTTTCTTTCTAATCATCTTGTCGTTTAAGGAAAGTAACACTGCAGAATGATCAGAGTTTATGTCTGAATTATCTTCTACTTCAACAAAATTTGATGAAACTTATAAAGAAATCCAGTAGATCTGTATCCGTGTGCCAATATGTTGGCTTGCCACTGAAATGTATGTTTTTTTTTTTTTTTTATATTAAGCTTTAATTGGGTGCAGGGCGGACTTTTAGACAGTCCTAGCTCCTTGCAACTGTCAGAGCTGCAAAGGTTGATAGCTGCCTTAAATTTGTGCATTCTATAATCCAACGGAAACTGAAAACCGGATAACGAATTCCACTTCCTGGATGTTCGATGAATGAATTCGCGCTTTGTACCTTCAGTTCGAGGTTTCGGCAGCTTCACCGTAACCCTATGCGCATTGACCGTTCCTCGTGTTACCCGTCCTGGCGTAACTAATGGTGGTATTTTCTCCTTTAATTCTGCAGAACATTTACCATTTATTAATCTATAGAACACGCATAGTTCTGCAACATCCCTGCGGTGCTGTAGGCTGTCTAGATCTTTCGTAAGTCTGGAGTTTCGTATTATTCGTATGGCACGCCGCTGAACTCTATCCAGCAACTGGAGAGCAGTGCCATATGCTCCACCCCATACTTGACAGCAATATTCTGATGCGATTCTGATAGCAAGAACCTGATGCGATTTAAAAAGCCGTCTGCATCTATTGAGGAACCCGAGTTTACGTGAAGCTGATTTGGCCAATGCGATAATGTGTTCATTCCATTTTAAATTGTTACTAATTTGAACACCAAGCAGACGAATTGAGTCACAACCCACGAGAACGTGGCCTTTTACCACAAAAGGGTATTAGTTGCGACTTCTTTTACGCGAGAACGTGCATATTTGTGTTTTTTTCTCGTTAAATTTGACCTGACTTTTAATTCCCCACTCAAATATTGTACTCAAATCGGAATTAAGCGAAGTGACAACTTCCAGCCGTTTACCGTTTAACTCTGAAGGAGTAGGCTCGACCTCGAATGGAATAGAAGAGTGCAATGTTGCATCATCGGCAAAACTGTGGATAGGGTTCACAGTGCTATCCAACAAGTCATTAATGTATAACAAAAACAAAGTTGGTGACAAAACTGATCCCTGAGGGACTCCGGCATTTGGGGAGTGTGTCGTTGATGATCTCCCATTTAGCACAATGTTGATCTTTCGGTCTTTGAGAAAGATTTTTATCCACTTGATGGTCATCGAATCTAAGCCGTATGCCACAAGTTTACAAATGAGATTCTCATGCCAAACCTTGTCAAAAGCCTTGGATATATCCAAAGCGATTGCAAAGGCTTCTCCATGGTGCTCAAGGGCGAGATTCCATTTGTTTGTAACATACGTCAAAAGATCGGTTGTGGAGCGGCTTTCACGGAAGCCATATAGTTTATCTGAAATTATTTTATTAATCTCAAGATAATTCACCAGTTGTTGGTTAATGCATTTCTCAAAAACTTTAGCCACGGCTGACACAATTGATATTGGCCGGTAGTTTGAAGGGTCAGTTTTATCACAACCACGTTTAAGGACCGGTTGCACCATCGCACTCTTCCAGGCGTTCGGGTATTTACCTTGCTTATAAGAAAGGAGAAAAATTTTAGTTAATATTGGAGCCAAGTCACTGGCAAACTCCTTCAATATTCGAACAGGAATTCCGTCAGGTCCAGTGGCCTTATTTATGTCCATTGTCTTCAGGTTCCTGAAGACAATTTCCTCCGAGATGTTGACAGGATCCATTTTGGTACCACAATACGGAATTGACGGAGGTGTAACTCCATCGGAGACAACTAAGGTCGAGTTCGAAGTGAAGACGTTTGCCAGTAAGTCGGCCTGCAAATATGGATCCACCACTAAAGCACCGTCTGCACATTTCATTGCTGAAATAGATGTTTTAGAAATATTGGCAACCGATGCGACCATCTGGTAAAAGTTGCGATCGGAGATTTTCAACCCGGAAGCCTTAGCGGCTTTCTTGTTGTCAGCTCTTTTCGCTTCCTTCGCACAGATTTTTTTACAGATGTTACGTGTGGCCTTATATTCGTCAAACGAAATTTCGTCGCGCTTATATTTCTTGTGAGCAGATTTATTTTGTCTGGCGGCTTTGGCGGCTTCTTTTGAAAAAATTTTAAAATTAGGATTAGGATTGGAAAAGGATGATGGGATATATTTACTCATTCCATGTAGAACGGTTTCGGTGAAATTGGAAACGGCGTCGTCTATTTGATTGTTATAAAAACAATGGCTCTCCCATGGGAAATGTTGAAAAAATGACCGTAACCCATCATTGTCAGCCTCGTTAAAATTCCATAGACGCCTTGGCTGCTGTCTAAATTCTGGTGGTGTTGCGACAGAAATTTTTACTGTTATCAGGTTGTGGTCAGAATTTCCAATTCCAGCCTCGACACGCGCTTCCATGGAATGTGGAATTGTTGTAAGACAAAGATCCAGAATATTGTAACGAACAGTCCCGATATCAGTACTGGTCGTTAACAGAATATTTGTCAGAGGTTCCAGAAAACGGTCGATTACGCCGACTAAGGCTCAGGAGCTTGGGGTGGGGAGTCTGGAACATGAACAAATCAGTAATGACCGTATACAAAACTAATTGAAAAAGAAAAGGATCCAGCTAATAAGCATTCAACTTTTAAGTATACTCACCTGGAATTCATCATCATACTCACTCACGGGAAATTGGCTAAGTCATTATGATATTAATGCAAAACAAAGAGAAAAATAACGGTAAAAAAAAAACACAAAGTTTAACATTAAAAAAAAAAATTAACTGAGATACTAAAATATATTATTATAAATTCAAAAAAAAAAAATTGTTTAAAGATACAAAGAAAATTCACTAACCTAGCCTATACAACAAAACTAAGAATAATAACCTCACTATAACCACCGAGAAAACTTATATTATAAACTTATATTAAAAAAAAAACTTAATTACTAATAATATATTAAATTTAACGATTAGTATAACGTTATTTAGTTTATTTTATATCATATTAAATTTAATCAAACTTGCATGTACATGTGTTTGTCGTATGCTGATAATGTTGTATGATCTTCGATATGATATTGTTAGCGACGTGCTAAGATGCATGTGGTTCGACTCAATCATTTTCCAATTATGCATCTGAGCGTGTATGATGCATAATTTATATTTTTATTCTTGGTTTATTGTTTTATTTTGTTATTTTGGTGTATTGATATATATGTATTTAGTAATTATTAATCGATGGATTTAATTTATTTATTTTCTTTTATTATATTTCACTAATTATATGTTTATTAATTAATAATAAATTGTATAAATTTAATATTTTAAATTATTTTTAACAAATTAGATTTAACTTTGTGTTCTTTTCATTTTTATTTTAACACGACACGTTTTTCTAACTTTTAAACAGTTCAATGGCTACTCGTTTTGTTTTGTCTTCTATTTTTTTTTCTTTTATATTAATTACTTTATTTGTTAATATCATCACCATGAGATTTAATTGCTAACTGATCCCGTATTTTTTTCTATCTCTCACCCAAAACAAAAACCCTACCGCCCATCCAATTCAATTCCAGTTTTTTTTTTTTATTATTGCTATTATTTTCCCATAATTATATTAAAGTACGATGTTGCAAAGCACTACGAGGGAGCATGAAACCTTCTGTTACCCATTGAACAACGATATCGATATATGAGGTAATCGTTGTTACAATATGACTGCTTGTAGAATTTTGACATTCAAATGTGGAATCACTAACAATCTGCGTAAGGTCATGCGAAATAGCAAGCCACTCCGTCTGACGCCCGGCACAGTTCGTATTTTGGTGATTCAACCATTCTTTATGGTGGGCATTAAAGTCACCAACCATAATTAATTCGCAGTAGGGATGTTGATTGCGAATGTCATCACATTTGTCTGACAAAACTTGGAAGAAATTCATGGTTTCTGAATCCGTTTGGTTGGGGGATCTATATAAACTAATTAAAAAAAGGATTTTATTAGGAAGGGATATTTTAAGTACAATAGTTTGAGCGGTCTTTGAGAAAATTTCGTACTTCTGATGTCGAGCGTACGGTATGTGCTCTTTAATGAATAAACACACTCCACGTTGCAACTCGAATGCTTGTTCGAACTGGTAGCGCTTGAAGTAGAATTCGTTCTCGTAGATGTTATGAGATACTTTTGTTTCCGTTAGCACTAATATGTCGGGCCTGCGTGATTCGAGATGTTGATGTGCGCAGTTTTTATTAGTCACGAGTCCACGGACATTGGCAAAATGGATGGTAAGGCTATCAATATTATCTTTACGAGGATTATGCCTCGCCCCGCGATCCGAAGAGGCATTTTTCGGGGATTTTTTAATTTTACTACTCATTGTAAAAAGAAACATTTTTGTGCGCAAAAATGCGTAAAACCGTCCCAACAAAAAATAAAAATTGAAATGATTAAAGCAAAACTACAAAAATTAAAATAAATTAACGCGGGCGAAATAATAAATTGAACGTAAATAACGAATAAAAATTATAAAAAAAAAAGAAAACAAATAAAATAAAAAGTTTTACGGCTGTGGGTGAAGCCCAACAATCCAACCATTATACCCAGCAAGATTTATGCGATTAATTATTTTTTGAGACATAACTCACGAAAGCATAAAAGCGATATGCTGTTCGCAATGCGTTTTATAAATTACCTCGTTGCGACATATTTTAAGAAAATGTACTCAATGCGATTGATATTTATCGCTCTGCGAAATAAAGAAATGATGATAAAAGCAAAACTGCTGTGGAAGCCTTTTTGCGGTTTGTCTAGCGAAAGCATAAATGGGAAATGCTTTCCGCAATAAGTTTTAAAAATTAACGCACCGCGGCATGGTTTCATTAGTTGTACTGAATGCGATTAAAATGGATCACTTTGCGATAATCAAGATGAATATAAACCGGAAAAGAAAATGCAATAAAAGCGGAATTTTTGATGATTATGATGTGAAGGATAACAATTATTAGAACAGTACATTCAGTGCAGTTTGATATTTTGTGTAGTTTACATCAGAAGTAAATTTAAGTGATTTTGATTCTTTTAATTTTTTTTTTAATTTGAAAAAAATTTTATTTTTATAATAATATCATTTCCGAAAAAAACCAGCTTTAAGAAAACTTTTGCAAGAAATCGTTAGTGACATCACAGTTTTTCTCAACCGTGGAAGAGGACAGTGGATAAAACTAGTTTTGTTAAGTTAACAGATTTAAACAACGTATTTTATCAAAACGATTCAAAAACATTTATAAATTATTCATCGGTCACTTTTGAAAATTCTAAAAAGGTTTGCATTCGAGATGTACAAGAGCGAAGCAATCGCCGTCGAAAAAAAGACCACTCAATCGTTTATGTAACAGAACCATTTATGTACGAAAAAATTGAATAAAACTCATGAATAAACTGACCTAAATGAAAGTGACCTAAATAAAACGTCTTTTATTAAAAATTGCAAAAATAACTAATATATATATATATATATATATATATATATATATATATATATATATATATATATATATATATATATATATATATATATATATATATATATATTTATTTATATATATATATATATATATATATATATATATATATATATAAAATCCTAAAAATTCCCCCTAATGATGTCGCACGAATAACTTTGACTAAACGCATGGTATATCGCATATGGCTCTCAAGTGTTGTCGCCAGAATTAATACGCGATGATGTACAGATCATCGGCCATTACTACGAAAGTGTAGTTTGAGTTATTGTTACGACAAATTTTGAGAATTATATGCGATATACTGATGAGTAATCCGTGTGTATTCTCACAACATTCCAGGCGATATACAAGAGTTTATCCTAAATGCGGCGTTTAGAAAACGTTTAACGACATTCAGGACACCGCTAATTACTCTATCGTTTAACGTATTGCACAATAACGACTTTTCTACCGATTATCTTTCGCTTACCTCGGACTTATTTACTAAAGCTACGCGAAAGGTAAAGCAAAGATAATTTTCATTGTTTTTCATGCGTGGAGTCAAAGTTATTCGTGCGACAATATATGCGTATTATAGAATGTATTGCGATTAGTCGCACGACGAGTAATCGACCGATATTCCTGCGATAATCTACGATCTTGTTGGGATAGTCGCCTCTTACGACAAGCAGTGGATACTGTGGTGGAAATTCTAAGCGTTCCCCCCAACCACAGAGGAAACAGAGGATGTTACATACCATTTCTACTATTACATTTTTGTGGCTTCAAATTGCGAGATCAGTTTTCATTGCGTTTCGAATACCTAATAAAACCCTGGCATTCGTTGCTCCAATCCATCGTATTTCCATGTGCTTTTAACTAAGGATTAAGCTATCTATTAAACGTTTGTTATTTCTTGGAAAATCTAGACTCACTTGTAATTACTAACAGAATGACAAAACGTGGTATTGATGACAAATGCTCGAATAACGATAACAACAGTACGATCTGGCAATGGAAAAGCTTCTGGCCATCTAATAAATCGATATAAAATGGTTAAAATGTAAGCAAAATCACTAGACAGTGGTAAAGGACAAACAATATCTTTCCTGTTGGAATTTTAAAACGTCCAACTTTCGAACAGTTATGTCGAGACTCTGTAGATTTCAAACAAGCCACACAAGATTTTGACCAGATTCCTACAGCAGTATTTATAAAAAGTTAGAAGTATTTTGAGATAACCAGTTGTTATATGAGTTCATGTATAAAGGGTGGATTAACACCGGTTGACATTTAACACCAAATAGGTGTACCAATATTGTTAAGTAGCTCTTATCCGGTTCTTGCAAGTCACTATGTTTTTGCCATAGCCCAACGAGTTGAATGAGAGGTCCAAGATACTCGAATTTCATCACGCCTTCAAACGTGTGATCACCACTACTGAAAACAATTGCGTCTTGGTCTCGAAAACCAGACTCGATAGTTTTGAGACCAATGGAAGCTGAAGTGGATCAAGTGTAACCTTTTCACTCCGTTGCAGTTTTTTTATAACCACATCTGTCGCTCCATACTGGTTTACCTTCTTTATTGAGTCCTTTGAGTGGTCTTTGACGCATATATAGTAAAATTATGGCAGCAAAATTTTGTTTTGTAGTATAAGGCTGAGACATTTAACATTGGGCAAACTTTATCGGCTCGCATAAACTGAGTGAGCACTATCAAAAATTATAATATGTTATAAAGATGATTCAATCAGAGTACATTTTAAAATAACAAAAGAATAATTCCGCGTACTGCTACTTACATAGTGACGGGCACCTCTGATGCTTCGGCACCTTTCACCTTTTTCTTCTCTTCGATATGAAAAATATGCTCGATGTAAATTTTGCAACATTCATCGCACTGATCTTTTTTGGGCTGTTGAACGGCAATTTTTATCATCCACCATCTTGAAAAGGTGAAACTTGATATTGGGTTATCGTTAGAAAATTCAGCTCACCACTTTTGGTACTCCACAAGAAGCTCGCTGCTTTATTATTGCCAAAATTTAATACTGGTTCGACGTTTATTTTGTCAGTACTCTGTCGGCAGTAATGGGATGGAAGTTTTGGTAAACTGTCCAGAAATTCTACCAGGTCCTCTTTTTGTTCGTTATCTGGGTTTAGCGATAACTCTAAGTATTTTGTTTTGTTCAATCATTATATCTTTTGAGATATGCATGCCATCAAGGCCTTTGGAGAGCCAATTTCTAATCATAGTCCCCCAATGTCTCAGACTCAGCTCTGGACATTGAGGGATTTAATCTAGTTAGGAAAGATAGGGTAGTTTCCCCACTTGGCTATGGTGGGCTGTGTATGTTTATAGGTAAACACCTATCGTATAAACCTGTAAATATACCTCCTTCTATTTCTCGAATGTTGGTTTCCGATCTAGAATTCGTATTTGTTTGCATTTTTGTTAATAAACGTAGATATTTATTTGGGACTGTGTACAACCCACCTATAACAAGCAAGAGGTGTTATACACAATTTAAAAAATCCCTACTAGATATTGAACTTTTATTAAGCTATCTCACCTGCCAGTATGATGAAATATTCATCTCAGGTGACTTCAATTTTGATTTACTACAGGATAGTATGTTCTCTCGAATGTATTTGAATATTTTGCACAGTCTTAATGTATCAGTACATAATACTGGTGAACCAACTTATTTTAGTCCAACCACTAACGGAATCGCTTCTTCTCTTATTGACCATGTTTTATCGTTCACCGATAACTCTATTTCTTTTTTCAATCAATTATCTCTCGGTTTAGGATCTCATCATGACCTATTGGTATTCTCTACTAATTGTTACTCTCGCCCGGAGCCTAAAAGGTTTAGTTTTAGGGATTTTTCTAATATAGATGATTCTCATTTAGCACTAGTTTGTAGCTCTATTCCTTGGGATAACATTTTTTCTCTTGATTCCTCTACTAGTCAAATCCAGCTTTTCAATGGATTTATTAATTCAGTTTTCGATAGTTGCGTTCCTCTTAGATCAGTGGTAATTAAACCTAAATCTCCTCCATGGATGTCTGGAGAAATATTGGATGCAATCAGATTTAGGGTAGATAAATTTCGCTTATGGAAAAGATTAGGAGATAGTAAGATATTTTTGGTCTACAAACAAGCTCGCAATAGGGTAGTAAGATTAATTAGGGCAGCCAAAAGTACTTTTTTCCAGGATAAATTAGATCCATCTCTTCCTCCTAAGGTTTTTTGGCGTAATGTTCGAAATCTAGGTCTAGGCAGGTGTAGAAATAATGGTATTTTAGATTTCAAAGCTCAGGATATTAACTCTTATTTTATTAGCTCGAATCCAACTTTGGTTAGTCCTGTTGTTGATCTTAAATCTGAAGAGTGTTCTAACTCTTTTTCATTTTCTAATATTTCCTTTGAGGAGTTACAGTCTGCTGTTTGGAAAGTAAAATCGGAATCTTCTGGTCTTGATAGGGTTAGTTTAAAATTGGTGAAACGAATTTTTCCTGTAGTCTCAAAATATTTATTACACATTTTTAATTTTATCTTAACCTCTTCTTCGTTTCCTGAGCAATGGAAACTCAGTAAAATAATTCCAATTCCAAAAATTAGCAATCCTGTTGAGTTATCCCAATTTAGACCTGTCAGTATTTTAAGTTCCATTTCCAAAGCCTTTGAGATTGTAGTGAAAACCCAAATTCAGTCCCATATAATTAATAATAGTTTACTTAATGTCTTTCAATCTGGTTTTAGAAAGTGTCATGGCACAAATACTGCATTATTGAATATCAGCGATGATATTCGGCGTAGTATGGAAAACAGGGAACTGACTTCTCTCACTTTGTTAGATTTTTCAAAGGCCTTTGATTCTTTGAATCACAACATTCTCTATAACAAACTTATCACACAATTTAAATTTTCCCTTTCAGCTGCTAGATTAGTTAAAAATTATTTATCGGACCGTTCACAGACAGTTTTTTTTGGTAGTTGTTATTCTAATTTTCTTCCAGTTACTTCAGGTGTTCCTCAAGGTTCGGTACTTGGTCCTTTATTATTTTCTATGTACATTAATGACATAGAATCCTCGTTTCACCATTGTTCGTTTCACATTTTTGCTGATGATGTCCAAATTTATAGAAATAGTAAGTTAGATCAGCATTCTATTGTTAGTAATATTTCTCTGGTTAACGAGGATTTAGATAGAGTATTTAATTGGTCTATTTCCAATGGACTTGTCTTAAATGCTAGTAAATCGCAAACTATTGTTATTTACAAAAAATCGTTAGATACGTTTTCGTTTCCTTGTATTAATCTTAATGGGTCAGTCATTCCGTTTTCAACTACTGTTAGGAATTTGGGGATAGTTTTTAACAAAACTCTTACATGGGGTGATCATTTAATAAAAGTTAGTAGAAAGGTTTTTGGTTTACTTAGTTGTTTGTATAAAGTGGTAGGGTTTGCGGATAGTCAGTTTAAAAAGAGAATGTTTATGTCCTATCTCCTTCCGCATTTTCTTTATGGTGATGTTGTCTTATTTGGTATGTTTCAGGAAAATATGTCTATTCTAAAAAGATGTTTTAATGCGTGCACTCGTTTTATTTTCGGAATTAGGAAATTTGACCATATATCACCCTATACTAGGCTTGTTCTTGGTTGTAGTTTAACTAGTTTTTATGAGTTTCGGATTTGCGCTTTTATTAGGAAGCTACTTAAAACTAAAGAACCAAATTATTTATTCAAAAAATTATTATTTAGCAGGTCGCATTACGCCAATCTACGATTGCTTCCTGCGAGAAATTCTTCTAGGTCTTTAAATTCATCTTTTTTTGTTAGAGGTATTTCTCTATGGAATTCTGTTCCATACAGTATTAGGAGCTTGAGATCTGCCGATTCGTTTAAATCGAGGTTTCTTGAATGGCGTGTCTGAATGACAATATAATTAGTTTAAGTTAATTATTAAGATTTTTTTTTATATATTGTCTGATCCCTGCTGCTCATCCTATTGTAAATGAGCTTGTACTCAAAATGGGATGTGCGTGCTTGGTGTTGACCTTTTGTAGTAAAAAATTTAAGAGGTTTTTATGCCTAATGGAAGTAATAATTTTTTTTACAAGTTACTTCCATATGCGCTTTTCCTTCTTAATCAAAATTATAAGCAATATATATATAAATATAAATAAATAAATAAATAGTCTTTTTTAACCCAAAGGTGCTCAAAAAATATTTTTGGCACACTTATAATATTTCATCACCTTTGAAATGGATGAAAAAGTTTAATTCGATTTCAGTGATTGGCTTAGAGGAATGAGCGATATGGTAATGACAGTGAATTTATCTATTGTCAAATCGGTTATACTGACCCCGGCCATTTGGACTAGAAGCTTATAAAAGTACAAAAAGGTCTTTTTGTAAGTGCTCGTAATAGACCTTATTTAAGGACCATAAGGACAAGGTGTCAATTTCAGTGATTGGCTTAGAAAAACGGTCGATGTGATTATGACAGTGAACTTATCTATTGGCCAACCGGTAATACTGACCTCAAAAATGTACCATTTAGACTATTACATTATGTAAGGACAACAAGGACACGTTTATGATTTCGATTTTGGTATTTGGAAAAATATTCACCCCATATATCGAATACCGACTCCTTGAAAGAAACCCCGTGAATTGCGCTAATATAATGAGTTCTTGTACTCTTAAGACCTTAGCCTTCTGCCATTTGCGCTTCTTCTGGCTACAAATATGTTTAGCTGTCTTCCTATAGCAAAAAGTGCTTTAGCTGAAAGGCCAATCATTTTAGGGTCTAGTTTTCATTCTACCGAGAGTGTGGGGGGTGGGTAGCATCAACGTCTGATGTTTTCAGTACTTCCTAGTCAGTGTTCACTGCTTCATACTGATAATTAGATCGCCAAATGCTATTGCTGACAAGATCATGATATTTTCGTTGCGTTTCTTCATTTATCAGACCTTCACAATCTTAGTTCAAAAATTTGCATCTTAGCTTTGCAATGAACAGATAATGGTCACTATACCTACAAATTTTTTTGAAGTCCGATACGATCTCACGTCTTGGGTAGCCCGAGCCCGCTCTTTGGAAATCAACACATGGTCAGTTTGGCTTCGGCATGTTTTACGCGGATTGGTCCGATCGCAAGGTACATCATTCTTTCTATATTTTCACTCGCAGTCAGGAGTACGCACCTATATTATAACATAAGTCGGTTTCATTTCTGCCAGCTCTAGCATTAAAGTCACCAATCACCAAACTGACATCGTGCTCTGGTAAAAAGACAATCAGATCATCCAAATTATTGTAAAATCCATATAGGGTTGGCTTGCATCAGTGGGTCTGGGTTAGGTTTGGTTAGGTTGAGTGGCTGCTACAGCACACTTAGACCGGTGACGGTCCGTTGTGATATCACAAGATTTTACTCTTTTTTTACCCTTATGAGAACCAGTTTGAGCTACTTACGTAGCGTAATAAGTCTCGCACCTTACAGTTTTCGAGATCAGAGAGGCAGTCTATTAAGAACTTACCCAAATATTCATGTCTTTTGTGTGCCATGAGCATAGGAGGGGGCTACCGTTTTCTTCGTCGTCCTCGTCCATATACAGCTTCTGCAAAAGTCATTAATTTCTAGACCGAGCCTCCTCGCATGTTCTCCAAGAAGGCAGTGTCCTGTGAGTATCTCCACGATCTTCGTAGGGAGATAAGTGTCTTTGAGCGTTTCAGATCCAGCTTTAGCCAGACTTGCCTTGCAATCCTACATGAGTGGGTTGCAGTTGGAGATTTGTACAATGCTTCCGGTAGCAGTTGGAGAGTTGTACCATGCTCCGTTAGTTCGTCCGTCTTGCAGTTTCCCATGACGTACACATCCAATTTACAGGTTGGCGATTTTCATGTTCCAGCGAAGCTTACGAATTTGATTTATGAATGTTTGGAATTCCAACATAGTCCTTTTGACCTGCGGTCCAAGGAGATTTCCAACTCGAAAATTTCCGAAGTCATCACCACTGTTAAGATCTGGGGCACATTGTCTTCACTTTTAGGCTTTGAGTTTCCTGGAAAACTACAAGTTCCAGTCAATACTCTTTCATACATGTCAAAAGTTTTCTAAGTGACTGCACGTTCCACGAGCCGATCCTTTGTTTTGTATGGTTGTAAGATATGGTTTTGTATACAGCGTCCGAGTTTTTCTATTCCCAACTTATATTTCTTATGGCGAGTTATAACATACTCACCATACACAGATCAGATCCAATCCGTCAAGGCACATTACCAGTATCACACCGCATAATAAATCAATCCGCATGTACATATGAATACCCCAGATAAAAATGGTGACCTTAAAAGAAAACCATCCATTTTTCCACCTCATAAGAATATATGTCCCTATATACCTGTACTCATTTTTTATACCGTCTGTGCACACACATGTACATACCATACATATTACATTGAACCGTATGATAAATTTTTTTTTGTGTTCTGCCTAGATTTGGGGCCACACTTTGCTGTTGTGTACGATTTATTCACGTTTGTCGTATTTTTTTTTGTTTGTTTCCCACTTCTCGCATTCACGTATGTGCTATTTCGGTTATTATACTCGTGTGCCTACATACGTATGTACATACATATATATGCTAGATACATGAATATTTTGTAATTTCCTCCGCATGCGATTCAATCACCCATTGTTGATTTTGTTTTGTACATTTGGGATTTTTCGTCTTTTTTTTTCTTCTTGCGAATTTCAAGATGTATGTTATGGTTATCTGATAATGTTTGCCAGTATACAGTGGCATAAAGTACTGGTCGGACGTGGATCGTTAACATATATATTGTGTATAATGCTGGTTCGTAAATTACTGTCGATATACATACATGGATCAACACCCATATCGAGTTCGAACACACATTTTTGGGGAGCTGTATCCACCACCAACCGCACACCATACCGCACTCAACGAAATATAAATTTTCGTCTGTCTTTCAGTTTGTTAAACATTCGTATGTGTAGAAAAGTGATTGTGTTGTGTGTATTTAGAGTAAGCTATGTATAATGTTGCCGCTGTACGTACGAGTGTGTATATACATACATATATACAAGTTACTTTGCCTCGTGCTGTTACAACGCTAGTTGGTTATATTTTCATTTTTCTTCGTCGAGTGTTTTTCTGGGTGTCCTCCCGCTCATCCCACCAAAACATCACAAAGGATATTTTTTTTTGCTTTCCTCGAGAAATTCGTTTTTATATACGTGTAAAACGTCTAAAATATGTGGGAGGTTTTGATATTTTATTCTTTTAAGGTTGACGGCAACACACACACATGTACAGACACACACACATACCAAAAAAATTGTATGCGGAATTAATAGGTTTGGGGAGCAGCTCACACAGTATATATCGAACAACAACAATAACAAAAATGAAATGTCTGTTGTACGACGAATACAAGAAGTATAAGAAGTGGATGAGGGGCATATGAGGGAAAATTGGAAAGATAAGTAGAAATAAATATTGTTGGGAAAAAGGATAGGTTTTATGATTATATATAGCTTTTTTTAGGATCAGACTTTGGTTTTTCCAAATGGGTAGGCTATCTATCTATATACACGTACATACATATATGTACATATATATGTTTTGGGTTTTCTTTCCCAATTTTCCAATGATGGTACATTTTTTTGTGATTTTATGGTTGTCATCGATTATTCACTCGGGACTTTGGAAGAGATATTATATCTTTCGTATATATATGTCTTGTTGTTACTGTATATATATGTTGGGATAGAGTTGTGTGTTTGAATATTAAACGAAAAAAGGCCAAATATTTAAGAAATGTACTAATTCTTGTGAATATGAGACCCACTTTTCCGTTTTTGTTTTTGTATTAAGGTTCTATATGGTGCTGCTGCCTGCTGGTTTTTTTTTTATAATCCGAAACCATTATGCTTTTGGTATGTATGTATGTACATACATATATACAAAAAATCAACCCAGAACGAACGAGCAGCAGCACAACAGCAAAATTATATTTTATATAATGTATTGAATACTCTGGTTAGGTTATTTCCCATTTTCCAAACCATCCAAATTTTTTTTTGTGTGCTTCTCGTAATCTCAATTTTTTTTGTGTGATTTTAGCAAGGATTTTTTTAAGTATCCTTATTTTTTGTTGTTGTTGTTGTTGCTTTTAAGGTTTTTATTTTGGTTGGCTGTTGTTATATACGGATGAATTTTCCGACGAAAAAAAAAACATCAACCTTTTTAAAATTCACGACATCACTTGCGAGATGAGAAAAAATATATTTGCACACAGTAGATGTTTAGTTGATATAAATTGTGCTCAACTCCTATATAAAGTCCTTCGTGATTAATGATACGCATTAAAATTACTAAATGCTTTTAGGTTTCTCTTGTGGGTTGGTTTATTGTTTTTTTTTGTTTGGTGGATGTCGGAATGACAGGTGTAGAGGGTCAATTTGTGCAGCTACCGATTATGTTTGGTATGGAAATTCTAAGACATTTGTTTTTTACCTGAAGATTTTTTAAATTCGTGACTTTGTTATGACGTTCTTTTGTCTGTTTACGCAGTCCACCCAGCTATTGGCCTTATACAAAGAAGACACCTCTTACTATAAAACCCAATAAGTGATTATTAGATTTTACATTCCAGGTATACTGGAAGGAGGTTATATTTCAATGCCTACTTATTTTAACTGGATAATGTATAAGAACAGTTTAAAACGATTCAGTTCTTCATACTTTTATAAAACGACGCCTAAATGTTTTCTACGCTTTAAGTTGATGACATAACCTCCTCATCGCAATACTAAAACCTTAACTGCACGACTATTTTATGGGTTTAACCGTGAAGTCAAACTTCGCCAAGTCATGGTATACAGCCCGATGAGCTTTCTCTCTTTGGTTAGCTAGGTATGGAGGAAGAGTTCGATCAACACATTAGGAGTTAATTCCCGGTAAATAAGAAAGGTACGAGGAAAATGAATCCGATCCTTGTGTTTCAGTACCACCAGCTATAGTAGAAGATTAATCGATCACGTTAAATGCCGTGAGTATCGTTGATGCTGCATAAAGGCCTTGAATTTAACTGCATAAAGGCCGCGTCCATTTCTGAGATGTATTGAGATGGGTCCTTTTAAAAAACGGGCGTATGAACTCAAATCTCGCAGCTGCTAGATTTATCATTATTTGCTGTTGGAATTGAGCTTTGCCAATTTTTTATAATCTCCTTTGCTATAACTTTTCCATTAGCTATCCCAGAACTCTTGTCTTGCTATTGCTAACAATAATGATGTTCCAGCATGTTTATGGTCCAAGTTCATATTGCGTAGTATCAAGGATGTTAGTTTTGACTTTGAGCGAATAATTATTGGATGTTTTATGGAGTGCAGGCAAGATTATTCTGTAGCCGGCCTCCTATTCGTATTATTCAAGTATCATCTAAGAAGGGAGTAAATGACTTAAATGGCTTCGGTTGCTAATTTCTTTGTTGATTTGCAGAGATAATAAGTCCTCTCGATAATACTGCTTTTGTTCATTATGAGATGGTTTGTATAGAACACGAAATCACTCCTCGCGTTGTAGATACAACCGCGCGTTCTTTGACCTTTGATTTTGTTGGTATTGGTAGCTAACCGGTAGGTGTAACAAACTACTCTTTGTAGTTTACGAAATGATGTATACTTTGAGATTATAGTTGGTCGTACCAACTATTTTGGACATTTAGAGTGTTTGCGAGTGTTACAATTTCGTTTGCTTCATCTTTCCAATCTCGTTGCTTCAGAATTCGAGGCGGCCAAAATTTGAAAGATTTATGATTTAAGTTCATATGGGGAAAGATCTCTCGTAGCACAATCCGCAGGGTTGTCAGTATAGGAGACAACAAACGTGTTCTAGCACTTAGGATGGCTTCCCATCTTAAGTGTTGGAATAACTATTATTTAAATTGACTTGGGTTTGCTGTAGAGGTTGCAAATTTACCGAATATTTCATTTACCGGTAAATGGTAAAAGTTCGCTTGGTTTACCGATTTACCGATAATATACCAGTAAATTAATAGCTTTTAAATATTATTATTTTTAAAGACTTTTTGGTATTAATTGGGTCGCGCCCAATGTTCAAATTTGATTCGTGTATATAGCGAGTTGTAATCTATCTTTAACCGTAACCGGTTATGATTCAGAAAGTATTTCTGGATAATCATCAGATGAATCAGTGTTTTTGTCGTTTTTTTGTCTGATATGCTTAGCTACTGCCAATTTTACAGGTTCCAGTGCCTTTATAAATTCATCAATTAGGTTTAATTCATTTTGGAAAAGCTGATGTCGATACTTAAATTTTAAATTGAAGAACCCTTCCAGCATAGCCAATAAGCTGTAACAAAGGGTTTTGCTATCCAGAAATGGGTGGATGCCAAATATTTTTACAGCTCGTCGTATTTTATTGATAACCGGATATAAGTCGTCATGGGATATATTGCATCTGTTATTATTACGATTAAACACTCAGAGAAAGCATTTTTCCTCTCGTCTTCATAGGATAAGTAGCTTCATTTTCTTATTTTAATAACGCAACATTTTTCTTGTACAATACTGTAATTACCGCCAGTTGGATACCATGAGTAAAACATAGCTGATGATGAGTATTTAAACCTGGAGTGTTTAAACATTTCGATGCACTTGTTGCAGGCAAATTTTCATGTAGCAGTGCAAGTCCTTAATTCCAAAATGGTGGTTTTCGATTGACCTACGAGTGTGAGGCTTAAACTATCACCATTTTTTATGTGGCTTGCAATTGATTTACGAATTCCATGAGAAATTTTTTCTCCCTAATACTATAAACACATATCTGATTTCGTAACTACAATTTCGAGCTAACCATGATTTCGTTGTAATGTGTCACTACTAACCATGGTTTGCAACTTGGTTTAAACATGGTTTCGGAATGAGCTATTTTTCTCATCCCATGGCATTTTAGTGACGACAGTGCCAGGTTATACAATTAGTGAATAGCGAAAACTATAAATATATTAGTTTTTTCATGTATTGTTTTTTTTTTAGTAAAAATTGATGTTTAAAAAAAATTAATACAGAATTCGATAAATTAACGGAAAATAAAACTAAAAATAGAAATATGAAAATTTGGGTGGAGGGCGAAACAAAAATATTTTTAAACCACATAACGTAAGACTTTAATGAATTATGACAAACTGTAAAGTGTCATGAGAACTGTAGTGTGTCATGTATTCTCATTTCGAAAATCATAGTTTCATAATCATGGTTACGATTATGAAACTATGATTTTCGAAATGAGAATACATGGTGTGTCTATGGTATTAGCCATTACAATATTTCTTATTGAATTTGACGATTTTGGAACTGAATATCCTTCGGCGATTAGTAACATTCTTAAATCATAAGAGGAATAAAGTTTACGAATGATAGACTACCTATTAATACTATTCTTGAAATTAAAGCCGGAAGTGAATTATCAAAATTGTTAAATTTAAATTTATTGGTAAATATTTGATTTTTACCGGTAATTGGGTAAAAAAATTTGGCCGTTTACCGATAATGCAAGCCCTAGTTTGCTGTTTGATTACGTTGATTAGATTAGTAAGAAGAACGGCGGCACATAATTCGAGGACACGTGAATGGGTCTGTTGTTTGATGTAAGCGACCTTGGTTTTTGATGAGATCATGTTTACGTGTGAACATCCATTTGGATTTGTAATTTTAAAGAACACAACCGCTTCACATGCCAACTGACTCGTGTCACAGAAACCGTGAATATCGATTTTGCTTGATTTGGAGGTATGTATATAAACCTACGAATTGAAAGATGATTGATTAGTAAAGAATTCTTTTCTTGGTCGGAAGTGGATCATCCCATTCCAGATTTTCTCCTCACAGCATTTACTAGAATATTTTGGTGGTAACGATCACAGGAGCTAACTAGCCGAGCGAGTCAAATATACGGCTAACTTCAGATAAAATTGTCCTCTTTGTGCATTTAATGGTGTTGGATAGCTCTGATATATTTAGGAAACAATCAGTCTTGGAGTTCAATGCTGATTTTGAAGTCTCTTGAATTTCCTTTACGTGAGATTCTGGGGTTTCTATGTTGGTCTTAGACAGTAATTCCACTTTCGTTGACTTCCACTTTCTCAGCTGAAACCCGTAATGTGATAGAAGAGCTGTGACTTCATCCTGCGACCTTCATCCTGTGACCTTCATCCTTGTAATAGTTCTTCCACATTGTATGCCTCGGTCATAAGGTCATCCACGTACATATCATTTGAAATAGAAATAGTAACCATAGGTAGAGACGACATATTGTTTTCGGTCATTTGTTTTTGTTTGGAAATTGTTATCTTCTTGTGACACCACAACTTGACGATACATCGGTTTAACATCAGCAGCGAAAACGACTTTATGCACCCTAAATCTTAAAGTAGTTGCAAATAACGTATAGACTGCACAGTGGGACCAACAGCCAAAAATTTATTTTGTCGAACCATCGAAAACGACTCTCAGCTTACTCATTGTACTTGTCTCTTTCAAGACACCATGATGAGGTAAATAGAAACCATGATTCGTTATTTTTGCAGGTGGAATTTCAGTCATCTAACTTTGCTGCTCATATTCGAAAGGAAAGTCGTGGTAAAGTTTTGAAAAGTTAAGATCGCGATGAAAGCGATGTTCCATTGTTCCTAATCGCTGAATTGCTGCAGGTAAGGACTGACCAAGAATATTAGGTGAATCTAACTCTCAGATGTCAACTATTTATTTTGATGACTGCCCACAGATAACATTGAAGTAATGTTATTAAACTGATACTATCCATCCAAAGACCGATAGGCTCACATTGCGTTGTTTTAATTTTACCATCTTGATATACATATATCAAAAAATTAATCCGCGCCAATGAGAATGTCGATCTCACTATTTTTGTCAAAATACGGATCGGCCAAGTAGATGCCAACCAAAAAGTTAATTTTTCCGATGTCTATGTTTTGCTGTGGCAACTGGCTTTTTATTTTGGACATTACGAGTGTTAGCGTTACTAATCCTCGGGAGGTTATAGAATCAGTTTGACCTCATCACAATACGAGCATTTCCCTTCTTAATGCGGAGACGCTGCACGCAAGACTTCTTGAGAACCTGAGTCCAATAAAGCACGACAAGGTATTAATTTGCCTGAAGAATCGAGAACCTTCACAATCGCAGTGGGTAGGATTGTTGATATAACATGTGACCGGCTAGTTTCCGCGTGACACGACCTAGAGCTTACCTTTGTTATTTTCAGTTCTTCATCCAGTTCTTCATGAAAGTGCGAATAGAAGAATTGATAATGTGCTTTTCTCTGTCACATCTCTTCTTTAGCTTATTAAGCGCACCTATATAATTACTTTCGGTAACATTAATGTATCGCAACAATACAGCAGTTTCTCCACGCAATAAGTCTTTCAGGTACTGAAATTTTTGAACCGCGTTAAGGGAGGGCGTTTCATGTATGGTAGAAGTATAGAGATCAAAAAACGATTGCCACTCTGAATAATTACCAGAAAAACATGGAATGTGAATATTTGGCAGCTTTACTTCTGATGGAGTGCCATTTTGAGTTACATTGTAATAATTTTCTTTGTAAGTGGAATCAGCAGGTTCCTCGCTGTTCCGCTAAAATGTTCGAGCTTAACGAACGTTTATTCTAGCGTGGTATTCACATAGGCTTCTTCTGTGAATCTTATGATGTTTGTTAATTTCTCTTTATTAGTAGCTCGTTGTTTTTTAAGAGATGCAAGTTCGGCAGTTCTACTAAAGTTCAAATATCAATAACAGAACTTACTAACAATATTAATAATCCATAATAAAAATATTATGATCTATCATAATAAATTAGTACTTTAATATTCAATCGCGACATCTGAACATTAACATGTCAACATGTTAGACTGTGCAACCATATGGATTAGATGTATACAGGGTTATGTGAATTAGCAAATCATCTAGCCATAACTAATAAGAGAAAATTCAATAAAATCTGTTCGTATTTGGTGAAAGAAGCAATCGGCACAGTGTGGCACAGATGGGGATTAACACCAACCCTAGTAAAACAATGATTGTGCCATTCACTATATATAGGAGGACAAAACTGTATAGGTCTCTCGTTCTAAATAGCACAGCAGTTCAATTTTCCAGAAAAATCCAGTTGTCCTAGATTAGAAACTTACTTTTAATCTGCAATTAGGAAAACCCTGAATTTTAAGACCGTCTTCTGTATGCCAACCAAAATTGAATGCAGCTAGTCTTTTAATATATTGTTTCCTGATCGCGATGAGTGGAGTCAGATATGAACAGGGTTCTATTATTGTATGGTATGGATGGACTGGTGATGAACGTCACTACATTTAAATCTAGAATGGTAAAGCTGGTCTTATCAAGGACCAAGGCAGTGTACGGATTTATATTCACTTTCTAATGCGCTCAGGTCAAACACCTGACGATCAAAGCTAACTTGGGACTGATTATTTCGATAAAGTGAATGTTGTTATCATGATTATGCTAATTGTTATGTGGGTTCCGTGGCGTACCGGAATTAACGGAAAGGACATCTCTTATAGTCTAACCGTGTGTGCCACATTTCAGGGTTTAAAGATAAATCTATAAGAAATATTTCTGCCTTGGTCGATAGACTAAAACTGCGTCTAATCCAAGTTGTGACTCTTCATAGTAGCTTCCTTATGGGTCACCTTGCCTTATTATAATTATTGGGATTCAAGTTTAGGATGGAGATAATTCTTCTTGCACTGGTATAAAAGTCCTTGTGACGGGGTCTTTAGAGATCACTATAATGGTCTACAACAGAAGAAATGTGACAACCATATTATATGTCGCTTATCTAAAATCTACCTGGGAAAAGTTATAGTGAGATCTAGAAGTAACCAGAGAGTCTGGTTATATAGGTTTCTCGACTCTTTTTCGACATTGTTCTTTGAGCAATGTTTCGAACGAAAATTCAATGCCAGAAACTATCTTAAAAGTTCCTCATAGAAATTTTTTTGTTATGCTGCTGCGCTCTGTGCCACCGCACGCCTACTGGTCTCGGCCCATAATAATAATAATTTTAACTGTTGTTATATCATTGAGGAATATTTCAGTTGGTGGTTAGGTGTGAAGCGGTTTGTGGGAATCAAGTTGGCACTAGCTGCCAGCTCATATCTTGCAGTCCTTGTATTACCTCCTCGTGCCCATCGAACTACTGGCTAGCCACATTATGTGTGCAGATTAACAACCAGGCTGAGGGGCCTGTCTAAAAGCTAGCTGAGTCTTGAACGGTATATTCGGATACACGTAGCCTTATCTGTGCACTGTAGATCTTTGCACAGACTGACATAAATTTGTCCACCACTCGTGGAATAGAATTATGGACTTAAACAGTATTAAAGTCGGAGGAATAAAACAGCGCAACAAAGCCTAATAACCTGAAAGTGCTTTCGGGTTCTCTAGAAAACAAATATCTGTTAGAGATTGTCGTATCTGCACCCTTTCTGACGATAATTGCCTTAAATCGACTAGGCAGTCTGAAACAAGTTCCACTTCACTGGATGTGTATCACAGAAAATATATTGGCTGATAAATTGACCCATTAGGTGCAGCTTCCTTTTTTGTGGGACCTGAGTCCGCTGTAGGAGTGACGTCATTATCTCTCAAATGAGAAATTCACTATCACTTTTGTGATCTGCGCCAATTTATTGGATCAATTAATCAGCAAAGATCCCAGTCCGCCTTAAATTATGATAGACGCACTTTTTAGGGTTTTGCAGGGTATCATTTTTTATGGGGCATTATTCCCTGAATAATAACCACTTGTGGTCCGGTTCTTCATACTCTTCCCATAGACTGCACTGCACAATTCCTATTTGAGGATCAACTGACAACCTTGAGGATATCTTGGACTTCATTAGAAGAACTAACAGATTTCGGGACTGAGAGTGTCTGGGATGTCGGAACCAATCGAGTCTGAGTGACTGGAAAAAAAATATTTCAGTCCTGGTTTTTGATCACCCATCGATAATCACTTTAAAATGTGTGGTACTGCTACGCCCACTTCCGGCTTGGTAGTCTATTAGTCTTGCATGCATCGATACAAATTATTTTGTTCTGTAACAATGATAAAACATATCCCTCGTACTTATCATAAAACATATAATTATACTTAAACCAAAATAAAGACAAATCTAGGTGTACCCCAAACTGGGCCCACATTCCATACATAAATAAGGAGTCACGTTTTCGCCATAGAAACCGATTATAATTTTTTTTGTGTGTTTCGTTTCACAAAAATTTAAATTTTCCAAAATGTCAAACCCTAATCTTTCCATATACAGATTAATTTTTTTTTCTGTTTCACATCCATCTCCCACGAACGTATCCACATACCCCGTATATTACGATTATTCATTCAATGACTATATGTTCGGTAAGAAATCAATCTCCATTTTAGACTTAGGTACAATACCATCCATGGTATGTATGTATGTATGTATGTATGTATGTACATAAGAAGGTGAAAAATGAAACTCGTAAAATCATTCGAAGTTTCTGTTTGTCTTCTGTAAAGTATACCCTAAAGGTAGGTAAAGGAAATTTCAACATTTTCATTCATACCGGAAAAACATCTTAAGATGTATAATATACATATCGTCTTCAAAAGACGAAGATTTGAGTAGCTCAATCTATCTATACATAGCAGACTATATAACAGAGGTATATCAACACGTGTACGGTTACGTTTATATATTTAGCACACAAATAGAAGTTTCTTGTCTTCCTGCCGATGTACGAGATGAAGAAAAACTTTACAAAAACAATAACAAATATTTTCCTTTTTAATTTTCCCATCGATTTTCCATTTCATTTCGAATGTGATTTGGCAAACACACACACACATACACCATAAATTTTCCATTTGCCTTGTGAAAATGTGGAAAGTTGAATGGGAAAAATATTCGAAAAGAAAATTGTCTTATCAATAATACTATTCTTGTATATGTAAGGAAGTGTGTGTGTGTGTGTGTGTGGTATGTCTATAGGCGGCACAGTGGTATACGAATAACAGAAAAGTTCAAATATTTGTTTTGTATTCCGACAAAAAATCTCTTATTTTCAATCCACCGCTTTAACAAAACAGACCAAGTGTATATATGTATAAGAAAAGTGGTATAAGAATAAGAAAACGAACAAGAAAACATAAGAAAAAAGAAAAATTAATCTTTTTCCATGAAACATGAATCATTTTCAATTTTTCCGTTATGTATAGTAGAAGAAAAGTTTTCTTAGTGTTTTGTTTCGTACGCCAAGTAGGTATGAGAGACTGTAACATGTAATTCATACATAAACTCCGATATATATATACTCGTATACGAGACGTGTACGATAATAGAATGAGTTAACGCCAGAGCTTTTTATAATATTTCCTATTACTCACATTTCTGGGTATCCAAAATTATAGTCGAATACCATCATAAAGCTGTTGGATACAGAGAAACAGACTATATGATTTATGCTCTTGAAGAGGTTATTTCAGATCCCCCTCAATTTACTAGGCCACCAAATAAGTGCGGCAAACTAGATTATTGGTCTGATAATCGAAACGTAAAATCCCACGATCTACTAAATTACTGTTTTCTTTCCCAGAAGATACTCAAATATTCCTCTTAGCATTCAATACAGATACTCTCAAGTTTAGTTTTGGATCATGACTGAATAGGCTCAGTGCACAATCTTAACTCGACTCTGCTTTGATATACAAAGATATCTTTGATTGAAGATTGATAAAAAGGAATACAGGAGGCCCTCACTAGTTTTGTGCATTGAATTTTTGTTTGGAACATTGCTCAAAGAACAATCGCCAGTGAGAGAATGTACGGTTTAGACCTCCATCAGAAAGGATCTTATACCAAGAATGATTATCTCGACCTTGCAGGTGTGCATTTGAGGCAACAATTCCAACCTCAACTTGAACCCTGTAGATGTCTTGTCTGTGAAAGAAAGATTTCCCTTCAACTGTTTATACTTCCAGTTGACTTTTGAAGATAGCGAAAATTATATGATCTACAATATTTAGAGCCTTTGATCAAACTTGTAACTTAAATTGTTTTTCATAATAAAGTCAATAAATTGTGAAAGATTATAGCCACTAGTCATCATTAAATTATAATCACTTCACCATTGTACTAGTGTAAACAACTGGTTCACTAATTGCGTTACAATTATGTTGACGATTGTCCGGTGACTTCAAGCCGATTCAAGACAATGATGATGTTCTTAATAAAAGGTTGTACCTCATCACTTGAGGACTAAATTAGCCGGAGAGTGATAGTCACATCATCCCCAAAGACTGTGATTTGTTACCATATAAATCACTAAACACAAAGCTTCTAGAAGATGTACCGAAATGAAGTAAGTACTATTCAGAGACACTTAGAGAACGCTGTTAGGGTGGAGTATCAAGACCCACAATAAAGACTGACAGATGGATTAAGTTAGCAATAAGTTAGTAGGCCCTTTGAAAAGGTTGTTACAGATGTTTCCTTCACCATCCTCTCTTTTAGAAAAAAGAAGTAAACTGAGACGGACAATCAAGGGACCCTGGTTTGCGGTTTTGATAATTGGTACCTGCACAAATCTGAAATCCTGCAATGTGAATAAAGCAGTTGTTGTTGCAGTACATAAAATCGGTACTGTAGGTGTGCTTTTATAGTGTTCTCCTACTCAAGGGTTTATACAAATCCTGAAGAAATAAATCATTATCGAAACCGCGCTCACACCATGAATACATCTGATAAAATGGGACCATGGTAAATGTGAGCAATAGGTCAACATTACTGATATTTTTATAACTTGGAAGGTTTTAGAAGGGATTCTCATTCTCTCTGAACTTTAGCAATGAAAATCATAAAGAGAATAAAAAGAGCATCAGTATTGTCTCACTCGCTGTTTAGTTTTATCGTTTTCCTCATCTCGTTATACATTTCAAGATAAAAGTGACTATAATTAACGCTTGAGAATTCGAAGAGAATATCTCTCGCTCTCCAAGAACCGAACTCTTTTGACCACTACTACGTATACAGTAGTGGTCAAAAGAGTTCAATTTTGGAGAGCGAGAGATGTTATCTCTTCGACTTCTCAAGCTGTAATTATAGTCATTTTTACGTTGAAAGGTAGTAACGAGATGAGGAAAGAGATAAAACTAAACAGCGAGCAAGTCAAAATCAGCGTAACGCAGTGGGTGAGATAAAACCCAAAGGTGAAGTGAAAAAGTGATAAAATTTATTGAATTTACTATGCGAAATAATTAAATTTATAATTCTAGTCAATAATCCGGATACGAACCGAAGAGAGTCGTAACAATAAATATGAAAAAATATCGGAATCCACTGGACAATATAACTCTGGTTTATTCTTGGTCTGACAAATCCACTACACGACATTTGTTGGTGTTGGATTGGTTGTCTCGTGATCTCTCAAAGGTTCGCTAGCAAGGTAGAGATAATCATTCTTGGTATTACGGTGTTTCTGATGGAGGCCTTAAGAGATATCGACAGTCACTTTAACGGTCTAAGTATTATCTCATGTGAACCCTTTCTTGAGATAATACACCAACAAACATTTCAAATCTTATTGAACTATACGAATACGACATGGCTATTGAGCACCTCCTTTATTTATGTGTTTCATATTTTCTCCTCGGACTCCAATATGCTTTCTATTTGAGAACCAACTTACATATATTGATTAGATCGCAAAATGCTATTGCTGACAAGACCTTGATATTTTCGTTGCGTTTCTTCATTTATCAGAACTTCACAGGAGAATCGTGTTGTATATTCTCCTGTCCTCCCTGACTTGTACGAAAATCTCTGTCGTAGTTTTGCAGTGACCAGATAAAGATCACTGCCTACACGGTTGTAAAAAATGGTATAATTTTAATAAAATTTTCGTATACATATAGGTCCACTAGAAAATCGTTTCAATTTAATAAACTATTGAAATATGTATTAGTTTTATTTTGTATAGTTATAAATTTGATAAATAATTTTAAGGAATGTTTTGAATCGAACGTGGTATTGAGATAATAAGGTCTCTGTATCGAAACCATTTACATATATTATTAAATTAATAAAAATGTTTGTATTAAGGTTTGATATGAAAAGTTTATGAGATTAATAGTAATTGTAGTATTAATTTTATCAATATACTACTATTTATACAATTGATATACTTACGTTTTATTAACTATTCAGTACTGGATAGCATTTTAACTGGAGGTAAAATCAAGAAAAGCGTAATGAAATAAAATATACCAATAATTAAGCTTAAACATGTTTTATTTAATTAAAATAATCAATAACTCTTGCATACAATTTCTCTATTTAACAATTCTCAATAAAATAATATTTGTTTGTTCTTCTAGATGAAACAAGTTCTAAACTATAATCTCTCGAAATATTTTTTAATAATAAGTTGTTAAGGCTCAAGTTATCTTCTTCTACGATGTCGTTGATTTTAACTAATCGCTTAAGACTCAATCGCTTCAATCGTTTCTCTATTATTTGGTGTCGTTTCTGTTTGTCGAGTTTGGATTTTTTCTCGAGTTTGGATTTTTTTGGCACTATCGTTTATATTTTGGAAAAATCCTGTATAACTTTGATTAATCAGCAAATTCTAAGAAAAAGAAACAAAATTAAATAATTATTAGTCGTTTCAATAAAAAAACACATTATTGGTAAAGTATAATCGGTTCAAGACTCTGTGTCATCTTTGCCACATATCTACTAAAAATCATACAAATCATTTTACGTGGTTAACCCAACGGATGCTTTTACACAAAACGTACCATCAACATGTTTTTATTAAATTTATTGACTAATTCTGATTTTAATTCAAACCAAGTACTGCTTAAGCTAGTACACTTTAATTGCTAATTCAAATAATTTACTCAAACATTAATAATACTTACTAATTGTTAGCATGGGAATACATTCTTCTGCACTCAAAAAAAAATTAGGGTAATTGTGAACCAAAACAAAGGTTAAGTCTACCGAGAATTCGAGTTGTTTTTCAGCCAACTTAACGCTAGTTTGATAATACAAAAGTTGCTAGGTTATTTTTATATTTTGCATTGGTATATTACTAAGTTATATTAACCAGGGCTATATATGCTTACTTAACTTAGCTTGTAGGTTAAAATTAAACAAATAAAACGTAGATCTAACCTAACTGACATGTTAAAATAAACCTTGCAATATGTGTTAATACAACTAGTCAGTACAGTTAATTTAAACTAATTGTTTAATTAGTTGCTAGGTTAAATTATCTTGGCAACACATTTAATTTGACTAAAGCATACAGGTTAATTACATATATATATATATATATATATATATATATATATATATATATATATATATATATATATATATTTTATATATATATATATATATATATATATATATATATATATATATATATATATATATACGTATTTATATATATAATCGACATAGAAAGATGATGAACAAGTACGAAGTTGTCTAAAACAAGTTTTATATTTAGATAATAATTCATTTATTTTTATTATAGTAAATTTAATGTATATATTTATTTTAAAAATTCTATTACAAACTAAGAAAAAATAAATTATTAGTGACCCAAGCGATATTTGAAAACTTTTATTTCTATGTTTTTAAAGAAATAATCTTCTTAAAATAATACATGAAAAAAAAATCTGGAGCTTGAGCATGCTTATACAATGACCACTGTTCAAATATAGTATGAACAATAGAATCTTCATTTTAAATTCGACGATTTCTTTCCATAACTTAAGCCCTTTGTTCCACGGTGTTTTCATATGATTCAAACGGGTTTTGATGATTTATTATCTCTATACGTCTGAGAAATATCTTGGTAGAACCTATAGTAAAAAAATGCAAGAAAAATAATTAAAAATATAAATTAAATTGTTTTTATAAAAAATAAGCACAACAAGAATCAGTTTTAAATTAGAAGGTAAGAGAGACTTAAGAAGCCATAATTTCCGAAACTGGTATCCTAAAGCCAATTTAAAATAAATTATTGTGATTAAGAAAGTTATCTTCATATAAATTTTAAAAATAACAAAAAGTTTAAATATGTATAGATTAAAACTTGGTTTTTTAGTTAAATAAATTATAATTTATAAATTATAAATCTATATAATGGCACTTTTATTACTTAAACCATTGAAGTCACTTAAGCCACATAAACATATCGAAACAAAAATATAGGTAGATTCAACCTAATTTTATGTGAATAAATATTTTATATTTTACCTGATAAAGTTGATGATTTTTCAACTGGAATTTTTTTATATCTAATTTGCCTTTGGGCGACAAATGACCTCCCGAAAAAATAAGTATGTACTCTGAAATTAAAAGGAAAACCAAATTAAAATTTATTTCATAAATTTTAGTTCATAATTACTTACCAATAAAATTGCAGTACAACGAAAAATCCTTAATATTGATGATCTTCATAAATATTGATGATCTTAATTTGTAACTATTTTCATCGGTGGCCATTTTAGCAAATAAAAAAATCAATCAAAATGCGGTTTGGAGAAACTAGCCATACCTTGAAAGACACACAAAATTAAATAAATCATTAAACTTTAGAGAAGAATTAAAGCTCACTTTCAAAATAAAAGTTATGTTTTTTCTTACAATTTTTCCACAAAATATTAAACATTTTAAACACGTGGTGCTATCGTTTTTATTTCACATGCATCTTAAATAAAGTATTTATTTATTCACTTATTTTTAGCTTTTATTTTAGTTTTAAATTCACTTTAAATTTATTTTTAAAAACTTAAAATTGATTATTTTATAAAAATAAATTTTTAAAAATTAAACAAACAGAAACATTTTCACTTCGTCTTTTCGCCTGTAAATTTCAATCCTAAATGAAGCAGCAAAAACGAAATTAATAGAATTCGGAAGCTTGTTAGGTATATTTAAACTTTCGCTTAGTAGAATTTACTAATGCACATATGTTAATTTTACTTTAGCTTAGTTTAGTTTAACCACGGCAATTTTATTACAATTTTAAACTAACTTCTGCTTAAGTCATATTAACAAATACAAATTAAGTCTCATAGTGTTAAATTTACAGTTATTCAACTTAAACCAAGCGTATAAGTTGAATTAAGTAATAAGCAAAGTTCGTTTTACTAAACACAAACCGTTTTTAGAATGTATTTATTGTACCATACATCCATGAGTTCTGGAAATGAGTCTTTGGAGGTCTCACAATAACTAAGAAAGTAAACTATTAATAACTAAGGACTAAATATATATCTAGCTTTTTCTAAGCTGTTTATCATAAGTCAAAAATTACATTATAAGTACGATCATGTTAATAATATTTAGCGTCAGATAAGAAAAGAAATCAACTTAGCAAATTTTGTACTATGAAACTTGCATGGTTAAAACAAACCACTGCAATTGGTATTTAAATTGAACAAAATCTGGTTTATATTTACTAAAATAAATTAACCTTGCGTGGGTTATTCTAAATTTTTTTGAGTGTGCTGTTGAAAGAAGAGCGCCGTTTCATTGAATGAACCCAAAATCTTCAGGGATATATGATATGCAGCTAAAACCGACGCTACTTTTCTTCTATGGTTATCTTAAAGGCAACTATGTTTTCATAAATCTGCATAAATAGATGATCCTTCTGCTTATGTTGAAATGAACTGTTTACAAGATTAAACGAAAATATAATAAATACAAGGTTCTAAACTTAAAGATTTTAAAAGTAAACTCTTTAAGAAAAGTAGTCCTTTTGAAGAAACTAAAATATCTGAAACTCGAATATGTAAAACTATGATACAAATGTAGTATCTACTATTTAGCTTCTTTTCAAAGAACAAGTTTAATAATACAACAATAAATACAATAATTTTACCTGATAGTCGTAATCGTAACAGTCCAAGTTTATCGATATATTATATTTAATGATTTTCGGTAGTTTATTAAAATGAACTATTATAAAAACCCCGACACATTTTAATAATTTATTACTTTTTTAAACTTTTTATAATATTCAGACTCACTGTTTCATAAATATTTATGCACAACACTTTATTTTAATCACAATATTAAGAAAAAATTTAACTTTTTGATGTTACAAACCTCAATCTTTGTTAATTTAGTAGGTAAAAATGTATAACGTTTAACAAGTTATCACGATCGATGTTCATTTGAAATAAATTTAAAACTGCCAAATGAATTGAATCCTAACAGATCATTTCTGATTAATACACCAAGTTATTGGTTTTATATAAAATCTTTTTAGAGCTTATACGAAAATTGTATTAACTATATCTAAGCCTAGTTTGAAATCAATTTTTATACAAAATATTGATTCATTTGATTTTCAAATTTTATTAACTATCAAAAGCCGTTGAGAATCTGCAATTAGACTTTTAATTGTGTACTTATATTCTAAAGTAATTATTTATAAAATTTGTGAGTTTAATATTTTATAGTATTAAAATGAAACCTCAATTTTATAAAATAATAAATATAAAATTACTTAAAAAATTATTTTAACGATTTCATATTAGAATAGTATAAATTTAACAAATATATTGTATTGTAATGGAATTAATACCAATTTTTTATTGGTTTTATTACAAAAACAATATTAAACATTTTGATAAATTATATTTTTATAGATTTGAAACGAAATTTGTTATTTGTGGACTTCATAGCATAAAATTTATAAAAAATTATACCAAAATTTCTAACCGTGTAGGAATTTTCTTGACGATCGATAAGATCTGGGTTCTTAAGCGGGATGTCATTGTTGTTTTGTCGGTAACCGATTTGTTTGTTTGTTGACATTTTTAACATTTGTTGGTTTTTACGGATGCAGGTCCAGCTAAATTTCATCGCCTCCTACGATAAGCTCTGGATTTTCATTAAATGAAAAAAGAGAATTTTGTTCATAAGAGCTGAGTCTCCTTAAGATGTGGGATTATACTTCAGTTACAATCCAAAACAAAACTAGAAACTATACGAACAAAGTATCTCGTCCCAGCTTCGAACTGTGTGTATCTCTAACATAGTCAGACTAATGAGGGTCAAGAGGAAGACATTAATTGGGAAATGCAACAGTCATTTGGAAGATCATGAGGCTTAAAACCCAAAAGCGTGTACTAGCTATGCGTTTCGATTATGAGACCTACATTCTCGTTTGCCGCACTTTTTTGGTGGCCTAGAATATTGAGTGGGGTTGAAATAAAACTCTAGACCAAAATCAACTTGTTTGCTTGGTATTGTGGGAGCTATGCACCACAACTGACCGCACTTTAAACAATTACTAATGCTCTGCTGCCAAATATGGAGGGAGATGAGCCACACATATCAGGCCACATGATCCCGGCACTATGATACAGAGATACGTTTTCGAGAAATCATTGCGGGTAATTATTATCGAAAAGCACAAATAGGACTAAAACACCCTACCCTACTTCTCCTTTGACGATAATCCATCATATCGTCTGAGGGGAAATTATCTATCTTCTTTAATAGGTGCGAAACTGTACTTCAAGCAAAAATAGCTGCAATTACGAGATCAGTACTCTATGGAACGTCTGAAGAGATGTTATACCTTGTAAGTTCTGCATCTGTGCTGATTCAAGGTCAAGTATCTGGAGATCTGCATGTACGATGTACTGGAAATATAAACTGTAATGAGAAAGCTACGAACCACTTATCGCATTCAAATGCACTACAGGATACGAGTTGGGGTTGCAGTTAAAAGTTACTATCCTTCATGTTAAGGTCTTTCTGACGAAGGTCTTTAGACATATCGAGTACTACTTCTTAATTGTGCATCGCTCTTATTGTGCAAAATAGTAAAATACATGGTGAGGCTAATGTTTTATTTTTTAATGGCTTTTACAGGCCATTGTTGGCACGGTACGGGCATAATCTGACTCCATTGGTTTCGATCGCGAGGCCAGTTCTTGAACAGAACTCGGTAGGTGCCATCAACGTCGCGTTTTACATGCATATATTATACGGATGATCCTTCTCTTGATTGTTATCATTACCATCGTTCGTACTCATCCGTCAAGGTACAAGTCTCACATCCATACATGACAATGGGTCTGATCAACGCTCTGTACAGTTTCAGCTTATTCGTAATTGCAAGATAGTTTGATTTCAGAAGTGCACGTAGAGGATATAAAACTCGATTGCCATCGGAATGGTGAACCTTGATATCCTACCCACACTATTATCGTGAGTAATGAGAGATCCAAGATACTTGAATCTCATCAGTCCTTCAAACGTGTGGTTACCACTACTGAAATTAATTGTGTCTTGGTCTCGAAAACCAGAGTTCAGATATTTTGACTCGTTGATTTTGAGACCAACGGAAGCTGGAATCTGTTCTAGCGATCAAGTATCTTTTTCACACCGTGGCCATTTAATCCATTCACATCTGCAGTAATGTATGAAGAACATTAAGTAGGGCAGAAAACAGTTCACGCCATGTAACGAGTACCGCGTCGACGTTAACACAGAGGTTTCCAACATGGTAACGAATGGTAGATGATGTTTGCTTTCCTCTTATAGCAAGAACTGCTTTATTTCTTCTTGCAATATATTTCGTTGCTCAACAGCAAGACAACACTCCTCATCAAACCAATCATTTTTGGGCGTAGTTTTCACTATACTGAGAATGTGGTTCATTTATCAGACCTTCACAGGAGAATCGCATTGTATATTCCCCTGTTCTCCCTGACCTGTACGAAAATTTCCATCGTAGTTTTGCAGTGACCAGATTAAGATCACTGCCTACGAATTTTGTTGACGATCGACAAGATCTCATGTCTTGGACAACCCGAGCTCGCTCTTTTGAAATTAACACATGGTCAATTTGGCTTTGGGATGTTTTACGTGGATGTGTCCATGTTTCCAAATTGATATTTTTATGAGGAAAGAATGTACTGGCCACTTTGAGATACATCAGCAAAGTACATCATTCTTTCCCCATTTTCAGTCGCAGTTTTTTCTCGGGAGTACGGACCTATATTATTACATAAGTCGCATTAAAGTCACGAATCTTAAATCGTGTTCCGGTAAAGAGTCCATCAGACTATCTGAATTACTGTGAAATGAGTCTTTATCTCGGGGCTGGTTAGCGTGGGTGCATGTATACACAGACAATTGACAGATTGGCCAATCTCATGTGCAAGCGAAGGTTACTCATTCTATTATAGACTGTTTGGAAGTCCAAAACATCCTTTTTTATCTGTGGCCCAAAGAGAAATCCAAAAATAATTTCTGAGGTCATCTCCACTGTGTAGCAATGTATAGTCTTGCGACACATAGTCTCCACTTAAAAGGCCAACATGTTTCTATGAGCTCTACGAGTTCCAGCCTATACTTTTTTATACATGCGATAAGACCGCCAAATGTGCCAGGATTTTGAGGCTGATACCTTTAGATGTCTAAAAAAACAAATGAAAATTACCATTATTGGATCTGGTTACGATTTGCTAAAGTTAACTGTTGAAGGCCAGTTATTTATGGGTTGGTAAGTACAATATAATTATCTAACCAAGTCCACTCTCTGGGTTCCATTATTGCACCCTTTAGTTTGTGTAACACGGAAACTGATTTGTATCTGTATAAATGTTGCTTGATTTCAATCTGTTAACCTTAAATCATTATAGTACAAAAGTGTAGTCGAATGTCTACATCACCCTCTGCCAACATCTATGTATATACATT
This sequence comes from Tipula lateralis, assembly GCA_963932295.1. NCBI lineage: Eukaryota > Metazoa > Arthropoda > Insecta > Diptera > Tipulidae > Tipula > Tipula lateralis. The sequence continues at coordinate 159,573,635 of OZ010736.1, read as the reverse complement.
CACGTACCGCAAATATACACGGCCATAAATTACTCAAAAAAATCTTCTTGTGTTAATTACCAGCACACAATCGATCCAAATTATTTCCACTCGCAAGAAGAGCAAAATAAAAACTTAATCACCCCCGCACATTAATTATGTATATATAAGAAAGCAAAACTAAATAACAAAAAAAAAATGAAATTAAGACATAATTTTTTGTATCGTTCCATTCGTCTTCTGCTACTTTGGTGCTCATAGCACCCTGCAACATTCACCATCATGATACTGATGAACGAACGTTAGAACAATCATTATGAGAGACCACCCATTCCATTACACCTATATATAGTTGGTTATATGATGTCGGGTGTTGGGTGCGAATACGTTCGGATGCGAACGATGCCGCAAATGATTGCAACCACAACCCGCGTATATACAAACGAGGCATCAAAAAACAACCGACCGCACGAACAAAAGCTGGGTATAGTGTCGTGTGCATAACACCTTTTTGTGTGTAAACGAAGGTGTTTCACCCGCCGCAAACATAAAGAAAATCTATTTTCACCACTCTGCGGCAGCATCAAAACACGATACCCTTTAACATTTTTTTTGTATTCTGGTATATATGTGTGTGTGTGTGTGTGTATCTATTAACGATGGTGATGATTATAAGGAACGTAAAAAGCTTTTTTGTATGTACAGAGGAAAATGTGGGTTTTGGTGGGAGGAGGAGTAAGGGCTGGCAAGAATTAGGTGTTTTTGAATACTTGATGCATTTCTTCACATAAAAGGAAAATACATTTTATGAGAGTCTTTGTGCGGTTTTCCATCCCATCGACATACAAATATATATATAACGTTCATCACATAGATTTAAGTGATGAAGTAAAGTGGAAAATGATTTTCCCATCTTTATGGTTTGGGAGCAAGATACAAAACAAAAATAAAAAAAATTCCATGAACAAATTTTTATGGGAAATAAAAACCAAACGAATAAATGATTTTGGTCTGATGGAAAGATTAGATACGAAAATTTTTTTTTCTGTTCACATCTCTCTGAATGTGTTCGGTGTGCGACTGATGCTCCATGTGCGCCATCCCAACTTTTCGATTACATTTATCTATATATATATATACTGTACGCTCGTATACGACGAGTATATATTCAAATCGAAAATTGGGAGTGGGGGTGTGTACAGATATTTTCGAAGGTATAACGACATAACGAACGATATACCCGTAGCATATACACTTCCACTTATAGGTAGGTATACGAGTATATATACACCGAGAACATACATCGAGACAATGTTGTGTATTTTATATTACTGATTGTTGTGAGGTTTTCGTATACTCGTACATACATACCGAAATAAAATCAAGACGACGAGAAGAAAATTTATTTCATTTTATTTTGCTTCTGGGTGTTGTGGGAATTCTATGACTGTTGTTGGTTAGTTGATGCTTGATAGGAGTCATGGGATTTTTTAATTATTATTGTAGAAGAACTAAAGAGTTTATAACATTTTGTTGTGCATGATGGGGATTCTTAAAATTCATTGTAATGTCAGTTTTTTTTTGTAGAGCTTTGTTAAGTACATCTACATACCTAGTATGCATATATAGTTAGATGTGTTCTTGCTGGTTCAACTGGTATTTTAAATCAGTTGGGTTGTATAATGTCATAATGTTAGTATATATGTATATTTGGTGATCTATTAGGTTCAGTTGAGTGTTCGAATAAGTAGTCCCAGAAATTGTTGATATATAGTTCCAGTAATGGAATCGTCCGAGTAGTCGAAAATGTCTCGTCGGTGCATTAATCTTTGGCGATTAAGACCACCTTAATTATTTTGATGCTAGCTGTGCAGGCGTTGGTCGATCATCACTGAGATGTTAGTTGACCGAAAGAAAGAGCATCCGATTGTAGTTGAATCTGTAAGTGGTTGGTTAACAATAAATATTTCATTTTTTGACCTACCTTCGTTTTTTTAAACGACACAACGATATGACACATTCGACACTGGTTAACTTGTGCTGGCCTGGTGCTAGCAGAACATAAGACCAAAGTAAGCTTAATAACTAGCAGGCAAGCTTTGCAGAGCATAACGTTAGAGGTTGTTGACTGTGAGACACATTTCATTACATCCAGTCGAAGAGCAAGCAGAGTTAACGCAGTATTGGCATAAATAATGACGTTGTAACAGTCACTCTGATGTATGGTGCATCAATTTGGGTGAATTCAGTGCAACAGAAGACATTTAGGTAAACATTGGAATCTGTTCAAAGATTAGATACATTAAGAGTAGTATGCACAGTTCAAATGATGTCATTTTTGGAGCATTCTTGTGGTATCACGTTGCCTGACTTTCTGCATTATGTTGGCAAAGATCAAGTTCCTTTTATTCCATAGTTTTCTTCAGAGCAAATCTTATATTGTACGGGGCCATGTGGCGTTATTGCCTCACATGTATTCTGTTCGATCAAGTGACGTGCTTCTTCAAATCGTACGCATTCCATCAGAACATGTTCTGCAGATTCTTTTGTACTCTCGCACAGGCAATATGGGTCGTCGACATGTTTGTTCTTGTACAAGTACTCCCGAAAACAACCATGTCCCGATAGCAGCTGAGTTAGATGGAAATTAACATCGCCGTGTTTTCTTGTCGTCCAGTCAAATATATCAGGGACCATCGCATAAGTCCATCGTTTCATGGTCGTCCTCCATCTATCTTGCCATTATCTGATGCTTGATGCTTGAACGTCCTCGCGTGTATACTGGTTTTCCTCAAGTCTTATTGCTTTGAGTGTTTGAGCCTCTCTCACCGCTATATCAATTGGCATCCTGCTCGCTATAACACAGACAGCCTCGTTATAATGTCAACCTAAAGACTGTGGTAATTTCTCTGACGTAAGATGGCGTTCTGGTAGTTCTTGTCCAGATCGGAGCACCGTACATAAAAATAGATGTGTTTACACTGGCCAATAGTTTCCTTATTGGCTGCTTCGGTCCACCTATGTTTGGCATCAATCTTGCAAGGAGGGCTCTATCTTGCTTACCCTTTTCAGCAGAATACTACATGTGCTCCCTAAAAGTCAGCCTGTGATCCAAAATGACCCCAAGGTATTTCATGGACTCGATAGTATCGTTTGATTTCCGACTTGAATTTAAATGGTTTCTACCACTTACCGGCTACTCATCAATACAACCTCGGATTTTTTGCTCAGCTAATTGCAACCTTGAATCATTGAGCCAAAGCATAATACTAGCAACCGCCTGGTTAGAATTATGAACAACGTCTAGTATATTTTTGGCTACTATCCGACTGTGTTTCTGAGGAGATGCATCCCATATATATACTGGTCAACTTACACATTTGAGACGTCATCATGGAGCTAAAGAAGATATTCGTTGAAAAGTCCGGAGCATACGTTGGAATGACACAACCAAAGGTCGATATACTTATAGCCTCATCAAGTTGATATACTTATAGCCTCATCAACTGGCCTATTCAAGTTCTAGCATGAAAAGTCGGTCGAGCGTTTTATGTTGAAAACGGATTTCGGTTGGAATACTGTGAGCCTGAGCAGCGTGGAGTTGAGATGTTTCGAAATAAAGCAAAATACGCTTTGGCTAAAGCTTCTTTAAGCGTATTGTATGCAAACCATTATCTTGCTATTGTAAGAGTTGGCGCACCTCATAGATGCTCACTAATGGTTCTTAATTGCTTAATCGACTTCACACTATCATTATTAGTAGCTATATAAATCAACCCTCCGAAACAATTTACATTGGTGGTGTTTCCATTCTAAATGCTTATTTCGATTTTCTCGATCTTTTTTGATTGTTTTCCGATTTTTTTTCCTAGAATTGAGATGAACAAAACAAATAACAATCATCCAAATCGGATGAGCGGGTGTCGAGGGTTTGCGAGACTAACTCACGGCAGTTGGGGTTTATATACAAATATAGATTTCTTAAATAAAAATGACGCTTCATAATTGAAGTATCACGATTGAATGGAGTCGGACTGTAACCAGTGTAACAAGAGAGGGGCTTCGATGTTTCTACTTTTGGTCCGTACAATATTGGAATAGGTGTACAGTAAGTAGAGTCTGTATTTTTACCAATAAGACTGTGTCCTCGACTGAACTTGTATAGGGTCACCGAAGCAATTTCAATGTTGTCGGATCTTGACCGATCCAGAATTATCATATTTCAAATGAGGTGCTATTGATTCATGCTCATAAATGTTTAAAGAGAAATTAACATGAGGCGAATGAATATTATTGTATGTCGAATGTGTTCGATCATTTCAATACGGATCTATACGGTTACCAACCATAAACTAGTTAGATACGAAGGTGGTTATACCGTACGTGTCTTTTGATCCAGAATAATCCTACCATAAAAATGATCAATCTAGGATAATCTAATTAATCTAGGCTACAACTTTCTTTATTGGATTTCTTATCGCTATTTTTTATCCAGTCTATAATTTTAATGAACCCAACTATTCGTTAGGCTTTAAAGTGCCTGACATGTTCTGCAGTTTTTTAAGAATTTAGCCTTAAAACCCTTATTTTTGTGCTCCAGCATCATCAACAGAATACTTTTTTGGAGAAGTTTGGGCTGTGTATGACTTATGTATCAGACTATGAAAGTGTCTACATAAGTGTACATAAGTCTAATAGTTCTTTAATAGTGAAACGTCTATTATCACGTTTCTCCTGTCCACATTTTCCGATGAGTATAAATGTATTTTGTTGATGATAGTTTGTTGATGTTGTTTTGTTGATGTTATTTTGTTGATTCTATAATGTTAAACATATAAAACTATCGTATTGAACTGTGCAGCTTGTTTAAAGTAATCTCGAAAATTATCGGCAACTGCACATAGTTGGTTTATCGAAATAGAATGGTTTTATAGCTTAGTATTCTATCAAACCTAACCTGTCTTCATTGCATGATCAATTTGTCCAACTGAAATAGTGAAACGTGTATTATTACGTTTGTTACTTTACATACCTTTCATAAAAGTTGACAGTTTATTCATGCTATTTGCTTATGTTGTTTTGTTGATGTTATTTTGTTGATACTATAATATTAAACATATAAAAAATCGTATTGAGCTGTGTAGATGTTGGAAATTATATCTCAAATTATCATTTACTCTTTAGAGAGAGAGAGAGGTAGATAGATAGAGAGAGAGAGCGTGCTTTTGTAGTATAGTATCATGTCAAATCAAACGTGTTTTCGTCATTTTGTTACCCTCAAATAGTGAACTGTGTATTATCACATTTACTCGTATATATATATCTGCCGATTAGCATAATTGTTGATATTATATTGATGTTATTTTATTGATGTCACTTTGTTGATCTAACAATATTATACATATAAAAAAACTTCGGATTTAGCTGTGTATCATGTTTGAAATCAACTCTGGACCTATCAGCACCTCTATATATGTAGTTGGATTATCATTCAATAATTGAGAAAGTATTCTGTCAAACCGAACCTGTCCTTATTGTATCAATATAATGTCATACTCAAAAAGTGAAACGTTTAGTATCACATTTGATACTAGTTGTTTTGATGATGTTATTTTGTTGATACAAAAATGTTAAACATATAAAAAAATCGTATTGAGCTGTTTAGATTGTTTGAAATTATTTCTAAAATTATCTTCATAGAGAGAGAGCGTGCTTTTATAGCTTAGTATTCTGTCAAATCTAACCTGTTTTCACCGTACGGACATTTTGTTATCTTCAAATAGTGAACCGTGTATTATCACATTTAATCGTGTGTACATCTCCCGATTAGCATAAATATTGATATTTTATTGATGTTGTTTGTTGATATCACTTTGTTGATCTTATAATGTTAAACATATAAAATCATCAGATTGAGCTGAGCATCATGTTTAAAATAATCTCTGAAACAATTCGCAAACTCTACAAAGATGGATTATGATTCAACAATCGAAATAGTTGCTTTTGTAGCTTAGTATTCTGTCAAACATCACCTGTCTTAATTGTATGATCATTTTCTCACACACAAATAGAGAACGGTGTATTAATGATCAAATATCATGTTATTTTGTTGATGCTATTTTTGTTGATCCTATAATGTTAAACATATAGAAACATCAGATTGGGCAGTGCAATCTTTGAACTTATCGGCAACTCAACATAGTATGATTAAATATCAATAGAGTGTTTTTCTAGCTTAGTATTCTGACCAATCTAACCTGGGCTTATCGTATGATCAATTTGTCACACTCAAATAGCGAAATCTGTCAAGATCTGGATTTATTACTTCGACAAGCATAAACATTGATATTTTGTTGATGTTGTTTTGTTGATGTTCTTTTGTTATTGTTATTTTGTTGATTCTATAATGTTAAATACATAAAAACTTGAACCTGTTTATAATTGGTCGATATAAACGTATTCCCGTATATATTTATATATATACCATCCGCTTGGCCCAACTTATTAAATCATTTTCCGCAAATTTAAACTCTATTCAAGATTAGGGGGACAATAAAAAAGAAAAATAAATTTAAATAATTTTTTTTTTCGAAAAGCATAAAACATCAAAAACCATCATGCGATTGAGTTCGCCGAAATAATTAACGAGTTTTGTAATAAATTTTCCGTTCGTTATAATACATACATATATACACAGTGTGATAGACGGAAAATTTCTTCGAATTTTTTTTTATGTTGCAAATATAATCGTAATGATGAATGGGGATGGAAGACAAAAAAAAGTTATATATTTTCGAGCGTACAGCTAAAATTAAATTATATAATAAAATTCGTTCGACTGGAAACGGTTAAGGAAAGATTAGATTTTATAAATTCGCGCGCCGCCCGTCCTCCTGTCTCGCCATTCAATCTTTATGTAATGTGATACGACATTGTATATAACTTATTAGTATGTATTTTACCTCGTGTCATTTATTACGATTATTTTGATGAAAACACAACAACAACAGGTGTATATAGGTATAGGCACGTGTTGTAATTCATATCGTAATTGTACGCGTTTTAATTGGAACTAGGAGATATTGAGGGTTGAGTGAGCGAATCTTATCTCGAGTCGTGTGTCCCCATCCGCTAATAACCGTATTACCTTAAGTTCGATGTCGACAACAGAATTATATTTTCACGATGCGTTTCTTTCTCTATCATGTATGTAAAACCACAACCCACCCACCCACACTACACGTTCATATATGTATAAAAGATTTTCTCTTCTCGAAACACTTTGTTCTTGTGTTGAAAACAACAAAATTGTTTTCTATATACGAGTATTTCTTCATCGACAACAAAACAATAACATTAAATGTAAGACTCAGAAAAGAATTAAGCATTCCCATTGTTTTACCGCACCCCATCCCCATTTCGCCAACATCTCCATATCAAATCTTAGAAAGATGTAAATATTTTCTTCACCCCCATCATATCCATTAAGCACTATACCATGCAGAACATACCACACATATACTCGTGTACACACACACACACACACACACATATACCACACACACATACATACATACACAACTCAAGTCAAGAAAAATTTTCTTTTATTTTTCTCATGATTTTCATCGTTTAGACGAGTACGACGAAAGCAACACAAATCGTTTATTGTGTGTATGCTACAAACATATCTCGATACATATATATATAGTGTTGTTCTGTCGTCGTATCTTGGCATATAGCATAATAGGCAGCAACAACAACTATGCCAAATCATCGTCGTCGTGCATAACTATATAGAAATGAAGTACAAAGTTGACAGATTTTCTATTTCTTCTTCTTCTTCTTCGTTTTATATACATTTGTGTATGTGTGTGTATGGTTATATAGTTAGTAGGAAAAATGTCTGCAACAACAACAATGGGTTGGGAAAAAGACAAAAACAAAAAAAAAACAAAATAAATTGTAAAACGGAAAACAGAAGATAATCTTATACGTTTTTGTCTCTTCACAAGAAGTGAAGTGAAGTGAAGGACAAGAAATATAAAAATGAAAAGAAAATGTTCCCTTTGGAATACTTTGGTATAACGTACATGTATATTAGAAAGTACACAGCACCGCACCGAGAAATGAAAGACGACATATATACAAAAGTACCAGATCGAAATGTTAATGCGGGTTGGGTATGTAGGGGGGGGGGGGGATACATGGATGGAAAATAATGTTATAAGGTTTCTGTTTTTCTGTCGTTCGTTCGTTTTACGGAAAAATGATGATGCGTTGTTGTTGTTGTTGTTGGCTGCCGGTATTATTACTGTCGCTATGATAAATTAAATTCGAGCATATATATGTATGTACCGAAACGTACGAAAATTAGCAACAAAACACAAAACAAAAATCGTTTTGTTTTCCTTCATCTTGATGGAAAGTTTTGATGATGGATTTACATACATATACATACTTACATACATATACATATATATGTCTACTTACAGTGTCATTTTGTATATGTATATAAAGTTTTGTATTTTTGTGATGAAACTGATTTAACGACAGTAGGGAAAATTACTAATTGTTTGACTTTCGAATGGTGTGTAGGGTGGAAAATTATATGTATATGTATGTCTGTGTCTGTGTAGGATAAGTCGAGTGGGTATCATAAAGAAATAAGAACAATTAAGATGAAAATTTTGTATTTTGGTGTTTTTCCAGGTATATATGTATATGTTGGGGTGATATTGATCATTTTATGCTACAAGTGTATATTAAATGTTGCCTTCGGTTCGGCTATATACCAATGGTAGGTGTTCAATTCTGGGTATTTGAATGAAACGTTTGTGCGTGGAGGCTAATAATTAATTAGGTTAGGATTATAGGCAAATGCATAAGGCGTCGAAAGCGACAATAAAGAGGATTAATCCAATTATTAAATTGTTTTGGGGGGTACCAATAAGCTTGAGGGATTTATATTCTTTTTAAGCGTGGACAGCGTTGCTTATGTTTTATTTGGAAGAAACGTGCAGCTGGCGATCATCAATTGCTTTTTAAAATATAGGAGAACATACTCCATCAATAAAAACAAGTTAGTACTCGTCCCGGCACTTCAAAAGGCACTATCGAGAATAAACGCAAAGAGGTAAATAAAGTTTGAAGACGCTAACTTGGAGGCTGTATTTAACTCAAGAGGAGCTTGCTGATGTTTTAGGAGTTTTAGATGTTTTATTTCAAGCGGTTTGGACGCAAACTGTAGGTGGATTGGTCATACGCTGAGAAAATCACCATTACGGGGTAGTCATTGAATCATTGAAAGAGTCGTTGAAAGAGAATAATGCTTACTGAAGCAAACAACTTATTTATACTTATTGAATTTTAATGGCACTAAATTTCCAACTGTACAGTATATAGTTGGCTAACTATGCCGGTGCACCGTTTCTAAAATCTAAACTATCTCTATTATTTGTTGATTATTGATGTTGTTTTGTTAATTGTTGATGTTGTTTTGTTGACGATATAAAAAAATATTTTGGCTAATGATTTTTATTCAAAGTATTCTTCAAGTTTTGATTTCAACGTAAAAAGTGAGTTACTCAACCAGGTTCAAATGTGTGGCCGAGAATCACACTTAAATGGATCACTTTATCATATCTTGTGGCATATTGTAGGCGGGATGATTGCATTAAGTTGCCTGGATTGTTCAGTAGTGATACGGTACGAATTGTGTTGATGTGATCAGTTCTACTTTTTCTTAAAAGCCAGTGATCTAATTGATCGTATAGGTGAGATTCTGTCAAGGATGATTATTGCGAGTATCCTTGTTGTTGTGTTGAGGAGTGAGATACTTCGCGCAGTTTTGCATTCTTTAAGTCATCTTTTTGGAGATTGTAATGATCAAGCCTACCTTCCAATTTTGTGATATTCTGCCAGAATTCCATCCTTCTTGAATTATTGGTGTCAGTATGCTTGAAGCTGTAGATGAATTGTCATGGTAGATCACTGATCTAACCAGCTGCATAGTGGATCTTGTTTTCGCCACGAATCTATTTTGAAAATTTCGGTGGCTATACTGTCTGGTTAAGATGGCACTTTTAGGGTTGCTAGTTTCATTATTGGTTTCAATCGATGACCTGAATTTTTTTCGAAATCTTCTTTCCATTCCTTTGAATGTGCTTCATCGTTGTTAATACTTTTTTTTTATCTCTAATCTGTTTTGGGGCTCCCTACTTGTTCGCGGTTCGCTTATTTACGTCTTTACTTTTACGCCATTACAGCCAATTCGAGGACGTATGGCTATAGAACCGATTTTCCTAACCATCTGCACATTGCATAGCTCCATGCCAGCTTATTGTGCTGGCATGGAAGATGGGTCGGCCCATGAGTTCTGCACTCCAACAGAGGGTCATAGAGGGTTGTTTTTGCCTACATAACGTTAATTACGTAAATTTTTTGGATCTGCCATCTGATGTTTATTTATATTCGTGTCAGTAAACTTGATGTTGCATGACCATGGTGATTTTCTCATAGGATGGATCCTTAATCAGCATCGCTGTGATCTGTATTTGAGGCTATTTAAATACAGTTTGTGATACATGTGGAACATTAAGTAGGCACAAAAGTATTCACGCCATGTATCGAGTATTGCATCGATGTTAACAAATGGCAGTTGATCAAGTATGGTGCCCTTCGGTGATTCCTCTGAAGAAACAATAGCCTTGCACCATTCGCGCTTCTTCTGTCTACAAACATTGCGTTGCTCAACAGCAAGACCACACTCCTCATCAAACTAATCAGTTTTGGGCGTAGTTTTCACTATACGGAGGATGTGCTGGCCAGCATCGTCATCCGAGGTTTTCAATACTTCCCAGACTCTGTTCACTTCTTCAGATTATGGTATTTAGATTGCAAAATGCTATTGCTGACAAGATCTTGTTGTTTTCGTTGCGTTTCATCATTTATCAGACCTTCATAGGAGAATTGCGTTGTATATTTCCTTGTTCTTCCTGACTTGTACAACAATTTACATCGTAGCTTTGCAGTGACCAGATACACTGCCTACGAATTTTGTTAACGACTGATAAGGTCTAATTTTGGCTTCGGGATGTTTTACGTGAATGTATTCATGTTTCCAAATGGGTGGTTTTATGAGGAAAGAATGTACTTGCCACTTTGAGATCAAGAGCGATCGCAAAGTACATCATTCTGTCTCGATTTTCGGTCTCAGTTTCGTGTCAAGAGTACGGACCTGAATTATTACATAAGTCGATGTGATTTCTGCCAGCTCATGGATTATCCTGAAATGAGTCTTTATCTTGGCGTTGGTTAACATCAGTGGGCGCATGTACACAGACAATTGACAGGTTTGCGAGGTCATATCCACTGTGTAGCAACGTATAGATTTGGAACACATCACTGTCTTCACTGTTAGGCAATACTCTTTCATATACACGTGATTAGGCCGTCAACTGTGCCAGGTTTTCGAAATGACTGCATTTTCCACGTGTCGATAATCAATCTCGTTTCCGGGCACTTTAGCAATGGGTCATTGTTGTTTTAGCGGTAGCTAATTGTTTTGGACTCGTTGGCATTTTCAATATTTGTTGTATTTTACGAATGAGGGTCGTTAGCTCATAGGGCTTAGTGTTTATACATAATGATTGCAATAGCACATGCTGATTGAATAAGTAGAACCGATAAGTACTCTTATTGAAACAGTGCCGGGTGAGTCAAACAATCTGGTTTGCTAAAGATCTTAATAGTGCTACTGATTGAATATATGAACTTGCTCATCTACTACTATTTTTTTTCAAATGTTTTCAGATCTTTATAAAGCGATAACATTTTAGTGAAACCACTGTACCAGAATTGTATAGTTAATTAAAAATAGTATGAGTCAGGATCTAAATAGAAGACTTCAAACTTTTAGGCCAATTGTCGCCGACAAGTATATGTAAGTTTCTCAACCAGAGACTTATCATATATTTAATGAGAAGATGTATGTTGGGTGATGTCGAGTTGAATATTGTAAGCATTCTGGCGATATCATCTCTACCAAAATTATGACACCTTTATCAAAATTATGAAAAATAATGAATGTGACATCCCTTCTCAGGCGCACACTCTCAGTCCCGGAATCTGTTTGTTCTTCTAATGAAATCCAAAATATCTGCTATCGTCAAGGTCGTCAATTGATTCTCAAATATAAGAATTGTGAGCCAACAAAATGCATGTTATGAGAATAGTATGAAGAACAGGAGCACAAAAAGTGCTCAACAGTTTCTTCCTCCCCGTCCTAGGGAATCCAATTTTTGACAAATATAATAAAATCGGTTTTCGGTTTTGAAAATCATAGAAAACTGGATTCCGGTTTTAAAACCGGTTTTATAAAACAAAGTAAAATAATAGTAGACTGAGCATTAAATGTTAAATTACAAAAAGACAATTATTCTTAGTGAGTGCAAACCTGCAAAGTGCTACACTGTTTTGGAACAAACCTTTGGAACAAAGGTTGTAAAGTAATAAATAAGACAATTCAATAAGATTGATCTTCTACTTCTAACCGATAGTCCCAACTCACAGTCTATATAAGCTTTATTATCGGTCTTTAAGGAAAAATGCTCGTAATTGGCATAAAGTATTTATTGTTTTATCGGAAAGTCGTGAACGAATTTTCGTGCAGAGAAGTCCTGCGGCAGAGAAAACTCTTTTTGCTGCAACGCTGGTTAGTGGAATGGTTAAAAGCGATTTGTATTCCAAATCTAAATAATGTCCACGCATTCCTTCATCATCGAAAATTGTGATTGCTCGACGCAATCGTGTTTTCATACTAACATTTCCTTTATTTTGAACAGCTGGTGGAATATTAAATTGTTTTTCAATTGCTTTGTCCATAATTTGCCTAAGGTTTTCAGTTGTTGTTCGTCTATGCTTTGTAAGCTTACATCATTACTGTCTTCCAAAACTTCAGTTCTTTGAAGAAATGCTACTACAACTTTTAAAAGCTCGAACTTATTAAGTTTAAGAAATAACTCAGTTGAATATTTTTCTGTATTTTGTATTTCCCGCATTGATGCACCATCAGTAGTTAAAATAATTTATGTGTCACAAGGTCAATAGTCTTTTTATCAGGTAGAGTTCCATTTATTCGCACTAATCCCAGATTCCAGAAATTATTTGTGATGTGAGCGTTTATGTTTAAATATCGCCAATTTCTTACTGAAGTCCTCTCATCAAATGTCAAGCTTAAACAATTACCCGCAGCTGTTTGGTCGCAATAATCTTTTTTAATGTTTTCGCGAAATTTTTTACCATATTTTAAAACCATGGTTTTAATTGTAGTAGGTGACTTCGGAATATTTTCAAATCTTTTCGATATCAAAAGCCTTCGAAGATTTTCTGATGTACAAAATATTGGAAATGGTAAACCATCTTTTGCTGTCCTACGCGATATAATAGCAGGCCAAGCCTTTGAAAAATAGCTGGTAATCTTTTTCTTTGGTGGTTCACCGCATAATGAGGTTGAGTTATTTGATCTTTTGAAGAATCGCCACCGTCAGTGTCTTCGCTGTTTCTGGAAATTTTTGTCTGGTGATTTGTTCGTAGGTGAGTGTGTAATACTGTAAGGTTCTAGTGTTAGTACCTTTTCATTGATTTATTTTTCGTTTGACTGTTTCCCATTAATTATGAATTCAATTGTTTAAGTAGAGATAATAATTTTGTTGATCTCGGGTTTATAAAATGAGAAAAAAAGAATGAATGGATTTCGGATAATAGATGTCAATATGGGTTATTTCGAAATTTTAAGCCGGGTTCATAACCAAGCTTTTATTTTTTTTGTATAAAAATTGAAAAGTTCAATTCGGGTTCTACTCCATGTTGCACTTTTGAAAATAGAATTATTGGTAGTCGACATTTAAAGTACGATTATCGATTACAAGATAATTGTGTAAGACTTCAGCGATTTGGTCGGGGCCATGATAGAAAAATGGCGAGGTGACGGTTTCCGGCCTGGGAGATGGAGAAAAAAGTCTATATAAACTCGGGTGGACGAGTTGGTTTTTTTTTTGGGTGGAGGAGACCGATACAAAGCAGCAGTGGATTACGGGAGAGAGATCACAAAAACTAGAGGCAGATAAGTATAGTGGGATTGGCAGAGCTATTTTGATGATAAGTTTGATTATCATATTTTTTTTTGGTATATATATATATATATATATATATATATATATATATATATATATATATTTATATATATATATATATATATATATATATATATATATATATATATATATATATATATATATATATATATATATATATATAACTTTAAGTGATCAAGTGGAACAAAAACAAAGAAAAAAAAGGTGTTAGATTATTGATGAAATTGTGTTCTTGAGTGGAAAACAAAAACTTTCATTACAATTTACAATATAATTTATAAATTATACAATATAAGTTATACAATTTATAATTACACTAACACAGCTCGTGAGGTGATATCTAAAAACTATAACGCCACAAACCCAACAGATTTCATAAATTCATACGAATCGAGATATTATCATCACTGGTGAAATCGTAATAGAAGAATTTGGGCTGAAGTATAAAAACATACCCTCGATGTTTTCTTGGACTCCCGGGGAAAATAAGTGAATTGATCCAGCCAAGAGCTGTCGTATCGGGTGAGTTGAAGTAAATAATTATTCTGTGTCTTTGATTGTGCTTACATGTGGTTACCTTTACGAACGAAGTGCATAATGAAGTGAGTTTTGCTTAAATTCTATAGATCGAGTGGTGAAGTAATTCGTAGTACTCACGCTTAGACTGGAATGCGGGTTGAGCTGACGGCGAAGCGTGCTATTGATATCTGGCGCCCAACTTAAAAAAAAAAAGTAAAATTTAATCTAAATTGATATCTGAAGGTATAAAATTTCTATCGAGATCTTTAGTTGTTCGTATAACCTTAAATTTTTTGTGGTAACGCATGTATGATTAACAAATTATTTTTTTTCTTCCTATTTACAGAATTTACCATGGGATTTGCTCAGTGAAAAACCAGTGAAAAACCACTATCCTCGTCAAATTAGTTGTTAAGAACTTAATTTTTTTTTATTTAACTTTTCTGGAATTTGTCTTTTTTATTTATATAGTTTTCTTTATGATTATAAATCTATTTACATACATATAATTTTTTATATAATAAATTTTTTTTAACAAAATTAAATAAATTTGTTGCTATTAAATCTTGTTCTTAAATTCTATTATTTCAGTAATTATTTTCTTTTAATTAGCATAAAATTTGGTTTTAATTTTGGCACGCTACAATACACTCGTTGATCCACCAGCACATTTTATTTTATTTTTTTTTAAAATTCATTACCAGCTTTATTTAATAACTTTATAATATATATATACAATAATATTAACATAACAAATAATAGTGGTAAGATAAATGTACCATTGGATCATATAGATCACGTGACTGATTCACTGATTACAAAGTAAAATATGTATATATTTATTAATTTATATAAAATTTAAAATAAGTGATTTATAAATAGTAATACTAAAATAAAAAATAATAAAAATTTTAGAAAATAAAATTGTCTAACACCTTATAAAGTACTCTTTGCACCCATTACACATTTTTTAATTTTATTGTGAAATCATTAATTCAATAAGAAAAAGAGGTGGTCGATATCTTTCGTTTGGTGTAGCCATTGTTTTAAAGTTTTTGAAAAATTGGAAAAGCTACTGCACTTTCTTATGTCTAATGGTAAATTATTATAAATTATTGGTGAAGCGATAGTAAAAAACATTTTACGCAGATCGAGGTTAAACTTTGGGATTTTCTGTTTGTATAGTTGATTTGTTGGTATAGGTTATGACCTGTGTGAGTCACAAAATTATTTCCACTTTTAACAAAAAATATTCTTAAAACTTTGAAAACATTAATATGTCGTAGCGGTAGTATAGTTAGACTTTCAAATATAGGCCACAAAGGTGAGGATGATGGTTTGAAGCATATAATTCTTAATAATTGTTTTTGCCTTACGTTTATAGGATGTAATATAGATTTACATGCACTACCCCAACATGATAGACCATATTGCATAATTGAGTCAGCTAAGGCAAAGTATATGATCCTCAGTAAATTTTGTGGACAATATAGACGTAGTACATATAATTTTCTAGAGACCAGTAGTAATCTATTTTTTAGTGCTTGGATATGCGATTTCCAATTTAAGTCTCTGTCAAGTAGGACACCCAAGTATCGAAATTCGTTGACTGAATTAACTATAAAGCAACTATCAGTGCATGGTATTTTTCTACTACATTCAAAAGTATGATACGTTACCTGTATAGACATTGAAAGGGTTTCTCGAAAATGCAGTAGCTTAGTTTTCTGGCTCAAAACAAAGTTATGAACCTTCAACCATACTGATAAACTATCGATAAGCGTATGTATCGTCGGCAAATGCAGTAAGAGACCCATGAAAGGATTGATGAAATATTCCATTTACATAAATTAAGAATAGTAAAGGCCCTAATACAGAACCTTGTGGAACCCCTACGTTATTAGGTAACACATCACTTAGATGCTGATTTATTCATACTATTTGGACTCGTCCAGTTAAATACGATTGTAACCATTTATGCGTTGTACCTCTGAAACCACAGCAATATAGCTTCTTGAGAAGGATATTGTGTTGCAATCTGTCAAAGGCTTTAGTTAGATCGACAAACAGAGCTGATACTTTGAGACCTTTATCAATATGACAAGTTATCTGATCCAAAAATTCCAATGATTCTTGTTCTGTATTTCTATTTTTTCTAAACCCATATTGTAGAGGCGACAACAAATCTATTTTATTTAAAAAGGAAACAATCCTACACTTAATCGCTTTTTCAAACAACTTAGAAAAAACAGAAAGTAGTGATATTGGGCGGTAATTATTAAGATATGTTTTGTCACCTTTTTTAAATATTGGAACAACTATAGCTCTCTTTAATGATAGAGGAAACACTCCAGTTTCCAAGCTTAGATTAAAAATAAAAGCTAGGACATCTACTAGAAAGAACGCCATTTTTTTTACAACAGTATTCGAGATACCATCCAAACCTGGAGAACATTTGTTTTTTAGAGAACGAATTATATAGAGCAGTTTTGTAGCCGAAATCTCCGATAAAACTAAACTATTGACCGAATCATAATTCTGATCATATATGATTGAGATCATATGATTTGTATCAACTGAACTCATATAGCAGTGATGTTTGAGTCTCCAATATGAGTGAAACAATCGTTGAACTCATTGGATATTTGTCCTGACTCTGGAGGACTCTCGCTTTTAGGAGTTGATTTGTTTTTAAACTGTTGTTTTGTTTTGTTGTTTCAATTAAACAATGAACTGATAGTTTTAGATCCAATACTTTATGGAAAATTTGTTTAAAGTACCTTTGATCGAATCTACACAGAACGTTGTCAATACATGAAGCTGTGTTGTCTGTAATTCTGGTTGGTTCAGAAATATAATCCAACCCATATTCTGATAGTGAAAGCAAAAGTTTATCCAGAAGTGAGCTAGGTTTTAGAAAATCTATGTTAAAGTCACCCATAATAATTAGGTTGGGATATGTTAAATCTTCCAAGAGCCTAGTGAATTCCTCAATAAAACTAGAAGCATTAGTGTAACCTAACCGATATAAACACACAACACAAACTAATTAGGAGCGTATGGCAAAGGTTAAACCAACAGCATTAAATGTTTCAAAATTTATAGTAAATTGCTAACAATTTAAACTGCTACTAGTATACACCGCTACTCCACCAGAGCGTTTATGTAGATATTACCTTGTTTCAGATTTTACATTCTCTTGCTGCCCTCTGTTTCTCTTAAAAAATGACTCCATCGCAAACAGAGCTAGTTGATCCTTTTTTATATTCTTCAAATTCCATTATTTAGGGTGTAAGCAGAATTTCTCTCTATTTTTGCACATAATCAAATAATAAAATATTCGCAATAACAATCGTACTATTTTCAAATGATAAAAACAACAAATAAATTAAAAAAATTGCTTATTAAGGAACCAAAATTTTTATTCCCTGCCCCGTCCTCACACTATTCGCTGATCCGTCGTTCAGTGATCCGTGAGAATGCCCAGCAAGATTCTTTAAGTTCGTCTATCATAGTTTAACAAAGGCTGGTTTACTGATCCAAAGAAGATTTTGGATAAACTACAAGAGATGAGACTATCCCATCTCTTTTGATGCAGATCCCTAAAGTACTAGTCTATCTCTTGTTTAAGAGATAGTGACGTTACTCATAGAGAGGGCTCAGGTCCCACAACAGTGGATGCCGCACTCAAACGGGCCAACGTCCTACGTATAATTAATTGAGACCATCACCTTAATTGTGGTCATTACAAGGTGGAAACTATTTCATGCTATATGTGTTGACAAATTACTGATGAAAACACACCAAATACTGTGATTTTGTAAAAGCACATAATCTATAATTCCTGTTTTTGCAATCGAAACCTTTCTAATTTTAATATATCAAAAAATATTCAAACCCACAATTCGTTAAACCAAATCATATAATCATGAGCGTGTCTAACTCCTTTCAGTCTCATTTCATAAACATAATTTATCCACCCGCAGTAAAAAAAAAATTAGGATATCCGACATTACAGCATAACGCAAAGAAAAATTCAATCCATTCCTCATCATATAGCATAACGCAAAAAAAAAGAAAATTATTCGAATATCATAAATTACAACAAATCAACCTTAATACTCTTCACCGAATTTATCAACACACAATGAACAAACGAATGAACGAAAAATTGGAAAATATAAAACAACAACAATATGTTAACAACATGATTTTCCGGTTTCAATAATACTGTATACAATGTTGGGGAGGAAGAAGAAAATCTCTTGAAATCCAGAAAATATATTTTCCACTAGAATGAAGCGAGAATTTTTTTTTTGATGATTTTCATTTTATTTTTTGTGTTTGTATATGGCTGTGTGTGTCTGCTCGCTCGTTCGCTCCATCCTACATATTATATTGAATATAGAGTGTGCGATGTTAAATATGATAATTTGAGGCACGAGAAAATTTGGGTGATATTTTCCCTATACATACGTACACTCGGATATATAGTTTTTCGATCAACTGTATAATATGTATATACGTTAAGCGTGTGCTCTATTCAAATATTTAATTGGCAGTGATAAATTTATGTGTGCGGAATTTTCATGAAAAACAAAAAAAAAATTTTCGCCTGCATTTTATCAATAGAATATTTATAATCTGTATATACGTACATATAAAATTTATTTTGTAGGAATTAAATAAAACAAAAATATTTTAGTGTAATAAATAATATAATCATATATAACTATTTTTGTGCATATAACGACACAAAATTACCTAAAAAACACTATATACATCATATACTGCACTCTAACCCAACTCGACAAATGCCTCAACCCTGCACCACATATATATGTATGTAGAGTAGCATAAACAAAAATAATAAAACCATATAATAACTTTTTCCACATCACATCTAATCCAAAATCCCTCATTCTATATATCATATGTATGTATATAATATAATCACATCATGACATTCATGTACATACATATATGTATGTATATATACAGACATACGTACGAAAAATGTTGGCAAAACTCAAAACCAACAACAAAATCATATTTTTATTTCAATGTTCAATCACCAGTTAAGTTTTTCTCATATATAGCTTTTCTACCATATACGAGTATATGTATGTATGTATACATACAATATATCCAAACCCAACGCCATCCATATCTATACTCTATCATATTTCACTCTAACCTAAAACCATAGTACAAAAATAATAACAACAACAACAACAATGCACGGTAAAAACCCATTTCATTCTCATCATAATACACATCACAACACTCACACTTTTCATAACCTCAAATCGTTTTTTATTTCTCACCCAAAGCAGCACACAAAAAAAAAAAAGCTTTTCAACACAACAATCATACGACCATTTGATTTTTTTGTGTACTATGCTGTGTGTAATTTTTTGCCCCCACCCCTTCCCTATCCCTCCCATATATATGTATACTTATATATATAGATATGTGAGTACACCCGACCGTATTTTAGATCCATGCTATACGTTATGTGTATATACATTATACATAGCATGTACGGTATATATATATATATATAGAGAGAGAATGGAATTTATGGGGTGGAGGGATGGGATAACTATAGGAAAAAGGAAAAACACAATCATATCGGAAAATCATGTACTTTTAGGATTCTCACAGTGTATATATATATACGAGTACGAACCAAAAATAAAATAAAGATCTTGTTTGCTGTTTTATTGTGTTTTTAGTGCTTTGTACTGTCGTGGGATTCATCGGGGTTTTTTTTTCATCGCCCGGTTGTTATAATGCGAAATTTTTATTTTGTTGGTGGTTTACGTTTTATTTCATTTCGATTCGTGGAAAAAGGTGAACATTTTTGTGCTTCGAACGGTTTGTGTTTTGTTTTGTTGTTGTTGTTGATGGGCATTTTTTTGTATACGATATATTTTGAAAGGGTTTTGGTGGTGTGGGTGTGTGGGCTAGAAGATAAATTTTCAAAATAATATTGTATCTATAACTACCACGACTTAAGTATGTATATATATCTAGAAAATTCCTTTGTGTGTATTTATTGCGTATATCAAACCAATCAAACATTATACGGCGAGCTTTAATTGACAACAACAACACATTTTATTTTGAATGTTGACAACAACAACATTTTTTAAATACAATACATGCCAACATTTAGGGACCGGATGATTTGTGAAATTTGATAAGTGTATAGTTATGCGGATGAATCGTTATATATTGCACAAGACTCGACGATATGATCTAGATATTTGATCAACATAACTTATCAAATGTTTGCCTTAGTTTGTCGCTGTTTCAACGTGAGAACTTCAAAAATAAATTTCTCTAGAAGACGCATATTTATTCACAAAGAACCGGTGGTACAAACGTTGGATTCTTCTAACCAAACTGGAGTAGTTTCCAGACAAATGCTGAGCAAGTGTAGGCTATCGTGATCAAGCTCTGGGCATTTGTAGATAGCTTCGAGTTGAATTCGTTGATAAAGACTTTAGTACTTTGTAATTGTCTGCAGTACCTTACCAGTTATGTACTAGTTAAAGGATTGTTCAAGGATGTGATGAGATTTACTATAAGAAACAAAACAACTATCGAAAAGAAGCTGCTATCACACAGAATGTAACCGTAATTAATTTCGTTTGATAAACAGTACAGTGTCTCCAAAGAGCCATAGATTCTCAGACCACATGATCGACAATAGATACCAGACTCAGCACCGTATAGTGATTGAGAAAGTTACATTAGAACTATATACGTATCTCTAGATTGCTAAGCCCCCTTTTAAATGAATTGTTTAAATTAAAAACATGCTGAAACCCGTCATTAATCATGTCAATTTTCGGTCTAACTTGTTTGAATGCATTTAAAATTAATCACAAATTTCCCCTTTTATTGTCGCATAGGGCTCGTGGCACAAACGTTGGATTCTATCGAAGCTCGCAAATGAGTTCTGTATCCTTAACAAGGTGAAGTAGTTTCCGGACAGGTGCTGGCGAAGTCTAGGCTAGCATCATCATGCTACGAATTCCCAGCGTCATATAAACGTCATCACTGACAAGTTACATGCGAATATTTTTATGGAAAAAGCGTACTTGGATAGCTTCGAGTTGAACTCGATGCTAAAGTACTTTGTCGTAGGACACATTGTAACTGCGTCTACAATTCCTTAGCAGTTTGAGGCTTGTTAAAGGATTATTCACGGATTTTAGAAGAGTTTTTTTTTGCGGTTTCAGGCCATTACGGATTTTACAGGTTTTCCGTTGCCATTTAATCCACTTACACAGATATCATCTACATATGCAAAACAATTATCGGATTAAGTAAATGCAGAAGTTCTCGATACTCTGTTCTCAACTACTTATAAATAAATGAGATGAACATTATACTGCCATTGGTGATTGTTGATTGGTGATGGTTGATTTAGTGAGCGTTTTTAGCTTGAGTTGGGATTGTGCAGGATCTAAGTGAGTTTGTTACGCTCTGATGTATAAATTATTTGAATTCCAGGCCATAGATATATTTATAATCATTCCTAGGGGTATACTTAAGATCAATCTGTAATGCTGCAATATCAATCCGTTCAAAATCTTTCCTTAAATTATACGTTTATATAGTGATGTCTTACTATTGGTTTGTGCTTAGCAAAATCTATGTTTCGATAATGAACGCCCTTTTTGTGGCCTGTAGAAATACATTCAAGCAACTGTCCTATCGTAATTTAGGATTGACTAGGATTCGTAGTTATTTCGGACATTTGCATGATTATTTTGGTTATCTCTATTAGCAGGAGATTATCTCGCAATTCAAAACACCAACTGTCCTATTATGTAATCTTAATCAAGAGTTAAAAAGTAAACCACTTCTTCTTGGGTCACTGATAGGATACTATAGATGTCATACATTGGCGCGATATATTAATGGACATTTAAGTAATTATATTAAAGTCGAAGCTCATCTTCACATTTATTACCAGTTTGAATATATTTGGAAACAAATATAGCGAATATGAAAAACAAACCGATGTTTATCAAAAAGAAACAGTCTGAAACGTCTGTAAAAAAATACCACCTGTTTGTTAAAAAAAGAAAACAAGAAAGTGATCAAGGATTCAAAATCAAGGGTTCACAATGCCCATATTTACGAGAAAGTGGTTTAATATACGTGAAGCTCTTCATCACATCTAGAAGAATTGGGATAGAAAGCCCAGATGTAAGAAATCCTTATCTTGCTGAAGCTTGCCAATTGAGAGAGAAAACCTCTCCAAAATCTACGTAAAGTGTAAAGGAGAACACTGTGAAAACTACTGGGGTGCTAAAAAGTGCAAAAATCCTGAAATGCCAATTTACAGAATACCACATAAAAGTCCAGTGATGGCTTAACAGATTGTTCAACGACGGGGACCATTAAATATTAAGTAAAATGAAAAAAATCCGTTTTTTGAATCACCAACTAGAGTGCGGCGGACTAATGCAACAACAATTCTATCTATTAATACACTTGTTTGTAACAAAAAGTGTAACTGAAAATTACAGGACACTAGAAAATAGCGAAGGAAGTTAATATTTAGATCACAAGACTGTGCTTACAACGGGCTTACAAGTACCAACACAACTTGATGACCAACCAATCGGAACTATTAAATAATATACTAAGAAGTATGAGAGGGTACACCAACATAGTGAAAAGCTTCTCCAGAATATCCGGCATATGAATTGAAGCTTAATTTATAGGGAACAAACTGACACTGTCAATCGTAGAAATTCGGCCAAGAAGCTATACTAACTACTTGTTCCGGAACGTAAAGAAAGGAGTTAAATGCCCTGTAACGGTAACTGTTATCAAAAATAATGAAGGAATGTGCGCTAAAAGTGCTAAAATTTCTATTTGCAGCTCACCTTAAAAATAAATAGGGTTTAGCCCTGTTCAAAACGTGGATTATCTAAACATTAAGCTCGTTAATCTTTAAAAATTGCTACATATAATACATAAGGCGTTCAGACAAGAGCAGCTAACATGCTACTTTTTAAAAAGCTAAATTCAGTTATGAATCAAATAATATTAATTTGGCTTTGTAAAAGACACTCAACTTTCGACTAATTGGACACTATTATGAATTTAATTGAAGAAACGAAGGAAAATAAAAAAAATATCATCTTGGATGTAGCGCAAGCCTTCGAAAATAATAATTAAGGATGGTAAAAAAGTATTCCAGAATTCAATTTCAACCAGTACCTGCGGTTCAATTCACATACTTACACATTAAAAACATCCAATCGTTATTTTTAGTCACCAAATGAGAATCGAAACTGGAACTCCTACAAGAGTAACAAATGCCAAGTAAGGCACCGAGGTCTGAAGTATATAAATTACATTGAGATCTACAATACTAGTATAGGCTACTGATCACGTTAGATAGATGGCCAGGCCATATTGCCATAAATGAGCATATATTTTGCATTAAGCTTAACGAAAGCTGGCGTATGCTGACAAATAAATAAGTCAGTCAGCCGCATAATAGTAATTTAATAATTAATCAAAAATCCTGACAAACAGTAGAGAATTTTCCTAATTATGTAAAAGCATAACTCTAATAAAAATGATAAAGTGATAATTTCCCGACATTATGTACTTGAAAATTGACACCACCAATTATCATAGTGGCGACTATATATACGTACACAAATCTCCCGTACCCGCATCGTCAAAATGAAAAACTTTTAAATTTGCCGACAAATTTACATACATACTATTCACACAGACACATATACATTTATAGATGAGGACGACGAGCGACTGAAACGAAAAATAAAAACCAAAATCATTAAAAGCTCATTTAAAGTGCAAACGAACAAAAAAGCAAGCAGCAGCAAACCCATTTGACTTAAATTGCCATAAATCATTACAATAACATACCCTAACATTACAACCCCTAATCATTTGACATATTTTTTCTATCTTCGTATTCTTTCTACTTTTTTTTGTTTGGTTTTTCCATATAACATTCGACAATCGGAAAATATATGTACATACATTTTCTCGTTTTCCTTTTTACAACACAATAATTTTTGTGTGATCGCTCCTTTTTCTCTCTGTATACAGCATATAACACGACACACATGGATGTTACGACTGAGAAAGAGAGAGACAGAGAGTTAAGAGAGTAAAACCATCATCATTTCGATTTTCGAACAGCAAAAACTAAAACAAATCGGAAAAAAAGGAAAAACAAAAAGGATATATGGAATAACAACACCAAACACACAAACAAGGAGAAAATAATGATAACATTTCACTTTACTCAATGCTTTGGGTGTGTGTGTGTGTGTGAAAGGTAGAATTTTCACATGGAATGGAAATTTATTTTTTTTTATTTTTCCATTTTCCAAATTAATGTTGACTGAAAAACTGCTGTTACTGCTGCTGCTATATAGGACTATATATACATACGTATATACGCCACCTCTATAACACCCAAATACAACAACAATACTCGTGAACAAGAAAATATGAAACGGAAAATTCGTTTCTCTACATTCAGACAAATTTTCATTCAGTCTTACTGTAGACACACGATTTAATGGATCGTTGGCAAAAAAATAAAAAATATAATTTTCCGCTCGGCGTGTAAAGTGTATATAGACAGAGTGAAATATTTCGAATAGTTTTGGTGGAATAAAAACAAAACTTTGGTGAAAATATATAAAAAATGTATTAGTGAAGTGAAATTGAAATAATTAAGTGGAATTGTGAAAACGACAAATATATCTATTGTGCGTGATACTAAGTACCGTGATTAGTGTTAAGTGTGCGGCAGGTGTCAAAATAACATGACCGCAAAAAGGGATAAGGAGTATGCAACAAAAAATAATAAAACGGGAACAGGTGTGTGTGCATGTGAGCTTTATACTGTGCGGGTGTATATATTATTATAGGGATGGGACTTTAACTTTCCCACCGGTTAAATATTTGGCGACATCGCAACCCAAAACGGACATCATATATCCTACACCGTTGGCGTGTGCACGCTCCTAACTATATATATTTATACTGTCTCTGCACAAAGGTTTTGGATTATTAACCCCCATTTCACCTCATTCGTCATACCATTGTATATATATATATATATATATATATAGAAAACCGCGCGCTCATAAATTATCACATCAAATATAATAACACGACCGACAAAATACAGCGCGCAAAAAAAAAAGTTTCAATCAAAAAATAAAATCTACCCCGACCCCACGTCAAAAATCCCACCGCCTCGAAATACAACAAATATATACACACACGAAACATATTCAATTCATATTGTGTGTGTGTGTGTTTATACTTTACAAAAGCCGCGACATTGCGCCACAAGTACAAAAAAAAAAAAAATAACGTTCCGTCGTCGTTATATGCCACCGTGTATAATAGCTGGCGCGCGAATACGGGATGAGATGGGTGTGGTGGTGGTGCGGTGGAAAAAAAGGATATTAAAATAAAATTGTGCCACGAGTTTTGGGGTGAGAATAAGAACTCGCACACAACGAGTTAAATTACAAAAACAACGACACTATACGACGAGGTGTATAGTGGGTTTAAAGTAATGAGCACGTCGTGTTAACTCGTTATACGCTTTCAGCTTATATATATTTGGCTGTTGGTTTCGGTTTTAGATTTGCCCACCCTAATTTTTCCACCACCTCCTCCCCCCCCCCTCTCCACAACAACTAAATATTCTATATATACTGCTATTTTATGTTGTGCGGCGACGACGGATGGTAGTCGTCAAAAAAATAAAAAAAAAAAAGCAAAAAGCGAGCAGAGTAAAATAAACTTTTATCCGAAAAACAAATTATGGGGTGAGAAAAAAGAAAAACAGCAAGCAATTGCTCTTTGACTTGATGAAGAGGAGATATATGTACATACTCGTATATATATATATAAATTGGGGTGGTTTGGGAAAAAAATTTATGGTGACGATGTTTTTGTTGCTCTGCTGGTATTATGCTTCAATGGTGCGGTATGATGGTGGTTTTTTTTGTGATTTTCGTGTGCTTTCTACTTTTTTACTTGTGTTTTATGTTGTGATGCGATTCGGTCGTCGGGTATAAGAGGGTGGAGGTAATCGAAGCTTTTATTGGGTGAATTGTGTATTTATATACACTTTTAACTTTCTTTGGTTTCTTATACTTATGTATATATGTTGATGTATACATTCCGTTTCCGATGATTGAGTATGTTTTTATGATGAATCACGAGGAAATTTGTGTGGCGTGGGGGATGCGGTGTGGTATAGATCTATATATACATATATACGATGATTGATTTTCTGTGATTGGAAAGAGATTGTATTTTTAATCAATCAAATCGAGCAGTGGCTGAAATGATATACACTAATGGATATATCATAACGTCGACGAGAGGTAACACACATAAAATTACTCCTCTTGATTCATTTTAATCTTCCTTCATCCTACACATCAATTTGATGTGCTATGTGGTGGATTATTTTCATGATCGGGATATAAAAGGATGGACATAAAATTGTCTCTCTGGTGAGATCTTATATTTTATTATGTATATGCCTACACAGTGTGTGATGTGGGTTGCTTGCAAACGAGAAAATTGCTTTCCGAATTCGTTGGATATAGATATGTATGTTTGTGTTGTGTGGAGGACGGCTCGGTAAAATGTTGTTTACGATTGAAAATTGATGGTGGCACATCATCATCGTCATCGAAATCATTGTAACGACGGCATTATAATAAATGTGAATTGGGTTTCTTGTTGTTGCTTTGTTTTATTTTGGGTGTTATTGAAAAAGGTGATTGGTATTGAATTGTCGAGTTTGTGATTTTATGTCCTTTATGTATATAGAGATATGTACGATATGTATCAATTGATGTTGTAAAATTGTGATTTGGTTATTCGAATAAAATCTCTTTGCAGATAATAATTCAACCAAAACACTGACAAATATATTACACCAACCAATTTCGGTGACATCACCGTCGACATCAATTGGCAGTACGACTATGGGCACAGCTTCATTAAATACAGCAACGATAAATAATACAACAACAAATTTAATAAGTGGAGCGACAACATCAACACCAGACACTTTGAAACGTACCAATAAACCACTAATGGAGAAACGACGACGAGCACGCATCAACCAAAGCTTGGCAATATTAAAAGCTTTAATACTAGAATCGACAACAAAAAATAATAAGACTGAATCGGGCGGCCAGCCAAAGCATACAAAATTGGAGAAAGCCGATATACTAGAATTGACCGTTCGTCATTTTCAACGACATCGGAATCTCGATAATCCGGCAGTTGATAAATATCGTTCGGGCTATACGGATTGTGCACGCGAGGTTGCACGTTATTTGGCAACACCCGAACCACCACCACTGCCGAGTGTACCAACGCTAACCGATGCTGGATCGAAGGCGCGATTATTGCGCCACTTGGATCAATGTATTGCCGAAATTGATACGGAAATTTGTCCACGAGCACCAATACCGATACCCGAAAATAAAATTGATGATTATTTTGAAACAACGATTAAGAAAAGGTTGGTAATTTTTATTTAGTCTTATTAAATTTTCGATATTGGGCGGTGATTTCTTACCATCCAGATTTATTTAGGAACACGGATGAAGATTAGACATGCCAGTTGATTTGTCGATTGGCTAATGCTACAACTTATCTACTTTTGGATCCCACCTATATCTCCTTCCTTATCCAATTTTGGCTGGACCACAATTGTTTAAATATATTAAATCTGTAATATTGAGCAACTTTTCAGTGTTGAGATTAATAAACGAAATGTCTCTAAGATGACAGTTCTAGATCCCGATGCTCATCAGGGTCATAAATAAGGCCGACTATTTGAGCTTTAGTGATGTAAAGCTTTTTTCGAAAAGTATCACCATTTGTAGCAGAACTTCAACTTCAAAAGTTGCTCAATTTTAATGGGACACTCTTGATTAAATCTTTGCTTATGGGTCGATTTGTTCTGATTTGATATGAAAATTACTTCGTAGCTCAATGTTCGTATTAAGTATTAAAAAAGTTGCTCAATTTTCGGTGTTTCTAATTACATGATTTTGTTATATTTTTTAGCCATGATACAGCAATGATCGATTACAGCAGTCAGGATTCCAATCCAATTGACTTCAGTAAAAATGGCAATCGTGAAATTACGTACGAAAATCAGCGTGAAACATCATCATCACAATTTCATGACGTAAGCACAAATCATTTTTAATCAATTATTTTTTGTAAATAATTTCAACTGATTATCGATTTCGTCTCCCGCGTGTACAGATACAAGATGAGAACAATAATCGCGGCAATACAAATCAAAATCATTTGCACAATCCAGTGAGTGGTAATATCGAGGATCTAATTGAGACGAACGAAATTGCCACCACGTCCCAATATTTCAATAGCAATAGTAGTAATAATAGTAATCATAGTAATAGTAGTAATAAACAATCAGTTAATGGAGGCAGTAATAGTAAATCAATATTGAATACAAAATTACTAAGTAATTCGATGACAACACCAACAACCGCAACTGGTAATAATAGTAATAATAATAGTAGTAATGGTTTGAAATCGGTTAAATTTAAATTCAATAACAACACGTTGACGGACGTGATCAAAAAGCGTGGCGAACTATTTACATCGATTGTGGAACAAGCCAAAATGAACTTGCTCCACCAGAACGTCGAGGATCGAGACGTTGCCGTAAATGAACCAGAAAATAGTAACGATGATTATAGTCGCAAATCGGAAACGTCATCACCGAATACGGCCTATCCGCAGATGCGAATGCCCGATGGCCAAATGGTGTTATTACTACCGCCACACTATGTACAATTGGCTGCGGCACTCGGTCTAAATTCACAGCCGATGGTCGATCAAATATCGACACCAACCGATTTTGAAAATTTGATCGAACTAAATCGACGTGCCCAGCAGCTACAGCAATTGGCACAAAATCATTGCAATAATAATGCAAACCGCCCGGATGCTGTTGAAAACTCCGCCTACTGGGAACACTATAAAAAATCGTTGGAAACATTGACATCGATGACGGAGAAATTGGAAAATCACATAAAACTAAATAATCACCAACAGCCGCATGAAATGACACCGGGACCACTAATAAGTCCAAGCACGAGTAGTAATTATCCGATCGGTAGTACGGCACCAGAGCACACCAATCCGATGGATATCGATGAAATCGAAAATATCGAAGATAAAATACCAATAAGTTTAACAACAAATCATAATCAAATTATAAACAGTATAACCACTAGTGGGATTGGTAATTGTGATTTAAGCAGTACTGGCGGTGTGGGCACGGGCTGCAACAGTCTTAAGAGCATCGAAAAAATGGACGAGGATTTGTGCACGGCGTACAAAACGCAAACCAATTTTTTCGAACAAAGCAATCAAAACAATCAAAATATATTGAATGAAAATGTTGAGTCGCGCTGCTCAAACGGGAGCGAGGATAGTATGTGGCGACCCTGGTAATTAAATATTACAACATTATTAGTTAGTTCAAAATATCAATTATATACCATTACCAAAACCACTTTATATGCTGAAAATTTACTTGAAACAGAGGCCCGCGAAATCACATAGAATATATATATATATATATATATATATATATATATATATATATATATATATATATATATATATATATATATATATATATATATATATATATATATATATATATATATATATATATATATATATAATATAGAGCATCATGTGCCAAATAATAGATGTCACTGCAATTAATAATAAAAAACGCTTATTACAATTTAATTTTAAAAATTATATAAATATATATAAAAATTAATTATATAACAAGTTTAAAAGGATTATTGTATAAAAGAAAAGGATCTTATATTATTGATTTTGTTTCTATCTTTCTTTTGTTTTGTTGAATTAAGAATTTAAATTAACAAAATGATTAATTGTTGTTAAATTATAAATAATTTAGAATAAAATATATGTCTATGATAAAATATACTTTTGGTTTTGTCTAATAGATGGTGCTAGCGAAAGCATGAAGAATAAAGGACGAAATTCCATCTAGCGTAAATGAATAGCAACTGTGCAATATTTTGCATTCTATCCAACATAAGATAGAGTATTGTCACTGTATTGAGCTTTTCTCATCATAACTGTTTTAGTCTGATTTTCTTTCGTTGTATTTCACTTCACAAAATATTTAGATTAACTACGCTATCGATTTAACATTTTATTATAGTTTGTCCTACTGCCTACTAGATAGCATGACTGTTCGTGTTAATGTCGTTTGCTTAGTTTGCCATCTGTATATCGATAGCTTCATTGAATATAATTTTTTTGCACTACTAAATTTTACTATCGACATACTTTTAGAGTTTGTTAGATGGCGTTGTTTTATAATGACAAAAAAAATTTTAAACTGTATATTTAAATTTAGGGATGTTTTAGTACAAATATAAACTAAATCAATATTTCAACCATAAATTTGAGATGTTCGTTAGGTTATACTTTCACATGATGTCGGGTTTCGTTTAGACATGTGCACCTGGGTAAATAAATAAATTGGATCATATACAAAGTTTTCAACGAATTTTAGGCTCGACAAGCTCAAAAGTATTAAGGAGTTTTAATTGCATGGGCATTTAATGACGAAACGACATCAATAACAATTTATTAGATAGAGAGCTTGATGAAGAGATACAGAGATATATAGGCAGAGTTGGAATTTTTATGTAAATTATGTAAAATACAGCGTAAATTACATCAAAGGTAAATAATAATTTAAAAATGAAGACAACACCATTCGCAGTGCCATCTGTTTTAAAATGTATTCAAAGACGTTCGGGTTGGTCATTAACCTTTTTGAACCTTCATAGAGGGTATCAATCCCCGGAAATGGGAATTTTAAAATTTATTTCCCGGTTTCCTGGGAATTCCCGGGAACTGAAAAGTTTTATTTCTCAAACAAATATAAAAACTTACATGAACTAAGGATTTTCATCGGACTATGCACATACTATCGACTAGTGATTGCAACACCGGTTTTCCGGTATCCGAAAAACCGGTTATTTTTGTTATTTTACATCACCGAAAACCCGGTTTTTATTACATTTTAAAACCGGTTTCATATGTAACAAAAAATTGGCCTTATTTTACATTTGCATAATAATAGCTAATGAAATTTGGTACTTGTCTTGCAAGTGGCATTATTTGCATAAGAACAGATAATTATGAGAAAAATTGAAAGACTAATTAAAGATCGATTAGTTTTCCGATTGTAGCTTAATGGTTAAGAGAGTTTTTCATCACGCCGCAGTCTCGACAGTGTTTCACAACATAATTTATTGGCTATTTTGAATGTGTTATATTGTAAAGATAAATCTTCTATAGCTCGAATACTTTGAATGCATTTAAACAGACAGAAAATGATGGTATGTTTGATATGTATGATGATTCCGAGTCAGACGGTGATGATGATAACTTTCTGAACAATGCAGTAAATCCTGATCAACATAACTTTACCGTTTCATAAAGTACGAAAAGTTATAAAACTTCTTAGAAATACACCAGTGAAAAACGACGACAATCTTCAAAAATATGTTGTATTAGAATTCGGAAAAGAAAAAATTTAGTCTTGGACTCGAAAACGCGTCAGTTTCCTTTTCATGTGGGAGCGATCTTATAAATTACAAACATGCGTTCAATATCCTTTAGTTGATCTGAAATCATCGTATCTTTTCCTGATGATGAATTTAAAATTCTAACAAACCCTTTTGCTGTTTTTTTACCAATAAAATTGGGAGTCGAGTCACTTTGTCGGCAATATGCAATTCTTCTGACTGCCGATGCGACCTTTTAAATTTATTTAATAAAATTTTATTTATATTATGTGGTCACATTTGGACAAACATAGTGGCCAACTGGTAATTGACATGAAAATGGAGCCGAATTAAATAAATGCCGAAATAAAGAAAGACGAACTGATTTATCTTGCTTACTGTTAATATTTTCTGGAATCTTGCTAAATCATTGTTTAACTGATTGTTTAAAAATTGAAAGAATGTCTGGCACAATAAAAAATGTAAAAATGTTGTCAGGCGATGACGATAAGATCGAACTAGAAGAAAAACAATCCTAATCTATTCAACAAATACAGAAATAAGAACCTCCAACAGTGGTTGTGATAAAAGATTATTCATATAGGTCTAAACACTAACGTTCATCTTAATGGGATCAGAGAACTGGAACTCAAGATAGTGTACAATTTTCTACTGTCGATTCTACCGACCAGCATGGAACCAGAAAGAGCATTTTCGGCGTCAGGAAGTATGCATGAAATTCGATCACGTCTAGTGGATAACACAATAAACATGTTGTGTTTAGTGAGATCACACTTTTTAAAACCAAAAAATTATTAAATTATTATTTTGTATTATTATTTTTTTGGCTAAATTGTATATTATTTGCATTTGAAAAAAACTATTTCAAATACAAATATAATATAATAGATTTTTTTAAACTATTGTTTTTTTAAATTCTGGTAACCATTTTGTAGAAATTAAAAATATATTTTGTTAAAAAAACCGGTTTAAAACCGGAAACCGGTTTTGTTTTGTAAATAAAACCGAAAAACCGGTTTTATAATATCACCCCAAATTTGCAATCACTACTATCGACGATTTGTGCCAGGATTTGCCAACATCGCAAGGAGTTTACACGAGCTGACACAGATGAACAAGCAGTTTCAATGGAGTGATGAACACGAGAAAGCGTTTAACGAACTGAAGCAGCGATTATGTACAGCACCATTGCTTTCGTATCCTGGATACGGATGCAACTAATTATGGCTTGAGAGGAGTGTTCTCACAGGAATTCGATGAACAGGAACGTGTCATCGCATATTATTCAAAGCCGGAACGCAACTACTAATAGATATTCGAAGATATTATCAAAGCCGGAACGCAACTACTGTGTAACAAGAAGAGAATTGTTGGCCATAGTAAAATGTGTAGCACATTTCCGAAAATACCTTTATGGCCAAACATTTCTGCTTAGAACGGATCATGGTGCCTTGATATGGCTACTACAGTTTAAAAATCCCGAAGGAGCACGATGGATTGAGCGATTAGGTAGTTTTGTCTACGAAATTCTACATCGGCAGGGAAGCGCTCATGGAAATGCGGATGCATTGTCAAGACGACCGTGTCGAGTGGATTGCAAACATTGCGGACGGGTAGAAAACAAGGAAAACATTGTCGAAATCAGACTAATAAAGATGTTGCTAGCTGATGAATGCACCAAGGATGTTATCTACAAAGAGCAACTTAAGTATCCAGATTTGGCAGTTATTACAAAATTCATGGAGGAAGAACGTCATCCACATGGAGCGATATTGCCCAACTATCAAGGGTCATTGGACCCAATGGGATTAAACCATGGAAGACGGATGCCTGTCACGGAGGGACAAGCGGAGGCCACCTAGCGATCAACAAAATGCTAGCCAAGGTACGTGAAAGGTTCTACTGGATTGGATGTAGACAAGCAGTGGCTGAATGGTGTCAAAAGTGTGACCAATGTATGGCAGTGAAAGAATCTGCAAAGGGGAGCCGTGGAGCGATGCAACAATATAATGCTGGAGTACCATTCGAGAGGATTGCCATAGATGTTGCAGGACTATTTCCAACCAGCGAAAGCGATAACAAATATGTGTTGATAGTTATGGGCTACTTCAGTAAATGCAGTGGTATACAATTGGATAAGCCGTTATGGGATACCTATGGAACTGCATTCCGACCAAGGGCGGAATTTTGAATCGGTTGTCTCTAGGAGATGTGCCTACTACTGGGAATTAATAAGACGCGGCTAACACCTTTCCACCCACAATCTTATGGCATGGTGGTGCGTTTCAATGCCACATTGGAAGAGTTTATAGCCAAAACAGTTGATAAAAAGCGGAATTGGGATCAAGGTATTCCATTGTTCTTAATGGCATATCGATCTGCGGTGCATAACACAACAGGAGCAACACCAGCGACAATACTTTTCGGCAACAATTTAAGATTGCCAGGCGATCTCGATTTTGGAGCGGTTCCATCATCAGCTAAATGTGGACAAGCATATGTGGACAACTTGAAAGAGAAGATCAACAACATACGGGAAACGGGAAATGTAAAACATCGAAAATTCCCGGGCGGGAAATCCCGGGAAGAACCCTCTAGTACACAGTTAATTATTTCACAAATTCGTTTTGTAAAATAGTATTTTTTTAATAGATGGTGCTTCATTTCCAACTAGATTTGATGAAAGATGGAGCGTCAGTTTTTTTTACATGAAATAGATTTTACATATAAAATGTTAACAACTAACGTTATGTAAATGACACGATTAATTATGTGTGTATACATTTTTATACTTGATAACCTTAATCACTGGTTCTAATTGGTTCTTCCAATATATTTATAATTTGGTGGTGTACAACAATGCTTTTCTAATTACTATGTATAACGGGTCCGCAAAAATAATGTCAAATATCTCGTTCAATTGACACATATTTACATGGTTAGCTAACTACTCTAGTACTCTCTACCATTGAGTTAAATTGTTGATTTAGTTCATGTTCTTGTGTTAATAGTTCTCGTGAGTGAGCTCTCTGGAACCGACATCTATTAAGAAATGCTATACCTTCGCGTAATGTTATGCTGTTAATTACCTCACAGTAGGCTACCTAATGGTCGTCTGACAAACCGTGTATTGGAATTTTACCGCGACTTCTTCCATACTCCTCTGGTATTATTTGAGGTAATTTATTGTCCCAAAGTGAATATAATTTCTGAAATAATATGTAATATTTCTGAATTTTGTTGAACTTTTGGTTCTAGTGGCATTGAGTCAAAGAAACTTTCCACCTTCTGCAATTTTTATCACTGTACTGAGTGGCTGAGACCAAGTGTTATCAAATGAAAACGCTGTAATTTTTTTAATTTTGATTATTTTTCATTGAAATTTCGTGGAATATGTTGAAAACATATTACATTTTATGAAAAACATGTTACTGCTCGATATAACCTCTTTTGGCTCTGATTATTTGATTCAGTCTTCCATAGAAAGCATTGCATGCTGACCGTACGTGGGCTTGCGGAATTTTATTCCATTCTCGAACAAGAGCTGACTTCAATGCATCAACACTTTCGTATTTTTTAGTGGACACCTTACTCTCCAAAATGGACCATATGGAGAAATCCATGGGATTCAAGTCTGGTGAATATGGTGGCCATTCTTTCGATGAAATCAGCCGCGGAACGCAATTTTGTAAAAATTGCTGTGTCGCTCGAGCTTTGTGTGACGGTGCCGAGTCCTGTTGGAATATCCAACGGTTCGTACCAAAGTGCTTACGTGCCCAAGGTAGCAAAGCATCGTTAAGGATCTTTTGGTGGTACATCTCTTGGTTTACCTTGACTCCATGTTCGATGAAACCAGAGGAGTGCGTCCATCTGCAGTACTGCAGTAACTGCAGCCCAAACCATAACATAAGCTGGTGATTGCTTGTGCATGGCAACTCTTGTGTCCAAATTATCGTTGGACTTGTGCTCTAACCAAAAACGATCATTTTGTTTATTCACATACTGTTGAATGGTGAAAATTTTCTCATCAGAAAAGACAATTTTTGGAATCTCATCACGTTCGGCCAAGGCCTTCAATGCTCGTGTTCTTTCAAGCCTAACTTTTTTTTGTGCCTCCGTAAGATCTTGAACTTTTTGTTTCTTTTAGGGCTTCAAGTGTAGTTCATTTTTCAATATGGTTTGAATGCTGTATCGTGAAACATGTAGACGTGCGGCTAATTGATTGGCACTTTGACGAGGATTTCGTTGGATTCGTTTCTTCACCTTTCGTATAATTTCTTTTGATGTTGCTGTCTTTTTAGTCACTGTCAAATACAGTGCAATTACACTATTACGTTTGAATTCCATTACGATTTTTTATCAAGATATTAATTTAGGACAATTATTTATTGACCACATATAAACCACTAACCAAACTTCAATCTGTCAAAAAATTGACGCGCGAAAAATGACAACTACCCAAATGACAGCAGAGTGAAGTTAGTAACATTTGGTCTCAGCCACCCTGTATATATCGCTCACAAGTACTTTACTGCATATGCCCGATAGAGAAGTTATAATATAATAGCCTACATTTCATCGTTGCTGCTCGATAAACTTCATTTATACGTAAAAGCCGGTGAACACGAGAAATTTGAATACCAACATAATAGAGAGATTGTCTTTCTCATAACTTTCTGAAACACTATCGGCAGAGTTAAATTTTAGTTGTTGTTGGCAATGGACCTCAGTTCTTACCAGATTTCGAATGTTTATGTAAGATAATTTCTTAAATTACATACGATATGATTTATTTAGAAGTTGATAGTTACCGTCTGATCCTGATGGTCTAAGACTTGTTATGTTAAATGATTAAAGTCTTTATTGGTATTTTCATGTAGATACTGTCTTAAAATTCAATCATAGAAAGTCACAAAAAGACTATTTCTTTAGAAATCATTTCTCAGTGTCACTTTTGGGATTTAAATCTGAGTTTAACTATTAGTGCAACTCTCCACACTTATATATGTATGTACGACGAATATGGCTTGTTTCTTTATTTATGTATCCATTTTTTTTCTAAGTCGTCAAAATGTCAAAAAAAAGTGCAGGGTGATTTTAATGTTAAGACGATTGTTGTATTACACATCAGCTATTCATATGAGTAGGTTCAAGTACTAGTTAACAAAAAATTTCTAACCTTCCGACAAAATGTCAAAAAAATGTGAGGAGCAGATGTTTACAGCTAGATGTATAAGATGAATAAGATTAAGAAATATAAATATTAGAAATACATTTAAAGAAAAAGCTCAATCTTTCTCCAATCAGTGAAACTATAGTACCACCGTTCAAAACAAAGTGACCAATTCTTCAACTGGCGAGGACTATGGCTAAGCTTTGTGTTTGCTCCACTCCAAAGGTACAGAAGCTGTCAGACCACGCAAAATATTATTGGAATAGAATCAAAAAGGAAAAATGAGGGTCAGTAATGAGTTGGATTAGAACGGTAAGAACTTGGTAATGATGGAGAAATCTGAACAAAATCCTCAGTATAGAATCAGATGGTTAAGTCTAGTGGATGCCCTATGTTCCAAAATTGGAGATAAAGGGAAAATGGCAATATGGGTCAGTTATTAAAAGACACTATATATGACACCAACCGGTTACCTTTCCAACAGGACTTGGCATTCTCTAATAAAATTTCCTTAACAGTTTCGCTAACAATTTTGAGCTAAAACACTTAGTATTGAACATGGAACATAATAACAATGTTATTTCTCAGATGTAGAACATGTGCATATACAGGGTGTCCCCGATTGGGATGCTGATCCGTTACGGGCTGATTCCTTGGTTCATTTCATGAAAAAAATCGTATGGCAGGGGGGGGTCAATTTTTGATAT
The DNA here is from genome assembly GCA_963932295.1 of Tipula lateralis. Classification (NCBI taxonomy): domain Eukaryota; kingdom Metazoa; phylum Arthropoda; class Insecta; order Diptera; family Tipulidae; genus Tipula; species Tipula lateralis. Next base: position 159,535,405 of record OZ010736.1, on the reverse strand, counting down.
TCTTTGAGATACAGCGCGTCTAAAAAATTTGGTTCGGAAAAAAAGTACAAGCGGATATTAAGCTGTAACTTACAAAATTTTTATCGGACAGCAACTAACAAAAACTCATTTGACGGACAACTAAATAGGCTATATTTAAGATCTCATTGGCTATCTCGCATCTGTATCCATTTAAGAGCTATGGCGTTTTAAAGTTAAAAAAATAAAAAAAAAATGATATTTTTTTTCATAAATTTGAGTTTTTCTCAAAAAAATGCCCTAATAAATTTTTTTTTTTTTACTTAATTTTAATCCGCTATGATCTCCTCTACAATCCCACAATACATTATTTGTACCCACGTGTTATAGTTTTTTACTTATGAGACGAAGAATGAAAACACGACACACAAATATTAAAATCGTTGCCTTTTATTTTACTAACGAAAAAAAATTGTTACAATTTTTACACTACCATTATCTTTTAACAGAAAATATTTGTGGGTAGTGTTTTCATTCTTCGTCTCATAAGTAAAAAACTATAACACGTGGGTACAAATAATGTATCGGGGGATTGTAGAGGAGATCATAGCGGATTAAAATTAAGTAAAAAAAAAAAATTTATTAGGGCATTTTTTTGAGAAAAACTCAAATTTATGAAAAAAAATATTATTTTTTTTTTTATTTTTTTAACTTTAAAACGCCATAGCTCTTAAATGGATACAGATGCGAGATAGCCAATGAGATCTTAAATATAGCCTATTTAGTTGTCCGTCAAATGAGTTTTTGTTAGTTGCTGTCCGATAAAAATTTTGTAAGTTACAGCTTAATATCCGCTTGTACTTTTTTTCCGAACCAAATTTTTTAAACGCGCTGTATCTCAAAGAATATCAAAAATTGACCCCCCCCTGCCATACGATTTTTTTCATGAAATGAACCAAGGAATCAGCCCGTAACGGATCAGCATCCCAATCGGGGACACCCTGTATATTAACTATATAAGTGTTCCCATGACGGAAGCAATGATATTGAGTGACATATAGATGTTCCCGGAAGCAAGGATATTGAATATAAGACGAATATAAGACATTGATAAGTATACGCAAATCCTCACGACGCTAGCGTAGGCAACCTGTTCATTGAGGTACCACATATCACAATAGAAGACATCAACTAAGTTCTGAGAACATTATTTGATGGTTGCGGTCCTGACCAAATACCTGCTCTTTTTTTTGAAAGATTACATCAGCTTGGAACAACCTCTTTGCATGCTGTTCAATCAGTCGCTGATATTGGAAGTTTCTTAAAAAATTGAACATAACCAGAATAACCCCATTTTTGTAAACCCAGTAGAAATGATGTATCATGTTATAACGGTATAACGTCAATTTCATATGAAATTTCTAAAGAAGTGTTGTCTCGACATGGGTTCATGCCAAACATGATCAACATCTAAAAAGTTTATTGAATTCACATGTAGCACAATCAAAGTTATTGAAAGTCACAAGTAAGTTGACCTGGTGTATAGACATATTTTGCCAAGGCGTTTGACTCCATTAACCATTGTAAAGCAGAAGTACTCACTTGGATTCTCAAAAAACATTGTGTCATGGTGCAAATATTACCCAAGCAACCGCATCTAGAAACACCAGTTCCAAGGCATCTTCGCCCTTTAAATTTTACTATTTGACGCAGTCATATCTTCTTAGTATGAACATCAATCATCATCATTAGTGCCGCATAAAAAAATAGGCAATGGAGGATCTGTATAATCAACAAAATGCTCGTTTTGATAACATTCAACAAATCAAAACAAACTTCACTAAAGATGGCGAGAGCAGGAAAACAAAGGATTTCCTGCAGAAGAAACTCAAACAAAAAAAAGCCATCTGGGAAGAGTTCATCGTGACCGATACTGAGCTGAGGGATCAACACTTTGATGAGAATCCGTCTCATAGGTATTGGGAGGAACGAAAAACGTTCGAGACGTCCTACTCAAACTTTCAACTCCAGATAAATGAGAAGATGAAAGCAGTTTACCAAATCTTTCGAATACAACTGCCAACAACAACATGGCAAGCATTTCGCATGAAAACGAAACTTCACATATCATCAATGTACAAAATTCGGCAATGCAAAATAGCAAGATATCACGCAAATATAACGAATAAGACGTTAAAATGCGTATGTGCTATAGATTGATGGCCGATGCTGCACAGTTGTTAGAAGCTGAAGGCAGCAAAGATCAACTGCACATAAACTAGCCCAACTCGATGCCAGAATTGCAAAAATCGAGCAACTTCATGAGGAACTGCAAATGGATGCAAGTTGAGATGACATACTTCAGCGAGGATTATTACTTAACATTAATTAACAAGTTTGAGATACTGAGATCCAGAATCACCAATGTGCTGAATAAACCCAAATCAAAGGAACACGAAGTCAAACTGAAGCCGATTGAAATTCCACATTTTCATGGAGATCCTTCAAAATGGGCGTCATTTCATGACCTATTTAGAAGGATTATTCATGAAATCGACGAAATAAGTGAAACGATAAAAATGGACCAACATTTAAAACTACGGTGCTGGGGAGCGCGGGCAGGCTAATAAGCCACCTTGAAGCCACTGGAGATAACTACAGAGACGTATGGCAACTGTTGGTTAACTGATACCAAAATAAAAGACAAATGGCGTCCAACCATGTGAACGCAATGCTGAATTTTCCAGCAATACACATGGAATCAGCAGCATCAATTAAATCATTACATGATTTATTGACCGAGAGCCTATATGCCATTAAAAACCTAGGCATATCGACAGTGTCTTGGAATTTCATTATAATTCCAATAATTATAAAAAAAATGGATAACGAAACATCCAAACTATTCGAGATGTCAATATCGGATCCTAGGGATATGCCAACACTAGAGGAATTTCTCAAATTCCTAGAACGGCGTTTCCAAGCCTTAGAAGCGACAAAACTCAAACCTATAAATCACAGTTTTGAAACACCCGTTCCACAGATAGCAAAGGTCAACACATGTCGAACACAAAGTAAAAAGCCTGTGTATTATTTCAAAAGGAGCATGACTTAAAGGACTGTATTAAGTTCCCAATTCATTGCACAAGAGGGGCTATGCAACATGTGCTTGAAGGAGAATCACCATCCCTGTCCATATTCTATACGATGTTTATTTGCATGGGACAACACAACACCTTATTGCACTCCAAAATTCGCACGATGCTCACCACGAAGACCGATGACACTTCAAAAGCATTGGTTGAAGTACAAATTTCGGTCATTTCTGAGGAGGTGTCCAAGCTTATTAAACCTCGAACGAAGAACACATATGTAGAAATTGGTGGTATAAACAACAGCAGTATCACAACTGCCACAAAATCGAATTTCTCCATGGAAATGGAAGCGTTACAGCTGCCAAATATAACAAGACTACTGCCTGACCAACATTTTAACAGTAGAAGATGGTGCATTTAAATAACTTGATGTGGGCCGATCCGAATTACAATCGACCAAACAAAATCGACATCTTATTGGGTGCCAATTATTATCCAAATATTGTCATGAATCAGGTTGTAAAAGGGAAGGAAGGAGAACCAATCGCCCAAGAGACAGAACTTGGTTGGATTATATTTGAAAATACTGCCAACAATAAACCATCCAAGATCAAGGGGAACGGACCTGAGGTTAGCTTTCAGAAAGCAATCCAGTTGGTGCCAATGATCACAAAAGAAATACCAAATCAGTTGGAACTAAAACAACCAGTATTGAGTGCAGCCACGGTAACATCAAATAATGTTATTGAATATACAAATGTCAATACCATAAAAAGGGTCATGGTATATGTTACGAGATTCATTAACAAATGCCGAAAAAAGGAAGTAAACAACCAAGAAACTCCTACGGCCATCCATAAACGTTCACCACTACCTATAGAACCTGAGAGTACGAAAAATCCAACCCCAATAGAGGCGTCAAACAACAAAACAATGCAACGAACGCTTCCAACGCGTGTTCAAACTTATCGAGAAGTTAAACAACGAAGAGTTTACCACATCAAGTCAATATGAAACAAACGGGATTGTTACAGGTGCTTTTTTTTCCCGTTATATCCGAACCTATAATAAATCTGTTGCCACCAGATGCCGATATATATTTTTATAATACCGGGACAGTCCACCTATCTATCAGGATACTGGGATGACATCAATTCTGTATCATACTACATTAATTATATAAACGGAACTTCCAAACGAAACTAAACTTCACCTTTGCGATTTTACCATACACCAGCTGCATGAACAATTGCTGGAAATAATATCACGAAATCAACTTCTTATATCAACCAATAAGGAGCACGTAATCCGAAAACATGACATTGGGGATACTATATAGGATACATCCTGGGTGATGCCTTTGGTATTATGACCCAAAGGGATGCCTCTCATATCGAAAATCAACTCGAAAAAACAGCAAACAACGAGAAATATTTATTGGATCTAGTACGAAACCAGACCTAGATTATAAGCACGACAAACTCTATACCTCGATGCAATAATACACAACCTACCTAGTGAATTCGATCATAACCAAAGAGTACAAACTATCACCACCTATGCGATGCAAATAATGATGTTTATGAGGCGTATCGCAGAAAAACAACGAGTCATTATTGAGGTTATTCTCAATGCTCACCACGACCATATTCATCCGGCATTATTAACTCCAGGACAATTCAAAGAGGAAATCAACCGAATCGAAGATTATGTTCAAATATGATGATTCCGGATGAAGATGAGTCTGGGGCACATTTACGAAATGTTAACAGTAAACACGAGAGTTACAGGAAAGCACATCCTCTTCCTCGTTCAAATACCTTTGGCATATTCAGAAACGTATATCAATTATTCAACATAATTCCAATCCCAGAACTCGATAATGGCCAATTAAATATAATAATATGATTAACCGAATATCGAATTGTTAATCTACATCGCGATCGGTACGATTCTCTAACTAATCAAGAACTACAACTATGCGTTCAAATAAAAAATAATGCAACATCGCACCAATCTGTAATACGCAATCTAAACAATCATTGTGTCAAATGAACTTACTAAAACACAAAACCCAAAAGGCGGATGACTGACTGCATCACAACTACATTAAACCAACCAAACTATTGGACTCGGTTGAGCACAAACCAGTGGATATTCACTGTAGTGATGGAACATAATAATAATGAATTTCACAGATCTAGAACATGTGTACATACTAATTAAGTAAGTGTTCCCATGACGAGATTCCATACAAGATTTACAATTACGATACCATAAAGCAATAAAAATAATCTTAAAAATAAATTTTACAATCCCCCCATTCTTATAACCTATAGTCCGTGACATATGTATATATGGATCCCCAACGACAAAAATCATAAAAACTATCTATGTGTATAATAAAAAGCCGGGCCGGTCCCCCTCTATATTTCTACGGACGACGACAAAATCAAATAAATATTTATATTTTTAATCAAAACTAACAAAAATCTTAAGTACAGAACCAATATTATCTGGATTATAAGTTGTTGTTGTATATGGTACTCGTATACGAGTATGTTGGGCACACGAGACACACAAGTTATGGTCAATCTAATAAAGAAAATAAATTGTTGACTTAGTTTTTTTTGTCTTCTTATATATATATATATATATATTGTACATTTCGAGAGAATTTATTAAGACGATTATTTTAAGATAATCATGTATTTGTATATGCGTATATAAAGGGACAATATATCATGATGGAGGGAGACACACGAGGCAAAAATTCCAAGTGACCGCAGAATAAATTATGGTCATTAGGAGAAAAACGACAATTCGTTTGTTATTTATACATACACATACAGTTTATGTACCCATTAATCTTCGCCATGTCACATGTACGAAATTATATGCATATCTCATGAATTATTTCGTTTCCAAATCACTTCACGTCTTTCATATTTTTTTTTTCAATGTATAAGAAACCAAAATCAATTCGAAGATTTTTTTTTTATTTCTTATAAAATGAAAAATGATTAATTTATCTCAATTTCATGTTTTGTATGTGTACCAAAAGAAAGATTTTCCTTTCAATATATCAATTTCCATAAGACGTGCAAAACCAACAACAACAAAAAAAGTTTCCATTTCTCATATTTTTTAGATTTTGCTCTCGATTCTGCCGCGCGTTTATTTATACACACACACATATATACAAAATTGAAGGACCCAGGTGTAAACCCTTAAGTAAATTTTTTTCTTCTTCGACGACTTATATATTTTGCGTTGACAAATTATAATCACCAAAAAAAAATTCTATTATTTATCTATAAATTTTTATTTTTCCATATTCGATGAATAAAATATTATACAGTTTTCCCATTTTCGAATATATCCCATTTGTCGTTGCTGGCAACCCACAGTGAAAAACAAAACGCAATTTATATATATTTTATGTCTTGAGTTATTCATTGGGATGTGGTGGGAACAATATACGACACGGCGTCTTAAGAATATATTCATTAGTATTCAATTTGGTATTCGGCGAACACTTTGGTCGAAGTATTCGAGATAATATACCATTAAAATATTTTAATAAGTGATTGAATTTATTTTTATTTGCAGGGGTGGTGGTTCGACCACATAACGAGTATACTTCGATCCATGACACTATCGAAGTTATCCGAGTATGAACCATTATTCGAAAACGTACCGTGTCAACAATTTGACATTTTTAACGCGAGAGCCATCTTTGACCGAAAGATAACAGTTCCATTTGGAGACCTTACAGTTTTGAATTCTGGATTCATCACTTCCAACGAAAGGTGAGGCCATTTTTTTTAATTCGATTTAATTGTGTGCAGGGCGGAGTTTTATACTATCCTAGCTCCTTGTAACTGTCAGAGCTCCTACACCCAACGCGCGATCCATCAAGTAAAGGTTTATAGCTGCATTAAACTTGTGCATTTTATACTCCAACGAAAACTGAAAACCGGACAACGAATTCCACTTCCTAGATGTTCTTCCTAGTAAACCTATGCGCATTAACTGTTCCTCGTGTTACCCGTCCTGGTGTAACAAATGGTGGTATTTTCTCCTTAATTCTGCAGAACATTTACCATTTATTAATCTATAGAACACGCCGAGTTCTGCAACTTCTTTGCGGTGCTGTAGGCTGTTAGTTAAAGTTAGAGTGGCTGCTAACGCACACTTAGACTGTTGCCGGTCCGTTGTGATACCACAGAATCTTAGTTCCCTAATATCCCTAACACTCTATTGATACCACTCTGAGCTACTAATGTAGCGTAAAATGTCCCGCACCTAAATATCTGCTAGATCTGAAAAGTTCTGCATTACATACCTACCCAAGTGTAAATGCCTTCTTAGAGCCAGTACAGGACAAGAGCACTGGAAGTTAACAAGCGTCTCTTCCTCCTCCTCGTCCATACAGCTTCTACAGAAGTAATTTGTTTCTAGACCCAGCTTTCTCGCATATTCACCGAAAAGGCAGTGCCCGTTAATATTCATACTATCCTGCTTAGATCTCTCCTCTCCAGATAGACTAAGGTCCTGGAGCTATTCAAATCCAGCCTTGGCCACATTTGTTTCGCTCTCTCGCATGTGAGGGTGTTAGACCACCTCTCCAGTGCTAAAGCTTCTGCCCTTTTCCTCAAAGCCAGTGTAAGCTCCAGTGTAGGCCTACCCACATTGGCACTTTCAGGCTTCAGCTGAAGAGTTGTACATTGCCTAGCTAGTTCGTCTGCCTTGCAGTTACCCTCGAAATCAGAGTGGCTGGGGACCTACATAATCTGAATATTGAAATGCTCACTCATCTCGTTAAGAGACGAGTGGCAACCCAATGCCACCCTAGATTTAAACAGCACTGCTTCCAGCGAATTGATAGCTTGACTGTCCATATAGATCGTGATATCCCTCTTGGATATCACGTTATGCCTCAACCAGCTCAAGGCTTCCTCAATCGCTATTATCTCCGCCTGGTACACGCTGCAGTGGTCAGGAAGACGAACGGAAGTGCTTATAGTTAATGCTCCACAGAACAGCCTAGCTCCGACCTTACCATCTAGCTTCAAGCCGTCCGTGTAGAATTGTATAGCTTCGGTTTCCAGTGCTAGCTTATTCCCCCAGAATTCTCTTGAAGGGATTAAGGTTTGAAAACCCTTTTCGAAGCATAATATCGGTGTATTATAATTAAGGTTTGCCATTTCCTTCTTTAGCGAACCAATTATTGTCGAGTGACCTGCCTGAAGGTGTTTCCACTGAGACACGGCCGTTAGTCTAGTGGCTATGTTAGCCGCCTTCTGTTTGCCAAAGATATCCACTGGAAGAAGGTGTAACATGACCTCTAAGGCCTGAGTAGGTGTGGTTCTCAGTGCCCTGCTTATGAGCATACGGGCCATCCTTAGCACCTTCTCTAACGTCTATCGTTAGGTTACTTTATCCAGTAGGTTGTCTAGATCTTTCGTAAGTCTGGAGTTTCGTATTATTCGGATGGCAAGCCACTAGAATCTATCTAGCAACTGGAGAGCAATGTCATATGCTCCACCCCAAACCTGTCAGCAATATTCTATACAGGGTGTAGGAAAGATTTTATATATCTGGAGAATGTGATGCGATCTAAAAAACAGTCTGCTTCTATTGAGGAACCCGAGCTTACGTGAAGCTGATTTGGCGAATGCTATATGTTCATTCCATTTTAAATTGACTGACGCTCTGCACAGTCCGTATTATGGTGATTCAACCATTCTTTATGGTGGGAATTAAAGTCACCAACCATAATTAATTCGCAGTAGGGATGTTGATTGTGAATGTCATCACATTTGTTTAAAAAAATGATAAATTATTTATAAGCCAGATGGCGTTGCTACCCACACGCCGAGAATCGTTTTTATTTTGATGTTATTTCCAATAAAAATGTCAGTTTATGAGCCAAACTCTCGTCGTTGTGAGAGCTGTTATTTTGTTATTTCATATGAGGCTCACCGGATCGTCTCAGACACTAACGGTGAAGTCTCTATGAGTTAAAGAACTTCGTGTTTCATCACTTCAAGAGAAGTGCTTTTCACGTCAAAAACCGCCTTAGAAGTGAAAGAGTAAACATTTTCTGAACATGAATGATTAGGCATTGTCTAATGAAGAGTCGTGCCAAAGAATTAAAACCGAAAGATGTTGAACGGAATTTCATTTTGAACATTTTCTTGAAAGGGGGAAAACGGAAGAGATTTCTGCATCAGACTATGACTAAGGACGAAAAATAGAATTTTAAGATAACCCAAAAAGTCACGGCTACATCATCATGCTCTATATTTGTAGAAACCAGATCGATGTAATTTACTGTCCACTGTTAAAACCGTCTGAAACAATAACAAGGGCTAGTTTTTCAGTATGAAAAAGATTCTCCATTTTTGCGATTGTACTTGAAACATACTTGGCAAAGTTTAAATGGAAAGTTATATTTCACGTCCGGATTTTCCAGTCGTTTCTTCTTATGAATATCACCTGTTTCGATCCATAACACAGTCCAGTTGACCAGCATTTCTGATCTCATGAAGAATTCAAAAATAAATCGATTCGTATATCGTTCCAAAGAGGGCTGGGTTTTTCATCACGGTACACGAATGCTGCTGAACACACTAGAGTTATATGCAAAAGTTCTCGATAGCCTCTTCTCGCCTTTGACACAGCATTGTGACTGTGCTATGGTCATTTTACACAGATGTATGTTTACTAGTTTGTTTTCCCAAATATTCTAACGCATACCATAGCTTCTCTTCCTAAAAAGTTAAATAATACCATCAATACCTATAGATCAAGAGTCAATCAAAGTATACGTCTTGTGACAGCTACCGCTGAATCGATATTTCTACAACTCTGTCTTAGAACTGATAGCACATTCTTTCTTCCATTAGTTTCAGTGGGATGTTAAAAGAGAACTACATTTGATTGATACTGGTTGTCTCTAGGAATTGTGCTTGCCAAAACATAAAAGGTGTTTTTTGAGAGGTTCACTCCATTAAGTTGGCAGAACTGTTTTGTTTGATATCTAATTTGTCAGCTGTTGTTAGCTTTGGCATTAGTTTGATTTGCCATTCCACACAGATATTGATGTCGATTTGCCCAACAACAATTTACTGAGCAATGAAGCTCACTTTCAAAACGATTCTCTTGGTTTGGTACTTTGCCTTCGTACGGTTACGAATTAAAGCTCCGTTTTGTAAATCGTGCCTCAGTCCATGGTATATCGGTCCACAGTCCATGGTATATCATTAAACAACAATCGTTCGCATAATTATTGGGTACATAGAGGTGCTTTCCCGAACCAAAAGAGGAGAAATTACATAACAATTGAAATCGACTTTTAATTGCTGCTACCAAATGTGGATTTTGGTTCGGTTTTGAAGAAAAATGCTTATGTCTTAACGAGATAATGAAAGGAATGATATTTCATTTTCAGTAGATTTGAGTTTAATGAGTAGTTGTGTTATACACAACAATTCGAATTTATATTCAACTATGCATCATGCACCACTCGACTGTTTACCCAACCAAATGGTGCAGTGGTTAAAGCTGCGGCAATTTGAGTAAGAGGTGTAACTATATCTGATTACGATTGGTGGTTTCAATGAACACATCTATTACTCCCTGGAGGACAGAATAACAGGAATATGTGATTATTCAGGGAATAATAGATGTGCCTCATGGTGAAAACGATCCAAAGAAAACCGAGTTAACCGCTCTGATGGACGATTATTAGTGTTGCCAACCATAAGAACCTTTAAAAACACCCTATACCAAAATCTTAGCCCTAAAAAATTATTACAGTTGAATACATGTGCATTTCGGCTGAATTACGTTGATATATGACGCAACTGATACATCAAACAAATTGAAAGAACCAATATTCCACTGAACTGGATCATAATTAGCATACAAAACTCAGTTGCACTAAGTTGCACTTGCACGATCAGATGAATCACAACGAACAAATGCGATAATATGAGCTTTGCGAGGGCTATAGTCACCCAAATATTTTTGGATATATCTCCTAGAGCTACGAAAAATTACTTGAAGTCTTAAAGGGCGACCACTTTATATAAAACTGGGAGCCGTCGATGATTTAGCCAAGCCTTCATTGGTAACAAAGCTACTACAGACAATTTCTCAGAGAAAACTGCCACCTATGAGAGAACCAGATAATGAAGATTTCGGAAGCAGTGACATTTACAATATAATTGCAACCACCCGAATCACGACAGTTGCAAACAGAAAAGGGTTGCGAACCAGGTATTAAAAATTAATTCAAGCCAGTTTTGAAGGGCGAAAGCTAGCTCAATCCGAAAGCACCACAAAGTAAATTTTTGTGTTCCAAAACAGAAAAACGGAAGCCCTGCACTATTTACAGAAGCCCGTAAAAACAGGAAAACGAGTGTTTAATCGGACTTTAAAGCAGCAGAATCGGTTCGTGTTGGATCTCGGAAACCACACATTGCGTTATAGGCAAACTGAGATCATTCTAGTCACTTGCACCGACGATAGTTTGCAATTCGAATGATCACCGAAACAGAAACCGAAATTCCAGCAACACCTTAAACATCGCATCTGAACAACAGTACTTCTAACTAATCACCTTTTCTAGGTGGTCAACTCTGAGGAATCCTGGTATTATTATTAAAACGTATAGGCACAGATTCAAGCGATAAAAATTTTTCCCGAGCTCATTTTATATGGACCCATATCAGTACTATATAGGGCTGGCAGAAAGTTTGCACATAGCAAAAAGTATTTTATTTCATTTGACGGGTTTTACAGACCATTGTCGACCCGTACCGTGTTAATCTGACTCCATCGGTTTCGGCTCTTGCAAGTACTTTAATGATACCAGATCACTCTCTACATCTTGGAGCTTTTCTCCATTTGCAATAAATCAGAAGTGGACGTAGAGGATACAAAGCTCGATTACCATCGATAAGGTGAACCTTGTTATCCTCTCCCACACTATTATCGTGAGTAATGAGAAATTACTCACGATAGTTCACAATCGGTAGTCACCGATAATTTCCTCCACCAATGGAGTTATTCTTTCCAAGAAAATGTATGACAGTAACTTGTATGCTGTGCAAAGAAGAGCTATACCGCGATAATTCTCGCATTTCAAAGGAGCGCCCTTCTTGAATACTGGGCATAACACGGTCACTTTAAATTCTTCCGGCATAATTTCATTTCGCCACCATACCAATCGAACAAGGTTGAAAAGACAGTTCCATAAAGTTAGCCCTCCAAAGTTCCTCAAAATTAGTTAGAGCTCTGAAATGCAATCAACTCCTGGTGAACGAATTTTCTTTAATCTCTGAATGTGAATTTCTCATAGGATGTATAGCTTGTGATACAATAAAACGGTCAGACAAATGTTCGTGCATATGTATCGAGTACCTCATCGATTTAAGACAGAAGTTTTCTGGTCCCGACTGTCAGTTGACCGATTTCTTAAGGTATGGTGCAATTCGGTGACTCCTTAAAGAAACCACGCGAATTGCGCTCATTGCTGAGTTGCACTTTTAAGCGTTCCACTATTCGAACTTCTTCTGTCTATATAAATGCGATTAGCTGTCCTCCTAGCAAGAACTGCCTTATTTCTCCTTACGATTGTAAATCGAGCCTGCGTTTAATTGTGGGCTTTGTTTTGTTACTCAACAGCAACTCGACCTCCTCATCAAACTAGTTATTTTTGGGCATAGTTTTCACTATACCGTGAAAATGTGCTGGGCAGCACCGACAACCGAGGTTTTCAATACTTCCCAAACAATGTTCATTTCATCGGACTGGTAGTTAGATCGTCAAATGCTATTGCTGACAAGATCTTGATATTTTCGTTGCGTTTCTTCAATTATTATAGACATGAGCGTACAAATATTATTAGGTGGAAACCTGTGATGTTCAGTTGAGAGGTTCCATTTACGGCCTCTATGATATAAATCAACATCTAGAGTGTTATGGCTAGATATGAGATTATTCTTAGCGGTTTGACAATGGTTATCACTGTCAAGTTTCATGTGGAGAGTCAAATTTAATTCATTGAACCCGTAGTTCAAACTTCTAAACTTTCAATAAAATCAAACTCTCACGTGATATTGCAGGGGTATATGAGTTACCAATGTTTTTTTTGTTGGGTAGCTGCTACCGCACACTTAGACCGGCGATGTTCCGTTGCGATACCACAATAGGTACGGCTATATGTCCGAGTTACGTAGAACCATTTGCGCATTGCATATCTCCATGTCAGCCATAGTACTGACATGGACGATGGGACGGCCCATGGATTCTAAACTCAACAGGGGATCCAGATGCGTTCCTTCACACCACCGATCACACCACCCAAACGATCGATGGTAAAAATTACCACCCGCTCCAACTGCCGCAAATGTCGGACAATATGTTTTCGGTTGAAAATCAATCAAAAAATATAAAAGTCTTTTACCTTCGGCTCAAATAGCAAAGATACTATGCGCAGAACGGATATTCTTATTTTTTCGGCTGGAACTTAGGCTAACTTTAACGCCATCATGGAAGTGGAATTCTCATTCAGCCGTAAATAAAATTGGCTATTTTTATTTCCAACCGATTTTACCCGAATTTTTGAAATAAATCTCAAAGTGGCATGTACATGATCGTAACCAATCGAGCGTATTTTCGCAACCACCCAAACGATCGAAGGGGAAAAATCGCTTTTTGCATCTTGCCCCATATCGGGATTCGAATCCGGTATCAGCAAGTCACATGAGCTTACTTTTGATCGCGACAAAAGAAAAACCTCACCTCGTACAGTAGAACGAAACAAACTGGTCAAAATTGTACTTGAATAATTTCCATTTAAGGCTCTATCTCATGGGAAAAAATTGACTGAAAGTCAAAAAACACGACTAAAGGAACGAAAGAGACAATAAAATTCAATTATAGTCTTTTTCATCCAGGGTACAATTATTTCCCCTTATTTCAGTCTAGTACATGATTTCTCCATATAGTTTGGCTATCTGTAGTAGTTATTTGTGCCTTGACTGTAAAATTGGTTGTGTGCGAAAATAATTTTTATGTAGAAGGCTGGGTGTGACTGCAATAAAAAGTATTCAATTTTATACTTTTTATGGCAGTCACACTACCACAAACACAAATATTTTTCCAGTCAAGTTTGACTGAGATGGGTTTTTGTTTCGTTTGCACTACTGTTGAATATGTATTTTAGTCTCATTTTAATTGTTACTGACAGTCAATTTTACTCATGGAATAGAACCTTAATAGATGTTGTTTTAGAACGATCGAAGTTGTAGTCATATAGGACACCGCATTCTATTGCAACATGCTATAGGAATTGGGCTTGTAATTTAACGAATAGTGTAGAAATTGTAAGAAAGCCCCACAATCAAGAGGGGGAAATTCTCTTTTATGTGTGTAAGAAGTTTAAGATTTGCCGGGACGCCCAAATCAAAATTGTTTGTATTGTGTGTCAGTGCTAAGCTGCTCATCATATTGTTGACTGAGCTCGAATCTAAATAGGATGCGAATATGCATGGCGTAAAATTTATTATTTAAAATTTAAAAGATTTTATGCTTTTACAAGTATTTGTTTGTTTTTATCTCTACAATCTGTTTCGGGGCCCAACGAACTTCCAACTCTTTCGCGGTTCGCTTAGTTACGTTCTTACCTTACGCCATTACAACCAAATCGAGGACGTACGGCTATAGGTCTGATTTACGTAGAACCATCTGCACATTGCATAGCTCTATGACAGCCTATAGTACTAACCTTGAAGATGGGTCGGCCCATGAGTTCTTCACTCCAACAGAAGGTCATAGATGTGTTCATTCATACCACCGATCGTAATCGTATGATGAAAAATCCCTTTACCATCATTCCCCTTTCGGGATTCGAACCCGGTACTTCTCGCTCTAAATGCCGCAGTTTTAACCACTGCGCCACCTGGGTGATTCTTTTAAAAGTAATTATTTGGAACTCAGATATTTGGCTTTGACTCATTCATTCTCAGTATATACCCGAGGAGCAATTGCTTGTTCAAACGAATAACTTTCTAGTTTTTGATCTCAACAAAACTGACTTCGAACTATACTAAAATGGATTTTTCATTTGGGATTTAACAAAATTGAATTTTCACTGTGAAGGGGGTTGGTTTCTCAACTATAAAGTATAAAGACGTTTCTTTTTCGATGCAGTGAAATTAAATTTAAAAAAATATGTGTAACCCATATAAAAATGGGAAAACTGGATGAAACAGTGTTGAAGTGTAGTGTTGTAATTAGATAAGTCGGCATGCAGCGGACTGGTAATTTTTATTTTAGGTTAAACAAAAAACAGCAAATATAGATGTCAACTAAATATAAAATACCAAGGAAACCGAGCTCAACACTTAAATGATAAGTATACATTCAGAGTGAAAGTGATAATTAGACCTTACGGTTAGGTCTGGCCCGTGTTCGTAGATTGGATGGATTTTGTGGGGTATAGATGATCGCTTTGACATCTTACCGGTTATTATTAATGTCGATAAAGTAGTGTTGTGCGGAATGCTGTATCCATGATATTCCATTTGTATTAATATATCTAGTAGTTAGTGAAACAAACCTTTCAATAGTTGAGCGATGGTTTTAATTTTTAGCTATGAGCATATCACAAGTTTAGTTAAATTATATGTACATATATACATATATGTATGTATGCATGCAAATTTTTCAATTAAATTGACAAGCAAAGGGATTTCTTGGGTGACATGCTTGGGATTGGATGGCGATCGCTTGACCGGTGGTCTGATCAGAACGGATGGCTGCTTTGGTGATTTCTTTCATTGGATTGTGTCGTGCGGGAGATCTGTTTGGTCTGGTTTGTTGTTCTAATTTGTTGTGCGTTGTATATGCAACTTTATATCCAAAGTTTTTGGGTGTTTTCTGTATGTGTTGTCTGGAGTTTTGTTGTAATCCACGACAGCGTGTTTTTCTTGAGTATTGTCATCAGGTTGTGGCGTAGTGTTCTGTCGGTGATTGGGTTTGAATATGTATTTTTGATTTGTCTCGTCGACTTTGGCCGTTTTTGTGTTCGATGTGTTTGGTGGTCTTGGTGGTCTTGTTTGGTTGGTGTGTCGGTTGTTTGCGGCTGTTTTGTGCTGCTATGGGTGGTTTGAGTTTTTATGTATGATTGGATACGTTTCCGTGGTTTTTTGATTGTTTTGAATGTGTGTTTGTTGTTTATGTATGTTTTGATCGTTGGACCCGGAAAGTTGATTGGGTTGTTCTGTTTCTAGTGTGAATTTTAACGGTATGAGTGTGTCATCTACATGTCTATGCCAATGTTGGACATATTCAATATGAGTATGTCATCTTTAATATGAGTATGTGCGGGTGCGTCCTGGACATACTGTGTAATTGGTACAGATGCCTGAGCCATAAGTTAATAAACTGGAGTTTAAATAAATTATAAAATTAATATTAATTAAGTTACAGATTACTGAGTGACTAACTTATAAATTTATTTTAGAATTTTGTTTTAATTTTAATCAAAATGCAGCAGAGCAGATAGGTGTTGCAGACTGAAGAATGCTGATTTGGCGATTGCAGATTAGAAGATAAAAACTGTGATTGTCTTGTAATTGTCTGCTAATAGTAGTTTAGTAACGATTTGCTAGGTGTCTGTAACCGGGTCGTTCTCTCAGCTTAGCGTTTCTTAGTCAGTGAAACAATCTGAGTTTAAACATTTGGTGCTTATTGTAATAAAGTCGATTGCACTGTGTTCTCAAGTATTGGCCATCAGATCGAGGTGCTCGCATTAATTTTGGAAAGGATCTTGGCTTTAGGTGATCGTTACAATTTATAGACATCGTTACAGATACATATTGCAATTTTATTTCTTCATCAATTTCATGAGCTACAGACATTAATGAAGACGATGCGCCTCTAGACTTTGATCTGTGCCAATTAGGGCGTCGTTAGGGGAAGTCAGCTAAAATATTGAACAACAGATAGAATTTTAGGCTTTGAAGGCCCAAAAAGACAACGCCAGTGAAAGATTGTTTCATTGTATAAGAATATTGTCGGAACCGTTTTAAAACTTAATCGGACATAAGACGTGATATTGAGCGAACAATGAGAAAACAAATGTTTCAAGAATCGCGTTGTATATTCCTTAGACTTGTACGAAAATTTCCATCGTAGCTTCGCAGTGACCAGATAATGGACTCAACCTGAGTCCACCCATTGGCTTCGGGGTGTTTTACGTGGATGAGTTCATGTTTCCAAGTGAATGTTTTCATGAGGCAAGAATGTACTGGCCACTTTGAAATCATGAGCGATCGCAAAGTACATCATTCTTTCCCCATTTTCGGTCACAGTTTCATGTCGGGAGTACGGACCTATATTATTACATAAATCGGTCTATTTACTACCAGATCTAGCATTAAAGTCTCCTGAGACTTTATCGTAGGGCTGGCTTACTTCAGTGGACGCATGTACACAGACAATAGGTTTAAGTGCAATGACGTCTGGTAGTTCGTGCAAATAACCGAACCGTGAAAGAGTTGGGATTGATTTGAGCCCCGAACCGATTGATAGATTCAATCGATTACTCAGTTCGAAATATTCGAACGTCTCGAGGTTATCAGGTTAATCGAATCAAATAAATAATTTATGTTCATCATTTCGTTTAATAATTAAATATTCAATCAAATTACTGACATTTTTCGATTTAATTAGTTTTTTTTTCATTTTTAATTTTCAATTTTTCCAATTTCGATTTCCGCTGTGATATTTTCTACGTTTAAACATGTACATCCATTTGTGTTGGGTTGCTTTTTCGATTTCCTGTATTAATGGCTGATGGCAATAATTTATGTGCTGTTTTGCTGTAATATAAATCAAATTTACTATTAAAATTATGGCAAAATAAAAATTAATAATGTGTCAGGACACCGGTGTATACCTACCTGCTGGTGGTACCTGTAATGCCTATACCACTCCCCGTGTCCCGTATACACATATACATATACCCAGGAAATCGAAATGGAATATTATTGTATTTTATCTCGCATGAGTATATTGTTGCATAAAATGACAAGCGTATGCTCCACACTTCATATACTGTACCTGTGCAAAGGTAGAGCACACATACACACATGTGACATGTACACATATCAAATCGAATCAATATTTTCAATTAGAAAATTACTTATTTAGTCATGTTTCAGTGATTGACATCAAAGAATTTTTCTTCGATTCTCGATGGTCGTGTGGAACGTGTACACATAATGAGAAATGCAGAGGGGTGGTTATGATAAGGGTGTGATCAATTAGAAAATTTATATATTTTCTCGTTTGACATTCGATACCATGTCATTTGATATGAAGAAAAATTCGTTTTTCCGTTATTTTAAGTGTTATGAAAATGTTTTGGAAAATTAACGTCGTTTTTTACGTCTTGTGCACAGGTACATAAACGTTTTTATATACCTGAAATTGAGTATATAATGTAGGGTTGGTTAATTTGATATTGATTACTGTGGGGTAATTTGATCAAGTATTTAGCTGCTCAGATATAATTTAGACTCTGTAAGATATCGACTACTGCACCAAATCGATTAACTCCAAAATGTTTGTTTTTTTTGCGACGAGACAAGAGCCGTCTTTCAAAACAAATGGCAGTCAGACAGTAAAATTTATTCCACTGAGTGGTTTTGGGCTCTCCCAAATCCGCAGATTTAACTAACTTATGTGAGTGAATTTTTCGTGCAGACCCTGCCAATCGTGATGAAAATCAAAAGAAGACAGAAAAGAGTACTCGCTTTAAAAAGAACGATAAGCACGTGTCCGTTTACATTAACAAAGTGACAAGAAAAACGAGGAAATGATATAAATAAAGTGCCTGATCATTTCGAAGCACATTCGAGATCGCGATGAACAATGATTTCGGACTGGATTATTAACCTTATCTCCTAGACGTCACCAACTCTCTAGCCACCCGATTTACAATTTAGCAACTCCCAACTCAAATCCAACTTTGGGTTTCGGTTGCATTGAAGTTGACGTCGTGGACGGTGATTCAATATTAAAGAGGGATGTACCAACAATTGTTCCCCGTGGGAGTGAGCTGAGAGAACTTCGCAGGTGAGAGAAGTTCTAGTTTGACAACTAGCTCGTACAGTTTCGTGGAGTTGCGTGGCTCTATCGAAGAACGGTTGCGTAAGATGTTCAACCAACGAGTTTTAGAGCCGAACTGTACGAATTTGTTGGGACTAATATTGCACTATAACGGTTCATAATTGCCAACTTGAATAGGATCCCATGTCTACTTTCCGATGGTCGTAGTACAAACATATTCCAAATAATTGCTTAACATATATAGGAGCTTTGAAGGTGAAGCGTCCCTTTTGAATATCATTTTACACGACAGCACATATAAATTGGTTTTGATCCACTGCTCAACAAAGCAGTTTAGATGAGCATAGGATTTCGATGTCTAATGACAACGTTCTCATGCCTTGATGAGAAGCTATATACCATTGCTGTTAGTCTGTCCATTTGCCATCGGATTAGTCCTTTCACCTAAAGTGGGTTATAAAGAACGTCTTAGATGGCATGAGAAACTATTTGGTCAAAATGAGTTGAATTCCATCAAGAATTGCCTATATTGGGGCCAGTGCACGATAATGCCTTCATAATATCGTCAGAAAATTCTCAATATCCTGCTTATAGTCTTTTCCGGTGAAGTATCTCTGAAATTTTTGGCCAAAGATAGATGGCGATATTGAAAAGGTTATTCACTAGTGGGCATAGTGTTAAGGTTCTCGTTTGGAGAATACACAATTATCAATAGTTTTTTTGTCATGAAGCAAAAAGGTTTTGGTCCAGAGTACACATAGAGTTCGCTGAAGCATGTGCCATGCAGTTGCTCCGTTTAATGTTTTTGACACATAAAATTCCTCAAGTAAGCATTAGTAATGATGGCACTGCTTTCACTTCAACTGTTTTTGAAAACTACTGCATAAGAAAATGGAATACATTTCTTCGTCTCTTCATTCCCTTCTTCATCCAATGAACAAGCAGAGCGTTAGGCCTGCAGCGTTAGGCCTATCGTGCAGGTGCTAAGTAGAATTCAGTAACACATTTTCAAAATTTCTTTCAGCCAGGTAAAGATTTGAGTATAAACTCATGCAAACCTGAACTGGTGCTATTCAATAAGAAATATAAGATTCCATCAGTTCTAGTTGCAAACTTTGAATGACACCCCACTAGCTTTTCCTGACACAGCGAGACTTTTGAGTTTTGAACAGTAGTGGAGACCGAACATTGTGGAAAGAGCGAACAAGGCTATTATAGCTATTATCAAGGCTATTCCTTACACTGCAACAGCTAGCCTTACACTTATGTATGGAGTTAGAGTATGGTGGCCAGTTCTTAATAAGGTAACAGAGAATGCTATATAAGCATAACCAATTGTAGTCGAATGATGAAATTGTATGTTTGTGGCAACCTTCTTCATGAACTATACCTGTACAACAGCTGATCATGTTGTAGAGCTAAATTGAAACTCCACAGAGACTAAAGATGATCCCCAACCGGGTTGATTGATTTTGAAGGAGGACTTTGCGTCATATAGAAAATCGAATATGGGGTATACAAAAGTAGTGATTAAGACGCAACTTCATATTTCATTTTATTTATTTATTAGATGCCTTAGAGTAAACCCTATTATCAAAAGGATATTCTTATTTATTTTTGCCCAACGAACTCCCCGATTGATATCGGTTTATGTCAAAGACATTTTTTTTTGGTTTCGGCATACATTATACGATTGTATCAGTAGAACACAAAAAAAAATACATTTTTATTTTCAACTACCTCATACTGTTGTGCCTCGGTAAGCTTTCACATATCAAATATCATCCTATATATGGTTTACATTTATAATTTATTTGAGACAATACTACACAGCTCATATTAAATTAAAAAACCAAAAAGAAATGTTATAAGCTTTTTATAAACATTTATATTTCATTTTCAACAGCACATAAAAAAGCTTGTACAATAACAAAAAGCTTAACAATAAGCCTATATGTTATGCGAATATGTGAAAAGCAACATTTTTATGAGTTTTTTTTTTGCTTCGAACAGCAATACCACGTATAGCTTTGTGTATCGTGATGTAATTGCTTACATCATGTTGAGCTTTTTAAAGTTTACACTGTACGTTGGAAATATAAAAGCGGATATAACGATATTTATTAATAGTTTATGTCGTTTCCTTGTTAGGTTAATAACTTTAAATTAAAGCTTTATTAAAGCTTTTAGCCACCAGTAAGGTGCAAAAGCTCTGGAAATGATTAAGGTCGGTTATTCAGTATCCAAATATTTTGGAGTAATAAGTGATGTGAGAACCCCAAATCTTGTTCATTCTGAGTGTAAAGCTTTATTGGATAGAAACGAGCTTTTTTGGATGGAACATTTTATGACATTAATGTTTAAATACGTGCTTTAACCCATTCGACATTGGCGGGTCATACGATGGTCGTTTGGCTTAATCCTGCACAAGTTGAGTCTTAGAAGCTTTTATACGATGCCTTGTATTATAAATAATTTATGAGTCTCTAAGAATTGGCCTACATGCTCCTGAAGCTGAGTATTTCTTAGACAACTTTTTTTTTTTGCTTCATAATTGTCGTCGCCTCCGGGTTCTCGTTCGTTAGAACGGGTGGGTAAAGTGACCTAGGTGCGGGGCGGGTCACGCTAAATGACGGCAGATGGGCTGGTCTACGGTGTTACGCGACCCGTACCAACAAATTACCAGGCTGGGGGCCTATTTAACAAAGCCCAGTCGCAAACGGAGCCCTCTGGATACCTGGCGACCTCCAGTTGTAAGTAGCCTTACCTGCGTAAGCGGATCTCTGCGCAGGTGGACCATATATTTCTCCGATACTCGTGGGAACAACATGGAATCCAAAAACAATAAAAACAGAACCGAGACTAGCACTCTCCAAAGGCCGGAAAAAATCGAGACCGGCACTCTCCAAAGGCCGGAAATAAAAAGTGAGAGCTCAAACCGTAAAGGTGGGGCTCGCTCAAAGACACCAGGGGGAAGCAAGTTCAAGGCATTTAAGCTATGGACGAGCGGAACTCAGGGGAAGTTAAGGGCTGCTGAGGGAGGTTCGACTAACGTCAACCAATCGAAGCAGCGCTATAGGGACAGACGCGCGGCGTTTAGGGTTTTGAACAGGTGGGCTGCAACCCCTGAGGGGCAGCTTACGGCTGAACAAAAACAATCCGTGACATGGGCCAAGAAAAGCTTTTCACAAAAATCTTCCATAAAGTGGAAGAACACAACTCCAGTTGCTGAGTACGACGACGAATTGATTTATTTTGAGCTTTTTAAGTGCACACTGTTCAACGTCTCACGGGAAGCACCTTATCATTAAGAGCCAACTTGTGGTCTGAAAATGATAGATCGTTGTTATTCGAACTAGTCGTTCTGATGGACGATTATATGCAGTATCGATCAAGTTTGTGAATTAAAGCCTCGATTTGTATTGATTGAGCTAGTCCACTGATCTTGACTGAGTCAGTTTTGACCACTATTGGAAGTCATATTAGACAGTATTTTTTTATCCTTAAGTCGAAACCTTAAAAATTAAGCTAAGGGAAGGAACATTGGATGTTCAATCACTAGTTTGAAGTTTATTATGTGGGTGAAGGAGTGAATTAAGCTTATTTCTCAGTCTCACTATATATAGCTATATATCTAGTTATATAGTTATCTAATTATATCACTATATATATAATTATCAGTACTTATAAACCTCGTGAAAAATGATTTTGTAACAAATCAATTGGTTCTCATCCACAGATGCACAGTTTTGTTTTATAAAATTTCACAGTACTCTCAATTCTTTCAAACCAAGGATACGACAACCATCTTGGTGTTACAAATCTCAGTGATAACCTATAATACACGTATGCCTAACATATGATGGCTTGAATTATAAATAAATTCTGAGTCTATGGAATTTGCTTTCATGCTAATGAAATATGATACGAAGTGTTGGAGCAGAAGATACAATCTGTATCGTCCAGAACTTTGTAATACTATTTGGTCGATTAAGAACGTTAAGAATTCATGTCATGGGGCGACCCATCTTCCATATCAGTACTATAGGCTGTAATGGAGCTTTGCAATGTGCAGATGGTTGTACTCCAATCGGTCCTATAGGCAAGGAGTCTCACAATGGGCCAATTTAACCTTAGTGACAGAGGACAGACTAGTCTACAACAAAAGGGATAACTCTTGAGTTTATTTAGACATTATTAAAGTTTCCTCAGTGACTCCAAAGTATTTGCTCGGAACTCTTTTGTACCTTACTTATATTTGTTTTTCTTTAGTCCTTCAACTTTACCAACTTATCAGTCAGTAGTCGATGAATTAACTAAATAGTTTCAACTTTAGCTTGTAGATGTCAGAAGTCGAGCCTCGAAAAGAATCTCTCCCGAGTCCTAAAAACAAAAACTCTCGCCCTTAATAAAAACTATCGCCTGTTTTAGTTATCAATCTCAGTTCACACAAGCTCTAGTTCTTATAATTTTGAAAAGTATCCTTGTGGTATCTATGTTTCCTGAATTCCAACAAAAGTTATAGAAAACTAATAACAAAAAGATTACGAATCCTTTTATACGGACCTCCAACTGAAAGATTGTTAATTTTTTTACGTTAGTTGAAGTTGCAAGGGGCAGTTCCGAATTTGGCAGAGGAATTATATCAAACTGACATAATTTGTATCAAAAGACTGTCAATTTGATGGGGTTACTGGATGAAGCTCCTGCTCTTCAAATCGTAACTAATGAAATGTAGATCCTTATGGATCTGATGGGGTTTCATCTAGTTCTCTCGATCTTTTCTGCAGAGAATAAGTTGAATAAACAGCATCGGTTTCACAATTTTTGAAGCTTTTTGTGCCATCTCTATTGAAGAGTTTCTATCATTCGAGTACAATTTGAAGGTCGAAAAAACAGTTCCATAAAGGTAGCCCTCCGAATATTGAAAGGATGTAATTAATTTAATCTCCAGGTGAACAACTTTTCTTTTATGAATTCATTCATCATGGCATGGCCATGGTGAATTTGTCATAGGAAGGAACCTCAAAAATTATTTCTGCTACCTGTACTTGAGGGTATTCAACCGAGTCTAAAGTGTGGTGCAATCTCGTGACTCCTTTGCAGAAACGACGCAAATAGGGTTCAGACTGGTCTTTTATCAGATGTTTTATCAGAACTTCACAAGAGAATCGCATTGTATATTTTGTAATGGGAATGGTGCTATGATAGAACTGTGAACGTGACAACTGGGATCAGAACTCCGGTGTGACATTGATTGACTTAGCTAGGGCACTGAATCAACCAGCCGTTGAGACGACTTTGAAAGATTTTTGAATTTTTATGGCATCTTTGTTGTGTATTTCGTATGTCTTCGCTAGGCCGGTTTCGATCTGATGACGAAGTATGGAATCTTCCAAAATTTCTTTGTTTATGGCTTGGAATGAATTTTATCTAGATCCAGTATAGCTCCACTGGAATATTGATCGATGACTCCTCGGATACCGTTTAAAGAATTAAAATTGACTCCAACTAGAACGATCGTTGAAAATATTCAACTTGTTTGGTCCAGATTGGAAAAGATTTTTGCCTTGACTCATATGTAGTTGCAATCACAGTTACTTCCTCGACGGGAAGTTTTTCCAAAACGGCAAACCTTGCATACCAGAATTTCTTCCTTTCGATTAAAAATCGCCATTTGTATATGATAGGTCTGAAGGATCGAACTTAAAATCGTAGAACGAACATCAATGGTTGGTAAACTTTGAAGCTTGTTTTCTTGGTATTCAAAGATGCATACAGTGAATCAATGAAAAGCGATGAGGAGCTCCTAGGAATAATGAACCAAAGGTATTTGTATCGCAATTATAGCATTGCCATTTGTTACTCTTGTTCTTACTGTCATTAGACGATACAGGTTATGTAACTCTAAGAGTCCATGTCCTGGGATCGTGCAGGTTTTCGGTAGATGCTTAAGTATGGTTGACATCTCTTGTTCTAGTTGCAACGGAGATAATAACGATGGATGAATTATCTGATGTTTAGCACCTGTAAGTACGTCCAATAGTCCCTGCTGTGTATCTTCAAGGTGTTTGATCACCAGACCCAATTGCATGGATAAAAGGATGATTGCTAGTGCTTTATCTGATGGGTTCGGTATTCATTTAGGATTTGTAACTCGTCGTCGAATTGTTGTTGTGCCTTCATTAACTGTTTTAACTGTTGGGAGGTGATGTTACTATACTATGTTTAAATAGTTTCAACGTATTGTCGACAATCGAGGTTTGATTTTTCAAGAGTCTTAGAGTGTACTCTTCATTTTGCCTTATCTGGTCAAACTGCTGTTCGTACTGTTCGGCCTCTCTTTGTGACAATATCCCAAACATGTCTGTCCATTATGTGTCCGATTGTATCGCCTATACTTGCCGTCTCGTCCTACGTGGTCTAATGCCGTTCTGAGTTAGTAACTCATTATCTTGATTAATGTTGTTAAATTGCCATCGCAGCTGTTGTAGGATGAGATCACATTTGATTGGTTGTACATCTTGGCACGCTCTTTCAAGTAAGGACAAGCCCTGCTCCACGTTATGCATTTCTTGCCAATAACTAGACAGATTGTATCGAATGACTAGATCCCATGTAGTCGACAGAAGTTCTACCTTGGCAATATTGTCATAGTACATACCCGAGTACCATGTGGTGACCGTGAGTGATGGATTCAACAATTCTGGTTCTTTAGACCATTGGTTACCAGATACTAAGCTGATTAAACTCAGTAAAAGGCAGGTGTGTTGAAGTACTCGCGTTGTGGTCGAAGATTGACTTGCTGTTTGTTTCGCCTTTCGACTGAGTGGTTGCCTTCTTCGTGGTGTGGAGGCTTCGTTGTCATCTGCAAGATCTCCTTTTCGATCTTCAGGTTTTTTTTCTTTTATGGGTTCTTGGCTGGGCAAAGGTGCTACTTTGGTTATGCATCTTTTGACGTTTGAATTGTCAGCTGTTTTGAGCGTGACTACTCTGGTTTGCCCATCGCTGCCGGTATGTACCTGTATAACTCGACCGAGTTTCCATTTGGTTGGTGGTTGTAGCTCGTCCCGCACAAGAACGATGTCTCCTAATTTTATATTTGGTTTTGCTTGTTGCGACTTAGGACGTTGTTGCAGACGGTGTAGATAGTCAGAAACCCACTTTTGCCAAAATTGAGCACGCATATTCTGAATTAGTTTCCATCGGGACAGACTATTTTTTCAATATCTGCAGAGAACACTATTTTATGTTTTCTCCATCTGAGAAGTAGCGCCCATAGGTCATTTTGTAATGGGGGACCGGTCAGCAATACTTCATTCAAGCTTTTCCCTGTGGATGTTCTCATGGATGCATCTCAAATATAGTGATCTTAATTCTGGGTTATTTTCAAGCTTCCTTTCCAAGTGTAAGAACCGTTGTAGAGCTCGTTGACGAGAACTTCCGAGTAGATCTATTTGGCTTTCCTTGAAAGGTAGCTGCACAATATACCGACCATTTCTATCTCGTTTCGTTGTTCGCTGGAAGAGAGTTTCGCATGAAGCATCTTCTTCTGACCAACTACTGTCATCTTACGATGTTATAAAATGAGTGAAATGTGATCGAAAACTGAAATGGATGTACAACTCTCGTTTTCTCAACCGCTCGAAGTGAAAAGAACACTTTCCTTTGAATCTATTGCAGGCGTTTTAATTGGTTTTGTTGAAGTAGTATTGGAATAACTCCCTGTTCCGTTCTAGCTGGGTACATAGTTCGACCAATATAAGTGATCACGTG
Source organism: Tipula lateralis (assembly GCA_963932295.1). Lineage (NCBI taxonomy): Eukaryota > Metazoa > Arthropoda > Insecta > Diptera > Tipulidae > Tipula > Tipula lateralis. Next base: position 159,508,421 of record OZ010736.1, on the reverse strand, counting down.
GATTTTACGTGGAAACCATCTTTACTTTACCATAATCCCTTACAAACACGCCATCATCCACAGAAAACTTAAATTTCGCTAATTTATCATTCGAAGATTGATGACAAAGGGTGGCTGTAATTTTTTCAATGCCGTTTCTGGTTTACAAAACGTGTGGACGGATGGATATTTTGAAAATGCTTCGGCGCATAATAACCACATACAGTTTTGTAATGATCCTAAAAAATCGTCGTGACTTCTCTCGCAGGGACGTAGTCCGGCCAATATGGGTCAACTTGAAAATTCCCGAAAAGGTCATGCTGACACCTCGTGACAGCTTTTGGAACTTTTGTACCTTTCTTTAGATGATATACATTTCACATTATTTTGGTGAAACGTCAAGCCATACTATCTGAATAATTTTTTTATGTCTCGCCGATACGCCGCAAGAAATCAGTGGTGTGAATGAACATCCTGTTGGAATTTAGATCTCATGATATAAGCTGACATGAAGCTGTAATGTGCTGATGGTTCTACTCAAATCAAATAGTCTACCACGAAAGAGATAACTATTCAACGACTGAGTTTATTTAGACATTAAAGCTTCTAAATGGTTTAAAATATGCAAGTCAAAATAGTGTTGGCAACTGATCCTTAAAATCATTTCTTAATTTTTGAAAATAAATGATGATCGAAATGTACCGGTTTCAGGTAGCCGTGTAAGCTCATGTGTAGTTAAGGAATATAGGAGATCACATGAAAATGCCCTTCAACTAGGAAAATGTAATCTGGTTTGATTTGATCTGACCCTCGGGATAAGGTTTATTTAGGAGTGTTGTGCCCCATTGTGACCTCAGTCTTTTCCAAAATTTATTTTTATATTTTCAGGTGCAGGCGATTTTAGCCATAATGAAATTTTAAAAATGTCTGATGTAGGTTCTCTGTCCCATCGAATATACCGACCAGTCGATGAATTAGCTAGTTTCAACTTTAGTTTGTAGATGTCAGATGTAGAGCCTCGAATAGTATATCTCCTCAGTTCTCAAAACAAAAAATCTCGATCTACTTGCATTCTCTAGCTGTTTCGCATTCGAAAGCTTTTTTTTATTTCGTTTTGAGTGAGTCATTGTAAGCCTGCGTTTTACGAGGCACACCTGTATTATTTTATCAAACAATCCACTGAACGAATATGATGTAATGGGATGTCCATTTTGGGATGATAATACTCCGATACGGATGGCTGCATATATATGGTATTTCCGGTGCGAGCTTTCACATTATTATTCCATTGTATATACGAACATATGACTAACGGTGATAATAATTTATGTTTTTAGTGTCGAAGCTCTAAACTTTGTTCACGAGTGCGTTGATTAAATGATGATAATTTGTATTTTTGTGTACGCTCATACTAAACACGGTATGCATGAGTGACTGTACACATTTTTGACGTATTAAATGTGAAATCATAATCCAAATTTATATTTTTTTTATGCCATCAACAATAATGTTATGTTTGTTTGAGATTAGTGTTAAGCTTTATGAGCATACGTATATTTTTTTTTCGATGAAAAGCTTTTAACATATGTGTGTATACATATTTTGTTTATGTGTATGTAGTCGCTGATGAATTTCAGCGGAATTTTGAAATTATATTTATATTTGTAAATATTACAAGTAGGTAGACTCGTACGTTTGATAATCTCGGCACTATATACAAAACAATTCGATACCATATATACAAAGCGAGTAAACAATTCTGAAGAATTTAATATATTAAAATCCAAGCTTTGTTGTTCTAACCAAATGTATACGATATGTATGTATCCAATCATTAAGATAATCACCAACGTCGTAAAAAAAAGTACTTTACCTCATCCGTCTTGTTTCGTTTGTGTGTGGATTATGTATCAAAACACAAAACCCGAAAAGTAAACTAATTGCACCCATCAGAATTGAAGACGATTCAAATTTATTTTCTTAGAGTAAACGAGTATACAGTAGATCCCAAACTTCTTTATATCCTATCCATCCATTCATCCATCCAATTTCACCATTTTTGTTCGTTTTAATTAAAACAAACAGCTTGAAAAATATTTAAATTAACTTTAATCTTAATTTAAATAATTATTATGATCTATAAAACTTCAAGACATTCCCAATATTTGTGATAACTTTCTCCTATTAAAATGTAATGGAGACGAGACAATATGCACCCCCCCGAATACATACGTACATAAGACATAAAATTCCTTCACTTAATCATAATGACGCGCGGGGAATTAGAGATACGAAAACCAATTGTAGGAAAATGTGTATGTGTGTGTATCTGTATATAAGACGAATAATATTATTATAAGTGGTTCATCTCATCTTGGATTTTCGTCGTCCCCCTTTCTGTTTCCTGTATACCGGATACATGGTATAAGATATAACTTAAATATCATCGTTTTTCCTACCACCCCTTTGCCCCCCTCCCATTTAGTTTTTCTATATCATATTTGATGTCAAAAGTTTTTCATACCCTTATGTTTTTTATTCGAGATGGAAAATAAGTGATGTTGCTTCTCTAACTGTTCGTTATTCGTTTGAGATGAACGAGGAGGAAAAGTTTTTGGGAAAAATCTTAACCAAACTACACCATTATATATTGTAATGCTATAATATAACTTTCAATAATAATCATAAAAATTTCGGAAAAACCATATTTTCATTTCCATCACTGGCGCATGGATTATCATCATCATCGTCATCATCATCAACATTATTATCGTCGTGGTGGAGTTTTATTCATTTTTTTTCCACTATCCAGGATGAGATAAATTTGATTTTTTGGGAGTTTTTCCTTTTGTATATACATAGATGTATACGGTACAGGATGCTTTATTGGAAAATCTACTCTACTTTGCATTTTTATTAGTCATGTGAGTGAAGTTTTATTACACTATATAGGTGGGATTGGCAAGATGAGACGGTATATAGGTTTAAAAGGTGATAATGTTCAGATTGTGTTTGACTTATCGTTGTTGTTCTTGACTTTTCAAGATGGTCAATTTCTTTGTTTTCATCACATCATATATAGATCTTATACAGATTCATAATTCAGAATTCATCCTATAATCAGGTTCATCTCAGTTAATGGTTGTTTGTCACCTATGTGCTCTGGGTACAGCGTAAAATCTATTTTTGAGAAATCCAATTTATCTTGGCAATGGTGTTGTTTGCTTAGGTCTTGGGTGGTGGTTGGACTATCAACGAATACTTTGCACTAGAAAAATTCCCATAAAAAGTAAGCATCGTATAATGCCATACATTCCAAAATCCCATAAATTCCAAACAACACGCATACCAGAAAGGTAAATCTGTTGAAACTGAAGTCGTTGGCCGGATTGAAAAATTGCTGGACAACTAAGAATTTGCTCAGGTGAAATCTGTTTGGAGAAATCAAGTTGGTACTTGCCGTCAGCTCCATATCTCGTCGTTACCACCGGGTAACTGGTTAATCATGTTAAACAATTGGACTGGATTAAGGTGTCAACCAAACCGTGCCGATAACCTACCTGGCTGAGGGTCCTGTCTAAGAACTAGCTCAGTCTTTTAAAACTAGCTTAGCCTTATCTGTGCACTTAGCTTTATTGGTGCACAAAAATTGTTCCCCACCACACGTGGGATGTAATCAAAGATTACACAAAATTAAATGTAGAGGAACCGAACAACCAAGCGTTAAAAATTGGATGTGCTCTCGGCTTCTCCAAGAACCTTTACAGAGAACAGTGATGGTCCAGCTATTAACTTAGGCACTAATGCACAGTTAGAAAAAACATCTATGAATGCCAGAAACGAAAAAGACAAGAACTGAAAAGTACACTTTCTGATTCTGACAAAAAAACTTTTTTTTCCTTGGTAGAAAAAAAAGGGTCGGATACGACCACACAGAGGTTAAAATACAGAGGTTATCCTCTTGCTTAAAGTTTCACGTGAACCAAAATGAGGGTCCAGGGTAGGACGAAATTCCAAAACTAAGTTTTAGAGAAGTTCAACTTTACGAATGCTGTTTGCACGAATGCCGTCAAAGACAAACTAAGGGATCTTGCTGAGGGTTTACGTTAATCTTTTTTCGGGTAAATTGCTTAAAAATTGACTAACATACCTTGTGTTTCTGGCGATCTTTTGGCTTTTGAGGACTGTGGTCTGTATAACGACATGCAGTGTATAAACAATAGAACTCTTAAGTTTCGACTCCCCAGATCCCTCCGAACTGATGTGTATCTTGTTCTGAGACGTATCTATGTTTGTAAGAGGTACAGATTTTATCACAACCCGTTTCTAGAACCTTCAAATATTCTGAACGGGCTGGAAAATCAAAACCCAAGTCTTAAGACAAATCTTTGGCCAAAAGAGGCATACTTCATAACCTGGGCCTAGATGAGCTGTCTGTACCAAGGCTGTACGCATTTGGTTTTAAATCTTTTAATCCTTTGGCTATCTCCAGGTAAGTGATACGTGCTTGAGGCCGACAGCCTGTGTTTTTGTTAGTTATATCATGAATTACATACTCTTAAATGGATTCTTTTATAATGACCTTACATCAGTCGTCGTTGTAGTATAGAAAGAGGGAATTATAAGTGAGGTTATAGAATAGAGTACACGAACTGTAATGATATCCCAACCATTGCCGGATGCGAAGCAAATTCACACTACGTATGTTGTGGCAGGATATAAATCCTAGAGACATCTCTCTTCTGGAGTGCCCATTTGCGTCTGACCTAGTCTTCTCCTATGTGGGCAAAAAATCTTTCTTTTTGACATCCTTAAAGCAGAAAGTAATTGATATTACTTTTACCTCACGGTGTCCAAGTGGGAAAGTGTGATATTGGATGGTCTGAGATGACTCTAACCAGTGACAAAAACCTGAAATTCGAGAATTGAGAACCCAAGAAACGCTGATTGGAAACTTTATAGACTCTAGTGTTTAAAATGGTGAAGTAGCAATTCTCGAAGCCTGCGAGTGGAACTGTACTCTTTAATCTTTAGGTAACTGGGACACAATGATGAACCAGGGAAGTGGACAGCTTGACAAAGCAGATAACAATCTTTCTATATAAAGCCATAAAACCGCTAAATCGGAAGATTGGGGCTTGTACAAATCTTATAATACTAAGGAGATTACAAGAAATATATCCAAAATGACCTCTAAGCTGTAGATAGATATTTCTTCAGCTTAGAGGTCACTTTGGATAAGCTAGTTCACACCAACTTCCAAGCTTCAGAGATGGCAAAGGTTATTACAGAAGATAGAATCTGAAGGAACATTCTTTTTTGAAACTTAAAACTCTAAGTTGTAACGACCTACAAGACGGGCTAGGGGTCATACCATTAGAGGTAGAGCTCAGAAAATGCCCAGATCGAAATCAGAAAGAAAAATAGTATTCATGCAGAGCTTCATAGGCGGACTTATTTAAACTCAGCTATGGCTCAGTGGACGGGGTGGGTTAATTATGAAGATGATATGAATCTTGCGTTGCCGCCGAATAGGAAGTAGGATAACAGGAAGGAATGGAAAAAAACACAAAAATACTACCTGTACGGATAATCATACTTACCCTCAACGACTCACCCACACCATCACAGCTACATCCTCAACTTACTTTAATTAGTCCATTCTGAAAATTAAAATTTTTTCGACCGAGAAAGTATAAGGCAAAGCGAAATGGTAAACATAATAAATAACCTTACGAGATTTTAAGTTCTGAATACTTCTTTATTCGCCATCCAGAAAAATTTAGAAAAAAAAATGTATATAGATTTAAATTATAAAGCGGTTATTTTTTTTTTTTTGTTAGTATATATATAAAAAAAAATAATTAAAGAATAATATAGCATAATTTTAATTGACAAACTAGTTCCAACAAAATAAAGAAAAATCCATTCATTGCAATATCGATAAATCAATTGGAATTCATTTAGATTATTAAATAAAAATAATTTTCTTTTTGGTTGGACTTAATTTGCTATAAATATAAAAAAATCAATTTTAAACATAAATGATTTAAATATATAAAAAAAATGATAACAGTAAGTACTAAACTAACCTATGTTATGTGACCCATTACAGTTAATTATTGACGATGGATTTATATATTAAGTTTCAATAAGCAACCTTTATTTGTCTTTTAATTATAATTTTCTTAGTTGTATATTGATCAATATTAATTATGGATCACTAGTTTTGCAGAACACTGTACCACATTATTTTTGTATCACCAATTTTTCGTTTCACTGTACGTACACATAGGAACAAAATATGAATGAAAATATTGTTTTTTTTTTTTCCACTTTACGAGTAAATATTGTCGAATTAGTGCAATGCTGCTTTGAAAATGCTAGCAAGGTCTAATTTTAGTTTATTAAAGCGTTTATTATTAAGTATTTTATAGAATCTTTTAGGCCTAGTCCTACTTTATTAACATTTGATATAGTTTTTTTTTTCTTTGGTACACGATTAGACAATACACCTGTGGTTTATAACTTCATATATATATTTTTACACCACATTCACAATTTTATATTAGACTATCAAATATTCAACATGGCAGACACATTTCAATAATGCCATGAGAATTTAAATGGGTACACTTGTTTATATTATTATTAATCTAAGTTTTTATTATTGATTGCACTTCATCATACTATTTGTTAGAATTTAGGTATTTATTATATAATTCAAGTAGTTTTATTATAATTTAGATATTAGTATTATAGTTTCGATTATTATTTACGTATACTATTACTATTATTATAATGATTAAATTTATAAGATTTTTATTTAATTTTAAATAATATAAAAAAAACTTAATTAATATTTAAAATTATTTCTTTTCTATATCTTTCCAATAAGAACTTTTTTTCTCGAATCCCCCGTGCTTACCAAAATCTCGTTTTTTATATCAAAAAATTCAACCGTAACTTTATGACTTTTTACCTGTTTTTTATTTTTATTTTTTTTTTAAAGTCCAGAAAAGAGACAAAAAAAAATACTATTTCATTTCACTAACTTGAATTACGGAATTTCCTATTGCTATTCAGTTTGCGATGGTACAATTAAATCAGCGGATTTTCTCAATGTCAGGGATGACCACCTAGCCTGTCTTTTGGAACGAATATATCGTTACAAAGTCCAGAAGAATATTTCTGAATCTCCTATAGTGCCATGCTTAGTTCAAGAAGAATTACTACAGGTAACCGGGTGAAGTGATCAGAGTCTCAGTGATCAGTCAATCACAAGAAAAATTCCCTTGACCATAAACTTGTCAAAGAATATAAAAACATTACGAGCTTTTGTTACCTCTTAGGTTCCTCAAAGCATAGTTAAGATAGCAGACTGTTTGGTAAAAGCTAGTTTCAAGAACATTGGCTTAAACGTTTTAAAACGAAAGTCGATTAATTCCTTAAGAGCATAACTACTTTAACTGGGAACCGAACTGCACCGTCTAAGACTAAATCAGGAGACAGAGTTAAGTATATTTCAGTTTGTTCTACTTCACACAAGTATAGTACCATCCAGGGTTCGTTAATTATTTTGGAAGCTTCTCGCTGCAACGAATCTCAAACATGCTACTATCTGATCTATTTGTCGAATATATTGTAAGATAGATGGATTCAGGATAGTTTCTCAATCCATCTGTGTCGAACTAAAATATTTCGAATCACTTTAAAATATGTTTAAAAAGTCTGACCTTCTTGTTATTCTCGTATTGCTTGAACGAAATCTTTTTTTTACAGAAAAACAGTTTTTAGAATCACAATTCGCAGAAAATCAATCTTCATTAAGAAGTTGTTGTTAGAAAAATACTTCTAAGAACAGAATATATTTATTTTCAATCCAATTTATCAACTCCCTTATATATTTCCTAGCAACAAGTGAACAATTTTGGATGCTTGATAAGATTTTTCCTCAAACTGTTACGAAGAGTGATTTTCCTTTAATTTCAGTAAAGTTTCTCTCTGCTAATTAAACCAGTTGAAGTTCGTATCATTTGCAGCTCAACACTCAAGCAAAATTTAGGATTTGTCAGTTTACGTCACCATGAGTGTAGGATATACGTTGCAGGAGTAAATGGTAACGTAGTGAAAAAGATACTTGATCCCGTTTTCACCTTCAATTTGATTGTAGGCCTATATTCGGATTTTAATCACCTTGTGGTTCAGTTGGGATAGCTTTAAGTACAAATTGATTTTTGAGACTGATAACTAGAAGGTTATCATCTACGGTGGTTAAAGGTGTTACAAGAGGCTGTCTTATAGTTGGTTGTTAAAAGAGGCTGTCTTATAGTTGGAGGCTGTCTTATAGAAAATATTCCTAATGAATTCAAATGCTGATTAAATAGAAAACAAATTTCACTATATACCGTTATGCTTTGGAAGTGGAAAGCTTAGCTACTACAGCAGATAGAAGTATAAGCCTCCTATCTCTATTGGAACTCAAAACTCTCGAACAGTAGCGCAAAGACACCGTCATCGTCAACACGGCAATGAAGTGACATCACAATTAGCCTCTAGTAATGGTAAAGTCAGAGCTAACAAAACCTGGGCAGTAAATACTTCACAGATGGAGAGGAACTTGAGAAAGAAGTGCAATTCAGACAAAATAAAGTAAATAGAAAGATGGTACAGAGTTGTATAAAACGAGGCTTACTGTCGATCACCGATCCCGAAGAGATCAAAGCGGCGATCAAGGACCATAACCATAAAGTAACCAACATTATCAACATTCATAAAAGTTCGACAGTTAATAACGAGAAAATTATTAGACACTTCCCATTCTTTTATGTAGACTTGTTGCAGGGGAAAATCAATAAGAACAAAGGTAATTGTACAAATTGCCAAAAGTTAGAAAGATGAAAAGAGGTTATCAAGCAAAAATCAAATTTCGAAATGCTATACCAACTTGTTCACTGTGCAGGGAAAAAGGTCTTTCGGCTGGCTATGAAGGATGCCAGTGTATCAGAAAAGTTTAAATGCTGAACTACTGAGAAAAAAAACAGTAGTAGGGCGCCTACAGCAAAACAAATAATATGATACTTTTAGAGGAGGGAGGGGTTTCCTTCGCCCATGTGACCAAAACCTCAAATAACAATTTAAGAAGAAGGCAGCAACCTGTAGTAAACAAGTCAAACATTAGTAATGTAATGATAATGCTCACCGAATTTCCGGCAGAAATGAGACAAAATTTCAGCCAACTTATTAACATGGTGGATAAACTATAAGATAATTCCAAGGTATCAGACAAACCGCTAAACCATAACAAGTAAATTACTGTAACGTTCCGACGTATAATGGACTGGAATGGTAATGCATTAAGCAAGAGCCCAATAACTAGATCTATTTCTAAGAACCAACCATATGAAGCTTAATATCAAAGACACACTTTACTAAGAAAAACTTTACCAAAATTATGGGATATACAGGGTGGAGCAAAGCTCCGATCTTACTATGAAACTTTCGGCTCCTTTTGAGGCATTTTTCGTTACATCCAGCAACATACAGTTGTTTTAAGTGAATGCAATGATGTTTGATGAATAATTGAGGATTCTGTGTTCTCCAAAACTGACTGTTCTGTTTATTGACGTGGCCACTGAGATGAAAATAGGCTTCATCGCTCATTATCAATTAAGACGAAAAATCCTCAATTTCGCCAGACAGCCTTAGGATTGCATAACTGTACACAAGTCGTTGATCACGATCGCTCTGTAGCAATTTTTGGACTTATTGAGTTTTGTACGGGAACATATCTCCGAATTGATGTTTCTGGAGACTCTGCAACACTATCGCGCACCAGAGCCACATTTTCAGCGTTACGAGACGTCTGTTGTCTTCCAGAACGAGGTCTGTCTGCTGTCGTACCATACTATCGAAAATTTGCATGTAAACGATAAATTGTGGTTTTGTGAGGCACTGGCTGTTTAGGATATTTTTGGGCAATTTCCGCTGAGTGGCAATAATGAAACGATTATTTTCAATAAATATGGTCACTATTTCTGCTCGTTCTTGTGGCGTGAATTTATTCATTATAAAATTGGAGTGTCTACACAACACAATGGTAATTGAGTTAAACATTACATAAATAAGGTGGCGCGCAAATAAAATCGTAGCGGAACTTTGGCCCCATCCTGTAGAACCTATTTGATATTGCATCGCAGGGGTCGTGCTGGAGGAGGGGCAGCAATCTTGAATTACAAGCTGGATATTTTATTAACTCAATGTATGAATCAGTCAAAAAGGCTATACCCGTAAAGAGATGAGATAATCATACAAGAGATTAACTACCCCTTGCGATTCGAGATCTGCTAAAAGAGAAGCGTTTGGCATAGAACCAGAAAAATTATTGACAAAAAAGAATTTAATCGGATAAGTACTAAATTTATCCGAATAATTAAAGTTCACAACGATGCGTGCAATGAAAATTATTTGAAGGAAATGGGTCCTGAAGCTGATAAAATCCAAGTACTAGCTTTACTAATATAAATGGAGAATGGGTGTGACGTAATAAAGAAAAAGCAGAACTGATAGGACAACATCTGATATCAGTATTTCAACCACACGACATACAATCTACGATTAATCTTTAACCAGTCAATAGATCCCAATCAAATATCAGAAGAGAGACCCGACTACAAATTGCGCAAGTAATACATGAGAATTTGAATCCCAAAAAGTCACCTGGAGTTGATGAAATTTCAGCAAGGTTGTTTCAGAAGTAATAAAACCAGACAAACCAATCGAGTAAATTGTATCATACAGGCATCTGATTTACTGTATCTCATGAAGAAACATACTACAACTTTTACCCAGCCATAGTAGAGGTACCCTAGGGTAGAGTATCAGGACCCGTCCTATATCTACTTTACACTTCCGATATACCGTCAACAGAAACCAGACATTGAATAATAAAGCTTAACGAGATAAAATCAGTTCATACGACATAACGTCAGTACATGTACACATCACGACACAAAAAAAGCAACCTCCAGACATTTCTCAACGGATAATAAATTCCCGAAGCTGAATCTGCTAATAACTGGAAATATCATGTTAGACAAAAGGCAGAGCACACACACACTAAAAAAAAATAACACGAGATGTGCTATGGCTAAAAGGAAGACATTTTAAGCTTAGTCTATCAATTTGAACATATGGGGTTTGAATCTGGGGTTGCCAAAACCATTTTCTACGTGAAATAAGGAATGCTTACCGCTTCGTAACCAACGAGGAATTACACAAGTTTAATGTTATATAAATGAATTGATGAAGTGAATTCACATATTTTCAGTCAAACATTTGCAGTACTGAGTATTCACTATCCTCGGTTATCGACGCTACCCAGCACGATGCGGTACTCGATACATGGCGTTAACATTTTTCGGACCTACTTAATGCTCCACATTTATTTATTTGTATATTGCTTATAATTTTGATTAAGAAGGAAAAGCGCATACTGAAGCAACTTGTAAAAAATTATTATTACTTCCTTTAGACATAAAAACTTTTTAAATTTTTTACTGCAAAAAGTCAACACATTGACATAAACATTCTCTTTTTATAGTGTCCGTAAACTCAATCACTTTGTACAGACAACTAAGTAATTCACATAACTTATTACTAACTTTGACTAAATGATCACCTAATACAAGAGTTTTACCTAAAGGAACTGAACGAAATTTAGAATAACAACTACCAAAAAAACTGTATGTTGACGATCCGATAAATAATTTATAACTAATCTAGCAGCTGAAAGGGAAAATTTAAATTGTGTGATAAGTTTGTTATAGAGAATGTTGTGATTCAAAGAATCAAAGGCCTTTGAAAAATCTAACAAAGTGAGAGAAGTCAGTTCCCTGTTTTCGATACTACGCCGAATATCATTGCTGATATTCAATAATGCAGTATTCGTGCCATGACACTTTCTAAAACCAGTATGAAAGACATTAACTATTATTAATTATATGGGACTGAATATGGTTTTTCACTATTATCAAAAAGGCTTTGGAAATGGAACTTAAAATACTGACAGGTTTTAATTGGGATAACTCAACAGGATTGCTAATTTTTGGAATTAGAATTATTCTACTGAGTTTTCATTGCTCAGGAAACGAAGAAGAGTTTCATTAATTTTAAACTAACCCTATCAATACCTGAAGATTCCGATTTTACTTTTCAAACAGCAGACTGTAACTCCTTAAAGAAAATAATAGAAAATGAAAAAAAGTTAGAACACTCTTCAGATTTAAGATCAACAACAGGACTAACCAAAGTTGGATTAGTGCTAATAAAATAAGAATTAATATCTTCAGCTTTGAAATCTAAAATACCATTATTTCTACACCTGCTTAGTTCTAGATTTCGAACATTACGTCAACAAATCTTGTGTTTTGCTGCCCTAATTAATCTTACTACCCTATTGCGAGCTTGTTTGTAGACTAAAAATATCGTACTATCTCCTAATCTTTTCTATAAGCGAAATTTATCCACCCTAAATCTGATTGCATCCACAATTTCTCAAGACATCCATGGAAGAGATTTAGGTTTAATTATCACTGATCTAAGAGGAACGCAACTATCGAAAACTGAATTAATGAATCCATTGAAAAACTGGATTTGACTAGTAGAGGAATCAAGAGAAAAAATGTTATCCCAAGGATTAGAGCTACAAACTAGTGCTAAATGGGAATCATCTATATGAGAAAAATCCCTAAAACTAAACCTTTTAGGTTCCGGGCGAGAATAACAATTAGTAGAGAATACTAATAGGTCATAATGAGATCCTAAACCGAGAGATAATTGATTTAAATAAGAAATAGAATTATCGGTGTACGATAAAACATGGTCAATAAGAAAAGAAACGGTACCGTTAGTGGTTGGATAAAAATAAGTTGGCTCACTAGAATTATGTACTGATAACATACTATCCTGTAGTAAATCGAAGTTGAAGTCACATGAGATGAATATTTCATCATACTGGCAGGTGAAATAGCTTAATAAAAGTTCAATATCTATATAGTTGGGATTTTTAAAATTGTGTATAACACCTTTTCCTTGTTATAGGTGGGTTGTATACACAGTTCCAAATAAATATCTACGTTTATTAACAAAAATACAAACAAATACGAATTCTAGATCGAAAACCAACATTCGAGAAATAGAAGGAGGTATATTGACAGGTTTATTTTACCTCATTTTACCTATAAACATACACATCCCACCAAGTGGATAAAAAAAAAAGATAAGTTGATGTGGCTGCTATCGCACACTAAGACCAAATTTGATCCGTTGTGATACCACTCTATACGGCTATAGGTCCGAGTCTTTCCGTAGAGCCATCTGCGCATTGCATAGCTCCATGCCAGTCCTATAGTACTCACATGGAAGATGGGTCGGCCCAAGGATTCTAAACACGACAGAGGATCCAGATTATGTTTATTTTTCACCACCGATCGCACCGCCCAAACGATCGAAGGTGAAAAACCCATTTTACATCCTGCCTCGAATCGGATTCGAATCCGGTACCTCCCGCTCCAACTGCCGCAGCTTACACCACTGCGCCACCTGGGCGATTAAATCCTTCAATGTCCAGAGCTGAGTCTGAGATATTGGGGGCCAAAAAAATTTCAGAAAAACGAATGAAAAAAAGAATGTCAACTGGTGAACCACAGAAAATGTGACGTATTTTGTCAATATTGGGTAGCAAACTTTGCACGACCTTGCACAAACTTTCAAGCTACCTACATTAAGAGATTGAGACCTACCGGCCAACATAGAACGCAAAACGACACAGGGGAATCGACATGTTCAATAACATGGCGTGAAACAAAAATGACAATACTTACAATTTATAATCTATAATTATGATTCGGGGCCAAAAACCTGAAATGAAATAAGTAACAATGAAAAAAAGAAAGCAATCCAATGAAATAATGGAACAACACTTATCTGAATTTTTAAATGGTTCTCCAAACATCAAAATCAAAAGTTATATATTTTTTTAAAATATATAAAAAAACGAAAAAGGAAAAAAATATGTGACATAGTCGACGAAGGCTGCTAGATGTTCATGTATCATACCATCAAATACAGACCGCGGAAATATTCATTGAGTGTCCATCCTGTGAGGAATCTACCATGGTCATGCAAAGATTAAAGAAAATTTGTTCACCAGAAGTTGGTTGTATTAATTCAAAGCTCTTCATATTCGGAGGGAACGGTCTTTTCGATCTAATTGAAACTGAAATTGAAAAGAGTGTCGATTCGAACCGTTGTCATGTATGGTACAGTGTTGTGCACGTAAATTACATTTCATTATATATAACCATTATCTACATGTAAATTATTGTATTTTTTACTCAAAACTTTTTACAAAATAAAAGTAAAAAATGTAAAATATGTAAATATTAGTGACATCTATCCGTAAAAAATTGAAACACATCAGAGGTTTTGGTTTTTGCACAAATGTTAAAAATATTTACCCTTTGGTGTGCATATTTATTAGGTTTCTGTACATATTAGGACACATATTAGGTTTACATCGACTTTGAAATGAATTGTGCCTAGATTGGTAATTCTATCAGGGTTGTCGTTGGATTGCGGCAGCGATACTGGGAACGTTGGTATCCACGATATGTGGGATACACAGGGCAATATGCCTTTGTAACTAGTATAAAGTGTTGATTTGGACTTTGCCAGATGAACACGATCAGTTCCAACAGCAAATAACAGCAAGTCATTCACAGCGTATATGTTCATCGAATGATGCTGCAATCTTTCGGGTGAATTCTAAAAGAATAATCTAGCATACTAACGTTTTAAGAGTTATTCTTGCAATCTAGACGTATGAGAATTGGTTGAGGAATTCTGAAGGTTTAGCTTTAAATTTGGCTACAATTGGTTTGTAGTCGATGTAAACTGAATATTAGTAAATTATGCCATGAATAGAATTGCGATAAGCTATGTTAATGTACGTTTAGATGCCACTTGTCTCAGGGTACTCCCAACTATTTCAGACTTCGCTTATTTATGACCTACTTACGCCATAACATAGTCAAATCAAGGACCGACGGGTATTTGTTCGATTAACATAGAACCACCTGGACATGGCATAGATCTGGCCAACCTAAGGATCTTACTCGGAATTTTGCACTGTAACAGAGAATCATATTGATGTATTCAGTCACACCAACGATGGGTGATGTGAATGAACACATCAAATGCTAAAACTTTATTTTGCAGTCTGCCCCTTTTGAGATATGAACCCGGCACCCTCCCGCTCCAAATGCCGCAGTCTTAAATTATGTAGAAATTGTTTTTTTTTACTGATAATTGCACAATACTGTGTGTAGATGTGAAAGTTGAATCTTGACCAATGAATGCGATAGATGGCTTCTAGTATTCATGAGAAATCATGCGTGAAATATATGACCGAAAACGTGACGTTGATGCCACATAACGACTTCTGTTCAATAATGAGATCGAGAATTTAATTCGAATTCCTGATATCTCGCATGAAATCAAAGGAGAGCAAGTACACTGGCTCGGTGACGTTCTGCATTGATCCAAACCGAATCTACGGCATAGAGAGCGATCTGGCATCTTCTTAGTACGAAGAGCTGGCTCGTGATCGAAAACGATGCAATCAGATTTTTGACCAGTAATGGCCCGTAAAAACTTTTTTTTATCTTTTTATCTATACAATCTGTATCGGGGCTCGAGGTACTTCCAACTCTTTCGCAGTTCGCTTAGTTACGTCCTTACCTTACGCCACGCCATTACAGCCAAATCGAGAACGTACTGCTATAGGTCCGATTTACGTAGAACCATCTGCACATTGCTGACATGGAAGATGGGTTGGCCCATGAATTCTACACTCCAAGAAGGGGTCATAGTTGTCTTCATTCACACCACAGATCGTCATCACATGGTGAAAATCCCTTATGCATCCTGCCCCTATCGGAATTCGAACCAGGTACCTCTCGTTTCAACTGCCACAGCTTTAACCACGGCGCCACCTGGGCGGATTTTAACTCAACTGATTCTAACTCAACAGAAGCTCTTCCAATTATATTAGAGTTCAGAAATTTTGTTGAATTATAAATATTTTTTAATGTACTTATCGCTCGAAAAAGATGAAAATTGAAAATTTAGCAGAACGTTCAATAATAATTTTCCACTTTTTCCATCTTTTTGGATGGTACCCAAGTATATATACCGATGTACGTGTATATATGGTTGAGAATGGGGAAAGGATTACGATAAAATTTATTAGGAATAATATCCCTGAAAGGTGCAAAAACGAAAATTAGCATTAAAATATCATCCAGAGATAGAAGACACCTGGGGCTGTAGATAAATTTGTTTTTTTTGGTACTTTTGGGAAATTGCTTCAACATACATATACATATGTATATATATACGTTTCGAATTTTCTATATCACCGATAAGAACGTATATACGAGACGTGATGTATGTGCACTGAAAAAGGATTGAGCTTTTGTTTATTTCGGTGTCATAAAATCGGAATCATGTGTTTTTGAAAATCCTTTATGAGTACCTAGATGTCCTATATATACTCAAACAGTTCTGAATCTATATACTTGCTTTACATTTTAACGAGCTAGGAACTGATCTATGATAAGTTTTTTAATTAGTAAATGTACCATGTTCGAGATTTAAAATATTCAGGTACAGTAGATAAACGTACGGATATTTATTCGAACACGTTCCGATGAATTTTGTATATATTTTGTACTGTGCGCGACTTCAATATTCATATACATAGAGCCAGAAACCCTTTTTTGTCTAAATCATTATTAGTACGTGTCTCGAATTTGATACTAATTACATGTGTTACACATAAATAACTTATATCATGCTGTAGTTTGTACAGTAGTTGGAAAAGTTTAAAATTAACGTGCTTTATTGTGTTATGTATATATAGGAGGAGGTATATAGTTCCACACCACATGTATACCTATATAATTATATGCACGTTTTCTAATTTTGAGCAAAACGTCATAAATTGTAATCCAGCAACAGGTTTATGTGTGTTACGTGTATGTTAATCGTTTCAAATATATGTTGTTAGCTTGTTAACCGCATACAAGTAATTATAAATCATATAACTCGTATATATCGCATATACGTGCACGATTCCTTCGATATATGTACATGGAGTCATAGCATACCATATACCCACCCATCAGATTATATCCGCACCATGACCAATTACCATATAACTCGTAAAACGAAAGCAATCCAAAGTTAACACAAACAAAAATAAAAATTTATTTTCCTCTTGAGATATGGGAAAAATCCTTTTTGTCGGCGGTAATCAAATTTATGAGCGAACAAATAAATTTAAATGTATGTCTGTGTATATAATATGTTTCGGAAATTGTCTCAAAGGATGTCGCACCATCCACACACTTTACACAAGTCCTCGAAAAAGGACCATATTTGTCCTCATACTCGGTTGTCAGACTATATAACATATAGCTTCGGTCCCACCGGTCCATTTATTATCATTGTTTTGCTGTTTGGATTATATATTTCCATAATGAATTTTCTACCCATTTTCTGCACACCAAGACAAACACCAATTTTGTTTTATAAAATAATTTTCCACTTTGTATCCATCGACAAGGATAATATTTTCCTACTACTTACAAAAATTTTATATATATATTTTCCAATACGCAGTCAAGAGACCAATAGATTTGGAGTTGAATTTTACGAGTTACGCGATTTTGCTTTTAAACCATCGTAATGGATGGAAATTGTCTGCAAAATCAAAAATCAGATCGGAAAATTTATGTTTTTATAGAAAGTGGATTAAAATTATCATAAATATTGTATAAATAATCGTTGAGCTGCGATGCTGTTGGAAAAAAAATATTTGGTTCCTGCCACTCACCTGATATATAGTAATTTTACAGTAAATCGAAGGAAATCTGTGTAATCAGTTTACCACACGGAGTATTACCAAGAAGGGAGGTCACAATGAGCCAAAATACATGTCTGCCACAATATCGATAAACACAGTGAAGGGTTACTTTACCCGTTACTCAGATTGGATTAACTCATTGTAACATCCGTTCCGATGCAAACACACTCATCAGTATAGAGTAAAGCAAGTTTTCAACACCTACCGCCTAGGTGGCGCAGTAAAGATAAAGCTGCGGCAGTTGGAGCGGGAGGTACCGTGTTCAAATCCGGACAGGGGCAGGATACACAAATTGCTTTTTCACATTCGGACCCTCTTTTGAGTTTAAAAATGGGCCGTCCCATCGTACATGTCAGTACTATAGGCTTTCATGGAGCTATCAGCAGTAAATCGGAGCTATATAATTATCACTGGCTTATTATTCTAAAGAGAACTGTGAACATGCTTTATGAAGATTATTTCATCTCTTCTGGTGCAGATTGTTAAAGATATTGTTAATCTTTCACTTAAAATATAACAAAAACAAAATCTATCTTCGATAAACCCAAGTGCCACAGAATTGAAAAATAGGGCCAGGTCTTTAGGCAATCCACACTTCCATGAATCAACAAGTCTTTAAAAGTAATTCAGAAATCTATCCCACCCATAATTTTAAGCTACCATAAATATACAAGCAAGAATCTGTACTATAATCGACACGGTCATTCAGTAAATGCTTCTTGGTTTTAAGATCCTGGTAATCTTAGATCTAACCAAACCCTTTGATACTTGACTTCAGAAAAAACAGGATATGATCCATAAGTGTTTACAACTATTGAATGTTAGAGTACTACATTTACTTCTCATGGGGTGCAAGCGTAGCTTACACTTTGATGGTGGCTTTAATGCCAGACGTGGTACAAATCAGACCTATGAGTATGATGTACTTTGCGATTGTAATCCACCCACGTAAAACACCATAAATTCAAATTGACCATATGTTGCTTTCAAAAAGACGAGATTAGGTTTTCAAGACGTGAGGTCTTCAACTAGCAATTACCAGTCTGATGAAATGAATATTGTGTGGAAAGAATTGAAAACCTCGGTTGTCGATGCCGAGCAGGAAACTTTTGGGTTTCGTAAAAGCTAAGCTCGGAACTGATTGGTTTGAGGATCCATACTCATGTATGGCGAAATGAAGCTAAACTATGGGCAAGTTATGCTCAATTATATAGCGAGTAGTGACCCATAGAACCCCTCCCTTGCACAGCATATAAGTTTCTGTCGTATATTATCTTCAGAAAAATTTCTTTTCTGACGGAGGAAATTATCGGTAAATATCAAGGAGGATACCGTCCAAATCGGTCAGTCACCGAATAAGTTTTTTTATCTGATCTCTATCGCCTTACAGACCAAGACATAATTAATTTCAGTAGTGGTAACCACACGTTGGAAGGAGTATTAAGACTCAAGTATCTTTCTTTACAATAAATATTGTAGGAGTGGATATCAAGGTTCACGTTATCGGTGGCACTTTGCCATATATTGAAATGAGAGTTGGACCTTTACGAATAAGTACGAGAGAATCATATGTGTGCTATATGGCTTAAAAAGGAACGTTGATGGCAAATACCGAGAGCTTTTAAATCACAAAATTAGGAATATCAAAGAACTCGAGGAAGTCAGGAATTTTTAAAAGAAGAGCCACCGTTTGGTATGTGATGAGGTCACTGTCGTTGAATTATAATAATAGACAGCCATGTCGCCACAGATCTAGTCTCCCAATTATATATCTATTATAACATTTTGTAACAATTTGCATTTTTTTTAACTTCAAGAAGGGAACCGGATATTTCTCATCCATATCTTGCTGTTGATTTTAAATTGCTTTAGTTACTCATTTTCACAAATTGATATATTTCTTAATAAGCCAAACCCTGTCACACAACAAAAAATTTTTGTCCTTAAAAACGAGGTTTCTACAAATATTCTATTCAATGTCCATGGTTCAGTCTGATTCTCTCCCATTCTCCCCTGATACATCCGAACACTCCCATTTTCTCCACTGATACATTTGAATCAATCGAAGTAGATCTCTTACATTATTCTGTTTATACTGCACCGATTTATTCAACGAACCTTTCTTAGCTAACATATTTGTTCTTTTATTTCCTTCGATCTGTCGATGTGACGGCACTCATTATATCCACATACACATTGCCTTGTCTTTCACCTCACATTAAGGCAAACATACTTCACTCTTGGAATAGAAAAATATAACTATTTCCCTATTCCCATCACTCACAGCCAGTTTGATATCTTCAAATATTCCGATTAGGTGCTTTTATCCACTTTAAAATAATTCCCCACATTCGATCATGACACAAAAACATCAAAAACCACTCAACTAAATCCAACTGGAGATCACAATCGCAAATATCGGCATAAACGTTGCATATAGCCATCAAGCGAAAAGTAAAACTTCAAGGCATCAATAGGTCGTGTTTTGTACGAGAAAGCTACTCGTTTCGCATATTCCGGCTGTAACACTTTGTTTATCGTATAGTCTCCTTGGCCGTCAAAATATTATCGGTTCTGTATTGCGGCACTATTCAAAAATTGATCATCATACATTGGTGTAGCTATAACACCACAATATGCAGCTTTTGAACTGCCAGACAAACCACCGACATGAATAATTCGCACAAAAAACCTATCCCTATGTTCAAGTGCGAGGCTAGATTTATATGTTGGTTTGTACACCGCTACCTTGATGCCTTACAACCATCTCATTTCAAAACTCATTTTCCTTGTTATATCATTCTCACTGTCTTTTTCACTATGATCCACTCTATTTTGTAATCAAGAAGCCAATCAACTATTTCAGACCGTAGTGTATGTATCGGGGTAAATTAACCGATACCACTCTGGCACACCCATTCTCAGCTTTCATCATTGGCTCTCCGTTTAAACCATTTCCATCCACACTAATACCATATCCTATTTTGGATGAAATTAGAGCCTATTGTAACATATCAGCCACACTTGGTTGAGCACGCCACTTAGGTTTGCTCACCATTTTAATTATATTTATGCGTATCTTGCAGCTGTCTGCCAAAATTTTTATGTAAATGGATGATTACTACTTGACAAATTACATAATGTTGTAACACGAATCGAGTTGTAACACGAGTATACGTACAAAACATTTTCCGCACGGAGTAAGGACTCAAAACTGCACCGATTAATGACAAACACGTATAAATCCCCAATAATTATGAAGAAAAACGAAACAATTGGTAAACACAAAATCCAGAGAGGCACATACCGATGGGCCTAAAAAGAAAATACTTAGTAAACAGAAACGGACTCTCAAAATTCTAAATAAGGAATGGATAAGTAAGTTTCACGAACGACCGATAGATGGCAGGTGAAGGGCAATGTTGAACAGTAAGTTCATCAAAGGTAATATAACGCAGTTATTGCGCAAAATAAAGGATTCGAAAATTAGCTAGCGTCCAGAAAGAACAGAAGCGAGTGGGTAAGACACCGGTTATTAGTGAGAGTGAGAGTTTTAAGTTGTCCAGGAGGCTTGACTTTGTTCTAAAGTTAGTGCCACTTTATTTTTCCCCGTTAAGCAAGAGTCTTCCTAACTATGCTAGCCAAACCATCAGTTTTCCAAACTATCAGTACTAATTCGGGCAGGTTGACGCTAGTTGGTAATAAAATTGCCCGGCTAATTGGAGAAGTAAGGAAGAACACGTTTGGAAAAAAATTACAAACGAGAACAACAGATTGTGAATAAATTTGTAAAAACTGCATGTCACGCACGGTACAGGGCTATGAGCCAATAATAGTCTGACAGCTTGTTTGTTTCTATCTTTGGAATCTTGTTTGATTCTATTTTTGACGGTGAAGACACTTACGTTTACTTTTACGCTTTTGCATAGCCAAATGGAGGACGTACGTCTCTAGGTCCTATCTACATAGAACCAACTGAAAATTGCATATCTCATGCACAAGCACAATTTTGTTTGTATTGTTATCCGGCACTCAGGTTATATTGGTTCATTGTGACATCTCACTATATTAGATGAGTTCATTCGCACCGCTCAAACGATCGATGGTGAAATCCCTTTTTCACATCCTGCCCCTAAAAGGTAAAATCGGTTTCAAATAAGTTTTGCCCATATTGGAATTGGAACCCGGTATCTCTATGGCTTCAACTATCGCAGCCTTTACAATGACGACGTTTGATCATACCAGAAAGCTTTATTTAACTTAATAGAATTTTTTTAAAAATCGACAGAACGGAGACACACAGATTGGTACCCATCTCTAATCACAGAGACCCAGATGGATGTATACAAATGGATACAAAGAGAAAAGATTAAGTAGACAGAAACGGAGTCTTAAATTTTGCTAAAAGCAACAGCGAAGAAACGTTAAAATTGCGCGGACGACCAACAGATGGCAGGTAAAGGACATTAAGTGGCTTGCTCAATGTACATTAAGTCAGTCAAAGGTAATATACGGCCGTGATTGTCCAAAATATAGGAGTTGAGACCATGGAGAAGTTACCGATCAGAAATGGAATTAAATATCTAATGAAAGCGTGAAAAGGACAAAGAGATCCAAAAATGGCATTTGGTGCAGTTGAAATCTCATCCATGAGGACAAGGTCAAGATAAGTGCCAGTTTATTATTCAAATCCCAGTGCAGGAAGAGTTTTCCCCACTAACTCTAGCCAAAATTTCAAATGGCCGTACTCATTCGGGCAGGTTAACGCCCAATAGGTATAAAAAAATGGCCTGCTAATGCTGTTAAAGTTAGCTGAAAGTTTCCAGCCGAAATAAAATATCGATAATGCAGATATTGTGTCTTTGCTATTCCAGCCGGAAGTAAATTTTTTTATTATTTTTTGATTGATTTCCAACCAAAAATTATTGTTCGACATTTTCCAATCAAAAAAAATTATTTGCATCGAAAAATGATCAACCTTAAATTATAAAAATGTTTACTTTTGTCTGTAATAGCCAAGACACTATCTGCATTATCGATATTTTTATTTTTTCGGTTATCTTTCGGTTATCGATTGAAAACAATTTTCAAACAACAAATAGTGAATAAATTTTTTATAAAGCACATGTCAAACACGGTAAGAGGCTTCGGGCAAACCAGGTCTATAAAGTATAAGAAACCAAATTTGAAAGCTTTTGTTTGTTTATATCTTTGGAATTATTTTTTGGGGCGCAAGCCTCTCGTACGGCTATATCCCATCTACGTAGAACCATAGCATCCTAACTATACAAGCAGCAATGCTTGAGCCTTTAAATTTATCTTTGGCTCAATTTTAATGAATGAAAAATACTGAAAACGAAAATTATTTTTATATCAATATTTAAATCAAACATTTTCATATAACATATATGGAAACTAAATTAAAATACGAATTATGTTAATAGTTATGATAAAAATAAAAAAGTTTTGATTTATTCAATTTGTATACATGTCTATGTTATAATTGGTTCTAAACGCCGTATCAATGGCGTATGAACTACGAAAAAGAAACATATACTTCAAATATTGGATAAGAGATGGCACTTAATAACTTTAATAATATAGTCGTTTTTATTGATATTTTAAAGCATATTGTTAATGCGATAATACGAAGTACATAATTAAAATATCCAAACATGTTAATGAAAGTGAATACTTCAAAAATTATTTAAATTTTTTTTTGTTTCCATTCAATTGTTATACTCGATACAAGATGGCATCATAAAAGACGTTACGATTTTTAACAGTGTGAATTTTTGAAACAATTTTAAGTATTTCAATTGTTTTTTTATTAAAATTCATTTATTTATATACAATATTAATTATTAATTATAATATAAAAGTTCTATTATAAAAAATTTTGTAAACAGTTTTTCACAGCAAAGAAAAACAAAAATAAAAAATATTGGTTTTTGCTGTACACTGTCCGAAATTTTTTAGTAATAAATTTGAACTGTAGGGCGATTTTATTATTTTTGCAATGACGTCACAACTTTTTAATGTGTTAGTAAATATGTGGTATAAACTTTTTAAGTTCGTTTTTGATGCTTGCTGCTTCTATATTTAGGATGCTTTGGTAGAACGAACTACAAATTGCATATACATATTATGCCATGACCTATGAATTCTGCAGTCCACTATAAAAGGTCAACGTAAAATCGTTTCTGAATCCTGCCCATATGAATATTCGAATCCGATACCTCCCGTTTCAACCACAGTGACATTTGGTCGGTACCAGAAAGCTTTATTCAACTTAATAGAAATTTTTTAAATATCGACAGACCGAAGACATACAGATTAGTCTCATACTCCAGCTAAAATCTATAAAATATTCCGGTGTTCGCTTTCTTTTCACCAATTCACAAATTTTTGGAAAATGTATACTGTGTGCACAGCGGAAGTGGGTGAATAAAACCAGCACACGATAAAGAAGTAAAAGAAGAATGAAGAACAGCAAAATGAAAATAGTAATAAAAATGAAAAAATTTGAATTTTAAATTTTATTAGAATTTTCCATTTTACTGTTTGTGTATATGTGTGGGTGTGTGTGTGTATGTGTATATTTGGAACAATAAAAAATGGAAATAAAATAAATATGACGATGGTAAAAAAAATGAAAATGTGGAAAAATTATTGTTATAATTTTTCATTTATACATATATATAAATATTTTTTTTTTTTTTTGGAAAAGCCAAAAAGTTTTCGGGGAAAATGGGATTTAATTTAGGCAGAATTTTTTTTTTATGTATATAAATATATATTTGTTTGTTTATGGTTTACAATTTTCACCGGAATATTTTAAATAATTTACATAATTTAATGAATTGTTTATAATTTATATAAATATATTTTTTTTCTTCATTTGTTTATTTTTTACCTTAAACTTTTGGTTTTAACATTTTTTTTAACAGTTGAATGGTGTTAAGTTATTTAACAGAGCTTCACAGTAAAAAAAGCTTACTTTATATTTAATTGATTGTGAAAATCGCGCAACAGTAGGTTACAATATTCCAGTGTACACGAATCCACAGTACTCAATGTAGCAGATTTTCGTGTGCTTTTATGTGAAAAAGCTCAACAATATTGTATTTTTACACAGTATCAGTGGCTCTTAAATTTATTAACTGATAAAAAGGTAATATTTTAATAATCGAGTAATAAAAGTTTTTTGATGTAAAGCACCAACAAAAAAAAGCTTTAATACCAATTTAGCACAAGAGCAAATAATAGTTGCAATAATGGTATGGCAATAAAATAAATAATTTAATTTATTTTTTGTGTAAGTTTTCCAAAACTTTAATGAAATTCATTAAATTTAATTTTGTTGAAATTTTGTTGTTTGTGTGTTCCAGGCAAGAATATAAAAAGCTCATAAATTTGTGTGCATTTAAAAGTTGTGCGCCATTCTTAGTGTGTGTATAATAATACATTTAGCTTAAAGTTTATAAAGGGTGTTTAAATAAGAGCTTTCGGAACTTTCACTCGATTTATCTGTCTGTCTCTATCTTTGCAATCTGTTTTGGGATTCAAGGCAATCCCAACTTTTTGGAATTTAACTTCTTTACGCCGAGGGTCCGAGCCCTTACAGGGCTCATATGAATGTTCCTTCACCCCACCGATCGTCATCAGATGGCAAAAAATCGCTTTCGCAACCGGATTGATTATGACGTAGGCTCGATTTATGACATTTACTGTTTGGAATTTTTTTTTTTGTTAATTTTGTCCGCCATTGGCTTTAAGATAATCTTTTCTATGGGTCCAATTTCCCAGCACTTTTAATTACGCGTGTTATGTTCGCTTCTAATGAAGGAATAAATTGTGGTTTATATAATAAGTGATTTTATACAGGGTGACTGCACGAAGTGTAAATTTTCGTATTGCATACAGCAGTTTTTGATTAGCTATTGCATGCAACACGAAAGTGGCTTTGCTTATGATTGACACTTTGGTATTTTTTGTTCCAACTTTGCTCTTCAAAATACTCCAAACCGAAAAATCTAGCCAATTGTCATCCGGTGAATTTGGTGGCCGTTGGACAGTAGAAATGAATCGCGGAACGTTATTTGTCAGCCAATCTTGATTGACGCGCTTTATGACTCGGCGTCCTGTTGAAATGTCTAGGCTCTGCGACCGAAAAGTCTTTGTGCCCTAGGTTTCCACTCTCCCTCCAACACATGGTCCCGATAAATTTGAACATTGTTTTGGATGCCACGGTCCAAAAGAACGAGCGCTGAGTTTCGAGTGACATTACATTGGTACAAATTTTCAGTAGAACGGCAGGAGAGGTTAATTTGGTCGTTTTGAGGTTATATTGCTCAATTACGAATGGTTACTCAGCGAAAAAAACCAAAATCAGCAAATCGATGAGACTATGCGTTTTATGGAATTTCAAGGCCTTTATTCAAGATAACCTTCTAATATGTGCTGCATCCGTTCCAATTAAGCCTTCACCTTCCGAATGATATCCGGTGATGTTGCAGTGCGTTTCGGTCCACCACCATGTCGTTTTGCAATGTTGCCAGTATCGTTATAACGGTTTCTGGTGCGATACACAAACATATTTTTCACATAACTGGTTGACAATCTGCGGTAGTGGTTTTCCAGCCAAATATAGAGCAATAACACTAATACGCTTGGATTCCATTGCGGATAATTTTTTTTCTAAAAATTTCCCACTAAAATGCTTTCAATCTAAAGTTGGTAACACTTCCTGTCAGTCATGGTATGATGTTCTCACTAAAAGTTGCGTTGAATAAATCGATGGTTTGGTCAACTGTGTAGGTGCAATTGACGTCAATACGCAGTTATTCCGCATTTTTAAGGAAATACGGTCCGATGGTGCCATCTGTCTATAAACCGCACCAAACAGTGATTTTCAGGTTGCATTGGAAGCTCTTGAATATCTTCTGGCTGTTCATCAGCCCAAATATGATAATTTTGTTTGTTGACGTATGCCTTCAGCTTCATCGATCAATTTGGAGCTGTTCCAATGCCGATAAACCAAATCGATAGCGCAAAGGAATTTCAACCGGCTTCAGTTCTTTAACAAGCGGTATTTATTAATTCAAACCAATATCTCTCTTCAGAAATGTGCTACATGAGAGACCCAGAGCTTGAGAACGGTGACAAATTGATTGATTGCTGTCTTCACATACACTTTCAGTAACAGAAGCAATATACACAATAGATCGACTTGTACGCAGTCTAGTCGGGTGATGCATACCCGTGCATTTCGACGACTAAGAACATCATAAAATGGTGATTGAGCACGAAATTCATTTTTCACTGAGCTGTGACTTTGGAAATAAATTTTCAAAATTTGTAAACGTTGTTCTGTGGCGTTCAGAGTAACCCAAATAATTCGCAAATACAATTATCATCACGCTACAATCAAATCGACTAATAAATCGATATATCGACACATACGAATCGTCTAAAACGAACATGAAGTCCTGTAGCATATGCCTGATGAGATGGGATTGATCTTCTCGATCACACAGGCATTCAATGTCGTCATCATCAGATTGAAACCGGCCTAGCGAATAACAGCAGAATGCAAGTATAGCTATACACGCTTCATTGGTGGTGACTTCGACGACCCTGTTCAGTGAACATTAGACATATCTTCTGAGACAACAACCTCCCAAATAAAATTTCATTCTTCCTCCTTCTTAACCTTAATTCTATGCACTGCAATTGGTGGGGTACAGGTAGTCCGTTTTGCGCTTTTCAAAGCTCAGTTATTTTTCTCGAAGTTCGGTTTGCCATTAAAATCCAAAACACTAAGATGGGCAAATGAGGGCACCCACAAATACAGCATATGCAGTAAATTAGGTTCGTTTCATTTCGCAACAAGCCTAATCACACCAAGTGGGCGAAATCGGGCATCTCAAAACGCAGTCGGGGGTCACCAATAATGAAACGTAGAACTTGAATATAGTATTTAAGTGGCCGGTTACGATCTGATGATGGCGTCATTGACAATCTATCTCATCAAGCATATGCTACCGGACTTTTATGTTCGCGTACGTTCTTTCGTGTCTTTACAGTGTTAGCGAATTACAAGAACTTAACGTGAAATATCAACAAACGCGTATTCATGGTGAATATGTGATGATAGCCAATTGGGAAAAAATACCTCCTATTAGAACACTCTCTATAATACCTACACGGTTCTACCCTCTTCTTCATCTCACCCCCTATATCCTCTATATAGTTTCGTGTCTAAAAAGTTAATATCTCAGATAAAAATATTATCTTAAAATGGTAAATACGACGAGGCTGGTGTACGACATAAGCTTTATATGAGCACTCCAGTTTTGTCTACCTGTGAACGGAGCAAAATGAAAATTATGTATATGTTGATTGTCGTCAGCAGGAAGATTATATTAAAATACATTTTCTTCCATTTTTTTTTTTGAAATTTTCATTACATTTTTCCGGAGGGGGTGTGTATATGTATATGGATGTGAAGTTGAATAAAGTTGTGCTGTAAA
Organism: Tipula lateralis; assembly: GCA_963932295.1. Lineage (NCBI taxonomy): Eukaryota > Metazoa > Arthropoda > Insecta > Diptera > Tipulidae > Tipula > Tipula lateralis. The sequence goes on along the minus strand of OZ010736.1, from coordinate 159,479,918 downwards.
AACTATATACCAATAATTATGTTGGGTGCCATCAACAAAAAAAAAATATGTTAAATTATAAGTTTAATAATTATGTAAATGTGAACACTATGTCGGAAGCAGTTAGTTGTTATGTTGTGTTTGCTATGAGCATACTGTTTAAGGTAACGACATTTTATCTGGAGCTAGATCAGTTGGCCTGAGCACGTTGTTTGTGATTTTAATGCTCGAGCTGAATTAATTCAGTTACTAAAATGTGATAACACCAAAGATTGCCATCCTAGTTTTGAATGGCATTGGATTGAGTTTTAAGGTTAAATTTCCTCCATTCAAGCTTTTTTATTGTTTAATTTAAAGAAATAAATATGTACTATCAAATACATTTAGGATTTCAGATAAGAAATTTAAATTTTAAGATTTAATGATAGAAAATTTAAAATTAAAAATTAAGTATATAAAATTATAATTGTCTGAAGTGCTGTTTTAATTTGGTTTTAAACTGTCCCTTAGACAGTCCAAACTCGAATAGGTGCTCAACATCGGTTAAAAATTTGGTCATCATATTGATTGGTTCATTTTCGCCGTAATTAGTACGATGTTTTTCAAGTTTTAACAATTTGTGCAGGCGTAGATTTGTACTGGGCACGTTGATCTTAATGCTCTGAAGAATAAAGGGAGAGTCTAGATGGCTCAAAAGTATATTTCCTAAAAAATCTTGCACAATGTTGTTGCCTGCGGTTAACCAAAGTTGCAATATTATATGCTTTACAGCGTACAGTGTAAGATGGTAAGACGGCCAGGTTCTCTTGGAATGGTAAATTGTAGATGTAGTTCCAGTTTGTTTTTTTTTCATAATATAGAGTAAGACTCGCTTTTATACACCCTCTTTTCTATTAATGTGGTCAGCGTTATGGGGGCACCAAACTGCTACTGCATATTCAAGCTGAGATCTAATGTATGCAAAGTATAGTGCAAAAAGTGCATTTTGGTCTTTAATCTCGGTGGTCCAGCGACGAAGAAAACCGAACATGGAATTGGCTTTCGATATACTCTGATCGATGTCTCTGGAGAATGAAATATCACTGACAAATGTTATACCTAGATCTTTAATTGTGGTGACGCGTTCAATTAATGTTCCATTGATATTATAATTGGCAATTATTGGACATGTTTTCCTATGATATGACATTATCTTGCATTTTTGAATATTGAGTTTTAACTAGTTCACTTCACACCATGAACAAATCTTGTCAATATCCTCTTGAAGCTTGTAAGAGTCACTTCTATCGTTAATTGTTCGGAATATTTTAAGATCATCAGCAAATAAAAGCGCAGAAGAGTGTTGAATTATTTTAGTGATGTCGTCAATAAATATCAGGAAGAGATAGGGACTAATATTTGAACCCTGGGGGACACCAGATTTTGCTAAAATAAGATTGGACTTTTCACCAGCTATTTCGATAAATAGGCATCTCTTCGTTAAGTAAGATTGAAACCATTTGACGAACATTGATGAAAAACCAAACTTGTCAAGTTTATTTAATCAATATCTGGCGATGTTGAATGGAGTCAAAAGCCTTACTGAAGTCAGTGTATTTGGTGTCAATTTGGTGATGATTTTCTTAAGCTTTAGTAGTAATGCTAGTAAACTCAACTAGGTTGGTGGTAGTTGATCTGCCAGGCATAAACCATAGCATCCTAAATAAAGAAGCCGCAATGATTGACCCTTTAAATTTATCGAGCTTTTTTATGGGGTCTAGATTTTCATACACTCCATAAGAACTAATGTAAAATTGAAGATTTTTGGCTCAATTTTAATGAATGAAAAATACTGAAAACAAAAATTATTTTTATATCAAAATTTAAATCAAACATTTTCATATAACATATATGGAAATCAAATGAAAATACGAATTATTTTAATAGTTATGATAAAAATAAAAACGGTTTGATTTATTCAATTTTTATACATGTATATGTTATAATTGGTTCTAAACGCCGTATAAAAATATATAAAACGAGATCAATGACGTATGAACTACGAAAAAGAAACATATACTTCAAATATTGAATAAGAGATGGCACTTTATAACTTTAATAATATAAATCGTATTTATTGATATTTTAAAGCATATTGTTAATGCGATAATACGAAGTGCACAATTAAAATATCCATACATGTTAATGAAAGTGAATACTTCAGAAATTATTTAAATTTTTTTGATTTCCATTCAATTGTTATACTCAATACAAGATGGCATTATAAAAGACAGCAGTTGTTAAACTCGATACAAGATGGCATCATAAAAGTCGTTACGATTTTTGACAGTGTGATTTTTTAAAATAATTTGAAGTATTTGAATTGTTTTTTTTTAACAAAATACATTTATTTAGACACAAACAGCATTTAACAACAAAACGGTAACTCTTTAGCTTCGTCCACAAATTAGTATTCAATGGTTTCAATTTTGTTTCATTAAATGAAATATCATGACTATGAGGACGATTCTCGTCAGTTGGATATGAAGCATTCATGTATGGTTTTCTTCAACATATACATTTATTTATTGTGTTGTCTAAATTTTGTTTTAAGACATTGTCATGAGCACATTTAAACGTCAGTTGAATATGAATTATTTTATGTGATTTCGTTAAACAGATGCAGCTATTGGAATTCTGTTTACAGCTATTGCCATGTGCACATGTATACGTATGACAGATTTTTTGGCTGAAAAAGTAATAAGAAGACAGTGGATTTTAAAACATATTTTTATTCCAAACCATATATGAAGAAATCATTTGCACGAGAATAAAAATTCTTCAGAGATCTTCCATGTTTATATAGAAATAATAACTTCACATTGGCTGAAATTAAAATAATTGTTCAAGTCCCACCTCCAAGCCCATCAAAAGACATCTACGAAAGAACATTTACATTGGTAATCAAACAGAAATTCAAACACAGCATTTTTGGCCGAAAAACGAAATTTCCATTACACCGTATATATTCAATATTCCACTGTTATATTCAATATATAACAGTGGAAATTCAAAACATATGACTTCCTCGACATATTGAAATATAATACAAACTAATAAATGATTTTAAACAGTCGGTATCGTATCATGTCTCATCGACTCAAATGCGACCCAAATATTAATTATTTATTATTGGAATTCGTCTAGACAATGACGAACTATCGAAGAACCGACGAAGAACTATCATTTTGTGTGGTTGTATTATATTTTGTGACAAGAACATTATTCCCTCACGATGCCGAAATCTTATTTTACGGCAGTTGCATAGATGCACAAAACACATTTTTAAAACTTCAATAATCGCCCGTCGAGTCATACTAACTAAAAATTGATAATCACATCAATATTATTGGCTAGTTTCATGTCCTTTTTCGAGAACTTCTAATGGAAGTGGTATGTCGTAATACTTTTCAATGTTTCCAACGTTCACTACTGCCCTAAGTCTAACGTCAACGACTTACATCGAGAAGATGAATAAATTCTTCACATAATTGTAAACTAGAAACTTGTATAACCGACAACGGGACTAAATTCAAGAGTCAATATTTGAGTAATTTATATCGTTGCCAAGGAGAACGAATATAAGCATTGTCTTACCACAGTATATCGCATGGGTAAGCTGAACGATTTGGTGAAACACTAAAAGAGAACAAAAACGATAAATATGTTGGGAACAAACAAGTAAATTCTAATCTAATTCCATGAATTAGTACAAATACAAAACCAAAACATCAACAAACTAAATCACCGCAGCAGAATTATTTTAGACCCATCAATCCACACGGAACTAAAAATAGTTTGATTTTATTTGGAATTAAACACAGTGGACGATGATCTACATCAATGTTTGTAGATAACGAAGACGATCACGATCTTCAAGAGTAGTGATATTTCCACAATAATTCTAAAACCCAAAGATATTGATGCACAAATCACATTCACATTTAACATATTTATCCACAGGCCAACAATATTAATTATTAATTATAATATATATGTTTTATTATAAGAAATAATTTATTATTGTCTACGGACGGGTATAACCTATAAACATTTTGTGAACAATTTTTGACAGCAAAAACAAAAATAAAAAATATTTTTTTTACTTTTTCTTTGCTGTACGCTTTTCAATTTTTTAGTAATAAATATGAACTGTAGAGCGATTTTATTATTTTTTAATGACGTCACAACTTATTGATGTGTTAGTAAATATGGGGTATAAACTTTTTAAGTTGAATTTCGATGATTGCGGCTTCTTTATTTAGGATGCTATGCATAAACCCATGCTGATGAAATGATAGATGGCTTAAAACTTTTTTCTTGAAGGAATTGCAGACTAATATTTTAAATAATTTAGGTAAAATTGATGTGGTTGCAATTCCACGATAGCAGGAAATTTCATTACTTTTACCAGATTTGAAAATCGGCGTGAGTCTCGAAATTTTCCATTTATCAGGGAAAATTCCGGTTCACAATGATATATTAAAGATGAGTTTTAAAGGCGTGCAAACTACATCAGCCAATAATTTAATGATGGATGAAGGGATAGAATCAGGTCCACAGCCCCCTCCTAGTGATTTAATTTCAGTTAGTATCTCCTCTTCAGAAAAAGTTGTGATATGTATTGAACAATTTGCGTAGCTTGGAGGATGATTATTACAAGGTGAATTATCAGGACTGTATACTGTTTGGAAAAATGATGAGAACAGGTTTGCTATTTCTTTGGGTTCTGATGCACATGATCTATCCAGAGGCATAGTGGCCGGATATCCCTTAGTTTTCCTCTTGTCGCTGAAAAAATTCCAGAAATATTTGGGATCACTTTTAATATTATTTTGAACTTTGAAACGGGACCTGAAATATAAAAGACAAGATCAGAGTCGAACATAAATAGGCTAAAGAAAATTTACATACCTGGGTCCGGTTGGTCGGGGATATCTCGGTCCATGTATCCAATCCTGTCCTTTCCTTAGGTGCTAACCTGTAAAATAAGAATGAGACATGACAAGCCACATACATCGAACATTGAACAAATATAAGAAACATTTTACAATAAATAGCCACAGAAAACAATAATCACAATCAACGAACACTGATTACATGGATAAATTACGTAAACACAAATTCACGGTAGACAAAAACACAAATGACAATCACCACACAACACCACAAGTACAACACAACTTTCCCCATGACAGTGACACTGATACGTCAGACAAGATGTCAAACAAGTTGGTTGCATCTCGACATCAACCGTACTCAACCTTGATGCTACAAGATAGATGGCGTAAGGGGAACGAAGAAGAATGTGTATTGCCCGATGTACCCCGAGAGGTCGAAAACTTATAAAAGCTGATGCGGATTGGCGAAAGGTTTTTTTTTTTTTTTTGATTGATGGTGGCTTGGTGATATTTGGTTTTTGGAAGATAACTCGAGTAAGCAACAAAGGTTGTATAAAAAGAAATAAAAGTGTATAAGTGAATTTGGAAAGTAGACTGGAAGAAAATAAGAGGGAAAGAGAAGGTGGTGAATCACGCTGTCGGAGAAAGGTGAAGGTGGGTCGTGTCAAGAGCCACGTGGAATGACAAGAGAGCTCGGGAACGAGCCATAGAAAGAGGCGAAAAGGCGACGCGGCGATATACAGTACAAACCCTCTCCCCAATTGTTACACCCAGCCCGAGTGTCTCTAGCCAACCGGAGAGAGCTAGCCACATTCGTGCGCGCAGACTGGCGCCCAAAATTATCGATTTAAATTGTCTGCAAAATTGGGAGGTGGAGGAAGATCATGGAGAGAGGACGGCCCAAATCAATATACCAGTCGTGATTGTAAAAACAATTGAAATATAGTGTCACAAAAAAGAATTAATTTTTTTATTTTGTTAACGCGCACGTCACAACTTTGATTATGTATTTCTTGAAACAATCATCATAGTACGCATTGAATTGTTCCTTAGTTGCAATAAAATTTGTTTATCTTCGTCTGAATAGGTACGTCTCATTTTTTTATACGCATGGTCTTTTCTCTTTATGCTATGGTAGAGCTTTACAGACCAATTATTAATATTTTGTGGAAGTTCTTAGACTTAAGCGGAAACTATCATCGTAGCTTTGCTCTGAGCAGTGGTACCTGTGTATTTGATTGAAGCCACTTTGATCTCACGTTTTAATATTCCGAGCTTACTATTCAAAATTAACAGATCTTTTATGTGGTTAAATCAACTGAGAGATAATGACTGATTTGGTTTGATTTCTGCCAGCTCTAGTACTAAAGTCAAAAACCTGTCATCGAGCTCAGATACAAACTCCAACAGGTTATTCAAACTGTGATAATTTGGAACTCACTTCGATCAGTAAGAGCTGGTTGGATAATCTTTTACGGAACTCTAAAATTCACTTTTCAGCCGATACATGTGATTTTGTTTTGACTGATTTACAGGCCATTGTTGACCCGTACCGTCATCAAACTGACTCCATCGGTTTCGATCACGAGCCTACTCTTCATACTGTTGCATCAATTAGACGTTACCAGATTGCTCTCTAGGCCGTGGTGCATTCGTCGCCCAAAGCGTCCTCTTCAAAAGTTTATCAAAAGGCGGCTCTCACTTCAAAGATCGCTGTATCATCCTGTTTGGATCAGCACGCAAAACGTGACCGAGCCAGCGTACTCTCTGCCTTTGGATTTCATGCACGATATCAGGATTAATCGTTTTTAATCGTCCTGATCTCGTGATTGAACCGAACTCGGTATGTATACCATCACATCAACGTTGCATGCGTCATATATCACACGCATGATTTTTCTCTCGAATGTTAGAAGCCATCTTTCGTACTCAAGGTCCAACTCTCATATTCATACATGACAACAGATTTCAACAACCCTCTGTATAAAGCCGGACGATAAAGCCGGATGCCAACAGCAAGGCGAACCTTGTGTCTACTTACATAAATCGCACAGTATGAACATCAAGTCCGGTAGCATATGCCTGATGAGATGGATTTGATCTGTTCGATCACGCAGTCATTCAATGACGTCACCATCATCTGATCAAATCCGGATTTACAACAACACTAACAATAACTATAAACATAACAGAAAGCTACACTGTTATTTTTGAAGTTATAGGCCATCGTGTTTCTGGAAGTGCTTCGAATTCCAACCGATACTATTTCTTACATGTAATCAGGCCGTCAAACGCGTCAGGTTTTTTACGAGGCGGAACGTTCCACGTGCCGATCCTCAATCTCGTTTTCAGGTGTTTAAGCGGGAGGGTCATCATTGTTTTTGGCGGTATCCGATTTTTATGTTTGTTGACATTTTTATCATTTGTTGTTTTTTACGAACGCGGCTTGTCAGCACAGCGATCCAACCAGATTTCTTTGACTACAGCGACAAGCGGATACTGTGGTAGTATTCTATGGGACTTGTCCCCATCAACAATGCTCATACATGTGATAACCAGAATAAAATTTCTGGTTGTAAGGGGATTCTAGTTCAAGGTCAAATGTATCCCTTGTCAAAATCATTTTTGGGTCAATAAATCAGTAAAGAACCCTGTCTTATTATGATATATCCGCACTTTGAGCCTTGGGCATTCTCACGGGGCATAGTATCCTGAATAGTGACATGTTCCGAATTATAATCTGGCGCAACGAAAGCTGAAACAGCATTTCTTAAGCTTTTGTTGTTTATACTCTTTCCTGAGACTGCAATGTTTTAGATGACGAGATTTCTATTTCAGGATCAACTGACGATTAAGGGACTGAGAGAATACATCTGGAAAGGGTCTCACAATGGGTTAATCGAGCCTGGCATAAGGTTCTTGTGTGCTAATTCATTTTTGAGTTAGGCCTATCAATACTAAGGTTCTCAATAAACCTGATAATATATTGTTGGGGGCTGTTTGCCAGAACATTAAGTCACTACTCACAATGTGTGTTACGATGATTCCATTTACATGCCAAGAAGTGGCTTTTATCCTCGTACACTTAAAAACGATATTTTAATGGAACATTGTCAAAATTCTTAACTCAGATTTACCAAGTACGAGAAGTTTTTTTACTCGATCCGGTGAATTCATAAATATTATTATTACGGGTGTTCTTAGGTGTTCCTAAGTGACTCCACAGATAGGCTCCTGTTTGTAACCCAATTGTAAGCCAATTCTATGACCCGATTCAATGTGAATTCCAGATAATCCAGATAATTAAACTTTAGACATAAAACCAGTAAAACACATCTCTATAACGAATAAGTATCGAAAAGTTTTAACGAAATTACATCTCAACACAACTTCTGGTGATATCGATTGTTGTGTGGTAGTGGTGTTGTTAATCTAATCACTTGGGTTTAATTCCGAATTCAAATTAAATTAATTTTCTCGATTCATCGAAATTGAACACACACAACGATATACCAATCAAATTAGAATCATGTAGATGTGTACGATGGGTGAGTGTGTGTGTGTGTGTATGTTTACCACTTACCTACATCAAGAAAGCTTTTAATTTTCGATTTCTTTATTTTGGCGAATAACGAAGTGGGTTTAGGCTAGGGGGGTTCTTATAATGTTTCCAACTCATTAAATACTTTAGCATATAGCAGCGAGGTAAAATTGGTAATGCGATCAGACCAAATGTACATTATGTATAGGTATGTGTGTGTGTTGAAATATTTGATTGAACATTAAAATGGCAAATTAATTAGATTCGAATCGATTTTGTTGAATAATCGAAAACGCCCAATATGTTTAGAGTCGGTGTGTGTGTACAGTACGTTCATCATAAACTTGTTAATTAGCTTTCCTATATCGATACGATACAAGGGCTGGAGATGGTTATATATCGACCGCACGTCTCCCCATTGGAAATCGTACAAGATGTAAGTTTTCTAATTTTTTTCAATTTATCTTATTTAAATTCGCGTATCTCGTCGAAAACGACGATTTAATCAAACAAAACCACAATAAATCACAAAGAGGCAAAATTTTCATTTTAAATTAATTTCCATTTTATATATTTTTTGGAAAAACGAAATATAAAAATCTATTAATCATTTTTTAAAGGTTACTTTGCTCTTCCTGTACACCATTTTATCCTTTTGCCGGTGCTCTTGTTCTCACACTGCACCCCCACCCCAATCGTTTACGCAATCCAACGAATGCTGGAGATAAAAAAAATCTAACAATTTCAGCTAATTTCCATTCATTAATTCTATTCAATTCCTGCCGAGCGCTTTTTATGTGCCGAAATCACGGCCATTAGTGTTTCTCATTTTGTTGGTGTTCTTCTGCTGATGTTCTTGTTATTGTTGGAAAATAAGAAAAGGGTTAAATGTTAAATAATAGATAAGGAATTTACTGTTTTTTCTTATTTTATTTATTTTCATTAAGAAAAATAATAAGTTGAAGAGGAATTTGTTATTATTATTTCGTTGCTGTATTTGAATTACAAATAATATTTTTTTGTTATATAATTAAAAATTATTATGCGGTGTAGAGATGGAAAGTTTGGTTGGACCACAGTTTCTTCCGGTTGTGATGCTGTGGGGGGAAATTTTATAAATGTATTCAATTAATTATTTGGTATATATATATATATATATATATATATATATATATATATATATATATATATATATATATATATATATATATATATATATATATATATATATATATATATATATATATATATATATATATATATATATATATATATATCTATATCTATATCTATATATATATATATATATATATATATATATATATATATATATATATATATATATATATATATATATATATTGTTACGTTTTTTCTAGCAGGGATTCAAACCACTCCAGGTTCGATCACTGGATTGTAAATAATTAAAACCTC